>CM020217.1:52936279-53536279 GCA_009819775.1 Phoenicopterus ruber ruber
TTCCTTCAGCCATGCTGAAGGTTAAAGTACAGAACCAGAGACACCAAGTCTGGCACTTGCTTAATGATCTGGAAAGAACAGTGTGGTCACAAGGCCGAAGCAAAAGCTGTCCTAGTTGTCAGTCTTGCATCTTCTTTTAACAGCTATGAAGTTTGCCAAGTTAGGAAATAATTTATCATAGGAATTGTTAGCTACAGCTTACAGGTCTACCAAGATGTATACAGAAAAGGTTTGGGAAAAGTCTAGTTTCATGAATCTAATCAGCTGATACATATATCAGTAACTTTGCTGCTGATAAGTCCTCAGTTTTAAAGTGACCCTTTGCTCAATATTCTGAAGCTTTAAAAAAAAATCAGATTGTATCAAATGATTATTATGCTCCCCTCAATCACCCAAGTTGGTACCAAGTTAAAAGACATCAGTTTCCCTCTCTTCAGAACCACAACTTTTTTCACCAGTGTCCTGCACAGTAATTGTGTGCTACAGAGCAGTAGCTTGTAAGCATTCCTCTTATGCCATAAGACATCACTGGCAGTTTCAATAACGTCTAGGATGGCTGCAACGGATCCTTTACAGGAAGTCTGGATGTTTTATGAGGCATTATCTACAAGTTGCAAAACAAAGCCTGCAAGGGCAGAGAAGATACCTGCACATTCCACTTCCCATCTAAGAACCAACCGAGTATCAGAACTAGAACCTGTGATTCCTTCTTGCATGTCTTGAAGTCAACTGTAAACTCTGATACTCTCCCACTGGTCTCTCCCCCATTGTCTAACAAGGGTCAAGTTTACAGCATAGCTTCCAGTCTTCAGTGCGGGACAGGGAATGACTTGCCAGGCATAGGGTCAACCACGTTCCCATGAAACCTGATGTTTTTTTAAGACTTACAAGACACTAGCCAGTCTGCCTGCGATTTATCAAGGTAGTACTAAGATTTGGTCTGAGACAGCATTATTACTTTATCTTCGTTCCCTAGATAGGGAAGTCCGTTTGCCTGTCATCCTACACTGCACTTTTAAAGTTAGATGTGACTCTTAGTTGGCTTAAAGCTCAGTAGAGATGTCCCTCCACAAGCCAGCATCTTTTACAGAAAGATTCACAGGGCAAGAAACAAACATAGCTTCACTAAGTATTTACTTCTTGTACAGATTTGTTTTATATTTTAAAGCCCAAATAACTACACTCACCTTCTGCTTTGTGAACAGGACATGCTGCCAAGGTTCTCCAAACAAATACAAACTCACAGTCATCCTCTTGCTCAAACACTGGTGATCCCTACAGAAAAGAACCATATGAAGGAAGCTTACTAACAATTACATTGCAAGTCTCAAAACATATATGTAGAATCCCTTTTTATTGCAGTTGCACAGTCTAAGACCTCTATTATCAAATTTTAGTACTCGTTTTCAGCAAAGAGCTGCTTTTGGTGGCTCACAGGATTCCATGATAGAGTTCACTGTTGTGTTCTAAGCGCTCAGGAAAGCGGTTGTAAGGAAAGACAAAGGAGAAGCCTGTATGCAAGATACCACTTTTTAGAACCAGACTCTCCATTCCAAGAGGAACACACACTGTCTATTTTGTTATAGCAAGTCCAAGCTCTAAAATCCTCATTAATAGCTATTGGCACAGAAAGTTACCATTGTTTGATCGCACTGGAAGATTATACGTGTAGAATAACGCTGCTTATCTTTGCATGTATCACCATTCAAATAAATAATGCTTAATGACCCATCAGTAGCAGCCTGTGGGTTTATCTGAATGACTCCAAGGTTCTTGCTTTCATCAGCATATTTCACACAAGATCCTATGGCACCACCTACAGGAAAAAGAAAAAGCCTATATTTTAATTCAAAGCTTTGACAACTAGAGTTAACTTTATTGTAAAATAACCTAATGGAGTAGCTTTAAGAGAGCTTTCAGCATTAAAACAGACTGTCTCAAACTCCTGAAGCAGAACACAGAAATGTTTTCATAAATACAGTTAGAGACATTGCATGCCTAAAGCCTGTAAGGAATAAAACAAGTTACTGTCCTGCATTCACTGAAAACTTGAAAATTGCACTAACTTATCTGCTCCCACAGACAACAGAAGACTAGAGCTACAGGTTAAATAAATCAAACTGGTTAACTGCAATACAACATGGCATAAGCTTCCCATTCCGACCTCATTCCATTAGGAGATTTCAACAACATTTAACTTTCCTTTCTTCTATTAAAAAAAAAGTATCAAGGATACTTACAAATAACACCCTCAATGCATTTTTCCCAAATGCATTGGTACACATCTCAATGCAAGAGTCCTGATGAGCATTAGGATTGCTCTCAGTTTGAGGAAGTCTGTTTATTATACCCTTGACATACCTCACCCAGGTCTATGCAAGTTCAGTGACTGAATAAGCAGGATTCAAGAAATCCTATTAAAATAACCAGGGTTGTCATTCTGCATATAAGGTCTCGCATCAGAAGTGACAAGTTAGGAAACGCTTGCCACTTGGCTTACCAGGGCATCCAGGCACATAGGGCAAAGGCTTGCAGACATTCAAGAAAAATGTTCGCTTCTTTGCTTCCCGTGAAGTGTCTATAGCAACCCATGGTTCACCCTCTTTGCTCAAGTCACTTAAGTCATACTCATTGCCAGCAGCATCTGAAAGAGATGTAGTACATACAGTAAAGAAAGAAGACCTATTAGGTACTTGCAGCAGTACTGGGTTTGAAATTATGCAAGTTTCACTGATGAATATGCATAACTCATGATTCTGAAAAATATCTTTGTCAGATATCCATTGAGAGGAGGTACTGTTTCCATAAAAGATATCACTACACCAAATGGAGAACAGAGTTCCTTTGACAGTTACTCCCCACAAGTAACTCCACAATTCACGGGTGCATTTTTCCAGAGGCCAGTACTAATTTAACCCATTTTCTTCAGAGCTGGGCTGAAGTAGCACCCAGTCATGACAAGGATTAAAGGTTTTCAAATTGTCAGCTCCACTGATATGTATACCACTATGTTCCACATTAGCTTCTTGCCTATTTTCATAAGTTAAGCCTGCTTCAAACAACTTTTCTCCTCTTCCTCTCTACAACTTGTATGAAAGACTTCAGGTCTTGCAAATGTCTTCAGAACAGGCATTCTTAAAGCCCTTCTCCACGTAAGTTTGCTGTTCAGTTAATCCTTCCAACATTTGTTGGACAGAGCCCACCCAAATTCCAGGTACTTACCTGTAACCTGGCAGTCTACAGGAGCAGGAGCACAGGCTAGAGCTGTGTGAAACTCAAAAAAAGTATCATGGATGTTCAGCACACTGTTTATCTCTTCACGCACAAACTTAAGCTCTCCAGGATATGAATCGTTACAAATGAAAGTCACCGTGAACGTGTCTGATGTTCCTGTAAAACAAACACTTATCTGCTGCTGGTTCACTCAGAAATATTTGAATTTAAGTTCAAGCTTACACTTGACTTCAAAATTTTAAGTTTCTTATTACTAACTGCTTCAAGGAAAACACTACCTTATTGTTTATGGTTTTTTAACTGTAAATACACAAGCCTTCTTTAGAGACCTGTGCTAAATTGCCTAGCAGCTACAACTGTCTCTCCAAATTGGAGACCAGAATGCCTTGACACATTTCAAGAGCATAATTACCTTCACTGAACTGTGCTTCTTAGGTCTTTAAGATGATATATTTGAAGAAACAGAAAACCCATATAACATCAAGTCAGCTGTACCAGCAACCTCTAAATTACATCACACATAACCAAGTTTTGGGTTTGGTGGTTTTGTTTGTTTTTAAGAAGTTCAGTGTAATGACTGTAGAACAAATAATACTGATACTATTTAAGCAGCATATGTTAAGTTCTGTTTAGTCGTCTTGTCCACAGGCTACAAGAATGGTAGAATTATGGGGGGGAGTAGTATTTGTCATCAATGTATCCTAGTGTTATCAAAATGGCAGAAGTTGTCAAAGCAAAATACATGAGAGCTCAATCACTTGTTTCCCGTTCCATATTAGGTATGAAAACATTATGACTGGGAAAACAAGAAATATCACCACAGCAATTTGTACAGAGGATGAACATTCAGGAGCGTCTGAGGCTCCTGAATCCAAAATCCTGTTTTTCTAAAAAACCTTTTGTTGTTAAGGTGTCATATGCTTTTCTATGAAAGCTCAGTTTCAGTACAGTTGAAGAGCGTGAAAAATCCAAAAGCCAGACATGTATTTTTCATTAGTCTTACCTGCAAAACAGACTTAAATTGATGAAGTAGGTGTACATGAGGTACTAGAGCATTTATTCAAGAAATTCCACGTAAGAGAGTATAAGCTATCGGAAAGGCCATTTTTCAGTAATGAAACAACTTTAGAGAGCATTATTCATGAAACTGAAGCTTAAAGCAGTGACTTTACTCAGAAAAAGAGTCAGAGTTCATTTTGCTTGTTTTCCTAATTTGACTATACATTTCCCCATGCAGGGAGCAATATTTTTCATCTACTCAGTAAGGAAAAAAATCCTGTACTATATTTGGTCTGTTTCCAGGAGTTTTGAAATGCACATGTATTACTGAAAACTAAGCCATTACTATTCTGCATGATTTGATTTTTTTTTCCTAGAATTTTCATATGAACTAGCTTGTTTAAGTGACTAACACCAAGCCCAGTAGGTTTTAGTACATGAACAAAAGGAGGAATGAAGATCATTCACAGCAAGTTTGTACAATATCAGCATCTCTCCCCTGCATATTTCCTGAACTCACCTGATTGTACACGAAAAGGACCTCTGTAGGTAAGAGTTAGAAACCCTTCACCAGACAGGTATAAGGTTTTGTCCAATCCCACCAGCCTCACCGATGTCAGATTTTCTGCTTCACATCCAGCAGCTGTTTTGCCATTGATTTTACCACAATCTGGCATGGGTCCACAGATGTTTAGCTAGAAGTTTTGAAAACACATGGGTGTACACAGTATTAACTGCATCAGAAAAATAAGGTCCACATAGCCGTTTCTACATCAGTAGAACTCAACTGTCAAGAACTATTTCAAACAGCATGAAATATCTGTCATTTCTAGACTGCAAGACAACCAACTATAATACAGGAACAATATCCTCAATCTTCAGCTTACAGGGTCCACATATTCTCCCCACTAGAAGTATAGGATATGGTTTAAGATGTTTATTCTTAGACTAAAAAACACTATGGTAGCATCTGTGGACAGTCTAGGACTACCGATACATGCAGATCGCATTAAGAACACTGATATGGACAGATTAAATCCCTTTCTAGGCTTCCACTATCCATTTCTTCAGCACCAGCAGATAAACTGGTATTATGCAGGAGTCCATAACTGGAAAACCATGCATAGCCTCGACAGCATGGCTACCTTATGTTTGCTAAGAACCAGAAGTTCAATGCTTTTAAGACCATCTGAGATGAATCAAGTTATCCTCCATTCCTCACCTCAAGCACAGTACTCTCCTGCCAACTCAATTTTCTTAAGAGGACCGAGTCAAAGCTCCACTTGCTCACTAAACATGACTGGAAAAATGCAGTAACAGCACCCATAAGCAACAGATTGTACAGTCAGAATCCTTACCAAGAACTTCTTCCCAATGCCAGTAGCCATATAGCCTTTTTCAGAAGCTAACGGCTGAAGATTGAACAGAAAGCCAGTGTTTGGATCTCGCACGGAGCAGGACTGAAAAAAAAAAATTACGACAGCATTATTTTCTCCTTCTGCGTTTCTTCTGTTTAGGTTTTACCTCTAACTTGTCTAAAGAACCAAAATAGTGATTTACACATATTCCTAGCCTGCATACCAGACAACCAGAATACATACAGATCTGTCAGTAGCAACACTTCATTCAATTCTTTTGCACAGTTGTTCATTGACATCAGCCACGTACCAACATATCAAAGTGCAATTTAAAAGATGACATCTATCAAGCTAGCTAAGAGCAAGGAAATTTTAACGGAGGGTTGTTTTCACACTAATGTGTTTATGTTGAGACCTGTAAAGTAGAAGCAACTGAGTAGCTCAGTGTAAAAAAAAAGCTCATTTGATGATCTGTACACAAACAAGGACAATATATATCCTTACATATAAACTCAGTTTTACTGGCAACCTTGTAAGGGAATGAAACATTCGGTGCCACAGCAAGTAAGTTGTTCTTGAGAGAGTGCACCTGAAACCTTGGTCAGAAGTTACGCATTTCAGGAACACTTCAAGAAGAAAGCAAGAAGATATCACAAGACTCCATCATGATCAACTTCAGACTTCTCTGTAGCTAGTTTTCCCCAAGAGTCATTTAAACATAGCAACCAGCAGTGCTAGAAAAAAAATAGTATGTTGAGACTATGAATACAATTATCTCCCCCTTTCTCACCTGAGAATCATCTTTTGTTTCCTTGATTGGACAAGCAGCCTCAGTTTCCCATAAGAACGTGGCCACACATTCCTGAATAGCTATAAACCGTGGGCTGCTACTCTGGAAACAGATTGCAGAGAGAAGACTAGAATAAGTGTAACAGTCAACACCTTCTCATGTTTGAGATGCCACTTCATGAGAAACTACCAGGTTTGTTCTAAAAGACTTGACTACAATGCACACAATTCCCACCCTGCTTCCCTCTCCCCTATTTATTTTGAAGGTCACTGCTGAAAACTTTGTCTATCTAAACACTTAGCATGTCATTAAGCTTTAGCAAAAAACTGAATCTGACATCCAAATATTCAGATTAAATTCAATACTGAATCTAGACATGTATAACCAGACCTTGCCTCAGTCTAAGCTTTGAAGAGTTTTGGGGTCCACTGTAGTGGACTGCATAGTCCACTATTAAAAAAAAAAAAAAAAAAAAATCAAGCAACACAAGACTGTTAGCTGAGGTAACAAGCTAACAGGAGTATTAATTATACACACTTCATTTCAGTGTTTTCAGGCAAAAGCAAAGCAGTTCATAAGTGGTCCAAGTCACAGATTTTCACCATACCTCTTGGGCTGAAGATCATGTGAGTGAGGGGAGTAAGACCTGCAGATTCACAAACCAGCAAGAACAAGTCTAAGCAAGCTTCAGTCTAACGATCCTCTCAGTCTAAACTTCAGTACGTGGAGTTGTATCAGCAAAAGCTTTATAGATTTAAGAACTCATCTAGAATCAACAAGCTACAGAGGATGCAGAACCTAAGCCTGAAGATGTACTTTCAATATTCTTCCTCTTAAGAGGGTCTGCAATGTTTGCATGTGTAACTCCTCAGTCTTAAATCCCCGTGTATTTTTGATGCTAATTAGACTAGTCTGAAATATCACTGTCCACTGAGGCTGTTAGTTTTTACTAGTTCTTGCTTATGATAAAATACTCAGTCTGAGACACATGCTTCTCTGGCATCTAAGTCAGCTTTGGTTTTAAATCTCTATTTTAAGTCCTCAAGAAATCTCCCTTGTCATGAATCTCCTATACACTATACAACTTCATGTAGCTTCACATTATATGATGGAAAACCTACTACAATGAAGCAACAACTGAAAGATCATTTGTCCTTACAAGAGTGCCTTTCGAACAGATAAAGTGGATGGTGGTGGTATAAGTAGTTTTCTTTCCATCAGCATCAATGCACACAGAGCCATTTACATAGGTCAGAAAAATGTGTCCAGGTCTTTCGACTACTAGTTCTTTGCTGGCAACACCAAGATTACTAATAGAGGTGACTTCAGAGTAAGAAACCTAGAAATAAAGAAAAACATGTCACTAATTCTAAACTTAAGTGAGGAGTTATAGACACAGTCAAAAAGAAGAAAATACCTACGCTAATAATCTTGTATACAGAAGGTTATCTTGAGAGTTTCGAAGATAACAAAGGTGTAGAGATCCCCCTACACTCCTCCCCCATTCTGTACGTAAGTTTCACATATTTAACAGATAAGTTCCACAAGCAGAAATGGTTTGGTTTTTTGTTGTTTTTATTTTTAGTACAATAAGGTGCCTGTAGTGCCCCACAACAGCCGTCCTCATCTCACCAGCTACACGGCTTAAGAATTTAGGGAGGCCTATGCCTCATGTGCAGTAAGTGGGATTTAATTTGTACAGCTCTTTAAAACCCAGTATGTGGAAGCCTCCAGGCACTCTTAGAATTGACCTTAGGGATCTGCCATGCTTAACAAAGCCTAAAAAACACTAGCAGAAACTGAACATTAGAACAACAGCAGGTGCTACTACCAAGGTCCAAATTAATTTTCACTTCTGCAAGATAACTGGTGTTTCCTATTTTTAAGAAACTATTTTAAGTTAGCAACAGCACCAAACAAAAATACACCTCCAAAGCATCTCTGTCCACAGAATTCCACTTTTTTTTGCCCCCCCCTTTTCTAGTAACTCTGCATTTAGGTTGACCCAATGTGCTCACTTTTTACTCCAGTGCCTTCAGCAATGAAGTAATGAAGACCTAATGTGTCTCCACATGTAAAGTAAGCGGCCTTACACAACAAGGACTAATGCAAGCACAGGGAACTACTAATATTTAGCTCAAGTGCCATGATGGCGATGACTGCTTAGATTCGGTCACTCAGACATCCTTTTCAACAGTATGGAGGGAAGGTGTTGTCTCCATTTACAGAAGGAATTAGGACAGACTGGTGAGCCTTTAGTTCAACTTTCCCTACAGCTTTGAGTAGCACTGAAGCCAGGCCTTGGGCAAAGTGTCCCTCCAGCCTGTCAGCACAAACAGCCCCATGATAAATTGTTACACTTCAGGGAAATACAGAAGTAGAAGCCCATAACCACTGCCTTTTTTTTTTTTTTTTTTTTTTTTTTTTTTTTTGCTTGGCAACTTCTGCCTAGTCTATTCCTCAAAGCCAAAGAGAGCTCAGAGGGGGGTGACAAAGAATCTTTAAACACATTTCTTCCACAGTTCAATCTAAAACAAGCCAGAAGACAGAATGTCATGGAGAGCAGTCTGTTCCCAAAGCAACGCTAGCAGTCTCCAAGACCACAGCAGTTTACACAGAAGAGATGCAGTCTGTCTGCCTCTGCAACACAGGACAGAATCATGCATGTCAAACACAACATTGGTACACTTGTAAAAACTAAAGCTTTGGTCTTTGAAGAGGTGGACAGGAGGTCTACCATTCTACAATGATTATGCCAACATTACAGATACACAGAATACCACTGTACTTTGCACAAAGCTAGAATTCATGTGCTTATCTTGCATATCCCTTCATCTCACTCACTTGGCAAACCAGCTCTGAGCTGGGATGGAAAGGCTACTCACACGATCACGCCGATATTCCATCTGACAGACAGATGCTCGCCGGTCGCATCCTGGGACAGCAATCAGCGGTCGACAGACATTTATGTAGTACTTTTTGCGCTCACTTGGTCTTGAATTATCCATGGCATACCAGTTTTCACCTCTCTTCTCAGATTTTGCCAAGCTGAGCAGGAAGAGAAAGTTCTATGCTAAGAACACACATTCTTCATAGATTCTCTCTAGCTTTCTCTGTCAGTCTCAAGAAACAGAGCAACCGTAAGGCATTTCAGAATAGTGTTTTCCCCTCATTTTTAAGTGTCACAATTAAAAAGAATACTCCTAGGAAGTAGAGCACAGTTGACAAAGTAATAATTTTTTATTAAGCAAAACCATCCTAAAGAGTCAACTTGCAGCTTAGGAGGCAAGTCAATATGCTGGAGGGAAAAAACTGTCTTCATTTACTTGCAGTTAAGATTATCACAACAGATGAAGTTTCTAGTGCTGTCTACACAGGAAACCAACTTCATCCAGTGCTAAGCTATCAGCCAGAACACTAAACTAGAATAGCCAAGTTACACTGTATACCTTACTTTCCTACCTTGACAAGTCATACTGGTCCATGGTGTTGGGATCAGTCACAACGCATTCCAGTGGCACTTCAGGACAAGCATATTCAGTGTACCACTTGAAGTTGTAGGTATAGTTATCTTCTCTCTAAAAACCAGCAGAATAGGTCAGTGAGGCTTTCCACACAGAACACTGACTCGCAGCTACTTCCTTATATGTTAAGTTTGTTATTTCCCCTGGGTTTTGGGATATACCTTCTCAGACTGATTTATGTAGGTCTGTTTTGTTGTAGATCTTTTGTCATTTGCTGCGTTACCAAAAATACCCTTTCCAAAAATAACAGAACCAGAGCAATGTAACTGCTGTCTGCTGTGTTACAGGACACACAGTCCTACCACTTGTTACTTCTCTGCCACTTTGGGTTTTTTTCAGCTAGAAATACATGATGATCAAAAGTACTAGTAATTACATGGCCCAGATACTAGAGAAGAGTAAAGTAAGAACCTGGAACCAGGTGAACAGCTTACTGTTCAGTGGTCAAGACAAGCTTTATGGCTGCAACAAGAGGCAGATATACCAAGAAATAACTATTTCTCTTAGTCTGCTTTATAGATACTAGATATTTCCGTCCATGAATCTCTGCTTGCACTGGCCTAACAGCAATTATTGTCAGGATTTTGGGATGGAGAGCCTTCCCTTCTTCATATAGAACTTCTTACCTGATATTCAGGCTGACCTGTTCCAGCCTGATGGTCACACAGGAAAGTTATAAGGGTAGATCGCTGTGTTTTCTTCTCATTATTGTATGCTGTACCATTTTTGTAGGTCAATTGAATCAGACCATCATAATATGAAAGTTTGGAACTGGGCAGTCCAAGACTCCAAAACTGATGCTTACTAGAAAAAAAAAAAGTGGGCTTTGAGACTGAACAGAATGCAAAATTAATTCTCTCTTTAAGAGAAGTCTTACAAGTAGTAAGCACACAGGTTAGTTTATATAAGACACCATAATAAGACAAAAGAATTAAATAAGGTTGACTAGACATAAGTGAGCTAGGATGAATAGAATGCTGCCAAAAGGAAACGTAAAACATGAACAGGTGTCCTCCTTTGGAAAGGAAAGGAAGTTGTACCTGGCTTAGATATCTAGAAAACTTGAACACTCCCTTCTCTAGAATAGTGACAGAAATATCAAGCTCCCATTCCCCAGAGTAGAATTCCAACTGCAGACACCTAATGCTGGGCTCAAACTGGCTCCATGCAAATACACGTGGACAGTGCAGACCTAGCACTGCACAACAGCAGGTCTCGCTCTTCAGGGAAGAAAACTGCCTTCACATGCTCTCAGCTTGGGACCAGCTTTGGTTCAGGAGGGTTTCTTTACTCTGATTTAACACTGACTCTATCAGACCTAGCCTGACCATCTTCCCCTAAAGAAGGTTTTTGGTGTCTGCAGTGAACTCTCCTTGGCTGGAGAGTAACTCGGACAGAGCCAACTCAAGTACAGCTGCACGTGTTTGCACTGTACCACATCTCTGGCAACAGTATCTGTACACTTCAGGTTCCAGGTCAGCCTGTCTCAGACACAGCTTATAGAAGATAACAGCAATGATGCTGTCAGAGCAGCAGCACACACTGGGACTGTGCCTGCGCAGCACTTTTAGTAATGGAAATACGGCGCAACACCCAAGGTCTGGGCTCCACCTCTGCATAAGGCAGCCACTACTCATCCCGAGTGCAGCAGTGCTTCTTTAGGCCAGCTCTTGGAACCCAGCTGACCCCAAATCCAAACTGTGGGTTGACTTAATACAGCTTACAGTCCCTATGGGAAACATAAGGGGGAGCAATGGACACACTCATTCCATCTCAAAAACTAGCTGTAAGCAAGATCACGTGTGTGCACTTTGCTTGAAACAGCTGGCAGCATAATTACTGCACTACCAAATATTTTACATGCAAGTTACCTGAATCTATTACAGGCAGCACAGTAATTATTTTACATGCAAACGGTTCACTGTTACACACAGACAACACATCATGCAACAAGAGATCTTCTATTACAGACCACAGGACTAGAGCTACTCACCTTTGTGTTACTTGGCACGCTGCTGATTTTGTGTCACACAACTCATCTGGCACACTGCCACAGATGTTTATGTAAAACAAGTATTCAGTAGTATTAACTATATAGTACCCATTCTTCTTGGCCAGAGGTGATAAATCAAAAGAGAACCCTAATCAGGAAGGAATAAACTTTATCAGTTTAATTTTTTCCTGCTATCTCTCACAGGTTTTGATTCTACTAGTCACACAGCTAGTTCACCTCCCCCTGAATAAGTCTCCTTCCATGTAATTATTCTTCCAGAAACAATTTGAGCATACTAAAAGCATGTTTTCTTATACAGAGAGATTTACTACAGTGAAATCCACATTATACTTATTTTCCTCCACACACACTAGGGGAGTATTAAGCTCATGCTGTTCTGATCTTCCATATGCATGTGCTTAAAGCCACTGTGCTCAAATGCTGTGAGTGCTCAGACTTAGGCCAAACTCACTTTGTTCTTGCACATCAAAAGGACTCAGTGTTGTGACAAGTTCTATCCTTCACGGCCTTACCATTTGCTGAACATAAATACATACCTGCCTGAGGATCAGAGACTTGACAGTTATCTCCTTCAGTTTTAGACAGGACACACGCAGCAGCAGTATACCAGTCAAATGCATATAAACATACACTCTCAGACATCAAGATTGGAGCACTCTCTAGATCACCTAGTATCACAAGAGCAATGTGTTACACATACAGACAGTCAGGCTGCCAAAAGGATCTATGAATTTAAGCCTAGGATCACTAAATCCTCCCCAACAGCAGACCAAGATTAACTGTTAAAGTAACTCTCCTCTGAAAATGAGGACTAAATAGAACGAAAAATTCCTTGCACAAATTCCTTGCATCCTGCTCCCCAGCATAAAAGTTTAGCCCAGAAGTGAAGATGCACTGCTCAGTCTGTTCCCGAGTACTATCACACTCTTAAAAAAATGTTTGGTTCGATACACAAACCTGGTATTTTGCTACAAAGCAACAGCTTTATTAGGAAGTAGTGCATAACCTGATTCTAGCAGCCAGCACACTTGGAGGATTCAGCTTCCTCAGGGTGAGGTAGAGGAATACAGGTTTTTTATTTCCCTGGGAGATGGTTAAACTAGTGGGCTATTATGTGGAGATGAATAACATTAACAACTTCTGCAAATGCTTCTGCTTTTTGTAAACTGCAAGCAGGTTAGACAGAAAGCATACTTATTGGAAGAGAAGGTTAATGTATCTGATTTCAGTTCAGAACAGTCTTTCCCATCAAGACAGCCTAGGGATAGAAAATGCTTTGTATAGCTTCCAGGTACTTGTGGAGTTTAAACGCTTCAACATATTTTCATCATGTTTGGGAGAATCTGAGTTCAAGAGACTTACTCAAGGGCCTTTAAAGAGTACTTGTATAAAAGATGAACACAGCTAAATACCTGCAAGTACATTGTTATCATCCTAGTAAACAAACCACAATGCTTCAGCTTTTGCGCAGAAGGAAATAAAAGACAAAGGCACATGCTAGTATTTAGTACTCATGTCTGGGTATATTAAATGACCTACAGTCTTAAACTGGATCAGAGAACAGGGTGTGGATATTCTCACCTGGTCTGCACACTAGAGTGATGACAGTTTTGATTTTTTTGTTAACACCACAGCTGTCTCCATTTGAATAGGTAAGTTGAATATTTTCTCCAGCCTTTTTAGGAGAAGATACAAATGTTCCAAGATTCTTACTATTGTTTTTTTTATCTGTAAAGACAGTAAATACATCACTTTTGTTTCCCTGGAAAGAAGTGAAGTTCACACTATTAAGAGAATATCAACTAGCCAAATGCAAAGTCTTAAGAAAGCATATCATTAGGAGTTTGTTTTTACCTCACCAAAACCATGCCACAAAGCCTAGAGGAGTGTAATTAGTTAGTTAGAAACTAACTAACTTTAGTTAGAAAAGGCTACTTGCATCATTTCTCCTAGGGTCTTTGGGAGCACAAGAGAAACATGCTCCTAACTTCTGTTTCCTCACATAACTGGAGGCACTCAGGGCAGCCAAGTCCATTTGCAGAGGAAGTGCCAAGCGTTCAGAGCCTTAAAAAAAAAAACCCAAAACAAAACCCAAAACAAAAAGACTCACCTACAGAGCAAATAGCAGCATCACCCAGGCAGCTGGAAGCTCCTCCTCTCTTCCACACTTTGTGGCAGACGTTGATGTAATAGTGCTTTCTCCCTACCTCTGAAAAGCTACTGTCCACAGCTTCCCAGTTCTGGGCTAACTCTGAAATACAGGGGTTCATTAAGAACAAGTCATCTGGCTTAATTGTTCTAGCTTCTCCATGCCAAAATGCCTTTTATCACAGAAAAAGGACCCACATTTAGAACCACTTAAGATGATAGCAGCCCAGGCAGTCATGGATACGGTTACTTTCACAAAGTACTCACTCCTTTTGGGACGAGGGAAGTGAATGCCAGTACCCTAGAAATTCACTACGAAAAGCAAAAGCTGATTAATGTTGAACTAAAGAATTGCACTAGAGATGACATGTAAACTCAGGACAAAAGTAAGCGAAAGCTAATTTTCATTGCCATACCTGAACTGCGGATCAGAGGTGACAAGTCATAGTGTTTTCTCTTATCAGTAACTCTGCAAAGGAGATCTTCTTTCTCTTTAACACATGCATATTTTGTATCCCAAGTAAAAAAATAGGTGCAGTCCACTTCACCAGTAAACACTGGAGTTCCTCTACCATCATTACCTTAACATTGAAGATGGATAAACAGATGTTAGGTTTCCAGTGGGGGAAGGGGAGAAAAGCAAGGAGACTTGAGGACTAGCAATGAACAAGGCAGATAAAAATCCTTTTGCTGCACAGGACTTGTGTTTGTGGTTGGGGGGAAGCGGGGGGGGGGGGGGGGGGGGAGCAGTGTTTGCTTTGTGTTTTTACTGCTGGCTAAGAAATGAGGCTCTTTTCCTCAATATTCTTGATAATCAGTGTAAATTTAGAATAACGGTGCTACTACACAGAACAAAACAATCCTGCCAGCCACAGAAATTAGTGCTTACTCTAATAATATTTATTCCTTGTGTTAGCTGTGGCTCAAAGCATGCATTCCTTTGAACACAAGGTCTACTAGCAAGCACAGAAGTCAAACCCTGAGCAGAGTCATCACAGCTTGTAAACTCACCTGCAGTTTCATTGCACTCAAAATTTATGACAGTCATTCTCTGAAAGCCAGAACTACATGCATCCCCATTCGGATAAATTAAAGTGAGATCCCCATCAGAATACCTGAGTAAAAAGTCAGATTTAGACAGAAACATGGGATCAGACACATTCATGCAGTAGTCTTCACATGACAGAAGCCACACTCGTTTATTTATTAATTATCTCACTCAAAGGGAAAATGAATGCTTGTTCAATATTAATACTGACATTTCTACTGCAACAAAGGCTTGCATCCACTGATTTTTCTGGTTACTTTTAATGAATTTGTATAGAGTTTAAAGAATGCTCTACAGCTATTCCAGCTGTGGTGGAATATCTGTTCCCATTAGTTTATTGCATGGCTTTTTTTGCAGGTGGAGGAAGTCACACTTCCTGGAAGATCACTCTGACAAGTCTGTCATGTGCTTATAGACAGAATGGAAGATCATATCTAGGTGAATAATCTCTGCTTTGCAATCTCATGCAAACTATTATCCCCGTATGCCACTCGGGAATCCTGAAGTTCAAAAAAAAAAAAAAATCACAAAATCCTGGACCTCAGTAGTCTCAGATATGATTAATGTATGCTCTTGCAAAGGAAGCAGAGAGGCCCTCTTCTTGAGAATAGCTTCTAAAACATCCAATCCTGATGCCACTTTACATGCAAAATTCAAGGAGGGCAAGAGGCAGCACAGCACAATCTGCAATTCTGACACCAAAGTTGGTTGAAAGTTTCTTCCCTGTCTAGGCAATGCCCTCTACCAACCTCAACTGCTCCTTTGTTTGCTAATGCTATCCTGGTATACTGTTAAAAGTTTTTCTAACTGAGCAAGAATACTTGCATTTTGTGTCAAATATTGCTTACATGACAAATAAGGGCATCAAAGTAGGAAACAAAGATCAATCAGACCAGTTAGCAGGGCTAAAGAGCCTTTACACACCTTAGGGTTTGGTTCTCAAATCTTCCTGCCACTTTTCTCTGGTTATTTGAAGATTTTACTTGGCAAGATGAAGTGTAATCCGTGCTGTCCTTGCAGTTACCTGCAGTGGTTTTCCCACATATATTCAAGTAATAGTAATACTCTTCTTTGTCATCTTTGGCTAAATATGGCGTGACATAATCTGAAAGAATAACAAAAGGAAAAGTGTTCTAACACACAGCAGAACAGATGTAAAAACCCAAATATCTGCAGCGGACATTTTGCCTGTCTCCAAACACGGAACCAGAAAACTGGCTAGTAACACCACAAACACAACAGAAAAAAGTGAGCTTACCTGGAAGTTGAATAAGCGGTCTTAAATCAATGAAGACATCATGTTGCTCATTAGTAAGAAGACAGGTCTTACTCTCCAGGTAATCCCTATGACAGGCATACTCAGTAACCCACTCAATTTCATACCGGCAATTTGTTTTTGCTGTGAGTTTGGGACCTGCACTCTGATACAGAAGTGAACAGAATTTAAATTACAAGTAGAGACTTATTTGAAATACAATCTTTAAAGCAACAGTATCACATTCCTTTAGGGTCAGTAATGACTAACTTCACCTGTAGATTGCTTAAGAGGTGCAAACATTGTCTCTGGCCTCTCAGAAATAGGTGTTGAGAAGAAATAAAACAGCTCTTATTAATAATGTGGCAAACTATTAGAAGTCTAAACAGAGGCAAAGTATCAAGCATTAGCAGAAGGACAGCAGAAGTAACAGTACTTCAAAAAGCACTTTTCCGTAACATGTTGGCAAAAACAGAGAGATGCGAGCCCAAATTGCTAAGCACAGCTTGGATTGTGTTTGCCCCAGACGAGTTCTCAAAGAAGGGAGCAGAGATCAAGTGTCCTCTGAAGGCAAAGCAGTCTCTTAGACACTGGTGTTTTAGCAACTTTGATTCCCTCAGTCCAAATCAAGACTGAAAGACATGTGAGAATTCTTTAGCCAACACTTCCATCAGATGCATTTTCTGTAGGGAAGTATTTTTGCACCTCTGGGAGAAGGGTAGCCTTGGTTTTCCTCACTTTAAAGGGAAACATTTAGAAATTCACTTTGTTTCATAAGTCCGTATTTTTGCCATCCACTAAAACACCAGGCAGATACACAGGTAAGTATCAGATAAGTTACAGGCACAAGTAACACTAGTAATACTACTCATACTACACGTGTGCATAGCTGCAGTGAGGTATTAAAAAGAGACAGCAGAGAAAGGCCTATGGTTTGTTTCTGCAGCAATGAGGATGAAGTATGGTACCTATCTAGGTCAGATGAGGGACAAAACATTAACCCAAAAATTAGCCAGACAAGAGTTCCTCCTTCACTAACTGGCAACCAAAAGCACCACAATGTGAAATGGCAGAGCATTAGCAATAGCCGCTCTGGCCCAATTCAAGGCGTGTGGGTTGCCGAGATTACCAAGCATCACATCAAAGTGACCATCATACTGCATTGAAGTTAGGCTAAAACTGTGTCCTACAAAAAAACTGTGTTGCTTTTTAACACTAAATATTATACTTGAAGTTAAAAGGAGTTCAGGAGCCTGCTTAGTAAGTGAGAGACTTTTGCCATGGAATGACACTTGCTAGCTCTTTTTTTCCTGAGGAAGACCAGATTAATAAAGAAACAAGTTACAGACAACAGCTATAAGCATGCCCAGCCTGACTGATGATGGAAGAGCGATCATTAGCAAAGCTCTGTGCCAAGGATTAACAGTGTACTAACTCTGTCCTATTCTCAGAGGAAAGCTTTGAACCCAGAAAAGGACAACCAAATTCACCAAGACAATATAGAACACACCCCTGGGGAAAATTTTATTTAAGTTCTTGGTTATTTCTTAAGTTCTAGAAGACTTTGAAGAGTATATTTAGGATCTCACACTCTTCACAAGCTGCAAACGAGGAGAACTTCTGTTCTCTTCAGCTCTGAATAAAAATGAAAGGTAATGCACACAAAAGTTAAAGACCAACCATTTAACAAACTAAAACAGCAAAGTTACCTCTTCTCCCCTCTTTGATGGGCAAACAAAAGTGATCGTCACTGCTGGGTTATGGCCTAGGCAGAAGTCTGGCTTTTCTTCATTGTTATATATTCTCTCATAACTCAATATCAGCCTAGAAACAGAAAACGGCAAACCGAAAACACAATTAAGACACTGTGCACTGTACAGAAGAAGGATATTCTTGAAAGAACTATACCCAGGCAGAATACACCAAAGCAGGCTTGCTCCGAAAGCAACTTTTATGGAGGTCTTTATTCCTCTAATCTTACAGTTAACCAAAATAAAGACTAAGACAGTGCCAGCAAAATTACTTAATGCAGCATCCTCTTGCACCCCAGTTAAGACTATGCTCAATGTCTTGTAACCCATACTGTAGCAAGAACTTGGCTGATAGTCACAAGAACACTCTAGCTTTGCTCTCAAACTGCTGGAGAGTAGATATGAGTTGCAAGATTGCAAGTTTTGGAGGTAATAACCGGTCATGTTTTATCACATTCCTATACTTTACCACCTCT
Source organism: Phoenicopterus ruber ruber (assembly GCA_009819775.1). Taxonomy (NCBI): domain Eukaryota; kingdom Metazoa; phylum Chordata; class Aves; order Phoenicopteriformes; family Phoenicopteridae; genus Phoenicopterus; species Phoenicopterus ruber. The sequence goes on from CM020217.1 coordinate 52,954,877, forward strand.
GTATGTATAATCTCTTTCCGTTCTGCCCCCAGAATTAAGAGCAAGATGAACTCATCAGCAAATTGACAGGAGCAAGGCAACTGGGACAGATCAGACAAGGCAGGAGTAGGAGAATGAAACATAGTAACTATCTGACAGGGAGAGACAAAGGGCAAGAGGACTTGGATGAGAGAACAAGGAGATCAACACAACTTCCAAACCAAGCATTATTGTTCTGTGCAGCCTAACAGGCAGAAGGCAACAGCTCGCAGAGGGGTGAGTCTGGCTTCAGGTTAGCCACACCTCTAACGCGCCTCTACGTACCTTAGGACCCAGATATACAATCATCTTAGTCCCTTCTCAGGCCACCCTAGTCTGATTGAGCCCATACAATGAATTTTCCTCAGGCAATGAAGAGCTCTTCAATCCTAGCAGGGATAAGATAAAGCTTTCTTGCCAAGCACTTTTACAGAGTACTAGTTGCACTTTAACATGAGAACAAGCTTGTGCTTCCTCAGGTGTAAGCTTCTGACTTGGTACAGAACACCTCAGCCACTTATTTCGTGTCAGGAGAAAAGCCCTGCAACGAAGGGCTAACAACTTCATTCATAAACCAAAAGAAAACCACAACCCTGTCAATGAAATAACCCTGTTGTTAACCTGGTTTATTCTGCTTGTTTTCTTCAGATTGCATCTGAGATAAAAAGAGTACTGCAGAAGTCAACAGGGTACCATTGACCCTACAAACAAGGTAAGCAGGCTTAGATGACCTGAAGCTCAGAAAGATCAGCATGTTAAGTCCCCTGAGCCACGCTACATTGTTTGGGTGGTTTTTTTGTTGGGTTTGTGTTTTGGTTTTTTTTTCTTTCAACCTACACTTCTAGCACAAAAGGCAGCAAACAGAGGCAGCATCAAGGAAATGGTTTCTCCTAGTCCTAGCTCTGCCACCAGCATTGCTTATCTACTTCTTCTATTAAGAACTCATTAATGCAAAAAATACAGAAAAGCAACATCTGGCCCTGTTCTCAATTTTTAGAGTACTCCTGGGCAGCAGAGTTCACCAAATACAGTGAGTAAACCCACTGAGAGCCAAGGGCATTTGCCCTGTGGGTGCTCAGACAGCAGGCAGATGGGGTCAAAACTCACTCTTCCGCTTGCAGGCAGAGAGCAGCGATCATCCCTCGCTTCTCAGAGTTTCGCAATTCTACAAAAAGGAGTCTCTCACAATGAAGAAGAAAATTTGATCTGTTATGGCAGTACAACAGGATGCCTGAAGAAGACGCTGCCCTGCCAGTATTTGAAGAAATTTTTTCTGCCAACGCTTTGAAATTAAAGTGGTATTGATGTTAAGTTTTAGAAGACTCAACTGTTACCAAGACTGCTTCTTTCAGCCCAGGTGACCGAGAAGTGATCACAGAAGTATCACCACAAAATTACATACCTGTCTTTGTCATGAAGTTTCAGCTGTTCCTGTGGACGGCCAACATCATACACCTGACCTTCGTGTAACAAGCAAGCAGCACTGCCAGCAGGGCAGTTTCTGGTCTCTCCACTTGAACTTCCTGATATAAGATACAGAAAATAGAATATAGGACTCAGTTTCTAAGCCCTGCTCTACCTGAAGTATCTTGCCATTTTATCTGTGGGCTCACTTACCATTCATTGCTTTACTCTTTCCTGAAAATATCTTTAAAATGGGTTACATTAAAATGTGAAACTGGCAAGACAAAACCTGAAGTGCTTGTCATACACAGAGGGAAGTTCATGCTGCCCTATTTTTGGACAGCAAATTCATCCTTCCTGACGAAGTAGCTGCAGCTAGTTTCCAGTTGCTAGTACAGCTGCTGGATGTGTAGGGCTTTCAGAACTTCTATAAGCGTGCCAAGTATTTCTTTTTCCCCACAACATCAAAATGATACCAAGTAATGGGTAATCCCTCCTCACAGGGAAGGTTTTTTCCCCTCCTTTGTTTCTTATAAACCATCTTATTCAAAGCTGTCAGTAAAAAGTTTCAGACTAATGGGATTTTTAAAAGAATAGATCTGCCACTGAAACGAGAAGTATTAAACCCTTAACAGGGGCACAAAATACATATTTAACTGCAGACCCAAGCACCTAAACACTATTTTAGATGCATCTCAGGACATTCACTTGGAACTAAGCAACAGCCTGAACTGCAGCCTAAAGCAATAAATTTAGAGCACATGAAGTGCTACAAACTATCTTGGTCCTATCTGGCAGCAAACAGAAGCAGCTACAAGACAAGCTGAGCTCTTCCACTCAGTTCAGTTTAAGTCAACTCTTCTAACAGTACTTCCCCATTCAGAAGGGGCATGTCTCTTAACGCCTCAATAGTCGGAGAGTAAGACCTGGCTTCACAGAAAGCAGTCTTCAAATCATCAAAAATAGCTTGAAACAATAGTGCAAGTCCTAAAACACTGATCTTTGGTCATAGGACAACCTCAACTGAGGCACTGGAAAAGAACCACACTACTAGAAATTTATACACCAACAGGTGACACAAGCAAGTGTTCACACCTAAGTCCCTGCAGACGTTTATGAACAAGGAATCATCATCAGAATCATCCACCAAGTAGTGTCCTGAAACTTGGATGAGAGGATTCAAGTCATGTTTCTTCAAATCTTCATCAAACACATAACAAGGGACCTAGAACAACAACAAAAAATTACATGCAATCCATGCTACACAAGTAGGGAGAAGTTATGAACAGGCACATATCAAGCCAAGTTAATATGTGGAAAAGGTTTTTAATTCTGGAAGCTCAAACACTTAAAGCTAGACATGCTGATTAAAATGAGGCATCCAAAGTTAGACTGTTCTGCTCTAGCTTTTAGACCAGAACCATCCAGATCACAAAAAAGGTTGAAGAGTTATTTAAAATTCTCAGCTCCACCAACTTCCAACAGATGCTTTATATGCCTACGAAAATGTTAGGTCTATGGAGGTTGTTGGGATTTGTTTGGGGTTGGGGCAGGTAGAGTACAATTGCCAGATGCGTGAAGAGTAACTTCTACAGGGATAGTACATAGATTACCTCTTTCACAGGTTTAAATAAGTCTTTCTTGCAAGCCACAAAGGTCCTCCATTCAAAATAGTGCACACATTCTGTTGCTGTTACAAATTCAGGGGTACCCTATTTAAAGGAGAAGAAAATAATTCCTTGACAACCAGACTTCAGTTTTATTTTACATCTGTTGACAATAAGAAGTTCATTGAAGAGATTAAGTAAAACAGAACACAGCATGTCACAGAGCAAGGGCATACAGTTTCTTAATAGTACTTGTTAACAGCAAGTTTGTTATTTAACAGCTTTGTTGGTAAACTCAGGAAGACGCAGGGTGCCAAATCCTTCTCAGTCTGCATATGCACCAATTCTCAAATTAACATGTGCCAGACCTAATATACAGTAATTGTACTCCATCTTTTAGAAGCACTTACTATGCCAGTTGATATTGGCAGAAGCACCAGTCACATCTAGTTACTAGAAAAACACCAATACAAATGTATATAAATAGATGAACAGCAAGGCAATGCATGGTTTACCAGTTCCCTGTCTTTCATCCTACAAAGAAGACTGATTAGCAATCTCTTCTGCTACACAGAAAGAATATGTCTGATCTCAGCTACTTATTTTTACAGGCTCATGTTATACACATTTGTATCTATTTCAAGATGGGGGTTCTACCACAGTTCAGGGCTGGATGCCCAACTGCATGTCTCTACTTTGAAAATACAACAATCAGATTTTTCCATTCTCCCTCCATCACCTCAGCTAGAAGCACTTCAGCGCATTTAAACCGATTTCCCTCCCTGTTTAACCCTGCCATAAAAGTGTTGGAAAAAAGTTGTTCCAGACACTATTACAAAATCCTTTTACTAGGTCCCATGAAGAACAGGTGTTAGAACTACCCTAACTAGAAGAAGTTTGAAGATCTTTGTGATCTGGTGTTACAGCCAGAGTTGAGCAATAATTTTTAATTTAGTTTAAAGAGTCATCTGCTGAAACAGAAGAGGAAGCATTTTAATCTCCCTGCTGCACTGGCACTTTGTTTGAATTGTCTAGATTTCCAAGAGGGGGTGTGCAACAGCATTGTCAATGCCTACAGCAGCACTAATAAGTACTTCTCTGATACACAAATATGTAAACTGATGACAGTCTGTACAGAAGACCAAGCTGTGGTATCAGTTAAGTGTGTGGAAGGTGTAACTCCAAAAGCACATGGAGGTGGAAATGCATACACACACGCCCCTAGGAACTTTTTGGGGATCTCCACTGACACTTTAAGCAGATTCTCATGAACAACTATTCCCCTAGAAGCCCAGCTGGATGTGTAAGCACTGTTAGTTCAACTATGTGCAGACAAAACCTAATGCTTATTGTTGTCAGCTATGCTGACCCATAACAGAGGTCAGCCATTTTCTGCAATGCAGTTCTATTAAACAGACACACTAGGTCCACAGCTTGGGCACAGCCAGCATTTAAACAATAGCTCTCATTGTTACAGCACCCTGTACACTGTTGACTCATTCCTCCATATTACGCTATTAAAATACTACAGTGCAATCCCTGTAAAAACTTTACAGACCCAAAAGAGCCCCCGATCAGAGCTAAGCTGCAGATCTGCAATTACTTTCTACCAGGACTGAATTTTGAAAGCCACAGTAGATCATGACCATAATTAATTGGGTACTAAAACATAACTGGCTCTTCCTTAAGCTACGAAGCTCAGTAATTAGTACAGCAAGTCTCCTTAAAAAGCAAGTTAGAAGTATATGCCACTTCCATTGAAGAGAAGAACACATGATTTAGACTTACCAGTGTTTTCCCACACAGGAAGTTAATGTTGCTTTGAATTTGGTGCTGACTGCCTTGCTGCAAGCAGTCATGTCTAGTGTTGAATTCCAGAAGAGTTTTAGAAATGTTGTGCAAGTCTAAATCACCTAGGGTTTAAAAAAAAAAAAAAAAAAAAAAAGAAGTTATGATAATACAGCACCCTCACAAAAGCTCAACATACAGGCTCTAATTTCAAGCACTGAGCAGCACAAGACATACCAGTCCACTTGAAGACAGTCTTGGAACAGAGTACCATTGAAGATCTTCCTTGCGGTTCTTGCAATTTGGAAGACTAGATCCAAGTTAAGATAGTATTTGATATCTCTAATCACACTTCTACTTTCTCAAAGGTTTTTAGCAAACACTTTGAATGTTAAAAAGTCCAACAGCAGGTGCCACTACAAACTAGTCACTGCCTTAGGAACAAGGGAGTCCATCAGAAAACTGTTACCAACTACTTCCAAGTACCACAATTCACTCCCTCCTCCCACCTGCTTCTATTTATCAGCTTTTTAGCCTTTATGCCATTTATACAAATAGCATCAGCACAATATGAGAGATAGAGTCTATCATAGAATCATAGAATGGTTTGGGTTGGAAGAGGCCTTTAAAAGTCATCTAGTCCAACCCCCCTGCAATGAGCAGGGACATCTTCAACTAGATCAGGTTGCTCAGAGTCCCGTCCAACCTGACCTTGAATGTTTCCAGGAATGGGGTATCTACAACTTCTCTGGGCAATCTGTTCCACTCCTTCACCACCCTCATTGTAAAAAATGTTTCTTGTATCTGGTCTAAATCTACTCTCCTTTAGTTTAAAACCATTACCCCTTGTCCTATTGCTACAGGCCTCTCCCTTTATTTCTTATAAGCTGCCTTTCAGTACTGAAAGGCTGCAATAAGGTCTCCCCGGAGCCTTCTCTTCTCCAAGCTAAACCACCTCAACTCTCTCAGCCTGTCCTCATAGGAGAGGTGCTCCAGCCCTTGGATCATTTTTGTGGCCCTCCCCTGGACATGCTCCAACAGGTCCATGTCCTCCTTGTGTTGGGGGCCCCAGAGCTGGACGCAGGACTTCAGGTGGGGTCTCACCAGAGCAGAGTAGAGGGGCAGAATCACCTCCCTCAGCCTGCTGGCCACGCTGCTTTTGATGCGGCCCAAGATATGGTTGGCTTTCTGGGCTGCTTGTGCACATTGCCGGCTCTATGTACATCTTAAGATTAAGTCTACTTAATGAAGAACCCATTGGTGCCTGGGGACAGCCACTGTACTGGCGCTGCCTGCAGATAAACCCAACACAGATCCATGGCCTCAGTGCATGTACCCCTGCAGCTCCCATCTCCTTTAGCACAGCTTGCATGCTGCATGAAGGCTGGGGTCAGTGCTGCATCACCGTGCATCCCTCTCCTCCCCAGCACCTGACACAAAGAGGAAAGGTAGAGCACATTTCAAGTCGGATGAGCACCAGCTCAGGCCATCGAAATGTTCCTGCTCAAACCTATTTTAGTTAGCATTAAGCACCAAGCCATTTTAGATCTAGCATGCTAACTCCATCCTGTCCATTTTTGATAGGTAGATTTTAATTCCTCAAAGAGTTTGGGTTGAACTATAGCAAATGCTATAAAATGTGAGTATTGACCGGCTTTCCCCTTTCCATTTTTGTTGATGCCTACACTAGAGAGAAAGCAAGTCAAATCTGCAATAAATGCAGACAGCAGCTTTGCACCTAGGCCAGATGTTGCTTCATCTTAAAAACACACTTGCTGGAACTTTGCCCAGCCTGTTATCTCCTCACTCAAGGCAAGCAAAACTACACCACACCCAAGTAATATACTCTTGAGAGCAAAAGGAGCAGAAGTTAGCAAAGTGGGCAGGAAGTGGGTACAAGAACCTCAAAAATACAGTCAAGGCAATATTCTGCAGAAACACCATTCCAGGCACCCATAGTCAAGGCTGTTACCAGCTGCCAGTGCTTCTTCTAGTGATGGACGCTGTTTGGCATTTTTCCAAAAAGTTCCCCAGCACTATTTTTCAATCCAGTCCTGAAAGAAACTGGGAAGAGATCCATTTGGGACTGTTTCTGATGATCATCAGTTGCGTTGAACTGTAGCAGAGAGAAAGCAACTATAGCCACCTAACTTGCAGGTAAAGCTGAAACGGTGGCAGTCAGAACAGAAACTCCATGCTAACCTACACGGCATCCCCTCAGTAGCTCAGGGCTGTTCCATTCATGCTGCATATGCTTACGCTAACTGTGTTACAGGAAGGCATATTAAGATGCTCATACCTAACCAGCCATTCACAGCACCCCCTGTATAACCAGGGCGACCAGTATTACAGATCATTCAATTATCCTCCACCTTCTCAAGGGAAGGTAAGAGTGGAGATGTGCCAGAAGAATGGCAGCACCAACTAAACCTGTACATGCATGCATGTGCACAGGCTGAGAACCTGCAACAGTCGAGCATGTTACCACCACTGCACTTCAGTGCCACCTTCCAGGCACCTAGAGGCTGTCAATTGTTCATGCCTTTTATATTTCCTGGCACTCTTGTTAGCAAAAGGCTATCTTCAGTTTTTAAGACTTCCAGCACTGATGCTGACAAAGGTGCCATCTGAGAGCAAGATTTCTACTTATCACATCACTGCTTAGAAGATGCTGGTAAAGCGTCCTCTTTTCTTCCCTAGATTAGCAGAAGGAAGTCAACACAACTTTCTAGGCAAAAAATCTGTGTATAGTAACAATATGCATACATGATTAAAAACTCTCTGGTTATAAACATACACAGGTTTAAGCCCAAACTTAGCAGAGAACTTACAGCAGCACTATCTGAGAACTTACCTCAATGCTCTGTAAGCATTAATTCTCTCAACTCTGAGAACATACTACATTGCTCTAAAGGTCTTGTGAGCTGACTCCAATTCCCTCAGTTAGAGGGATATTCAAGAAAAATCAAGTTAAGCCAGTACATCTTGTTTACTACAGGCCAATATGCATACTCTCCTGCCCCCTGCATGCTTAAAACTAGTTTGGGAACTTGCTAAAAGTTTTAGCAAGAATCTCTTCGGTGGCGCGTGACTCCTCCCATCCCTGCTCAGAGCAAGTAGTCTCATGAACCATCCCCTCACACCATCAGCTTCCCATGAGCTTCCTTGCAGAGCACCAGTTCTGCAAACCCCTCTTCCATAGCATCAAGCTCTCTTCAGTCATCACTCATGTTTCTTCATGACTTGAGATGCATTCCTTCCACAAAGTAACACACTAAACATCAGCTAGTACAGCTCACAAAAATTAGCACCAGATACTTCATATTACACAGTTGTGCTTAATCAGTATTAAAAGCACTGTCCACAAAACCTTTTACTCATTGACCCCTTCATCTGTTCAGCTGTTTGGAAGGAGAAAGGCAATCATGGAAGGCATCCCATGAATTGTCCAGAAGAAGGCGGCATTCAGGTGACAGCTATCATTTCATGTCCAGTTGTTCTACTGCAGCTGGACAAAGCGCACGTTTCACCACTCAGGTTAACAGTTATGGTAATATTTCTGCTTTTAATTTTAGTAGTAGTCCAGCTAAATGGCACATGAATCACTAGGTGTCACAATAAGTTAAATAAGTACCACATCATTTCCATCCTCGCTGACGTTCAAGAACTAAGCATTTGCCTGCACCTTGAAGACTTCTAAGGTCAATCAATGAAGCTGAAGAGATTTTTCTAGGAGGGGCCTTTGGGGTCTCAACACAACACTGGTACATCACACTGACACACAGTTAATGTTAGCCACAAGGCTTCCCTTGGATACAGACTGATCACAGTCACAGAGCATATGGCTTTACCCCCTATCAAAGCTGGGATCAACAAACAGAACTAGCTCTATAACTGTTACCTCTTGCATAGCTGATATTTAAAAGTAAAACTACTGTTTGCAGTGAAAGCTTCTTTCTGAAAGAATGAAGAAGAGATCTAATTAAGACCATATTTGAAGAAAACTTACAACTTAACAAAGTTGATCAGCTGGCAAATTGCCCTTCTTCCCCAAATCAAAGCCCTTCAGCTGCACTCAGCTTTAGCATATAAGTAATCTCATATCAGCTGGATTGCTTGAAGACAGGTATGGAGCTTAGCTTCCAGGTAACTGGAATCTACACTGGGAGTCTACACCTGCCTAGCTGTGGAGTAAGGAGATTCCTCTTTTCTCATTAAGAGTGATTATTCTTTTTTTTTTTTCTTTTTGGACAAACAAGAGGCTTGATAATCTATTAGCATGATCTCAACTCAGTGTGATGGTGCTGAAGCTCCAATGCAACTAGAGGCAGTACAATGAAGTGTGGCAGATGTCACTAACAAGCCTCAGACTTACCATGAACAAGAACAAAACTTAAGACAATTTGACCAACAAAACAAAGCAAAATTCAATGTTGATGTTAAATGCACTGCCTTGATTTCTTAATTTATTGCAGGGTGGTTAAAAATGTATCTTTCTTGAACAGGATTTGTGGCTTAACCCTTGAGAGTCAGTTCAAACAGCCTCTGCAAGATCAAGTTATGATTGTTGCCAAATCCTCTTCCACCCAGTAGCAATCAGGCAATAAGACACTCAAGGTTTGGATACAGCGGAATATTCGATACTGCTCATGGTCACCACCCAGCTCTGTTCTCTCTTCCTCTTTCCACAAGAAGCGTGGAACAAAACCTACACAAGCCTCTAGGTCTCACACTTCCCTAGGGAGAACAGGCTTCCTCAAGCTCCCTCAACCTGCCACATTCCAGTCTCACTCAAAAAAGCATGTTAAAACAGATGCCCAGATGCTGCTTCCTTTTGTAATCCACAGGCAACCACATTCGAGTTGATACCCACATCAGCAGGAAACAAAATTCTTGCTGTATATTTTAGCAATGAAACACATTAACAGCATCAAGTGGTCCACTGAGATGACACGCTCCTCAGAGTAGAAGATGCTACTAATGAAACTGCAGTTTGAACTCAGATCCATCTAACCAGTCATCCCAGAAAACTCTGGAGCTTGGATATGTTGCACTACATAAAAAAACATGCAGCCATGAACCAAGATATACTTTTACTCATGCACCCAGTGATTTTATAAGCCTGGGTTGCAACACTAGTAGTTTGTTTGAAAAGCACCGATTGACCAAAGTATCTCTACAGCTAATGGAGAGGTGTGGGGAGAATGGCAGCTAACTAATGGCTGTGCATCTGCATACAGGCGAGAATCATCTTCCTCCTCACCATCTTCCAGCAGTTCAAGCTCAAACACTTTTAGCAAAGACTCATAGCTTTTGCCAATGGGAGGCAAGATGGGCAAGCATGTTAAATTCAGACTTCAGATCTGCAGCTACTAAGAGGCAGTCTGAAGAGATATTACTCTTCAGAAAGCTATTGCTTTATTCTATTAGAAGTAACAGTCAACTATCAGAAAATCTCTTCATCAGTATTCATATATTATTGTTTCATTAGCTGAAGCACAGAAGCAACCTGGAAAGCTGCAAGCATCCATGAAAATGAGCACATAAATACTGTTCAGAGCACAAGCTGCTTCTGATTGATGAAACCATATGCAAGCATGTGTATAGGAATATGCCAGTTTCATATTTAGATCAGCATGCAGAAGTCCACCACTCCTCAGAATACCAAGGACATCTGTAAACTACTGAAGCAGCCACCAGATTTGACAAACGTAACTGAAAACAGAGGACTGCATGTAATTGACTTCCTTTCTGTGTGTAACAACTTAAAGACGACATCCCAGAAGCTTAGCAATGCTCCAAGATTGCATCACAGAGAGTAACCTGACTCTGAACAACGAGCTGATGTTACATCAGGCTAGGCTGTGGTACAGTTTAGAGCTATAACTCAAGCTTTATCCTGGGTTCAGTATGAAGCTTCAAACAAGGCTGTGCACAGTGCATATCCTGCCACAGGTAGATGCACTTATTTCTACTTGAGATAGCCTTGCATAGTTTCACACTAGAGTGCAATTAACTAGACCATAAGGTAAGTTCCACTGTCCTGTGACGTGATTATCTGCAATCAGATCATGTTTTCCCAAATCTACAATAGAATAAAGTTTTACACTGTTCTGAGAAGAAAAAAAAAAAAATCTTTGCTAACATGTCAAAATTTGCAATAGTTATAAGACCACTCATTAACATGACTCTGAGCTACTTCTGAGGAATGACACTTGTTTACTTACCTACAGACAGATAGGTCGTCTTATTGATGTCATATGCACAGACTGCACTTGATCTTCCACACTCTTCAACACCAAAACAGAGGTTTATTTTATAAAGCACATGTTTGTCTGCATCAATTGCTTCCCACGTGTAACTGAAAAGAAAAAAAAAAGCCCGTCAGTTGGTATTCATATTGCTTGCACCACCATCCTCTGGACACCAGTCCCCGAACTAACCAAGTTATAAAGCTAAGAGCACCACTAACTTGAGTTTCATATTCATGTTCTATGTCTGTAAATACCAGAAGTGATTGTCATTGTGTCAGGGCCAAGAACAAAACAGATTTAACCACCTGAGGATCCCCTTTCTTGAAAAACTCAATAGGTCCTTCTTCCCCATTGAATCTCTGTGAAGGCCACTCTGACTAGGTATATCACAGGTGGTGAACCTTTTTCTTTGAGAGCCTGATAAACTTCTCAAACGTCTTTGGCAGGCCACAGGCTACTGCACTTTATCAATACCCAATAACAATGGCAGAAGTGTTAAGCCTAAGTGGAACAGAGCAGCCAGCCACCCCCTGCCCGCCAGCAGCAGAGCCACCCAGCTTCAGGGCCAAACCTGGGCGTGAGATTCTCGCAGCATTCAGGCTGAAAGATGCTAATAATGCTTATTAGGGCCTAGCTGCACCTTTATGCATTTTATATATATCTCTCTCTCTCTATATCTATCTCAATATTGAACGGACAGTTTCTGAAGGGTGATGTCAGAAGCTGGAAAGCAAGCAGAGCTATCCACGAGAGACTCAGTGAAAGACCACACTAGCGAGCTACAGACGTATCAGAAAGTCAGCTGTCTAAAAACTGATAAAGGAACATGAAGCTCTGGTTAAATACAATGGGGAATACATCAGAGTAAAAGAAGAAAAAAAAATAAATGCAGTGTAGTTCAGAGGTAGAGCAAGGATTCGTTTCCCTCAGAGCAAGCGCCAAGGCTGCGGTGAGATGTGGTCGGCTGCATGACACAGCACCACCCAGTTTCGAGGCAGGCCCAGGTCAGCTAGTTTGGAGTCAGGAGCTCTTTAAGACAGCCTGGCTTACTAGCAGGGTGCTGCGGCCAAGCTCTGTTAAAAAGGCACAGCTCAGTAAACATTTGCTGTCTGCTTGGCTCAGCTACTCCTCTTCTGGTGCTGGCAGCAGCCTGCATCCTCTGGACAGCATTGATTTTTGCAACATAAGACGTTCCCCAGCTTCCCTTCTATCCCAAGTGGAAGCTTCAGTAGGATTTAATACAGAGTCATCACATCAGAAAACTAAGCACAGTACAGTGACTTATTAGGTATTCCCATTTTTTACAACTCGCAGAGGGTTTAATGCATCTATCTGACCCATAGAAGCACTTGTCTGAATCTACAGACTAGTCCCAAATCCAGTGAGGGAGCTCAACTCCCTCCTCTCAGCTATCAAGAAATTAGAAGCTGACCAGAAGCTTCACCCATAAGGATGGTTTGCCTTCATCTCTAGCTCATAGGTGTTGCACTACTTGACATTGTCATACCCCAGATCCCCCCAGGAGAACCCATTCTTGTTCCACTCTGAAGCCCAGTCCTTGGGCGATAAAAGGACAACAGCAGTTCAACTACTTTACTCTAGATTTTGAATCCTCCAAGAACTCCTCTCAAATCCAGTGCATCCCATCTCTAATAAAAAAGCCAGCAGTAAGATAGCACATACTTTTCTGTTTAATTACTGACTACAGGGTTCTTGGCTTCCCTGTACTACAGCAGCCTTATTAACCTCAGTCTGCTAATGTCTGGAACAAGTTAGGGACAACTACAACAGTTCTCTCTGTGAACTGGGGAAAAAAAAAAAATCTTTATATTCTGAGTACATTGGGATATAAAGGCTCAAATATAATAACATAAGGCTCAAAAAATAACTTACCAGGTACTGAGCCATACCTAAAATACCAATAAAATTACTTTTTAATCAGATCCAAGGACTGTGTCTCAATCCTAGACAAACACTTGCCATTATTCTTTCCTCATAAGCAGGCAGAGCCGGCATTTTACAGTCATACTGATTAGTGCTCTGAGCCAGTTTCTTGCATTTCTGAAGCGGATAAAGACAATCCCAATGTGAGATGATGATGAGAATTAAGCTACAGTACAGAATAATCAAAGTTCAGGAATGGAAGAAAGCTTGACAAAACACAATCACATACACAAAAAAATTTAGAAGAACCTGACAGTCCCTTCAAGGGCTCTGAAAACAGCAAGAGATTAAGACTAAAGCCGTTTTTACCTCCAGGAGAAAATGCATTTCAATCAAAATACAATTTCTTCACAATGAAGCCCCAGAAAGTTAGCTTTTCACTGAAAAATTCCCAAGGACTCCAGTACTCTTTTCTGACTGGTTTTGGAAGATGACAGAAAGGTAACATATAATACTAAGGCACGAGGTTTTTGATTAAGCTAGATATTCTTCATTGGGATTTGTTTTTTGGGTTTTTTTTGGGTTTGGGGTTTTTTTTGTTTTTTAAGAGGACTTGCAAATCAAAATCTGTTTGTGAACGGAACAAGAATCTAAGTCCTTCACACAACAAAATTATCACTCTATGAGAGATTAAGGGTTTTGCTTTCCCAGTTCCATGTTATGAAACAGAGGAAATCAACATCTTCAAATCAGTTCACCCACATGCCAGAAGCAAAAGAAAAACAAGATGAGCAGCTTGCAGAAGAGAAGCAAAGCAGTTATTGAAGCCAGCCCTTCCCTCCGCCCTTTCACAGGCCCCTTGACAGGGAAGGCTGGGTAGTCCTTCAAAACAGCTCACAGAAAGGAAATAAGAAATCCCACATTTAATCATGTTCCAAACCACAACTCCAGTGGCACACAAAAATGAAAATCTAACGCAGTTTCAGAGTAGTATTACTTCCAAGGAAGTTGAAGGGACTTGCTTTTTCTTTAAATGGGTGGGAGGAGCAGGGCAGGAGTTATTCTTTGGGAGTAACAGCAGGCTGGATGTAGCCTAAGCAGCTGTTCTCATCAGAGAGATGCAAAATACACTTTCACAGTAAAAGCAAGAATTATTTCTCTCACAAGTAAGACTCCTGGCATTAAATCAGTGTCTGGGAATAGTTTCAAGTTGCATGTGCTCTACTTTCCAATAAGATGCAAGCTGACCTCTCCGCTGCATCCCGTAATGGAAACAATCTGTCGGCAAACACATCGCCCGTCCTGACCATGGCTGAGCCACGCGGACCGGCTTCCTCCAGCTGCTCAGCACTCACCTCCACCAGCGGTGATGCCTCACGTAATTACCCCCTCGCTGGGGCCAGCCGAAGTTACCTTGTTTGAAAGGATTAAGCTATCCCAGATTCAATGCAGTTGAGCTAGTTCAGGGAGCTGTTACCCCCACAGCTTTTAAAAAGCAACAGCCTTGGCCATGGGATGGGGTGCAATGCACCCTCTATCCAGGGGGCTCAATACAGCTGCTACCTCGCAGGTGACACCATTCAAGCAGCCATTTCTGGTGCAGTTCAAGATCTGGGCTCAAACATGGCATCTGCCTTCCTTAAAACTCTCCAACAGTTATTTCTGCTGAAATTGCAACATGACGTCTGTTTCCAGATAAACCCAACCGTGGACTATCCCACAGTTAGAGGCCTGAAACATACACTCACATCAAGCTGCCAGGGCAGGCTCTCCTCCTCTGCCCTCCCCTGCGTGCTGCTGGCCCCAGCGCCCGACACAAGCTGGACCCAGGGACTGCCCTCTCTCAAAATTAACTCAGCAAAAACAACAGGTGCGTGCGCATGTGTGCGGAGAGGGGACTGAGCCCAGGCAGTTCCCGCTCTGGCTCGCAGCGGTTTCTGGCTGTGCACCAGCAGCGGGAGGCAGGCAGGGAGGTAGGCAGGCAGCGCCAGCCTACTGTCGAAAGCAGTTGTGCAAGCCAGGTCCAAACGAGTTCCTGGGAATAACCTTGCCTGCAGGTCAGCCTTTCCAGCTACCTAGCTTTGTTTTTAAGACACTGAAGCAACAGCACAAAAAAGAAAATTAAACTACTTTTCAGCAAGCCATAAGATCAAAACTGCTCTGCATTTTTTTGACAAAGCAAAGAAGCAACTCATGGAAAAAATAACATGAGAAAGGGAAAAGGGATATGAGCATTAGTGAGTCTAGTTTACCTTGCGAATCGGCAGCTCAGGCATTGAAGTGAGACAAGGTGCAGGTGGCTAACAGCTCTCACAGCACGTGCATCCTCCCACCAGAGCCACTTCGAGGTCTGAGCACTAGTAAGCCACTTCAAATGCAACAGAGCACCAGAAAGACTATTGCTACCATTCTCATAACCATGCTCAAGTGTTTGGTTCTCAAACTCCTACCCAACGGATGACTGCTAGGAAGAAGAGTACACCCTGTTCCAAACAGCTGTAAAGTGTAGTTACAAGAAAGCATGGGTTTGCTCTCTGGGGAACGCACTGAAGGGGCTCATTTTGTTGAAGGGGCGTTACACAGACAACCCGACACAGAGACAAGGCAAGCTACAACCACAGAGTTGGAAAGCGGATCCGTATCCAATTATGCATCCGCACAATTTTGCGCCCAGCAGCTCCTCAGCTATCAGAACACTGCAGAGATTAAACTAGTATCTGAAGCTCTTTATGAGCAGGTTCAACCAGCACCATCGCAGGTAGACAAGCTCAGGAACAATTTCCAGGATGACCACTTCAAATTTGAAGCTAGCAGCTCAGATCCACTACTTGCCACAGAAATCACTATTAGATGTGGCTAACATTTTAGCACAAATATGTATGGTAAAGAAACTTCTATGTCAAAGCAAGTTCTCCTTACAGAAAATGAGAGCTTGAATGGCACAAGCTACAGAGGTATCACTATGCTTCAAGAGCTTTTTAATGCATCCCTACTCATGCTTAGCTCTGCTCTAGCTTACCTATAGCCTTTTCCAACCATGACTCAGACTGCATGTCTTCAGGCAAGTTTTCTTGCGTACGCATCAAGCGTAATAGCCTTACAGTTACACCACAAGCTGTTCAGCTTTCTCCATCCAAAAGACATTTGGTCTTTCACACTACACTCTAAACCACATCTACTACATCATTTTACAGAATGCGTAAGAAAAGGGATAGCAATTTGAAGTTCAAGTACACAAGACCTATAGGAAGCTCATGTGTTGAGCAATCACATTCAAACCATTATAATGGCAGCTTCCCAGGCATGTGAAGCAACCATGCACATATGCAAATAAGTCCTGTAATGACTTATTTATGACATCTCCCACTTAAATATGTCAAAGCACTTAATAGAGCTGAGCAAGTTCACCTAAAGGTCACCTCTCTGTACTCAGCACCTGCTTCTTCACCAAGGCTAAGCTGAATGCTAAACCCAGGGTTTCCAGTGACACGTAAGAGCACAGTTGTGGTTTCATGACAAAGGCAAAAAGACAGTGTTTGAATGAACAGAATTGTACATACAGTCAACTGTAGGAGTTGCATTATTAAAAACTACAATGTTAAATGTAAAGTAGACTTGACTTACAACCCCAAAATTGGAAATTCTACAGAATAGCAATCCTGTGATGTACAGCAGTTTAAGGAGTTTTCCTTCCACTCAGGAGCCTAAAAGTTATAGAAGTTATGTACCAACTCCTATCCTTGCACAGGAGACAAAACCATTACCTGTCATCAAATCATCCCTCATCCAGGGTAGATTATCAGGCAAAACAGTGTGCAGAGGAAGCAGTTTGTATTTGTTGCTCTGCCATCACACTCGAAACATTTCCTGCAATTTCTTTAGAGGGGAAGGAAAGTTTTACAGTAACTTCCCTGACGTTACATGGAAGGTGAACCCAAACTGTCAAGCTTTCTTTTGTTTTTAAATAGACAGATTTAAAGAACCGTTCACAAAACTAACTCTAACTCCAGAATTTGTTTCTGCTGTGTTGTCACATGAAAGATGCAAGGGGAAGAAGGAAAAACAGGGAAAGAGACCAAACGGACTAGTAACTTCCTATATCCAACCAATTCCCTGCATTCTTTCCCAAGTGCTCACACTGCAGCAATCCTGGAAACAGCTCTACAGAGAGGATAAAAACAGAATTCCAATTGCAAGTCACACGGCAGCACAGTCAGCTGTTGGAGCACACAAGAATGAAGGAGAAAGCATGATGAAACCAGTCACTGCAAGCCATGACATTTGACAAAGTTTCAGAAAAGGAAAGCTTTTCTTCTTTCCCCTGACTGTGCAAGCGTACCAGCAGTAAGGCTACATAAAAGAAGCAATGAAAAACACTAACTCAAGTTTAAGAAGCCCCATGCCACAGTTCTTGCACAAAACAGTTTTGACAACTTTACTCCTCCCTGCAAGATGGTTTCCTAACCTGGTTATCACTCTATTCTTATTTAAAGGAGAGTCAGTGCCTCTTCTAAGCCCCAACATTTTCCTTCCTTGCCCACCTTCTGACATTCACACACCAGACACAGAAGCTGCTGCAGCTTCACCAGCCCTATTAGGCCACACAGAAGTCAGGACACCATTTTCTTAACAGTTGTAAAACAAATCAAAACCTTGTTTTAAGGCAGTGCAAAAATAGGCTGGTCAGGGACTTGACCTGCACACTATGCTGTATCTTTTGGCTGAGACATCATCCAGTAGTGTTAAGTGTTTGTGTTACCTAATCGCACCATCCCTCACTTGGTAGCTTTTCTGCAAGTGTGCCTGAGATGACACTTCACCACCAATCTCCATGGGGTCTTCCCACCTGTCAGACTGCAAGTTCTTTGGTTTTTCCTTTACCCATTCTACATTACTAGGCAGAAATCCTTCAAAGCGGTTTTCCCCACTGTGGCGCAACAGCAAGCACATGTTTTTAAAGCAGGCCATCTTAAAAGGAAAACTACCGATTATGTTTCTATCCACAATTTATTTTTCACTTGCCAGTAACAAAAGGAAACTTGCTTAAGTAATTTGCATCCAAAGAGAGACTGCATGTCTCTCAATGTCACTTCTAAATATTCCTCCAGTCACAGACATGCAACAAAACCCAGACAGACATTGACAGGACTTAATGCTATTCTCAAAATAGGAACTGTTTGAGAATCAAGTCTTTAGAGCGGGGGTTTTTTTGAAAAAATCTTTAGAGTCAGAGGAGTTAAATTCCTTCCAGAAGCTACACAATAGTTTCTCATTTCTGTCTCAATTCTACAATTAGGGTGGTCATCTGACCAAAACACCTTCTGCCGCCTTCATGGGTTAATCTTGCCAGCAAATCTACTTTTCCCCCTTTTCATCATTTAACATTCTCATACCCCACATTGCACCAGGAGGAGAGCCCATTCCCACCAGTGACCCAACCTGTGTCCTCCGTGCTACATTCACCGTGTTACAGTGGTGCCTGCCCAGTGCCATTGATCAAGATGAAGTATTCCTACCAGTACCACAGCATATGCTGGCTAAATACCAGAGAAATGAAGACTAGCAAGATATCGTTGCCAAACTACATTCATGGCTGAATTCAGAGTAGGAACATGCCAAAACATGAAGAGTAGCGTCATTTTCACATAGCAGTTCTCATTTCTTAAAGCTTTCTTAACTCCCTTATAAGTAACATAATGGAATCTGGCAATATCTTTAGTAAAAAGATTACTATCAAGTGACACCCCTTTCAAATAACTTTGGGGTTTTTCACACTAGAATGGCCACAGTGACAAAAACCCGCAGTCCTGACCACAGGTGACTTGAAAAGAGGAAGTCTGTCCATCTTCTCACCTGCAAACTTCCTATACACGCAGAGAGTCACACGATGAGGCCCCACAGGAGCCTGCTCCACGCCGCCAGCGCCCCTCAGTCCAGACCCCGCAGAGGCTCCCGCAGCTTCTCTGACCTCCCAGCACCGCTGCGCGTTCGCTACAGACCCAGCTCGGTCTTAAGCCCGGGAACACCCGCACGCCCAGGCGCGGCCGGCGCTTCCCCCAACGCCCCCCAGCCTGACCCACATCGGAACGGGCGGCCAAAAGCCCGGCTCGGGCCGCCCCGGGGACGGGGCCCGCCCCGCCGAGCCCCCGGGCCGAGCTCCCGCGCTTCTCGCTCGTTCACACGCGGCGCCGCGGAGGGCAGGAGCGCGCACAGGCACCGGGAGACCCCCTTCGCCCCGCACTCCGCCGGTTACAGCCCTTCCCCGCGGGAGGGAAGGCCCTCTCCAGCCGCCGCGTGTCCTGCCCCGTCCCGCCGGCCGCCCCGCGCTGCCCACCTGCACAGGTCCCGGTAAGAGTCGCTCAGGGCCGCGGCGGCCCCGCCGCCTCCCCCCGGCCGCAGGGGCAGCGACAGGAGGACGAGGAGGAGCGGGGCGAGCGCGGCGGCGCGGGGCCGGGGCGGCAGCGCCGCGCGGGGGGCGGTGGGTGCCATGAGCGCGGGCCGGGCTGGGCCGGGCGGACGCGGCTGCCCCGGGACGTCAGGCAGCGCCGGCGACCAGCGGCACGTCATGTGACCCCCGTCCGCCCACTCCCCGGTCATGTGACCGCCGTCATGTGCGGGCGCGGCGCTCACATGATGCGCCCCTTCCCCTGCCGCGGAGTGGGTGGAGCCTCCCGCTGCCCCCCACTTCCCTGTCCTGCACGTGCTGGGCGCGCTCACTGACCGCGTGACGTCGCCTCGCGAGGGCGCGCGCGGGGGGTGGTGGTTACGCGGCCGCAGCGGTATGGCGCGGCCTGGCCAGTCAGTTGCGGTCGGGGTCGGGGCGTAAGGGCTGCCAGCGCCCACCGCGGGCCCCGCCGCCGCCATACCGTGCGGCGTACCTGCCACCCACTGACGGGAAACAGGCGGCCCGGGATGCCCCCCTTCTGCATCTCGCGGAGTGGTGTGTGGGTGCGCGGGCAGAGCTGCTGCCTGCTTCGGCTGGCGCACGGGCAGCTCCGGGGACGGGTCACCCCGCTTCTGGAGCGCCAGCCTCAGGAGGGGCGGGCTGCCTGCCCCGCTGTGTGCTGCCGGGAGGGAGACTCGTGGCCTTGTTCTGTGCCGGCTGCTGGCTGGCTTTTGAGTGGCGTTAGGTGTGCGGAGGCTCACCCTGTGAAAGGCACTGTGGGTGGCATGGCGGCCGAGTCGGAGACACGCTGTTTGGAAAAAGTTAAATGGCGTTTTAAATAAATGTGCTGCGAAGTCATGGGAGAGGCCAGAAAACTGAATCCATTAGGGATGGAGACTGAGGAGGCGATGACAGCGACATGGTTGGTTGTATCGCTGCAAGAATTATTACTACAGCAGGGAAGCTGGTGTGGTGTGGAAATTATCCCCCATTTCAAACGGTGGGCAGGAGGGGAGGCTTGCACAAGGCAGCAGCCTCGTCAGGGGGAAGTGGAACCCATACCGTCCTACCACCTCTGCCTCCCAGACTCCTGAGAAGAGACAGCTGGCCCAGAGCTTGTGTAATAGATCATTTCCAGTATTTAGCAAATTTCAAGTGGGATGTTTAAGATTCAAAAGAGGGACTTGGCACTTAATTTTCATGAAACTGCAGTTGAGAAGAAAAGCACCTTTGAGAGTGGGAAGAGGTATAAAGGTGAGGAGAGTGAAAGAAAAATAAAAATTATACTCATTAAACTGACAGCTGTCTTACTTGTGTGAAGAATTTCTGATCACTAATTATGAGTGCTTTTCAAAAATCATTTGCACAAAGAAATGCAACAGGCCTACAACTGAAATAGTTTCTGTTTTTCTTGCCCCATTCCCTGGCACCCAAAGGAGTAAGACAGTTCTGAAGATCGGCCTCTATGGCAGTTTACCCTGATTCCAGGCTGCCGCGATCTACTCCTTTCCTCCCCCTCTCTCTCAGTTACGTATGCCGCTTCCCTCCTTTTCAGTAACGTTAGTTCTTCTCCAACAGGACAGTCAGCTGGCTATAGATCCTGATCTGGCTGAAAACTACCATACCTTGTTGATTGTTCTGTGTAAGTTTTCAGCTGTCTCAGTTGCCTGACCGACTTGGCTCACTGCCTATCTGCGTAAATGCCGACACCAGCTGAGGAAGGGGGAGAGGAAGGCTGCGCTGGTGCTGTGCGGGGAGGAGGCCCTGAGTAAGCTCAGTTTTAGCCGCTGTGAAGAAGTTTCACCCGACCAGAGAAGCCAGAAGTTAGAGTTCAGGACTAGCTTACCACGAGCCACACGTGGCCTCAGCCCCCGGTGCCCGCTGCCGGTCTGCTTGCACAAGTTGTGCTGGTACTTGTGTAAAGCCGCTCAACTCAATTCAGCTCATTAGTCCAGCAGAAGCTTCACCTGCTGAAAAAAAAGGAATAGTTTTCTGCTGGCTCAGCAGTTGTAGCAGCTCAGTGAAGTGATGAATCCCGGTACAAGGGCAGAGGAGCAAGAGGAAGGTAAAGTAGAAAGAGGACCGCGTTGGTTGGTCTGTTCAGCTGCAGTGGCAGCTTAGCTTTTGAGTTCTCACAGCCTAACCAAATAGCAATGATGTCCTCAGCTGATGAAGAGGGGAAGACCTTCACTCTTTATGCTGGAAAGAGAGTTGTGACATGAAACAGTCGTCAATCTATCTTTGCTCAGAACCTCAGAAAAAAAAATGATGAAAAGGACTGGGTAAATGCTGTTATCCTTGGCAGTTTTCTGTTACTGTATGATGGATTATCGCCAACTCTTGCTCTTTTGTTTTAGCCTTCAATGGATTCCTTGAAGCTTCAAATCTCATTGCCCAAGAATCTCAGTTGTCTGCTTTTAAGACTCTAGCCTGTGTAGTTTAAAGACAAGCTTGATGGCATGAACTCAAAGGCTTAAAAGAAGACAAAAGCAGTAGACAAAAGGAATACCAAGTCTATTATTTCTGTGGTTATGCTTCTTAAACTTTGCTGCTCTGCTGGCAGTACCAGCATCACTTGCTCTAGACAGAGCAGTGCAAATACATGAGACTTACTGGTAAATTCTGTCTCGGCTTACCAAGTTGAATTAAAAATATATGAACCAGGAAATTCACTGCAGACAGCAGTGCAGGCAGACATACTGTAGCTTCTGATCTGATTAGCTACTTGAGTTTCTGCAAATAGACCTTTATTCCTGAAATGATCTTTGTGTACATTTAAGCATGTGAGTGACTCTGCTGAAGACAATGTGACTGCTCACCTTGCTAACATTAAGAATGCATCTAAAGATCTGCAGTGTCAGGGCCTGGCAGTGTATAAACAGCTAATTTCAGTTGTCTGATAAGAGCTAATTCGAAGTTGTTTACTGACAAAAGAATGAAGAGGTTTGTACGAGTTACATTCTTCATTCTGCATACTGCTTTGTATGCGTAGGCCCCTGTTTGCACAAGGCTCAGAGACTTCAGAGCAGTTTCTTTGCATGCAGAGAAAAGTATGTGAACAGCTGCCTAACAAGAAGGGAAGAAATTGAAACATCAGAAAAAAAATCCTGGTTAGAAAGGAAAAAACCAGAAATTCTACTTTCATCTGCAGTACTAATACATATGCATCGACCTAACAAGGAATCGAAGTTGCAAAGCAGCAAGGATAGCTATGGAGCTCCATAAATATTGAAATACACATTGTAAATACAAATACCTTTAAAATAAAATCATAAAGTAAAAGTTCGCAGATTCCAATTCTGTGCAAAGCATTCAGATCCCAATCCTGTGACTGTTTCCATTTCCTATATATTTTCTTTAGCTTTTGTAATCTTGGGGATCCAGTGGTTGTCTCAAGATCCATGGAATTTCTCCCACGTTTAAAGCTAAGTACATGCATAAAAATTGGCGAGAGCTGTGTGTCAGTCATTTTTGTATCCTAAACTATGTTTTGCAAATAGGAATGTTTCCTTCTGAATATCATTTATAAATAATAATTTAAATATTTACCACCTGTGTTTAATGATATTGGCATCTCAGCTAACCGGATACTGTGGGACAGTGTTAAAATATTCTGAAATGTAATCTCATAATCTTACCTTTTCCTCAGGAGAGGCTCAGCACGATGACTGCTGGTTACGTTGCAGTAAATCCCGGTATACCTGAAACTCATGCTGAAACTTCCAAGTTATGGATGGTTTTCAGTAGGCAGGGTATCATGAATGGGTGATGAATACATAGGTCCTCTAGGATTCTTCCTTGCAGCTTGCCAGGTGTCAAATGTCACATCATTTCATGTTCTTCTGATTCCCAGTCTTGCTTCATGTGGCCAGTATCAGCTGTGCAGTACAGGCTGGCTGAGAGGCAGCTCGTTTCTACTGTTACTGTCTCAGTTCCCTTTAACACTCATATCTGATCTCTGGCTTTTCAATAAATAGGAAGAAAAACTCTTTCAGAATCCAGAGCTGCTGTTACATTTGGTTGTGGGAAATTCTTTCTCCAGTGAGGTTTGGACAGTTTATTTCTAGCTGTCTGCAAGCTACACTATAATAAAATAATTATTTTTATACTTTGTGAAAACTTCATAAGGCTCTTCCATGGAGCCGTGCTGTTCTTCAGAAAGCACAGAGACACCACTCACTGGGTTCTCTCTTCTTTCCCTTTTTCTTGCTCGCTACACCTAAACTTTAGTCTTCCTAATCTTACAGCCGTTGCCATTATTTCTGAATGTTCCTTGTTCTTTTTGCAGCTCGTTCAGTTTTTCACCATTTCTCTAATTCTTTCTGCTCCCTTTCCTTCCTTTACGTTCCACTTCTACTCTTCCCTGTTTCTTTCTCTCTAGCATTTTTCAAAGGCAAGCACTTGATGAGAGTTACCTCCTGATTTGTTGTGATGAGTTATCCTGCTTTATAACAATTTAAAATAAGACTGTTGAGGAAAACAGTGCCTGATGACCTTGTCTCGCAGACTTAGGTTTAGGCTTCCCAGTGCAGTTAGAGAGATAATTAACGACGTTTCCTAATCTAGTTGATACTGTTCAATGAAACTAAAAGAATATCAACTTTGTCTAAACACGTTGACTTTATTTGAAATCTTTGTCTTGTTGGGAAAGTCCTTACATGCTGTACTTGGTGTATGCGCTGAAAAGGGCAATGTTTTGTACTGTGGCTTAGAAGATTAGAAGATGGCCCTAGCCAAGGCCCTTCTTGAGTCATTGCCTGAGCAAGTCTGTAGCAGCTTTTCTGTATTCCTCCATCTCTTTTCACATCTTTGGTCTAGCTTTCAAGGAATATTACTCTTGGCTATTTATACTTGGGTCAGAACTCAGTACTTTATAATGAGGAAGGATCTGATTCGCCAGCTAGGGCCTAGGTTACTTGGTGGACTTGCACCAAGTAGAGCAAGAACTGTAAAATACAAACCACTTTACCAGAGTAAACCAATGGTACTTTCATTGGTAGTCAATGAAATTTCTCTAGCACAAGTTTTTTATGATGTCAGAGGAATATGATTTGATTTCTCTGCTAATCCTGTTTCATTTGAAGCACCTACTAGAAATTTATCGCAAATGAATTAACCTCAAAGCACCTTACCAAGGCAGTAAATGTAGAGTGAAAGACTCTTCAGTGTTTTAAACCTTGTTACCCAGTTCTGGGCGCTTTTACTTCAGTGTCGCTCTTCACGCTTTGGCCTATTCTTCTCCCAAGAGCTTTTGTCTCTGTGGTCCCTTGTTGACAGCTGTCCTTGAGCTAGCCACCATCCTTGGGTTCTGTG
Organism: Phoenicopterus ruber ruber; assembly: GCA_009819775.1. NCBI lineage: Eukaryota > Metazoa > Chordata > Aves > Phoenicopteriformes > Phoenicopteridae > Phoenicopterus > Phoenicopterus ruber. The sequence goes on from CM020217.1 coordinate 52,979,530, forward strand.
ACCTATGCCGATACCGCACGGGCATGCAACGCGAGCCTGCTCTTGCTGACCTCGCGGTGTTCCCAGAGAGCATTCTGTCAGACGAGCAGGTGTAAGCGTGGTGGTAGCAAACACAGCCCCCACTTGCAAGGCAGGCTTTGGAAATGAAAATGTCCCTAAATGTATTTGTTACTTCAGAATTATTTTCTGACAGTTCCCTCTGTCCCCCTCCTGACTCACATTTGTCCGCAATCATCTCTTACGCTGTTATCTGTTGTCATTAACCATGTACTCCAAAAATGTCACCATCTCTTTCTAAATATGATAATCTGTCATGTTTTACTCTCCAGTAACTTGATTTTTCCAATCACTTTTTAACTTCTGGAGATGAAGTGTTTCTCTTTTCCTGCAGCCGGGACCTCATCTGTAACATGATTATCTCAATGTAAGTTGCAGCTCAGCACAGAAGGATGTGATAATGGGAAAAGATAACTCCCTCACCTACAGTAGGTGAAAACTGTTGTGGTTCCGCTGCTGTGAGAAGTGCAAGCTAGTACAAGAGATGTAAACACCACTTGCCATGGCAAAAACCTGCAGGTATCTCTCTCTTGTGGAGCTGAAGTGAATAAATGAAACTTCTTACATTTGGAAGACTTACTGCTCCATCATGTTGTATTTTTATTCTGAGAAAATAAGCAACTTTTCTTTTTCTAATTCCGGAGTTATTTCACCTAATTCATCAGTATTATGTATGGCAATAAGTTGTCATCTGTTCCATCTTGATTGTCACAAGGCAGCTGATGATAAATTTCTGTTTTGCTTCATTTTTCTTGGCTCTGTGTAGTGTGACTTCTTTCCCTTGTAACTGAAGGGCACTAAAATGAAAGTGCCACCTTCAGCATCACACTTAAAAATTAACAAACTTCATACACAGCAGAGAAATGACCAAATCGGTTTTGTTTAAAGCATCAAGGCTCAACCTACATTTCCTTTCTTCCTGTTCCTCTCAGGGGAAAGAAGCTATGAAAGACATTTCTTGCATAATGCGCTATTTGTGGAGGGCTAAAATATGTGGTATAATTTATTCAGTTGATTCTTCTATCACCCTGTCTTGCTAGAATATATATTCTGTCCATGTATACACATTTGTTTTCATAGCCACATTCATAAATATGTTTAGGCCTATATTAAATGTCTTCTAGATATGCATTTTATTTCCATTACACTTGTCTGTGAAACATTTTAAGGTATCTGAAGTAGAAGATTAAGAAATAAGGTTACATATAAACTCATTTAGAAGAAAAGTGACAATCTGTTTCTTTAATAATAGATACCACATTTCCCTGTATGTTTTATATTCACAAGTTGCTGAAGGAGATAGGGTAGAGAAAAATATCAACAGCAATGTGTATATATATGAAGGCCCAGTTAAGCCATTACAGGATTAATGCCAAATAACACTATTGTATAAATGGTTCAATTAAAGATTCATATTAGATAATAATAATAGATTGCACATGTAGATCACAAGACGAGAAGGAGATCTCCCAACTACACTGTTTTGAATCTGTCATATCTCCACCTGAGTCAGTGGAAGTAATCTAGATTTTCCTTGCCTTTTTTTCAGACAGAACCTGAGTTAAATGAACAGAACACATGTAAATGTGATAGTGAATGTGCTAAGAAATATGCATCAAATCAGCATGGAATGACAACTGTCTTGAAGAGTTTTCTGGCATTTTCTCATGTACTGGCATGAAATTTAAAGATATGATAAATGTTATCATGGAGAAGAAAATCTTACAGTTCACCCTTACTGAAGTGAATAAAAACTGTGGTGGAAAATGTACTAGTGATAAACATTGATATTTCTAGACAGTTATTTCCTTAGCAGCTGAAATAAAGTAATATTAGAAAATACCATGTATGTTCTCTCCCAAAATAGGATGGAAGGTTTATGCCACACAAGAGAGAAAATAGTTTTCTCTGTGTATTATTTACCTTTACTTTCACCTTCACAGTGTTCTAATGTGCACTCGAGCCTCAGGGCATGCACTCTGAAACAGGTGTTGGAGGAGCTGCTGCTTTCTGACGTGCTGGCACTAACTCGTCTTTGAAGCCTTTGGTAAAACTACTTGGAGGGATTTTCTGCATCTTTTCTTCTTGCTGCTCCACACAAAGCAATAATGAGGAGACTGACACTGTGTTTGATGATGGGCAGCGGTACTGAAAGCTTGTTCGATCCTCTTGGCAGTGTTTTGTTATCCTCATGCTACAGGAGATACATGAGCTCATGAGCATGGCCAAGAGAAGAAGGTAATGGCTGCAGTGGCTCTGAGTAGACAGGGTAGGAGGCATCCGATCTCTGCAGAATTTTACAAATCTTATGCTAAGGATCAAACTGGAGGGAAGTATGAGTGGACTACGCAGTTAGGAAACTTGGGATGGGTAGAAAGATGAGAGATGCATGGCATGTATTTCGCCGTGACTGCCCAAGGACTTAGAATAGCTGTCCTGTAGGCTTAAAGTCTTCTGCTATAGGGATTAAGCAAGGGAGAACCCACAGGACGGCACATGCACTGGCTCAGTGATGCTGTGGGAGGCGACATCAAATCTGGACGGGGGAAAGTACAGATAAAAGTTTCTCAATGCTGAAGGCTGCTAAGAAACAGAGGCCAGTGTTGTGCTCAAAAAGATATATGCTAACAGATTAGTGAACCAAAATAGAGCTGATAATAAAGAATATAGTTAGTGAATAGAGCTATATTTACAGAGGACCTCAGCCATGCCAAGGTTAACAATAGAGACATCGTTCATTGCTCCGACACCGGTCTGACTGGCCCAGCCTGTCCCCTGGCTAGGGGCAGGTCCCTTCCAGGCCAAGCCCAAGGTTATCAAAATTAGCCAAAACAAAAATTGCTGGTTGTATATATTTATTTTCACCAAAATAATTACACTTTGCTGTAGTATGTAATTGAGTATCTTCAGTGAGCTTAGAGTATGTGTTCATCTGAAAATCTTCACTTGTAATAAAGAGAACTTTTCTCCTATAAATAATATTAAAAAGTTATATCTGAAACACATATGCCACTCTTTGAGTCAAAAAATAAATCCAGATAGACCAAAGACAGCATAGAACATAAAACACCCTCCTCCAATGCATTTAAGCACATGTTTTTTTCTGCTGAGATAGAACAGTGACACCAGGGTGTTCACTCCATCTTCTGCACATAGCTGTTAAAAGTTTTATATTTCTTTGTAGACTCTTTATACCCAAAAATACTTGCTTCTATAAATATTTTAATTTATTCTTTACCTCAACAATCTGTTACCTTTTATCATTAAAACTAATGTTTATTTGCTATAATGTCCAATTGTCAAGGCCCATATTTGTCATAAAGTAAATTCTTAATGGGAGAAATAAATACTTAATTTAAAGTTACTCCTATTCCAGAGACACTTTGTGTTCCGCTCTAAAAAAAAAAAAAAAAAAAAAAAAAAAGTTGCTTAATATCACTTCTTGCTTAGTGGTGTTAGAATGATAGAATCCAAGTAAGAATTTAGTTCTCCTACCCTTGAGGACAATCCTTCAGGGTGACCATGAAATACTAAGGTACAAACTATAGGGGAAAGATAAGTAGACAGTATTAGTGGTGGAATAATTACAGCAAATTGGAGAAAGTTTAGGATAAAAATCACTATAACAAATTAACATGTTAGTCTAGATTTCAAACCTGTGGACTAAAATTCCAGTTGGAATAACAAAAGTATATTTTTCCTGTTTTCTGTATCACTGGCTGCCCAGCCAAGGTGTTGAGGGAGATCGAAGACGGTGTGGAGGCAGAGCACAGGGCAGTAACGCGAGGCAGGGGCTACCCCACGGCAGGGTGACTGTCATGTCAGAGCGTGGGGCCAAGGCGACTCTCTCAGATAGTCAACAACTCTCCGTGGAGCAGCTGGCGCAGGGGCTGGTGAGGAGAAAAGCATCCCCTGGCTTGACTAAGTAGCATATAGGACCTGGTTCAAAATGCCACTGTCAAAACATTGCTGCGCAATAGCTACTGTAATACATCCACGTCCTTGCAGGGGTAACAAAATTGTGGACAATTCCACTCAATGTCAAGAAAGAAGCTCCTTAAAAGTGAGGAGATTTTTTTTTTTTAAGAAAGAGGTTGAAGGGGAAATAGCTGTCGGGAGGTGCAACAGAAATCAGCTCAATCACAAATGGCACAGGCAGGCTGGTCGGAGCAGATTGTTCATGTTTTTTTCCAAAACAAGAATTAGGGGCGTTAAAAGATCTAGGAAGTGGCAACTCAAAACAACCTAAAGGAGGATATTTTTCAGGAAACATTTAATTAAGCTGTGAAACAGTGTTGAAGATATAAAAAACTTGTATGGCCTCCAGTGGGGGTCAGATGTATTTGCTGAAGAGAAATCCATTGAAAGTTACCAAATACAAAGATTTCTAGACCAGGAGGTTTCTGAGCTGATAACTGTTGAAGGCTTGGAGAGGATGAGAAGGAGGTGTGACACGTGTTTGCCCTGTTTCTTCTCCTCTGTAGGTATCTCCTTGTGACCACTGCTGGAGATAGGATTTGGGGCCAGATGGATGATGCCACGTCCACTCCCTCTCCTTTCCTGACACCCATATTTCTGAAACAACTGAAGCAAGCAAGGATTGTAGAAATACTTACTGTACCTGCAGCAGGCCCAGTCTGTGTATTTAATGAGGCAAGAGTCCAGTTTGGAAAAAAAATAGGTTGTAATCATGTAATTAAAAAATGAATTATTATATGCAAGGCAGAAGTATTAGAATCATGCAGGCTACCTTATCTCAGTACTTATTCTCTGAATTCAGAGTTTTGCACCTACGATACTTTTCTTTGAATGTGACTCATGGCCCTTCATCTTTTAGGCTTGTAGGAATCAAGTGGACAAGCAAAATAATTCCATGTGGACATCACATAAGCGCCTGGGCAACCAAATGGAAACCAAACTGGCCTTCCTGTTGCGTAGGTAGCTAGAAGCGCCGAGTAGTGGATTTTAATAAATGATTTCTGCATGGAGTTAGGAAGAGAAGCAGCAAAGTACACACATGGCAGGCAGCATATTATGGCAGCTACACACAAGCTCACACCGATTTTCTGCTTTCCCTTGACCTAGGTACCATCTGAGAATACCCTCTGCTGACCAGTATCATCACTGCCACGTCAGCAGCCCATGAATGCCACGGCTTGAACTAATGGAGTGACTGAAAGCCGCGGGCAGCAGCTGTCCTTTCTGCTGGGAACCGGGCAGTGCTGGGGAAGGAGAGGTGGGCACACAGCCAGGTCTCACCCTGATACCCTCTGGGGGTACCAAAGGAGAGCACACCCCGCCACCAGAACCAGAGTACACAGTCCAGGTCGAGCATAACAGGCTGAGGGCTGTGGGTATTTGCGGGTCAAGAAAGCAGTGCAGGGAAGGAATTGCAGAATGTAGAGGATGCAAGTCAGCTAAGGCTTCAAATGGTCTCTCTGGGCACCGTCTCATCAGGCATCCATGATAGGATGAACTCAGGGAGTCCTATGTGATCCCCTGAATCTCTCTGCTCAAAAAACCTGGTGTGTGGATCACCCACACCCTGAGACTGGCAGAGTGGGAGGACTTAGGAAGGAGTCATTCCCAGGTGCGTACAGGGCTAAGCATCACAGGCTCCTGGAGGACAAAATCACCCAGGACCTTACCGGAGATCTATCTAGGATTTTTTGGCCAACCCTGTAGTTGAACTGTCCCTCGTATCCTCCCCCTAGAAAGTGACCTGAGGCATTATACCAGGAAATGCTGTGCGCTTGTAGATTATTCTCCTGCTAGGAAAGGGAGCAAAGGGAGGTTTTGTTCTACATCGGCGACTAGTACAACTGGGAAGTATTTCCGCTTCCCTTAGAGGATTTCCCAGGCTAAGCTCCAGGCTAGAAGTAAACTGGGCAGTATGTTCTTCCTCACCCCTCTGCCCTTGCTGTCACAAGGATCATTCACAAAGTCAGTGAATTACAGAGGAAAGCTGCTCCATAAACTCATGGCATCATTTTGAACCTGAACCGGTACAGCAACCTACCCCATGTTATCCTCCACCCAAGGGGTAGCTACGACAGCAAAAAAACTCTGTGCAGTGCCGAGGGAGGTGACTTCCCTCTCTGCATTTCTGACCACTCTTTTATGTCACACAACATTTATTAGCATCAAGTACAACTGCATGTGGTAAAGGGAGTTTTAATAAAGTAAGCACTATACTGGGCATTTCTTCTATTAACAATTTCTTGTCTTGACTTCAGAGCAAAATTGAGTCCCTGTTGCCCTGAACATTACGAGAGATAACCAAGAGATAGCTGCTGTTCTGAAGTGTTTATAGTGTAAACATGAAGGCACAACACTGGAAACAAATTAATATAATCCTCATTTTATAGGCAGAAAAGTAAGTGACAGAAAAAATATATGCCAAGACTGCATTAAAACAGAGCCCACATCTCTCAACTCCATGGCTGGTACTTTACCCACAAGACAATCTTTCCTGTTGTGCACCACTGCAAAGTGCTTATTAACACTGCCTGATCTGCACAGGGATATTTCACCCTCTCCCACAGATGCAAATCATTTTTAAAAAATGCAAGCTGGTGGAGAATCACGTTCTTGTTGTGCAACAAATGAAGTGTCACATTTTCCCTGGTTTTTTTTAAATCACGGAATAATGTGCTTATCAGTTCCCCTTGTCCTGCAGCCTGTCTGCACAGAGAAGAGTCACCAGGCACTGTGATAAAGAAGAAAGAACATCCCTAAGGTATTTTTATCTGTGGACTGGGAAACATTAATCATTTGTCAACTGCTAGCTGTTCAGTCTTACTTGTCCTTCTGGATGTTCATCTCATGCTGAATGTTAATTTTGTCTGCTCTGCGAACTGATCTATGGACAGTTGTCCAAATTCTGAAACATTGGAGGGCATGGCCAGACACAAGTGAAGAGGGGTAAGAAGCTAAAAGTCCTAGAGCACCTATTCAGCTCAGGAGCACCCAAATTGCCCTGCTGCATATTATTGCCTCTTCAGATCTGCTGCCCTGGCTGCATGCATAGTCATCCTTAACCCAAATCTGTCCTAATACTCTGAGTGCGTTTAAGCACTGTAAATAATATGCCTTGTCTCACCTGAATCCCTTTGGGAGAACTGGGTTACCTGCGTGGTTACAGTGGAAGCGTGTTTTGAACATGCTTCCTGCAACTTTGCCCCTCTCTCTGGTTCTCCATGTGATTATTGTAAAGGGTCTTGAGGTAAGGGTAGGGAATGGCTTTAGAGAAGAGTCTGGGTGTTTTCTGGGCTAGATCTATCCTAGTATTCAAGTTCATGGCATTTGTCAGTGTTGACAAATTCCCCAACAGTCCCCCAGCCCCCAGCAGGTGTATGCACACACATGCCACATGTATGTGGACATCACACATGCTCATTCCCCCTGACACACCTCCCCCCCCCCGGGTTGTCCACAGACCCACTTGCTGTATCCTGCACTCACCATGGGCAGTGGGGGGCTGCTCTGCTGATTTGTCATTCCAGCAGTCCGGTAGATCACTGCCCTAAGAGAGAGGCAGGCTGCGCTCATCTGCCACCTGGATGAATCAATAGGGGTGACTAGCCTGGGACTAGAGTTTCAAAGACAAAAACTGGGACAGGTAGAAGGGCTGTCATAGATAAAGTTTTCGATGGGGTGAAGGAATTAGGAAGATATAAGGGTAACCTCTTCCTTTTCCTGAGTCTTTTCTGCAGTGACACACTGCAACACTTTAACGTAAGGAGAAAGGGGCACATGCGTAGAAGGAATATTTATCCTTCTGAGATCTCTTCTCTATGTGAATTCCCATCCAATCCTCAGTCTTAACCTACCATCTTGCTTATTCCAGGACTGGCAATCTTTCAACAAAGGAGGGGTACGTTGTATTTTTCTTTCCCCAGTTAGCTATTAAGTGTGCCAATGGAAACTTGGCGGGAAGCTGAAGATGCTGCTTCTGCCTGTGGCAGGAGGTCTCAGTTCCTGCTGAATTTGGAGCTCCGTGGGGGCCAGAAGCAAATGTATCTCCCAGACATCTCTTTGAAAATGCCACAGCTCTCTGGCTGCCCAGACCCCCCATATTCTGTGTCTGTGTGACAAACCTGTCCTAGCCCCACGGCCTCCTTGCTGTTGTCTTCCTCTGCGCTCTGCAGCTTGGCTATGGCTGGGCAAGTGAATTAAACTCCACAAAATACCAGCCCCGGTACCCTGGCATTCAACAGAAGGAGGCAGTCAGCTGGAACGGTGTGGCTGGGGTGTAGCCCCAGTTGTACGTTGTGTGAGGCGCCTTTCTTTTTTTCTATTTATCCAAAACTGCTTGTTGCACAACAGAGATGCCACACGGGAAATATATATTCTCCAGAGAACAGCTAAGTACAAAGTATGTGGCTGGGACAGCAAGCAGTGGGACTGACTTTCTCATAGACTCCTTGAATAGCTAAACCTACAGGAACACTGACATTTTGGGGATAAGGCAGCCCCACCCTTCATAATGAGGGCAAAAGCCCTCTGTGAGTTGACAGCATCACTATGTTGCCAGCTACTCCTGTGTGTCAAGTACCGAATTATCCGAGGACCCAGAGAAACGTTGATGTCACTGGAAATTACACAACATAGACTTTGAAAACAGGCTCTGAAGTAGCCCCTTAACCACAGAGGAACTTGACCATTTAATATATACTTAAATGTCTTGCTAGACCAAAGGTACACCATATGTTTGTGGGTATGTATGGGGACTTACTCTCATACGTGGATTTCTTCCTCTGTTTCCCCCAGGGAGCAGCTCTTTTGCGCACTTAAACAAGCTGGAAACAGTTGAAACTAAATCCCAGTATGTAACGTGAATCCTGCATTTAGTGGGTTTGACTTTCAAAAATGCGAATACACACAGGCCCTGATGACTTCAATAGCATTTATGGGTGCTCAGTGCTTGTATAAATGTCACACTATTTATAACATATTTCTGTGTCCTTTTTTTATATTCTCTGTTGGCCTGTCTCTTTTCCACTGTGGTATCTTTGACTGACATAGTCACATCAGGATGTAGCATGTGTTTGAATAATTAAGAAAATACAAATAAAAGTTATCTTTATTCTAGTCCATATTTTTCCATTGCTCAACCACCAAAGATAACAGTACCATTTCACCACTGCTTTTTACATTCTACGGATGAAAAATACTTTTCATTTTGCAGTGGTTTATTAAACCTTCCAAGTCCAATTAGTTGCCCCTAGAGTTTCCCCCCCTAAGCTTTAGAAAATTGTTTCAGCTATATCCAAACTCATGCCAACTTCCTGGCTTCTCGGCCGCAACCCGTCAGCGAGTGCTCTACTAAGAACCACTTTGAGGCTCTCCTTGAACCTCTTCTTCTTGCTGCTTCCTACGAAGAAGTAAACAAGGGGGTTGATGCTACTGTTAACGGTGGAGAGAACAATGGTGACGTGGTTCTGCTGGCTGAGCAGAGACGACCAGTGGTGGTAATTCAGAAGATACAGCAGCCTCATAGGCATGGCAAAGATGAGGAAGACAATGACTGTGGCCACAATGATGATGTAGAGCTTTGACGAATGAGGTCTCAGGGAGTTACGATGAATCCTGATAACCAAGATCAGGCTGGACAAAATCATTAGAGGAATGAAGATCATGAAAGTCAGGATCCACGTGAAGATGAGCAGTGCTTGGCAATGGTTGCCATCGTCGAATTGTTCCTTCGTTGAATCATCTTTGCACGTTAAGTATTCGGCTACTGTCATCAGAAAAGACAGAGTCCACAGAATTGCACACACAATTGCCGATTGGTGCTGTGACCGGTGGCATCGGTACCAGATGGGGTAAACAATAGACAGACACCTCTCAATACTGATGGCTGTCAGGAGATAGAGACCAGTATTATATCCAAGAAGGAAGACAATAGATAGTGTGGTGGTTATATAGTAGTAAAAACCATACGCGAATCCAAAACCAGCAATGTACTCAATTGACAGAATAAACGTACAAAGCAGTAAGGAGATGTCAGCAATGGACAGGTGTGTGATGTACGCAGTGAATGGGTTTCTTTTGATCTGGAAGCAGAGGCACCAGAGGACAATTCCATTTTCACAAAAACCCAGGAAGGAGATGATCATAATTACCCAAAGTGGGGTCAATATCTCCCAGACCCTTTCCTGTGTAGAAATGTTTCTGTGCATTGAGATGTTCTCTGTGCCTTCGCTGGGATGAAACGTTATGTTTGACTCATCCATGGGGAAAGCTCAAGTTTGGATAGCACAGCTCTTCCTTCTGTAAATATGTATAAAAATATACTGTGAGCATTGTGTGCTCCTCCCCTCCCCCTTTTCTTTCTGTTTTGTGGACCCTCAATTTCTGGTCATATCTGAAAGCCTTAACAAAAGGAAAACCAGCTTTGATATACTGATGCTAGCTGAAACCCAGTTGGAACTACTCTTGGCGATGTTAAAGATTGCTGAGCCCATCATGCCAGCAGAAATCCTGAGCTTTCGTCTCTGTGGGGTTCAGCATATGAGTGCTAAACCACAGCTAAAGAGATACCCTCAGAGCTCTCTTGGACTAGCAATGCCTCCATCACATTGCAAAGTTTCATGATATAGTGGTCACAGATAGCATTGGTGGTTCTTGTTAGAGCCCTAGATTGTTCCCAGGCAAGGTCTATTCAGCTCCCATTGAAGCTAATGACATTAATTTTAAGTTAAACATATGTATTTCAAGTGAATTTGTCTCATAAGTTTTTTGTTTTTTTTTTAAAAAAAAAATTGATACCGGCATCACTTTTCCAGGAAGGGCTTTAATTAAGTAAGCAAAAATAATATGTAGTTACTCAGCATTGTATTCCCTCCAAGTACAGAGGTGGAGGGAAAGCGAAATGCCACTGTTTTGAGACAGTCGTTTTTTACCAGCTTTAAGTGTCATTTATCATAGCATAACATAATTTAACCATGTTTACACACTCGGAACACTTAGCACAACTGCAAACAAATATCCTGCAAACATTACAAATCCAACCCATCACAAGGAGAAATAGTTGTTCAGGTTCCCTGCCATTGTTATAATGGTTTTAACTGTGGTTTTGCTGAGTTACGGAACAAGTTCTCCTTTGGTATGTCTCCTTTTATCTCATAACAGAGAATTAGCAGCATTGGCTTCAGCTGATTGTCATACGAATATTTCATGCCCCCTTCCCTGTTAACTTTCCGGCTGCCCCTGTGATGACAGAGAGTCACATTCAGGACCCTTGCTGATTTACTGCTGTTAACAGGGACTAACTGTGGGCAATAAGCTTGCCCAGCTGACTTGGTTCATCCATATAAGCAGCCTTGTTCATTAACATGTCATAATGAGAATTTACCCATATCCTCAAGCAGTTAAGAACATCAAATACAAGGTAAAGAAGTTTTACTGGGGCAACTTTTGCAACGATTATTTAAACACAGCCATTCATCCCAGTCATAAATTTTCTCTCATGAGCCCTGGGTTTCCTGGGTTCAAACCAGCTTCCTACGACAGGATATCACAGTCTAAAAAAGAGCATTCAGTAAACAGCCTGGGAAGCCTCAGGGCTTGCTGGCATTTAAACCTACACAAAAATGTTAATGATGATCCCACCTGCATGTTGAGCGTACCACCGTCCGAGACGCAGTCGGAGGGAACAAACAACATAGCTGGAAATGTGGAAGAGAAGTGAGCGTGAATGCAACAGGTAAACGCAGTGACCAGCATGAGTGGTAAGCCTCCCAAAAGCAGTGTTCTGTAAAAGCTGCAGAGGGAAGGTGCTCAAACACTGGGCTGCTGGAAGTGTAGCGAAGCTTCACAGGAGAAAAGGAGAGGAGAAGCTATCTACTTCAAGAGTTAAAACAAATAGGAAAGGAAAAACAGAATGAAAAGACTCAAGGATGAAAGAAAGACTCAGAGTATGAAAAGACTCAAGAAAGTTCTTGATTCGTATCTCTGTATAAATGGAGTATTTCTCTCTGGAGAGTAAAACAAAGGAAAAAGTTCTGGACTTACTAAGGTCATTCCCACGTGAGAGCATTCAGAGATGAGAACGGAAAGAATCCTCTCCTTCCAGATACATCCATGGTCTGTTCAGATTTCCCTGAAGCTGAAGAACTTCCTTGAAGAAGCTGCAGGTTACCTTCTCCAACCATTTGCCTTTGGTAAGAGGGGGAGCAAATAGCGACTCTGACCATGACTCCCTCAAAAAAAAGCGTGCAGTTCTCCCATTGCTCCAGATGTCTGAGGCATGCCAAGCAAAGGGCCCCAGGCTCGTCAACTGAGACTGTGCTTCTGATGGCATCACTCAGGAACTGGCAAGTCATCTAGCTGAAAGCCTGGGAGTTAACTCTTGTGGGAACTGAGTGCCAGTATATGGAAAGTTGTCCTGAGCTGCTGCAATACCAAGAGGCATAGTTTAAACAAACAAATGCGAAGTGAATAGGAAATCTATTTGAAGATGATAAGATCTGAAGGAAAAATCTCAATTTAGAACTGTGCCACCAAATGCCATCTAAAATAACACAAGTTGATTCGTAAATTTGTCTTATATTTTTTAATATGAGAAAACAGAAAAGCAAGAAGGACAGAGAGGGAGAATGAAAGAGAATAAAGAAAGAGAGAAAGAAAGAGAAAAAAAGAATGTGAGGAAAAAAGAAAGAGAAGGTAAGAGAAAAAGAAAAGAAAGAAAAAGAGATGGAAGGAAGGAAAGAAAGCAAATTAATTCACAGAACAAAGAAAATAATAGAAAGAAAGAAACGTCAGAGCAAAGAAAATAGCCACATCATTGTGTTAGTCTCATACATCCATTCCTCTTAGTAAAAACTGTATCTTGAGATTATTCTACCAAAAAAACCCCAGCCATGCCGAAGTGAAAATCTGTTCTTGAGATTTAAACAGTCTCCCCTGGAAAGTTCAAACAGGCCTAGGAGCCGATAAACTCTTTGAAAAGTCCCCTGAGGATGTCCCCTGATTTTGCCCCAAGTATTAGGTTGTTTTTATATTCAGATATTAGCAGAACAAACATTCTTAGCCAAAAAAGGAGAGAGTTTGCTTGGTCTTCTCCTTTAGATGTTTCACTAAAACTACCAAATCCCCAAACGGGAGAAACTACTAACTAATGTGAGAAATAAATGACCCCAAAGGGAGGGTCAGAATAAAGTTAGGAAAGAAACAGAGTGAAATAAAAACAACTTCTAATTGCTTTTTGTTGGCTTAAGCTGTAATCCACCTTAGGTTCAACAGCTATGTGACCAAAAATTTCAAGCTACCGCTGAAAAAGAAAAAAACCTGTTCCTTTCCCATAAAACAATATATGCATACAAGTAATGAGAAGGGTCATTGTGGGAACACATTAACATTTCAAGATTGACCAGGTGCCTGGGTTCATAGCCCACTCAGTCTGCTGCACAAACACAATCTGAAATTGGGGATGTCCCAGCCTCTGTGTCTCCACAGGGTGGGTGGTTCATGATACCTCTCTCACACACACACACAGCACCTCCTTCATGACTGGTCCCTGGGGCACCATCAGTCATCATCTACATGGCCAGGGCAGCAGAGTGAAACCTGCTCGTGAGGAGGGTGGGTCACAAACCTTGTCCTCAGTGACTTCAGGAGTAACAGGAAGGTTGAAGAGCACAGGGGGACCCCACACCTGCTGACCCTTGGAGCGTTTATATCAGGTGCTGCCAAGAGAGGGAGTGGCTATTTCTGAATCAGTTTATCTATTCAGATATTGAACAAGGGGACTACAATAACGAAGCACAGAAGCCCAACAGATCTTGGGACTAGAAATTAGTATTGACAATAAAGACATGATGGACAATTTCAATCTAAACTGAATATACAGCAGGATGTGACATGAATGATAATTTGTCCTAAAGAGTTTCTCTCATACACTAACCTGGTGGGACAGAGCAGCCTTAGCAGTGGATGTAAATTGAGGGTACTAACACTTTCAAATATCCTGTATGTATGAAGCTAGCAGTGTTACCTTTTTATCATTTGACTTTGAGCCTTTGAATAATTTCATGTTCTTATATCTCCAGTTTCTGGAAACAGAAGGCAACCTGAAAAGAACTTGCAATTCATTCATTAAACAAAACTCAACAACCTAGGATTTATAAACCCAATTAGACGGGTTTATGTGGTTGATATAGATGCCAGTATATAAAAGAACCTCTGTGTACCTGGGAGTCAGATCTCCTAATTATATACTTACACAAGCCATGACAAAAAAAACCCTAAGGGATGAACTTTGGCAGCACTTTCAGGCAGTGCAGTTTGTCCTGATGGTCATTCAGTCATTACCACTTCCCAGCTGAAATTCATTCCATAATTATTCAGCTCAAATAAAGGTTAGGAGTTGGGCTTAGGTTTCAGAGGAGTGTGGGTTGAGGAGCTGGGCTTGAATAGCTCCTGAAGAGGTGATATGGGAATGTTGTTGAGGTAGGAGTTAGGCTTAGGGTAAATCTTAGGGTTCAGGTTACCCTAACCTAAAACCCACCACAGAACTTGTTACATGTCTTTTATCCTCCTTGTATCAGCTATCATCCTAGCATATGCCCAGTTCCCTAAAGGGTGGTAACTGGTGAATTGTGTTTTATAGGCAACAGGCATGAGAGCTGGATTTGTTGTTGGCTTCTGCAAAGCAAGGTGAAAGTATGTATCACCAGCTAGTTTTGATCATCTGTTCATAGTTAAAAGTAAGGTTATGGTAGGAGTTAAGATTCAAGAAAATAGAAGATAAAGACTGAGAAGACTAAGTCCAGAATCAGGGTTTGGATGAAGACTCTTTAGTGGCTGCTCAGTTCTTATAAGGCCAGTGGTAAAATCCTGTTAATGGCAATCATAGGATTGTATTTTTGAGAACAGCATGGAATAGCAGGCTCCAAAAGCAAGGATTACTGCTTAAGCCTGAAATCCTGCTGAGAGATTTTGACAACTAAAGTTGGTAGGGGTGAATTAATCATATTTTTTTTTCTGGGTGGTTAAGACCTGCTACATGTTGTTTATGAAAGTGGATTTAGGGCCTGTGGCAGAGGGCCTGAAAACTAGATGTACTCTGAGAACCTGTGAGGAACCTTATCTGAGGTAAGAATAAGGCATCTAGTGAGAGATGGGTAGTTTATGAATTGTTGGGACCATACAGGCCCCTAAAATAGTTTGGTAAAGCTATTTTCAGATTACTTTTTTATTCTTTGCTAGAGATGGTTTTGGACGATTCATGCATTTTAGGTTCTGCTCTGAAATGGCTGATGAGAAAAGGGTAGTTAATAGCAGATAGAAAGCCGGGGTAGATGGGCCCAAAAATGGTGTGCAGGGCTCTGGAAGTCTCTGGAAGCAAAGTGAGGTGTCTGGCCCGTTACCGCGCTGCCCAGACTGGTGGCAGGCTGGAAGAATTGTTTACATGTAACTTCATGGACTGACTGTCATGCGAGCATGGGAGGATTTGGAGATGTTCCTGCTCCTGACTTGAGCTGCACCTTCTTTTTTCCCCAGCGGCACGGCTCCGGTGGCGTGCCAGGGCTCGGTGTTCCCGGGTAATGCCACACGGCAGGAGGAGCGGAGCTCCAGCTCCACAGCGCCAGGGTGAGGTGTGTGCTGCTCGGGCGCGTTCCTGCCGGGGGGGGGACGCCTCCAGGCTGGCTCCACTTGTGCAACGCCTCAACCAGAGGGGAGATCGGCCAGTTTGGGTACAGAAGCTGTACAGACGCATTCACGTGATGCCAGGTGGCCGCCTTTACCCGCCCGGGTGCAGCACACGTGATGTTCTGGATCTGAGCTCGTACCTCTGTGTCCTATCACCGTGCTGGTGAGGGAGCAGCCGGAGGGCAACTGCAGGGAGTTTCCCAAATCAGAGAGGGGTGGGGAGCGGAGGGAGAGTACTAGGAAGCGAGGAGCTCTTAGTGATGCTGTGAGTGTGGGAGAAACTAATGAGGCCCCATCTGGAGTACTGTGTCCAGTTCTGGGCTCCCCAGTTCAAGAAAGACAAGGAACTACTGGAGAGAGTCCAGTGGAGGGCCACCAAGATGGTTAGGGGCCTGGAGCATCACTCCTATGGGGAAAAGCTGAGGGAGCTGGGGTTGTTCAGCCCGAGGAAGAGAAGACTGAGAGGGGACCTCATCAATGCTTACAAATATCTCAAGGGCAGGTGTCAAGAGGATGGGGCCAGACTCTTCTCAGTGGAGCCCAGTGACAGGACAAGGGGCAACGGGCACAAACTGGAACACGGGAAGTTCCGCCTGAACATGAGGAAAAACTTCTTCACTGTGAGGGTGACAGAGCCCTGGCACAGGCTGCCCAGGGAGGGTGTGGAGTCTCCTTCTCTGGAGATATTCAAAACCTGCCTGGACGTGGTCCTGTGCAGCCTGCTGTAGGTGACCCTGCTCTGGCAGGGGGGTTGGACTAGGTGATCTCCAGAGGTCCCTTCCAACCCCTGCCGTTCTGTGATTTTTGTAATATAAAACAACACACTTTCCTATTGCCCATCTTTCTGTGTTTTTTGGGGGGGAAAGGGAAAAACATAAGCTTTTCAATGTTGTAAAAAATGAATGGAAAAGGTATTCCTGGGCAAGGAAAAGAATACATATCTTTACTAAAACCCACAAGTGTTCACCTTTCAAAGAATCTCCATAACATATTTCTGTATTTATTGATTTAGAAGAAATGTCCTTTGCAAGTGGAAATGTGTTCCTGCTCTCTACCTGCCTCCCACCAAGTCATGGAGAGGGGGAACCTGGGCCTTAATGAAGTACAGAGCAGCTGTCGTCTTTCTTCACAAACCAGCCTCACATCTTTCTGTACTTCGATCTGCTCTTGGTTACGCTTCGCCTGTCTGAGTCTTTGGCCGTTAGCGTTCAGTTCCCTGCAAAGCCTCACTAACATTTTGTTCCCTATCTATCTCCCTCTTCATGACAAGTCGCCATGAGTCCTTCACAAAACCTTGCTTATTCAGATAGCTCCTATCTTCAGCCATGCTGAATGTGAGGAGGTCTCCTCTATCCTTGGGTTTCAGAGGTTCTTCAACTGTCCTAGACCTACCCTTTAGTCCTAACATGCATAGCAGGTGGCAGCTCTTACCTTGGGGACAGTGGGGTCTGTCCCCAGCGGAAATCTACCCTTGCTAAAATCATTCTGAGTCTTATTTCCCTCTTGGGCCAGTCACCGATGGCACAAATGCTAGCACCAAACCCAGCATCGTCACACGTCAGAGGAGAAAATACACTGCACCTGCCTGCTGGCAGCCCCACCAGCTACCAAGCATTAGGGCCACCACTGCTCTGTAGCGTAAGACAATACAGGAAACGATATTTTCATTCTACATTTTCATTTTATATATGTAAGACAATACAGGAAACCATTGGGGAGAGAATAGGATAAGAATGGAAGTAATAACTTGGCATATATGATTAACTAGCGTAGGCAGTTTAGACCATTTTAGCTTTAGTTGTGCAAAGCAGAAGTTACAGGATTAGAAAATATGAGAGACGCGTGACAGAGATGAGTCAGAGCTTTCCATGATAAAAGGTTAGAAGAAAAAGTTTGAGTGCCAAGTAGACAGTAAACTTACCTTTTACTTTGTTTAAGTTGAGATAAGGTGGTGAGGTTATATCCAGTTACCTCATACAGACTAAGACATTTTGTATTACTGATAAAGATAATGAAAGAAGGGTCTGGTACCATGGTGCTCTATCCTTCAACCTGTGCTTTTTCTGGAGGTTCCCATCAACAGATGGCCAAATCTTTCTTGAAACAGAGTTGCTGGTCAGACTAAGTTATGTGAAATGCCTGCCCTAGTAAGAAAGACTGCCCTGAAATAGTCTTTACACCTGATTGTATTAATCTGCCTGTCTTCTTTCTTTACCCCTCTTTTTATTTTTAGTCTGTATCACATATTCATCATAGAATCATAGAATTGCTCTGGTTGGAAGAGACCTCCAAGATCATTGGGTCCAACCATTAACCTAGCATTACCAAGTCCCCCACTAAATCGTATCCCTTAGGGCCACATCTAAACGTCTTTTGAATACCTCCAGGGATGGCGACTCCACCACCTCCCTGGGCAGCCTGTTCCAATGCCCAACAACCCTTTCAGTGAAGAAATTTTTACGAATGTCCAATATAAACCTCCCCTGGTGCAACTTGAGGCCATTTCCTACATGCATTTCCAACCTATCACAGAAGTTAGCCATTATTCTTTATTTACTCTCTTCACTGCAGAAATAGGTGGTTAAATAAAATCCTGGATGCCTGTTACTGTGAAACCTTAGTCCCTTTGGTTGGGTTCACTGAACACACAATTTTTCAGCTGAAGTATGGTGGTTCACCTGTCTCCCTGCACTCTGCTCCCCCACACAAGAGAAATAGCTACAGTGCTGAGGATTCCTTGTATTGGAAAATTATTTAAAAGGACACTAACTGCTGTATGGAGGCACCAGTACTTCAAAAAATCAAGGTAGATGACGTAAGAATTGTTGACAGCCTTTTCTGAACACTCTTTGGACTCAGCCAGGATTGGTCTATGACTCCTTAGGGCAACACCTTTACAAGTCATCTAATGGCCTGCTTGCAAATGTAACTATTGTGTATGGATGTAATTAGATAATAAGCAGTAAAAACCAAGAGCTTTGTAGTGACATGACTGAAAGAGCTGTGTATTGCTATATGATGCTGGGATTTTATAAAGGAGTTTTTATCTGAACTGTGAAAATGGCCTAAAAGTCCATGGATTAATTCAATATTTTAAAATCAAAATCTTATTGTGGATATCACATTGTGGTTTTCTCATGTCTCATTTCTCCTCTATTGGACTGAACCTCCCACAGTGCACCATGGAATAGGACTTTGTAATACAATCCTCTTTTCTCTTGCTGTCCGATTGGGATCCTGACTGACAGAGATGAACCAGAGCACAGTGCATCAAAGCATCGTTTCAGCAGGGAAATACTTCTTTCTACTTTATGTTTTTTCCCAAATGTTGAATTTTTAAAATGAAGAATCTCAAGTAGCCAAATACTTTCCTTTGAGTAAAGTTCTTCTATTATTTTTAAACCACTTCTAATACTAGTCTCTTTTCAAAGACAAAATGTAGACTCGGAGATAATTCGTATTTTTCAAGGTGATCCAGCTTGAACACAAGTGCAAAACAAGCTCATGCAGTGAGTTTACTGCATAAAGCCAGAAGGTCACCGAATGAAAACACTGAACTGTGTCTGGCTCTTCTATCAAGCATATATACCTGGAGTGGATCTAGAATCCTAAAATATCAAAGCCATTATATTTTCTATAAAAGGATGTTTTTAAAGTGTAGCAAGAGTACAAAACAATGATTCTGAGGGTAGAAATCATGAAGCCTGTGTTTACTCTGTCTCGGACTTCCTCATCCTCATCCAAATTCCTCCTCTGCAAAATGGGGGTAGCATGGGAGCACTGGGAGGATAACTTCAAATCTGTGAGATGCTTAGCTAGTATAGTAATACAAATATTAAAAATAGAAGGACTTCACCTACTACTTCAACCTCACTAACGCAATAAGAAGAGTTTGATTCTATTAGAGTAAAAACAAGTGGCCTTGGCTTTTTTTATTTTTCCACCTTTTCCAACTTTCTCCTTTATACCTGTGATAGAAATGGGACAAGACGCTCGGCTGTGGTAAGTCATCGCAATGCCATGGAAATCAGCGTCAGTAAACCAGGTAACAATTCAGCCCCTGCACATGAACAAAGGCGGCTCTTGGGGACTCCAGGTTCAGGATTTCAAGCTCCCGCAGTGACATGGTGATACATCTTGCCAAAGCTTCAGCATGAACATCTATATTGGCTGTGTCATCAGTTTGCTTCCAGAAACAGTATTGACTTGTCCTCTTCTATTCATAGGCTGGTTTGGTAACAGTATTTGCTCTGCAGATTTGAGATAACACAAAATAAATTAGGTAGTGAACAACAACCAACTGACTTGCAGCTGGAGATAAAGTTCTGCATTTTTTAGGAATTCCACTATTTCTTCCTGCATCAAAATGTCAGGTTCCTTCTTCCTCTGAGGTGGAGAGGTTAAAGATACCACCGCATTCTCCCTCCCCTTAACAGGAACTTCCAGCAACTCAAATGTGGAAGTCTCACTTGAAGTCTCAGTCTTTTGTTAATAAAAAATATTTTCCTCAGAATTTAGATGCTCCAGGGACTATTGCTGCCTCTATTTCCTGCTGAACACATTTCCTAGGACTACTTTTTTTCTTCCTTGTCATGCTTTCCCTTTATCTTTTGATATCAAGGACGCACAATTTTTCTTGCCCTATGAGCAACACCCCAGCATTTCTGTGTGGCTCTTGGCCATGCAATAGGTGCCGCTGGCCCCGGTGGAGCCAGCCGCAGGAAGGGCTTCAGGACGTGTCCCAGGCGGGCGGTCGTGTCTGTCTCTGCACCCATGGTGGGACAGAGTGGGGCTGAGCTGGCTGAGCAGAGGAGAGCCAGGGTAGCGCAGAAATGTTCAGGTTGCCACCAGCCCCCTGGCCAACACGGTCCCAGTAAAAACCACGGGATGTAGCCCTGGCAAGGAAGCACTTAACTGCGCTTTAACTGCTCACGAGGCACTTTTAGGTTAAAAAGCTACAAGGTTGGTAGCTCTGTATCATGTCCTGTTTCTTTGCCTCACTGTCCTATATTTTTTTGTCCCAGTTCCTGGCCTAATCTTTTAATACCTTGTTGTGGTTTACATGCACCCACGTTCCCAGTGACAGGAATATACATTCTCATTTAGGAGCAGAGTTTACAAGCATGACTCAAGGCACACTTAATACCCATAACAGATTGAGTTTTCTCCACCTACGTTGTCATGCGGACTGTTCTGCTGCGGTACAAAGATATCAGACTCTGATCTGAGATATATTCTCAGCAAGCTATTTCCTTAGCACTCCTCCAAATATGGATTGATGGAAGGAGATAACGAGGTGTCAGTCACAGAGCTAGACAGTGCCTCCTCATCACACTGAATGTACCAATACTCCAGATGACAGTATAGTATATAATATGCATAATATTTATACACATACACATAGCTTGCCAAAATTAATTTACTACTTTCCTGGGTGAAGAAAGGCTTAGTTTCTGATGATGTTTTTTTGCAGACAGGGATGAGGGAAGGAAGAGACTAAAATATAGTTGATGGTGTAGAAACCATATTAGAAGAAAAAAAAATGGATAAAGAGATTAGCAGAATAACTAGATGGACTGTATCTCTTTCTTGCACTGGAAAGTCATGGAAACGTTGCAATGGCTGAAGACCAAAACCAGAGCTGCCTTTTGACACCACGTAGAGGCCGAGTGCCATCTTTCAGAGCTGCCAGGTGACTCCAGGGACAGCGTGCTGAAACAGGCACCGGAGGGGTGACAGGCCGCCCCCTCCTTTCAAATAAATTCTATACTGGAATTAATAGTGGAGGGTCAGAACTGCAAAAGCACAGAGCAAGGAAATGGTCTCAAAGCAGTCAGCCGCCGGCAGGTCACCACCGCTCTGGGCCAGCAGCGCCCTGTTGGCCCTGCAGACAAGGCGCAGGCATCCAGCACCCGCTCAGAGCCGTCGTGGCATCCTTGGTGTGCGCTGCCTGCCCTGCCTGCTACTGCCGCGGCTTGCCTTGGTGCCGGGGACCGTGCAGGTGAATGAATTTCTGAAGCTGGTGCTAAAGGGTCTACCAGCAGCCATACCCCTGGCACAGTGATGATGAGGGAGGTTGTAGCAAGGGCAGAGGCTCGCTGACCCTCTCCCGCCACCATAAGCTGGCAATGGTCTGTGCATGACAGGGAGCTCCAGGAAAGCCGTGGAAACAGTGGCCAGTTACCCCACGTGCCACACGTGGCACCATGTCAGGACAACGAGGCAGCGGGGTTCATCCCTCACATGGCAGACGAGTCACTGGAGTCTGTGTCTCTTGGATCATGACCATCGGCTTGACGACTGTGTTGTGACAGAGGCGGCGATATGGGAGGACGCTGGCCAGGACCTGTAAACATGTATTTTTTGTTCCCATCACCTGTGATAGTCTCCATGTGCCTCTACTAATCCTGTTTTGGCGAAGTTAAGCTACAGTACAGAACTTGTGAGCCCAACAACAGGGAATGCGCCCCAGGCTATAGGGTGCTTCCTGATCCCAGCTAACTAGTTTTACAGGGGTTTCTTGCATCTTCTCAGCTACTTAAGCAAGCTGGTATGTGTACCTGAGGATGGGATCAGGGTGGAGCCTCTGAATAAAAAGGCTTCGTATGGTATACAAACCACTAACTCTTCTGAAAGGCAAGCTCAAGTCAGCATGGTGTGAGCGCATGGCTTAAATCACATCACCTAAATTCAAGCCTGTGTTCAGGCACTTTATCCAATCAAGGCTCAAATGCTTCAGTCTTCACATTTTCATCAGCTGGGAAGAAACAGCTGAGGGGGTGGCACCGTCTGTCCCATAATTGCAAATGCAAATCTTTCTCGTGGTGATCACTAAACTGTAGGTGCGGGTTTCCTGAAGGCATGTCGTGCCAGGCAAAACAAGGCTAGGCTTTTCAAGCATTCATCCCCTTGTGTCAGTGGTGAAACAGACTTCCCCAGTGGAAACGTGATTGAGTAAGCCTAATTATACCTCTGGCTTCCAAGAACAGGCCTTTAAGTTAATACAACAGGAGATACATGCTTTGCCCTAATTCACAGCCGAGAGCACTCCCCTGCTGCCGTAACCAGCACGATCTTCTAGAGTGACAACACTCATGTTTTTGCTTGTTCCTCACGTCTCAAATACACTCCGGTGTCACAAGCAGATCAGCCCCTTGTACTGCTCTCGGACATGGTTGTGGCAGCACCATGAGGCAAAATACGTGTTTGTGCTTTGAAAAGCCTTGCTTTCCATACAGAATGTTGCGCAAGAGTCAAAATCCTTCTGGAATAGGCACAGGTGGCCCCTCCCTTCTAGGGTCATTTCTTTCTCATATGCCAAAGCCAAGCTGTTTCTCTCAGATGAGGATTTGGAAACACTTCTGGGGAAAGGAGGGGAAGCATTTCCTTTTTGGGCCTCTGCCCTGGTCCCTTCTGCTCTTGGATAACTTCACAATCTGATGGATGTAGAAGCCAGAGATGCCCTCCTGGGGCTAGGCAAAGGCCTGGGCTGCCAAATCGCCTGTTTGACAGCTGATTTGAAAACAAACAGACCTTAAAATAGTATTTCTGCCATTGCATTGCGTTCAAGCTTTCAGCTGTGTGTTGAATTGGACCAAGCAAAAGGAGCAGAATAAGCAGCACTAAAACGACTGTTGTGCCTCCTTTGTCCTCTATATTACTCCAATGTCCTTGGCTTTTTTTTTTTTGTTGTTAATTTCCTCTCTTCTTCCTTTATGCCTGTTTCTTGATTCTTTTTTTTGCTCTGCCCTTTCTCTCATCACCTATGTGCTCTGCAGCTCTCCCTTGAGATGCTGACTTCCTTCTGGTGACCACTTGAGGTGCCCAACAAGGCTTGAGAGATTGGGAAAATGAAAAGACAAGAATGATGGAAAAGAAAAAAAACTCTAAGGCAAAAAGCCATGTGACTTTTTCCTTTACTCCAGTGCAGACAGAGCCCTCAAAGCACGAGTAAAACTAGTATGGAGAGCGCACATCTTCAGTATCTCCCTGTGACATGCCATCATTGCATTTCTACCCAGCAGGTCTCCACACTCAGTCTAATCATAACCTGCTTCCTGCCCTTCTCCGGTCACACCACCAGCCATAAAAGCTCTTCTCTCTCTACACGCACATTCCAAAATCACCCACTGGCTCCAGGGGGCTGCCCTCACCCCCTCTTACAACGTGCTCCTTCTACCTCAGACAGACAATTTATTTTTGTCCCACTGTTTACATGAAATCTTTATTTGGTACAGGTCTTCCAGGACGCAGACAAACGCACAAAACAGGGAATCTCAGAAGTTTCTTCACTTTCCTAACTTAGGCAGAAAAGAAAACCTCTTTCATCTTAACGCTTTAGATTCACTGAGCATTGAGGAAATGTTACCTTTTCGGAGGCTTTGTGCTGTCCCTCCAGTTACGACACCAACCCTGGAGCTTGTCCAAGCGCACGTGGTGACCTGCCCCAGCTTTGCCTTTCGCTCTTCCTCCCACACGGCTCCTCTACAGACCGTGGGACATCGCCAACCCGCCTGGCGAGGAGGTCGCAGGCTGCACTAGCCGGGGTTCCCCTCGCCTCGAGCATGGTGGCTGCCGCTGAACATGTGCAATTCTTCACATCCACAACTACCCATTTTCCTCAAAAATCAGCATGCTGGCATTATTCAAGATAAAAGTAATTATTTTTAAGCATGTATCATCTTAAACATTTTAATTACCACATCGAAACCTCTGGCAAAGCTCAGCCCTAGGCTTGGCTGGGAACAGAACCCAGCCTGAAACTTGCTTAAATCTTGACTTATATTTTTGTTCTGAAAAAATGAGAAAAACTGCCTGTGAAGCACATTTTTTTCCTCCAGTTAGGAAATGACGTGGTTACTGATGTCAGATATTATCTAAAAGTGTCAGAGCACCTTGGCCTCGCTGACAAGATCGTATCGCCTCGAGCATGATAGTGCATTTGGGCTAGAAACAGATCTGGTCATCAGAGGATCACCGTTTCTGGACAAGCTGGGAGAAGAATGGGCAGAAAATCCTGAATACTTTTAGGAAGGAGTTTGATCAGCTTAAATATGGGAATTTTTTTTTTTTTTTTTTTTTTAATGTAATAACAAGAAATTGAGCTTTGGAAAGTAAGAGCTCCCTTCTAGTCCTGCATTCCCACTTACTTCAGCACATTAATGATCTCACTTCAGTTTAGTGCAAAAAAAAAATCAGTATATTCTCCTTTGCATCTGTTCTGCTCTTGGGAATTCTGGATTCGAGCACTGCGTCTGCAGCAGAGGTACTAATAAAGTCTGCTTATTTAGCTTTAATCTAGTTCATGGGTATGTCTGGGACTTTCCATTCCTGTACGACCAGTGGAGCCTTCAGCATCCCAGTCGTTTCATTTTGCAAGTCTTGTAAGGAAGAGAGTTGTCTGAGGAAGAAGAGGGCCATCTCCTGCGATTCTCTGGAGACCAGAGCAGTGTTAAACAACTGCAAAAGCAAGCGTACGGCCTTGTGCCCACAGCTGCTTCTTCAAGGGAGCCGAAAAAGCATGTGAGGCTGCCACAAGGCTCATGTCCTGCCCCGGCAAGGACATGGGAATGGTAGGTGTGGGTGCTGTAAGCATAAAACAACGGTCTAAGCAAATGCCTCCTGGCCTACTTTGCTTATGAAAGAAGAAAACTAATTTGCATTGTAATACTCGTTGGCTTATTGTTCAAAATCAATGCCATCTAGTACTCAAATTTTTCTGAGTCATTTTAATTTATGGAATATACAAAGAAGTATTTAAACAGCTTAAGCGGGTTTCGCCATTTCATTCAAAACTCAGAGATCAAATGCACCAGAATAAAGATTTCATCCCAAACTTAAAATCTCCCCCCCCCCCAGTTTTCATAGTCTCATTTTTAAAGAGCGATGGTAGGGATTTATTCTTATTTATATGCTTTTTAAATGCCCCTGGGCATTCCCTGTCAGCTCTCTAAAAGCAGGCTGCTGAGGCGGTGCTTCGCCTTTGTTGACAGGAGATAAGCCGGGACGCGCCGGGGAAGGCCACGGTGACAGGGCCGCGTACCAGCCCTCCCGCACAGCGGGCGTTTGGGGGCCGTGGCTCCGCGCGAGGGGACGCAGCTCAGGGAGCACAAGCCGGTGACAGAGACAACCTCTCCCCTTTTCTGTTGGACGTAGAGAACGACTGAAATCAGCACACCAGAGCTGGAGGGACCAGTGCTGCACCCCCGGTTAGAGCCTTGGAGACAAATTACAACGGAGTTCACGACTCGTGGAAAACGTAGGCCCTAGTCCCACAAAGCGTGGAACACTATCAGCTGTTATTACCATAAATGGGGTAAAAGATGCTTCGTACTTTGTACTTGGTACTTTATTTCCAAGCCTATATAAATATGAGCAAACTACACTAGATAGCAAAAGGTGTAAGATCAAATGATACCGTGAGTTATGTATACATACTTGTGTATATTTATGTATTAACGCAATGCATTAATTGCCATTTTAACACAGAGGGACACAAATAATTTTGACTTTGCGTGCTCTAAAAAATTACAAACTTTTCAGTCACATAAACAAGACTTTATCCAGCTATGGTGATTTTTTTTCTTTGATGATAGTTACAATTTTATCATCAGACTCGTTTCCATGAAAAGTACTTAGTAGCTGCCCAAGTATGTTGTAGTACAGATAATTTGCTAACATGGTCACATTTGCTGGGTCTTTATCACAAGAGAAGAAGCGTCCTTCATTGATTTGGGGCTCTGGATTCCTAATACTCATCCACAAAAGTAAGATCAGTAGGCCCACATCGTATTTATTTTTTTCTAGTTATTTCTTTGCGTGCAGTGCTATTTAAAAGAGAATCTCTGCTGTGCCATCAGCTCAATACTGTCAGCTTGGACGTTTGCACAACTTGCAGAATTTTATTTCAAACCTTTGCAGAAGTCCTGTCCAACGAGCAGCTTTCTCTCTGCAAAATCTATTTTTACCTTCCCCTTTTCCTGCCTGAGCTGAGATCTTTGCAACCCTCCTGTAACAGGGAACTGGGAATCACTCAGCAAAACAGCTGTCATATAATACACAGTACAAAATGCGTATTGGCTTTAACTCTAGGGTGTTTGTTAAATGCATCTCTCCTTTGGTGAAGTCATTTGCTTAATTAAAGTAACATTCAGGGGCTCTGTTCTGTTCCTAATACGTTGGACTCATGAGAAATTAAGTTCTTTGCAGTCTCTCTGAATTATAATACCTATGAACTGAGAGCAGAAACAGAGCCAGGATGGGTCAGAAACCCAGGCGTTTAGTTACAAGACCCTCCCGAGGGGATGCACTCTGCAGGTGGGTATGTTTTTCAGACTTAGGAAGACTATAAAGACAGCGAGTCACTATGTGAGATTACCAAGGAAGACTTTTCAGTCTTCAGCACAAGTGGATTTGAAGAGGAGGTGAAACAAGCGGTGGAGGGTGCTGTCAGACTTGTGGTGTGACAAAACCAAAACATTTTCCCATTGTCAAAGAAAATAAGTTTTTGAAAAGTTGAAGTCTCCATATTTTTTTTTTTCAAATATTGCCCCATTTTTGTGATGAAAACTCCATTTGTAGGTGAATTTGAGATTTCTTGAAAAAAACACCCCACTAAATCCTCAAAACTTCAATAAGACAGAACATTTCACTTCTCAAAAAATGGGACACAAGCAGCTACAGGACGGGAAGCTGCCGCTTGGGTATTGCAGAGGTAAGGAGTGAAGGAAGCAAAAAACATTCAAACAACCCCACCAGGTGGGCACCCTTCCCTGGTTACAAAAGCAAATGAAAATCACGCAGGGTCCGTGCCAGAGTGATGCGAGGAAAATTCCCCCCCGGCCCCCCGACTGAACAAGCCGGCTGAGCAGACTGAAGGGGGCAGGGGAACCAGCTCCAGCGCGGAGGGCCGAGGACG
This sequence comes from Phoenicopterus ruber ruber, assembly GCA_009819775.1. Taxonomy (NCBI): domain Eukaryota; kingdom Metazoa; phylum Chordata; class Aves; order Phoenicopteriformes; family Phoenicopteridae; genus Phoenicopterus; species Phoenicopterus ruber. Next base: position 53,007,161 of record CM020217.1, read on the forward strand.
GGCAGGCTGCCCAGCACCGGGGCACCGGGGCACCGGCACGGGTCCGGGCTGGCTCTGGCACCCGTGGAGAGGTGGGTGCAGAGTGGAGCAACCGTGGCTGTATTCAGCTGGCCCGGGACACCTGCCTGGGGATAAGACATCTGCGAACACAGAGCAGAGCACCAAGCCTGAGCATCATCCCCACACTAGAAAAAGTGTCGGGGGGGGGGGGGGGGGAACACCCATACTTCTTATAAAGAAAGCTGCGTTCATTTTTGTATTTCAGAGCTGGAGGGGGAGAGTAGCAGGAAAGAAACACTGACCCTTGCTGCAGGTTGCCAGCTCCTCACGTCATAGAATCATAGAATCGTTTAGGTTGGAAAAGACCTTTAAGATCATCAAGTCCAACCATAAACCTAACACTGCCAAGTCCACCACTAAACTATGTCCCTAAGCGCCACATCTACACGTCTTTTAAATACCTCCAGGGATGGTGACTCAACCACTTCCCCGGGCAGCCTGTTCCAGTGCCTGATAACTCTTTCGGTGAAGAAATTTTTCCTAATAGCCAATCTAAACTCCCCCTGGTGCAATGTTGGCAGCTCCAGCCCTCTTGCCTGTCTCTGGTGGGCTGGGTGGGCTTCATGCTGATGTGGCAGATAAGAGGGTGAATGTGCAAAACCCCAAGAAAAGTGGTAACCTTCAGCAAGGAGGAAGTAATATGGAGGTGAAGGTGCCAAAATCTCCAGCCTTGGGCTGCAGCCCAGTTTCACCCTGCAGGTCAGCAGTAGCAAACCCTTTCACATCACCTCCAGTTCCCAGCCACCTATTCCTGCCCACCCTCTCCAAATCCAATTTCTTCTCCCATCCCCTCTTCCCTGCTGAGGAGAAGCAAAGCCCATCTCCCTCCTATGCTTGCTGACCCTGGGACCTGATAGGGGCCAAGAACTGGGAAGAAAGGGTAGGACCAGGGTCCTCCTGTACTCTTGCGTTTGCCAGCAGTGAGGCTGCTAATCCTGGCACGTGTGCCAGCAGTTCACGACCACGGCCGTAGCACAAATGCTAATAAAAATAGCCAACAGGCAGGTACATCCTCCTTGGGAACCGCCTGCAGCAAGGGGACGGAACGGCGCCTTGCACAGCAGCAGCCCTGCCTCCTGCTCGGTGCGGCGTCCCTCAGCACAGTGACCCCACCATGGGCCAGCAGCCACCAACAGGTGTTATTTGTTCTTCCAGGTGCCTCCTCCAGCAGTAACACCACTTGAAGCACACAGGTGAAGGAGGCTAAGCTCAGTAGGGAGCGGCTGTGGAATCAGAGGTGGTGGCCAGACTGTACAAGTATTTGGGAGTCTAAAGATGGCGACAGGTGCCTACGGGATTAGGAAGAGCTCTGGTTGTGTTTCTGTCCCCCACTGCCATGCTCATCTCTTGTGCTAAGTTATGGTAGGTGTGGGATCCTCATCAACGCAAGCTGTGGAGCAAGAGCATCCCCCCTCCACAGGGATGCCTCTGGCTGCAGACAGCCCCCAGACACCCCTCACTGAGCAGCCAGCCCCAGCCCATCCCCTGGAGGCTGCCCAGCGGCTGGAGGCTGCAGGACCGCAGGGGAGGCCCAGGAGCCCAGCGTGTCTCCTGTGGCATCGGTTCCCATGACCCAGCGGCCCTATGGAACAATTACATCAGGCTGCTTCAGTCCCACATCCCAGGGGAGGGGGCAAGTTTTGAGCACTACAGGCAGCTGTGGGAGCTTGTGGGTTTGCAAATCCTCATATTTATGTAGGAACAGCAAAGTCTGTTGTATGTGTTTCATGCACAGGACAGATGAGTTCAGTGGGTGAGTATTCACTGCCTGTTTTGGTTATGCTGGCTGCACTTGTAAGCAAGGAGCTTGTTAAACAATGAGAAATTATAGACAGCATGACCTTTGGTAACCAAAAGCTGGAGGCAAAGCAGAAATTTCTAGCAGCATCTTTTAGAGCAAGCTCAGAACATGCCACAGCTCTGTCCCATCACTAGTGCCAAGTTTTATGGGACAAATAAAATAGTTTGTATTACATCAAAATACAGAATGAGAATTGATTATTCTTCCACTTCTTTCACTGCTTAGAAACCCAGGTGAACTCCAGGGCTGTCAGTGGGTGGGACCAGGTCCAGACTTAGAATTGCTTTAGGATTTCCTCGATTTGTGTGTGCTTGGGTGGTGTTGAATAACTCATTTTCATGTTTTAAATAGCTGCCTTTTTTTTTTTTTTTCTTTTTACCTGGATGTGTTTCTTGCAGGACACTACGTGTTTCTCCTGCGTAGTAACCACTACCTCTTGCAGATTTCCATCTCACAGGTGTTTTAAAAGCAAGCCTAACTTACAGCACTGGCATTAGGTTCTTTGCCAACAGAGTTGCTGTTGCCATTTTCTTTTCAAGCCTGGCTGGAGAAGGTCTTGTATAGGTCTATGGGTTAGCACACTTGCTCCAGAAATAGGAGGGCCAGTGTCAATCACTCCCGTGTCCGGAGGGGGCCCTTGGCTGTCCTATAGGGGGAGGAGGGGGTGCAGGAGCCCCATCTCCATCTTGCCTTTGGTGAAACATCTGTCTGTTCATCTCTATATGCTCACCTGGTTGGGGAGAAGTTGCAAGAGGATTCGACTGTTTGTTAGGCTGCCGCTGGGAAAGGCACATTTGAATCCCCGCACGTCGAGGATCCGGGTCTCTCGTTCCTCTGCCCGAGCTGTAGGACAGGCGTCTGAATGTCAGGCAGGAGCGCTTCTGCACACAGTGCCCATGCTTAAAAGCAAGCAGTCCGGGCCCAGGTACTCCTCGGAGCTGGGACTGCCCCGTGCTCTTTCCCCGAAGGTAAGCCTGAAGGTGCTCACACAGTACTTGAAGTACCGGTTTTGTTAAAATCATTTAAAAACCACAAACTTGAACGAGGTAGTTTCTGCAGAAAGAGAAAGCGTAGATGAGCTGGGTGAGACACTGGGCATAAACTCTCCCTCATCCTCCACGCATCCTGGCAGTATGACTCCTCCACTTTTCATGGCCTCCTGCCCTTCAAGAAACTCACAGCTCTCAGGGACCTTCGGAAGAAAATCTTTCTTTCCATCACCTCTGCCTGCATATGTTCTCCTTCCAGCCTCTGTCCTTGCTGAGCCCCCCCTTTCTGCCTGCCCCAGCCCGTGCCCCACAGCCGCCCTCGGCCATCTCTGCCCCATGAGCTCCACCTGTCTCTGGGGGCACAGTCAGGGCTTGGAGGCGGCTTGCCCCCCTCCCTGTTTCGCGTGATGCCTCCAGCAAGACATTTGCAACCTCGCCACTGCAAGATGCACCAAGGTTTTTGGCTATGAGGTATTTTGAATGAATGCATAATATTAAGAAGAATTGTTAATTCACACCATTAGAAAACATAGGAGTATATAAAATTTTCTTCTATATAAAAAGATTACCTTGACTTTTAAGAGAGAGGTAAATCCTGCTCTCCTCCAATGGCAGTGTGTATCTGAAGTATCACCACTGAAGCCACAAGCAGTAAGAATGTTGTTTTAAGGAATATTTAGAGAGAGTTTTGCCTTTTGCATTTATGGATCCATAGACTTTTTTTGCAGAATTGAAGCATGTTGTTTGTTGGGTTTTTTTTCCAAAATTAATAATAAAAATAAAATTCCTCAACAACAGTCTGGTGTGACGGTATTTCTTTTAATCTGAGACAGTGCTGAGCTCCTCCATTGCAAGACTTCCACTCTGGGTGTTAAGGAACAGGAGGTGCCCTGAGAGGCTTCCCACCAGAGTAAAGATGTTATCTCAAAGAACACATATTTAATCTTGAGTATGCAAAAAAAAAAAAAAGTCAATGTATCAAAAATCAGATTGTTCTTGAAAATAGATATATTCTGATCTGCGGTGCTCCATTTGCAGGGTTATATTTTTAATGCACACCTTCACAACTTAAATTCTAACATCCTGTTTCATTGAGGGTTGGAATTATCCTCTCAAGCCTTACAGCTGAAGTACAATTTTCTCATAGTGCTGAGAAGCAGGTGTGCTATAACCACTGCTAAGGACTCTGCTGTGGTTTTATCACTGTCTTAGGGAGACAGGCTTGATTTTCTGAGCTGCCAGCCCTCAGAGCCACTCAGCAACTTCGACATGCACCTGTTCAGAGCCAGAGTTACGAGGCAGGTTGCACCACCTTGAATCGGCTTCACAAGAATCAAAAGTACCCCCTGCTCCTTGCAGAAGACATGCAGGAACAGGCATAACCTGAACTACTTTTGATACTTCCAACTTCAATTAGTAACAATTCCCTAGTCTGCAGGAAAAGCAACAGCTGAGGTTGGAATGGCCAGACTGGCATGTTCAGGGAGATTTTGTCTTGATCTACGGCTGCTCAGAAAAACTTGTAAATCTGTTCCCACAGCTAAAAGTTGCTGCTCTGATTTGTTAGACTAGCCCCCAGCTAACCCATTTCATGGGAATTGACTGCTAGTACATCTGATTGATGTCTTTAAAAGGCTCCGAGCAGCGAGTGACCCTAGGTTATTACAGACAGGCAACTTGTTTCTGTAAGTTCTCCCCTAGGAGGGAGATCAGAATATACTCAACCTACTCATTTCTTCTTCATGTATTTACTCCGCATGCAAACTTAACTGATTTATAGTAGGAATATCTAGTGGATCTACAGCAATTGTTATTTGTAAGTTCTCCCAGCTCTAATGGGGGAAAGCCGAGTCTCTTGATTTGCTACATGAGCTATGCCCGTCCCTTGGAAAGGGAGAAGGCACGGTCAGACCCATGGGCTATTTCTCAGAAAGGGGTGAAAGGATCTCTGCCGCCTTCTACAGGGAAGTGTGTTTCTCTGGAGGGTGAGCTGAGAGAGAACAGTACTGCAGGGGGCTAATTTATTATTTGTCTTTGTGCCGCTTGGAGAAGAAAATGGGAGGAAGGGAGCAAAATTTAAAGACAGAACAAACAATTTCTTTGTTCCTTCAAAGCGCATGCTCCCTTAAAAACTGCAGTCCTTCTCAAAGGTAACAGCACCTACATCTTAATGATTCCCAGACAGTAAAGATTAGATGCAAGTGAGGTTGCATCTCCCCACGTTTAAGTAGCTAGCTGAATCCGGGCCCCAGAGAACAAGGATATTATGTTTCCCAGATCATAAGCCAAGAAGAGTGTTTTTATGAGAAAAATACATGCTACTGCATGTAACACCCAGTGAAAATTTTCCCAGATCTACACAATACACAGAGCCTGTGCCCTCCTTGACACAAGGAGGGTGTCTCATGATGCTAAGAGACAAAAAACAGGGAGATACTTACACTGGTAGTGGAAGGAGCACTGCGACAGGGAACCCCATCACTGAACGGGTTACCAAAAAAAAAAAAGGTCACCAAGAAGTCAGTTACTTGTCTGGCTGGGAGCTGGCTTACGAAATAAGAGCTGCAAACCACAGGCTGTGCGGAACTCGAGAACCACATCTGAAGACACGCTGTCCTTTCTCCTAAAGAGCAGCAGAGCAGCAAACCGTTAGCAGCTGAGAGCACGTAGTCTTAAGGCACACCGCAATACCGTGCTGCTGCTGCTTTGAGGTCCTCTGCAGCAACTCCCACTTTATAGTCGATTAAAGACAGATTCTACATACTAGATGACCATGGGCCCCATCCAGTTAGGTCTGGCTGGTGAAATCTGGGGACCTTTATTTGGAAACCATGGATCAAGCAAGTTGTTTTTAAGAAGAGAAGGAACTTCTTAAGAAAAATTTCTGAAGGCTGCAGCCCCTGGACTAACAAATACTCCGGCTGCATCAGAGAAACTGATCAAAGCACATCTCACAATATTTTTGGATATGCTGTGCGCTGAAAGCAAACAGAAATGCGTGCCAAGTGCCCTGACCTCTGTATATTCTACAAATTGGAAGCTGATAAATTCCACTTATCTGTGTCTATCCTCAGCTCCGCTGCCACTGAAACTACCGCTGTACGACACTCGCACCACTGCAAATTATTTACTATCGCCCAGAATGCTTCATGAGCCTCAAGAAGGGTTTCTCCATCAACTCTGCCCATTTTCATTTGGTAAACAGTGACATTTCCCCTGCTTTACAACTGAAGCTAAAGATAGCCTCTTTCATTTCATAACTTCCCAAACTTCACCACAAATGTGTTTGATACAGCAGCACGAGCACTGGGAACAAACCGGGCTTATGAATAGCTGTAAAGAACCAACAGAGGATCAAAGTAAATTAGGCATCGAAAGAACCATCTCTCCCTCTTCAGAGGGGACTATGCTTTGAACAGATTACAAAACACCACAAACTGGAAACCAACACATCCTCTTTAAAAACACATTTCCAAAAAAGCAACTAAAAACACTATTCATAGCTTTTTTTTTTTGCTCATAGTTTATTGAATGAAATGAAACAAAACAAAACATACACGAACACAAAAAGTTCCTCATGTCTCATCTGTAAGGCAGTCCTTTACAACGAACAGCAAGGAGCTCCTCCGAGTACAAAGGCGACGAGAGACCACAATGCCACAATACCGGAGACTCTAAAGGGCAAGAATAATAAAATGCTGTTAGACTACTTATGTTTAAGGCTTAATTTTGCCCTTAAGAACTGAGATTCTTTTCCAAACTGTGTCAGGCCAGAAATTCACCCTTCACGAGCATCTCTGTCACCTCACGAGAGGTGGACTTCTCTCCTACTACTGAGCTTTCGACTACGCTGTATACACATCCATCCCACACTCGGGAGACACTGCCTGTCTCTCTCTCCTCAAGCTTAACAGAGCTAGCACTACAGCTCATTAAGACAGCCCTCTGTCTGTTACGGTAGCACACACATGGTTTTGTGCTATCCACGGGGTAACATTCTCCAGTTAATCAAGATTAAAGTCCAGTTGCCCAGGGCTGAAAGCTCACAAGTAGCCATCCAGCAGCCGGCAAGTGAAACTGCTTCTGAACTCCTTGTTGTCTTGAAGGGCTGGCAGAAGGACACTGCAAGAGAGCGGCAGACTGCTGCTGTGACAGGGCCAGGCACCCCGAAAGGCATGCCTTCCCCCCTCCCCGTTCCTGCCATTTCCGTAACTCACTGCAGCAGGCAGTTCACGCGCGGAGAGTGCCTCCAGTGGCGATAGACGGAAACCCGCAGATGAGGGTGATGCTTATAATCTCGCAGAACAAGCCTGACGCTGTAACGAAAGCAGATGTCACCAGCCATGGCTTGCGGGCTGCTTACAGCACCCCGCAGCTCAGGACAGGAATCTCTTTATCTAAGAGTTACCACAGCAGAGGGAGGGTTGGATGAAGACCTGGATCAAACAGGATGAAGGGACAGAAAATTAAGACTTTCCGGTCACTTACTGCTTAAATTTATTGGAGAGCAGAATGAACTGGTTCTTTGAAAGCCGTCTGACATCAAAGCGACAAAGAGCTTTAAACTCTTGGTAAATCTGCCTTTCATTCAGCACTGGCCAGCCTCGGACATGGACGACCAAGAGAGGGGGATATTGGCAGGGAGCATCTTCCCCAGAAAAATTCTGGAAAATGGACAATACTGAGCCATATCTGAGTTTGGAAATACTACTGAAGCACTACTAATATAATCAGAAAATATGCAAAATGTGAAACATAAATAAGACAAGTTGTACAACACAGCTGTTGGTGTAAAATTATTTTTCTTTTGTCCCAAGATTCTTCCAAACATGAGTCATAAGAGCAAACTGTCACGATTACCATGGAGAAACCACCAGAGAAACAGCAAGCTCTCTTACAGAGAAGAGAGAATTAGGGCAACGTAAACTGACTAATGCCATCTTACAGGATAACAATCTTAATGCATTTCACAAAGCAGAAATTCAACTCATTTGCCATTTTGAAAGGTCAATTGCGTCATTTGTATGATGACAACTTCTGCCAAGGTGGGCCCAGACACTGGTGGATTTTTCTCCTCTAATAAAGCCATCAACTAGGCTACCGACCTACGCACCCCACAAACTGGTCACAGACCTGCAATTCATACGCACAATGCTTGAAACACCACCTCGGATGAAATTCACTTTGTTCAGATACTCGGCTAACACAGTGAGATACTGAGAGAAAGAAGGATCAGCCTCCACTGGATCACTACATCAGAAAACAAAATGGAACAAAATTTTGTTTCTCCAGCGCTGCACTGCTGTACAGTGTCTCTGGAGCACAGAGCTCCTGAAGAAGCTCTTTAACTAGTGACAAAAATCGATATTTCAGATCTTGGTATCTTCTACAGAAGTCGAAAAGCTGCAACTTTTTTTTTTTACTTTTTTCTTTTTTTCCCTGCAAGGGAAGGTATTTGAAGAGTTGCCTCTTAGGAACTTAACTGAAGGCACTGAATCACAGAGATTTCAAAAATGGAAACTAATGGAAAATGATTTGACCCTTACCCAAGTGAACTGAACTTGAGAGAGCTTGTTCAAGGATAAAGGACTGAATGCCATTTCCAACCTCAGCCATCGCATGGCCCCTGATTTCATTTTTTAAATGTCAGCTTTGACATAAAGTTACTACTTTCAGACTTATGAAATAAAAATCTAATTAGAACAGTGACATTTCCAATAACACTTTCTCTTATCCAAAAGGAAGGCCAGTCTGCAAAACAAAAAGTCAGCCAGAGTGAACTGACAACTGTTTTCCATAGGACCCATCCATGTAATGCAATTTTCAGTAAACATTTAAACATCACTCACTCCGTGGATCCGCACAGTAGCAAATGAGCTGACTTCAGAAGAACTAGAAGGAGGAATAACGAGGTGGCATTAGAACAAAGCTAAAGAAACATAACAAATGGAAAGCAAACACTCACTAAAGTGCAGGTAAGTTACTAAGAACAACAGACTGTATATAAACAAATATTTCTTAGCATCAAATAGAGCTACAGAGCAGGAAAGGAATTGCCAAGTCCCAACACAAAATCTGAAGAAGTGTTTAAGAAGCATTTTACCTGAACCACAGAGAAACGCATCATAGCCTGCCTCGTGAGGAGATTTCTTCTCAGCTGTAAGTGCCCAACAAAATCAAAAAGGAGTAAACACCATTAGCACACTGTGGAAAGTGCTCCACCGCAGAATTCTAACATTCGTAAGATCCACTGTTCTTATTCTGGGGTTTCCCCCAACCACCCTCAGCTTTGTTTCCTTCCTCACCCTGAAACCTTTACACCCCATATAAAGTCTGTGCTTCTACTATGCATTTTAAAATGATACCAACAAAAAGGCAGCAGTTACACGAATGGCTGAAAAGCTTAGCGAGATGCACATTAAAAAATCTTAACTTTTATGAAAATCTAAACCAAATTGTGTTGTATATGTTATTGATGGTATGGGAACCATTTCAAAACACAGGAGGCCCTGTGCTGAGGACACCATGCTGCCAGGAGAAGCCAGGAAACGCCTGCCTCGCAGCCAGTATCCCACCATGTACTGAACACACCCTCCTGCACACACAGCGCTACTAACCCTGTGCATGAGCCACCGAGCTCCTGCTACTTTCTGGGACCTACCTACCATTAGCTCCCACTATTTTCCATTCTAGGACCACTGTTTCCCCTGTCCCCTTGCCCCTTCCAAGGGCTACCGACTCTTCACAGCACCAAGTCGGGCTCGGTTCAGCCCAACTTAGTGTAAATGCCACTTGTGCTAGCAGCATGATGCAAACCTGCCCTGCATTACCCTCGGCAGCTACCAGGGACATGCAGAGTACATAACGTTTTGGGAGCCCAGGCTTTGGGTCTGGACAAAAATGCGTATCGGCAGCTCTGTGCAAATTCGGCACTCACTCATGCTTTGCATGTGGACATCCACAGAGTAAAACAAAACCCTTTTAGCTACCTGACTTTGAAGATTTGCTTAAGAACATACCGTATCTTGAGCAGTCACTTGCAAGAGCTATCACTGGGCACGCTGGATCTTTGGGATTTACGTTGCTGCTGAAGACAAGTGGATGTGTGAGATTTTTGTCTTTCCTCAGTACATTAGAGACAAGTTACTGTTCTCTAGTGACCTGTGGCTTCATTTCAGAAAAAGCTACTGAAGACTTTAAAAGGAACTTTGGTAGTGTTCTATGAAATGGCTAAGATACTCAGCTGTGTAATATCTACCAGTTTTCTTCCTGAAAACTAACTCCTAAATACTTCATCAGTCTTTTCCCCCAATCAAACCCTCTAAGTAGCAAATCTGCTCTAATTGCATACAAAAAATGTAAAAACCAATTGAAAACTCCAAGGAAAGGGGTTGACTAGATGATTCTATTTGAATGGGGAACTCTGGAGGACAGATTAATAAACACATACCCATAGAATGACTGAAATAAAAGAAAGAACAAACAGGCATAAAAACTCTGAGAATCTGCAGTCTGAAATTGCTAAAAACAACAAACAAAACCAGAATACCGGTACTGTTTTTATCTCCTTCTTGGGAGTAGGGGGTGAAGGTAAAGGGGCAAAATTTTGCTCTTCTTAGCAAAATTGACATGAAAACAATTTATCCACAAAAGAAGTGTAGAAAGAGAGAACTCTTCGACCACATCATGGCTAGGCTCGTGAGATAAGGTATCTACTCGTGCTCCATTTGAACATTGCATTTAGTTACTGCTTTGGGCTCAGCACAGCCCTTTTTTGGGAGCTGGCATTTGAAATTAGGATGTATTTTCACTGAGAACAAACTCGCTCATTTTATAACATGACATAAGCAACATACAACTCTGAAGCTGTATGTAAGGCTGTCTGCAAGCCAAACTTGTGACCAATGAAGTAATAGTGGTACAATATGAGAAGTGACTTAGAACAAATAATTTACTCCACAATTACTTCCTTATAAAGATGAGCAAATCTTTTGCTCTTAAATTTAGAAAGACAAGAAACCAGATGAAAAACATTTGAGAGGAAGGAAAGTACGAACATGTGAAATGACTGACTTTGAAATACCTTTCCCAAGAAAACGAAGGGATTGCTGAAGGCTTTATAGCCCACCACTTACCTGCACAAAGCTGCGTACACCTCCAAAAGATTAGATACTCGAGGAAATGGACATTTCTATAGAAGAAGAATGTGTTAGAAAACTAACCAAGACAGACCTTGTGGTAAGTAGTACATTTACTAGCACTGCTGATTCATTAAATGACATCTAAAAATCAGAATGTCTCAGGGCAACACGGAGAACTGGTCACCGTTCTGTAACCACAGGGCACTGAGGAAAGATATCCTCTCTTTTGGGTAAAAGACAAGGTTTAAATCCAAACAAGACAACCTTTGCATCTCACCTTCCAGATGGATTTTGTTACAGTCTTGGTATCTATGAGGACAGGAAAAAGGTTGTGAATGTTCCTTTTAAACTCCTCGTAGCTTTCTGAAAGCAAAACACAGGTGGAGAAAGACATAAAACTGAGGAAAAGCCAATGGTATTTCAAATGAGTAAGAAAGAGAGGTGAAGCCAGAGGAACAATGCACTGCTCCAGCAGTTAGAGCTCAGAAGAGGCAACTAGCACTGCTGCTTGCTAAGCACTGTGGGTGGCTGGGGTGGTGAATGACCACAGTGCTCACTGTCCCACCCCCATTGCAAAGGCCTGGGGACCGCAGCTATGTACAGCATTACCTGGAAGGGGCTTGTAGAACTTGTCATGAAGATGCATAAGGTCCATAAGCATGTTGTGTCCCACCAGGGGCTACAGGAAGAATATAAACATAACAGCCCATTGGAGTGTATTTTTGAAAAGAGCTCAGAGATGACTAACTTCAGGCATGCTCAACAGCTGTAATCCTTTCCTCCAGTAGACATCACCCACACATGCTCACCCAAAAGTCAATCAGACTGCAAAGCTCACAGGATGACTACTGCTTTCAGGAAACCAGACTTGTGGACTCTCCGAGGAAGGTATTTTTTCAGCAGCATTCTATTTTGAGTGGACCTAAGGAGCTAGGTGGATTCTCAGTTCAGCTGAACACTGATAAAATCTTCCAGTGATCAAATTTATAGGCTCACTCACAAGGGGAGGGACAGCCTTTGCCTGCACACCACCCATAGTCTTCTGAAGCTGAAATTCATTCAATAATCTGCATACAGAACATAAGAATTTCCACGCATAATCAGACCAATGGTTCACATGGTCCAATAAACTGGTCTGTCACATGCTGAAAAGCATAACTTGCCCAAAAGGCAAGAACCTGCTCAGCTTTCTTAGATGGCAACTCATGCTGTGTAACACAAGGATTTTAAACATTGTGGACTCCTGCATTTTCTCAAGTGACATAAGAAACACATTGCAGAATGGGTTCTGGCTCCCTCTCCCCTGGCTGCACTTGGTTTGCAGGAGTAACAGAAAAGTAACACAGGGAAATCTAGCGTTTGGATCCACAATTCTGAGCATGCTTTGGGGGTCAGTAAGAAGATATAATGTTTAACGCATTTTTTTTAACCATGACTGCAATCTAAGAATTCATCTCAGTTTTACCGACAACTAAACAGGATGATCACACTGAATGAGTCGAGTCATTTAATACAATTTACTACTTTATCTTTTATCATCCCTCTACATCCAGTGTAGCAAATCAAAAAGAGATGGAAAATGAGAGTAGGGATGAGGCATTTTACCTTCTTGGCTTTAACAAGTGTCTGGACGAGGTTGGTGAAGCCTCGGGCAGACAGGAGAATGAACTCCTTCTGGCAGTAGTCATAAGGAGAGTTCTCCAGAAGCCGACGATGCTGTGGACTCACTTTTTTCACCATTACCTGAAAAGAACAGTCACTGGGTATCTAAGCCTCCCATGCTAGTTGTATGTACATTGCTTATCGGGGTTCAGAAATGCTGAGGACAAGTTCAACTTCTAGGCTATGAAGAATGGAGAAATAGTGCATCCCCTGGGACCTCAGGACTGCCTCACTTCTCAGTACTCCAGTAACAAAAAGAGATCTGCTCTAAGGGTGTCTTATTAATGCTTCTCTTGTTAAAAGGATGGTTCCTACCACAGTTCTTTTTGAGCACAAAGGAACATAATTCAATTTAACTTGACACCAATATGGTAAGTTCATGGCACCAAAAAACAAACAGCAATCACACAAACTGAGTCCCCAAAGGCCATGTTTCAGGTGAGAAGGCTGGGTCAATCTGTCCTTTTGTTGACACTGGTTATCAGACCAAAATAGTACTAAAGAAAAAAAAAAAAGAAAAAAAAAGACTTCTGTAGTCTACATCTAAGCAACTGACTGGTATCATACTCATACGATGTTTTGAGAAGTCCATAGCCATAGGCTTAATTGAGAAAATATTGCACGAAATGTAAAATAGCAACAGCAAATAGCAAAACAGCAAGCCATATAACAGACACTAAAAGTCTTCAAAGCAATTACATGGCAAAAGTCAGCAAAGGAAAACCACAAAAAAAGGCTAAAAACTGTACATTCTTGTGTAGGTATTGAAGGAGAGATCTAACAAAGTCTGGAGACACAGAGAGGGTCCCTCCAGAAGTGCCCCAAGGACAAGCACTTGCAGCTCAAGGTATTTTGTGGCTACAGGACAAACAGAAATCAAAATTACTCATTTTTCTGGATCCCTTTTCTTGGGATTCCACAATCAACACTTCCCAGAACATTCCTTTGTCACTGTCTTCTCCTCCTGGACCCTATCATTAAAAGTACAAGCAACATTTCAGAGTCCCTGCAAGAATGCCAGTCCTATCTGTATAGCTAGAAACCCTCTTTTCAAAAGGTCCACATTTCCATCTCACCTTCTTGTCTCCAAGAGGCTGTGTCCAAACATTTGGGAGAGCCTGTCTTAGAACCAGCTGAACTTCAAACATCTGATAGCCTGAGACAAAAAAAAAAAAAAAAAAAAAAGTGGGTGCAGAATGTTACTGACCAGATGTTACTACAGAAGATACTCCTGAACGTATGACCTTGGTACATTAGCACACATGATGACAGGGAAAAAAAAAAAAGAAAAAAACACCACCACACCCCAAAAAGCAAAACAACAACAACGAAGTCCACAGTGAGAATTTCAAGCGAACAAGTTTTTCTGAGGACACAGAGCAAAGGAAAAGACTAACTGAAAAGAAGAGGGAGAAAGGCTACTACTCTGAAAAAGACTGACTGTGGTTTTGGAAGGTTTCAGAGCAACACACCCAGAAGCCAAGCACAGATGAGAGGTACCAATGCATTTTCCCCCACGGCTGATAAGGAACTAACCCAGTCTTCTACTGAACAGCACTCAAAAAGACACCGTAATCGGTCTTATTGCTTACTTAAATAAACATCTGTCTTGTCACAGGTGCTCACCATTGCCAGACCCTATTAAAGTATCAGTATCATATCTACTACAGCTGACGTAGCAGATACAAAACACAGCACACTCCCCACCCCCTGTATTTCACACGCTGCAAAAAAGCATCAACAGACAAAGCCTTAAATACTTTGTCCTTCCTAACCTTTTCTGTATTTTATTCCCTGACCTAGAGGATTAAGATTTGGTTTCTGTGAGCAAACCTACAAAATATTCTCTGCTACGATTCCTTGTCCATCAACTCCTCCAAACCAGCACAGAAACTCCTCAGCTCTGCTATAGTGCTCCCAAAATCTAACGCACATGGTAAGTGGCCTGTTTATCCCCACTGGCGTGTATGTCTCCATGGGCCTCCTTGTTGCTCCACATGAGAAGGAACAAACTCTGAAAGGAGACGGGCCTTTCCCTTCTCCAAGGGGAAGAAAACAAAAACCAGATCACCTAGGATTTAAAACAAGTCAAAAGTTGTCCTGATCCAGAGCAACTACAAATTCTCCAGTTGCTGCTCTGAAGCAGCACAAAATGGAAGTCAGTTACCACAAAGCATGCTCCTAGCACCTAGACATCCACTTCGACTACAGAAAGACCCACCGCCCCAACGGAGTGGAAAAGCAGAGCCCAGAGATGAATGCCTGACAGGAACTGAGCCGTAGGCAGAGGCAAAGACCTGTAAAGGCAGGGTGGGCACAGGTGCTTTCACTCTTAACAGTGCAGTTTAACAGAACAGGCAGCAAGGGACAGTAGCAGCCCCAGAGGTTCAGAAGTGATGAAGCCACTTGGAGCACACAGGTGCCTAAGGGAGGCACTCTGTTTCATACCACTCAGATCCTGCAGAATCATAGTCTCCTCTTCCTCTGCTGCAGCTATCCAACAGGTCACTTCATCAATGGCCTTCTTCAGCACATCCCTGTCCAGAGCACTAAAGCAGGATCGGGGGAAAGGGGCAGAGTGTGAGAAACAGCTCTTTACAGATGGAGCCTTGTGCCTTGCTGTGGGAATGCAAAAGCATCATTTCCCACCATTCACCCAGCTCTCCAGATTGTATCCTGTGATCTCAGTCTTCCTTCAGACAGACCACAGCGTGCTGGAACAGCTGGCAGCGACGCATTCAGACCAATAAGCTTTAATATTTCTACAAATGTGATCTGAGGGAAGGGGAGCTGTCAATACAGAAAAATATTCTCAGTACTGAGGAGCCACCTCTCTGAATAGCGCTCACCTGCTGACTTTCCAGCTACCTGCTAAGAGTTGCTGGCTAAGGATCTTCTCCTGTACCTCATTCATGTATGGGATTCCATCTCTGAGGAACTGAGGGGAGGAAAAAAATGCCAGGGTGGTTACTCTCCCCTGGACTTTCTTGCAGCAAATTAGAGAATAGCAGGTTAGCCAGGTCCAAAACCAGCATATACTTGGTGTTCCTCATTCTCAGAATATCCTCTTCAAAAATACAAACTGTAGGTAATCCAAGATGCATTCTTACATAAAGGAAGATGTGTTTATGTATGGAGGAAAGAAAAGGATTTTTGTCAACTGTAATCATTTTTTTTTGCTCTCCTTTTATCTTTCCTTTAGTGAGATACTTCAAGTGTTAAGATATCACAATGCTTCCTGTCCGAAATCACTAAACAGTGCTCTTATGTGATGACATAGTCTGAATTTTATGGGAAATGTGGCACTATGTAAGATGCAGGTAAACTGAGACTTCCCACCTTCATGGCTAGTAGAGACTCCCACTGGGGTCTGTTTAGTAACTCCTCAGCTTACCAGAGATAGGTTTTCTTTTTGAGGTGGGGAAATCTGTCTTAGGCTGATAGATGTGGTTATTGTCTCTACGGCAGCTCAGAAAAAACAGCACTCACTCTCCCTGTTGTTAATGAACCACATGACGTATTCATACTTTAACAAGATGCTATTTAACCCAGAAATGTAGCATTTAGGGATATTAATCCTAATTTCTCCTGTAATTGAACAGACTTCTTCTGTTCTAGATCTCTGGCAGAGAGATTACATACCTTATTATAGTCAAAGCCATAATGAGACAGGAACTGAATGCTAGATGCAGAGAGGGTGAATTCAACATCCGTAACTCCCAATGTTGAGGGAAAGAGAAAAAAGTTGTATGAATGCACCACATACCTACAAGGAAAAGAAAAATCTCTCTAGAAGATAATGACAAGAAATTACATAACTCCTCCCAAGAGAATTCTGCATAAAATCTCAACTGCACTGCCTTCATTATAACAGAAAACTGCTTTTTACTTACTTGTTTGAATTTTCATTTGAGAATATTGCCAGCCCTGCAAGAGACCGAAACCTCCGTTGAAATGGCAATGTTTAGCTGGATGTCTACAGATACTGTGAACATTAGATAAGGGATGTGGGGATGCCCTGATGAAGTGCATGTTTTCCATTCACTAATGCCACAGTGCAAATCTTAACAGCAACTACCAGGCCACTCCCCAGCTCCCCAAGAGCTGAACAGGGACAAGCTTTTAGCGCTAAGTGGGAAAAGGAGTCAAGTCTGATTAAATAGCAAATCCATTGAGCAGTGGGTGAGAAGAGGTGAGCTGGTGATGAAAATCTCCAACATCTGAAACATGTTTTTTACTACTTAGATTCTTTTTTTTCTATGTACTGGGTTTGGATGGCAAGGTTTTGGTAGCAGGGGTGCTAGAGGGATGGCTTCTGTGAGAAGCTGCTAGAAGCTTCCCCTATGTCCGACAGAGCCAATGCCAGCCAGCTCCAAGATGGACCCGCTGCTGGCCATGCCTGAGCCCATCAGCGATGGTGGTAGTGCCTCTGGGATAACATAGTTAAGAAAGGGGGGGAAAAAAACTGCTGCAGAAAACAGCAGCAAAGAGATGAGTGAGATGTGAGCGCAACAACTCTGCAGACACCAAGGTCAGTGAAGAAGGAGGGGGAGGAGGTGCTCCAGGCACCAGAGCAGAGATTCCCCTGCAGCCCATGGTGAAGACCATGGTGAGGCAGGCTGTCCCCCTGCAGCCCATGGAGGTCCACAGTGGAGCAGATATCCACCTGCAGCCCATGGAGGACCCTACACCAGAGTAGGTGGATGCCCGAAGGAGGCTGTGACCTCATGAGAAGGCCACGCTGGAGAGCAGGCTCCTGGCAGGACCTGTGGATCCATGGAGAGAGAGGGGCCCATGCTGGAACAGGTTTACTGTCAGGACTTGTGACCCTGTGGAAGGGACCCACAGTGGAGCAGTGCATTCCTGAAGGACTGTACCCCGTGGAAGGGACCCACAGTGGAGCAGTTCATGAAGAACTGCAGCCCGTGGGAAGGACTCATGCTGGAGAATTCTGTGGAGGACTGTCTCCCATGGGAGGGACCCCATGCTGGAGCAGGGGAAGAGTGTGAGGAGTCCTCCCCATGAGGAGGAAGGAGCGACAATGTGTGATGAACTGACTGCAACCCCCATTCCCCATCCCCCTGTGCCACTGGAGGGGAGGAGGTAGAGAAATGGGGAGTGAAGTTGAGCCCGGGAAGAAGGGAGGGGTGGGGGGAAGGTGTTTTTAAGATTTGGTTTTATTTCTCGTTATCCTACTCTGATTTGATTTGCAATAAATTAATTTTTCCCCAAGTCGAGTCTATTTTGCCCATGATGGTAATTGCCGAGTGATCTCCCTGTCCTTATCTCGACCCACAAGCCTTTTGTTTTATTTTCTTTCCCCTGTCCAGCCGAGGAGGGGAGTGATAGAGTGGCTCTGGTGGGCACCTGGCGTCCAGCCAGGGTCAAGCCACCACATCTATCAATCCCTAAAAAGCACATTAAGATCTCACATAGCCTAAGGCTTTGAACAATATTTTAAACAGTTTTGGAGCTAGTTCCTTGACCTCTAACTGGTTCTTAACAGTCAATAACCTTCCACCACCACCACAGACTCTTTCTTGTGTTGGTTTTATTATTTTAGAAATATCAGAAGTACTAGCCTTTATTTTCCTCTGATAGTCCCCTTACTCATACACTATACCAAATGACACAGCCTTGAATAGGAGCTGCTGTCACCTACTTCTTGTTTGCATCCTGTGTTTTAAAAGCCCTGTATTTGTACCTGCAATCTTTAAATATGAACAACTTCAGACTAGCAAAAAGTATATGACCCACCTCACTTTACGTTATTTAAAATATTTAAAAGTTGATAGTATTAGACATCCGGGGACGGGGACAACACCTACCACAGCAAACAAATGTCTCTGTAACGAGTGAATTAAGACCAGAGCTACCTGCAGGGCTTTCCAGCTGGCAAGAGACCAGTTATCACCAAGACCTCGGGAGATTATTTTCTGGGTCAGAACAGCACTTACCAAGCTGAGTAACAGTGAAGCGCTGAATGCTCTGCCTGGCCTTCAGGTACCGCTCCGCAGGGGAATCAAACAGGCTATAAACAAAACCAGAACTGGGGAAGGAGAGTGGAAACAAGAAGGTTTGCAACACACAGGTTGTTCTCACAGAGCTAGAGCAGCAAGTCTCCCCTCATATTTCAAGTCCAACAGCTTTACCTGGACTCGTTATTTTGTTGGAAGGTTGAATGTAAGCCAGTAAACTCCATATCAAGGGCTGTTGAGGTGGAAAGAACACAAAAAAAATTCTGAAATACAAAGCACGCATTTTACCAGTGTCAGGACAAGGATCTCTGGAACACCTCTCTTCACCGCAACCTCTGTGTCAAACCCACCAGTGGCAGGCTCCAGAGAAAAGGCAACCGACTGCTGCCCAAGTGGAGCCTCCTGCTCCCTCATCCCCATGGCAGGATGAAGAAAGGCAAGAGACAGACAGACACCCCACGCCCCGTGAGGGACCTGCCTCACCCTTTGGAGTATGTCCCCCCACTAAAACTAACGTCCTGAGCCCCCGAGCCGAGGCCAGACCGCAGAGAGGGCTCCCTTTCCAACCTCCGGTGCCTGTTTTAACACCCAGCGTCGCAGCGCTCGCTGGTCTAGTACACACCAGCGCCATTATCTCCTACCATACACCTCAACGCCCGCGCCGCTACAGCCTCGCCCCTCGCCCGGCACGGGCCTGCCGCCCCCCCCTCAGCGGGCGGCCGAGGGCGGGAGCCGGGCGGGCCGCGGGGGCGAAGGGCACCGCTAACGGCCGACAGGCCACCGCCCCCCCGCGGCTCACCCAGGAAGGCGGCGCGGCGGACACGGCCCCGCAGGCGCGGCAGGCACCTCTCGAAGCCCGCCGCCCCCACCTCCATGGCGGGCCTCCACCCTGCCCGGCGCGCCTGCGTTCGTTCGCACCCCCCGACGCGGGGGCGGGTCTCACCCGCCTTTAAAAAAGTAAGAAAAAGGCAGAACCCGCCGGAACGCGAGAGCGGCGCCAAGGGGGGCGGGCAGCGCGCGGCAATAAAAGGCAGGCGGGCAGGCGGCTTCACACTCGAAGCGTAAAAGGCTGAGGAGGCGCTACGCAGAGCCTTCTCTCACAGAGGCAGCCGCTGTTGCGCAGCTTTATCATCCGGAAACAAAGATCACCCAAAGGCTAGCGTCATCTGTGAGTTCTTAAGTGTTATGAGACAGCACCAACTACTAGGTAAAAAATTCAGTAAAACACTGAGATTTCTTTTTAAGAGTGACGTCAGTTAAACACTCAGGATTTAGTACGTACTGCAGACCCGGGCCGCTCTCCCACTGCACGCGGCAGTACGCTGGGGCACAACCTTGGCCTTCATTTCACGCTCGCAGGCACTTGGCAGCAGGTACGCGGCCGGGCCGCGGGTACGGGACGGAGTTCCGCTGCCAGGGCCGGCCTCTCCGAACCCAGGGCGTGACGGCGCTGCGTGTCGGGGTGTCGCTCTGCGCGGGGTCACCGAGCCCGGGCGCCCCCAGGAGCTCTGCCCGTCCACCCGGCGGGCAAGCGCGCAGCATCCGTCTGTGGCCGAGCAGCAGGCAGGTGCAGAAAGAGGGAAAGGGGCTTCTCACTCCCTGCAGCTGGCATTTGCCCAGCTTCCCTCCTAGGCCTGCGAGGCTGAAGTAGTTAGAATCTAAGGGTTGCACAAAAGCTGCAAAAATGAGTTAAGGGAATTTAATCTTTTTACCAAGTTTAGCACATAACTTTATTACAGTTCTGAACATTCATATAAATGACTGCATTTTGCTAAATCAGACTGGCCCTGTACATGGATCAAGTATTTCAAAGAGTTCAAGTTAGAACAAACAAAAAATCAAATATAAAAAATAAAATGTACTTTAAAATTACTGAATTCTGAAGTAAATTCTGTTAGTCTGTCAGGCTGAACTGTAACCGTTTATTCTAGCCTTTAAAGAAAGGTGTTGATGATTTTAGAATCAAGAATGTGACACACTTCCATGCATTTAAAAATATTTTATTATAAGATGCCATGTTCCAACTTTTTCCAGCTCCGGACCTTCACTGTGCCGGTACAGACACCTGAAGAAGTGATTGTTGTTCCTTGGAAAGTTTTCCCAACGGTCTCCATTTTACCGATAGATTCTTCGTGGCTCACGCAGAACGACACCACCCTCCTCCATAGCTTTTTCGAATTCCTGAATCTTGTTTAAAAGATAGAGAGACACAAATAAGTACAAAGAAAAGCCATCAGCACCAAAGCATCAGCAGGGATATGTTACGTGGAGGGGCAGAGGATAACAGCCTCACTCAAGCTTAATGCCAGGAATGCAGCTTGTCAAAGTTACCCTTTTGAGTGTTGCAAGGATTGTCAAGCCACATAAGAAAATTAATGGTGAGGACAAGTAAAATTAATGCTTAAAAAGGAGAAAAGGGCCCAACAAGTGTAAGGAGATGGGTACTTGCCGAGTCACAACGATATTCCCAGGGGATAACAGCTTTAAAGTTCACAAAGTTGATTCCTGCTTCCAAACAGCGCTGTGCCATTACGCGGCCAAGGTTTTTGCATGCTGTTACTCCCTTAGGACTGTATAGGTGTCTCTTTATGGCCCACTCTCGGGTAGAGGCAGATACCACGACATCCCCATTACAGCGCTCAACAAAGGCTTCTACATAATGCTGCGTCCGCTCAAGCCGTAATCTGAGTGGAGAGAAAGAACATGGGGTGTGATGTCTTTTCCAGATCTAGAGAGAGAACACATTCAAATGCTTAAATGCACGAGTGACTCACTTTAAATAAAACAATGTGCTAGAGCTATTAATACAATGATGATTTCTTAATATTGCTTTTATTATCTTATCTACACTTTTGCTTACTTTACTAGAACATAAAGTAGGACTCATTTTACCCGTTCAACAGAGTGAAATTCCGAGAGCAACTTTTCACCAGTTACTGAGGTGTAGAGCCCTACGCTGCCTCACGCCAGCACTCACTCCAAACCAAGCACTGTACGGCTGCACTGTGTGGCACAGGGACATACGAGCTAGATCAGGGGAACTGCTCCAGCAGAAATGTAACTTTAGGTTTGCTGTACAATCTCTTAAAGGCTTCCGCTTACACAGTGGGTAATGATTTGTCACGATCAGCAAGTGGTCAAGCAGTACTTCGTAAGCCGTAACACACAACCAGAGTATTAGGAGCAACTATTTTCTATTGCACCGAGACAATATCAGGTTTCCAGGTATGAACAAACTGAGCGTGGTTCTCCCCTCAAGAATAAAATAATGATTTTGAATCCCCATTTTAAAGTAAATTTATTTTCCAGAGAACAAGCAATGAGCATTTTCTAAAAAACCACTCAGACTATTATGGTGCCTCAAATAAAACAATGATGCATGGTCAGTACAGGTCTAGGAGAATCCTAAGTTACACAGTAGTTGCTTAAGCAATATTACTGCTACCTTAACAATAAATGGAAAGATCTTCAACGCATATGCTAACTTTCACATGATGATAGCCTGCTGTTCTCTGAATACAGAACATACCTGTTAATTAAGAACAACTAGGGGGGTGACTGATTCAACAACCCAAAAAGTGCATTTTGTAGAAATTCCTCCTGGTGGATTTTTTAATTTCTTTGGGAGTCTTCGTTTCTGTTAGTGGCTTGCTGACTCACCTATGCCAGAATTCACGCTTTGGCCATGTTGTCTTCCAGCCACGCTCCTTCCTAGCCAGGGCCAACTGCTCCAAGTTCCGAGGATTCCTGTTAGTGAAGTCTGGGGCAACAACCTCATTTTCGCTTGTGTCTACTTCGGTCTCAGTTCTGACATTGGCTGTAGTTGATGCAAAATGAAGACCTTGGGGGAAAGCAGGAAATAATACCCCACAGACTTAAAAAAATATATCTAGTGCAGACAGTAGAACAAATACAATACAGAATGATGCAGCTTGTAAAAGTTAGCAGGGCAAAATCAGTTTGGTTTTTTTTTTAAACACCAAATAGATGAATTACCAGAGCTCAACTGTTTCTCCAATTTATGAGGTGAACTGTAGGCTAGGAATGACAAGTATGTTGTTTTTAACAGTAGTTCAAAACCCACACATAAAATATAAATTCACACATAAAATATAAACTCACACATAAAATATAAATTCACACATGACTAGAAGATCCCTAGCATTAAGGCTTTACAAAATACTGAAAGTGAAATACACAAAGAACCAATGCCAGTGCTACCAAATAACAATGTACAAATCCTCAATCCCGTCAGGCTAATCGTCACTAATTAAGATAACAAACGCGAATTTGGAATTAGGCTTGTAAACTCACTCAGCTACACAACTTTTCGGTCCAGAGAGGCAACGGGAACCTCTCACCAGAGTAACGGGCAGGGTCTCTCCTTGTCAGACCGCCCGCCTCGGCGAGACACGCACCAGCAGCGCCCCCGTCCCGCAGCAGCCCGAACGGCCGTTACAAGCGGCAGCCCGGCACAGACCGGGGCCTGCGCACGGCGAAGCAACCCGCCAAGACACCCGGCCGCCGGATCGCCCTGGGAGCTGCCCTCCGCCGGCAGCACGGGGGACGCGGAGCCCCCCTGCCGGGAAAGGCCGGCATGGCGGGCCGCAGAGAGGCTGAGCTTACCCACTCCGCGTGCCTGGAGCCTGCCAGCCGCCTGCAGCAGGCAGCGGCGGCCGCTCAGCGCCATGGGGAGCCGGTGTCCGCCACGGCCTCAGGCGGCAGTCACCTCCCCTCCGCTCAGGGGCACCTGGGCGCCGCCATCTTGGCGAGGCCGGCACTTCCCCCGGAAACCGGCCTCGACAGGACTTCCGCCCGCGCTTGATGATGTCACGCGGAAGCGCCGGCAACGCATCGTGTAGCCGCGGGAAGCGGGCGGTTCCCGTTCCGCTAAGTACCCCCCGTGCAAGGTCCCTGGGGAAGCGCATGGTGGTGTCAGTCATGTCTGAGAGAATGAAACAGGAAACTGTCCTGACTCGGAGAACCTCTTTATTTTTTCCCCTTGGAAAACGGGCGTGAGGAGATGCCCATCTGCAGAGACCGGGGCTACCTTGCCTGGAACGGGGGCTAAGGAAGAGGGAGCCGAGCCCCGGAACCGGACACGCGCGCACGGCAAGGCCGGGAGACGGGCTCCTGGGCTCTCCCAGCGCCTACCAAAGCCACGGGATAGAGGGCAGAAAGGCTGCAAAAACTGCCTACCGTTATTAAAAGCAAACCTGCTTCTTTTGCGCTGCAGACTGCGGATCTACCGCTACTGAACAAGGCGCAAGCGGCGCCGGGAAGGGCACGATACCGCCTACCCCGCGGCGGGAGCCGCCCATCCTGCTGCCCTCTCCCTGGCCGCTGCAGGGTTATCCTGAGCTCTCACAAGCCCCGCACTGTTTACGAGGACCCGGAGCGCACACCCCGCCGGCAGCGGCGAGCCCTCGCCGAGGGTAAGCCTCCGCCGCCGGCAGCACCCCACCCACTCCCGCGCCGCGCCCTGAGCGGGATACACAGCGCATGCGCGCGAGCCCCCGCTACCTTCTAGAACCTCCTGGAAGTCCTCCTGCCCCTCCCTCGGCGTGGCGGCTTTGTTCAACCGCACGCACCAATCGCGGCTTGAGGCTGGGCCGTACCGCGCGCCTGGATTGGACAGGCAGGGCGTGGCTCCGCCCCTCTCGCGCGCGTGGCTGCTCACTGTGCCTCCACCCTCTCGGGAGGGGGGCTGTACCCAGCATTCCTTGCGGCCCTCTGGCCATTCCGCGGCTCTGCGCGCTGCATTTCCTCTCCGTCTCGCGCCGTGGCCGGGCGGGAAGATGGCGGCGATGGAAGGGCCCCTGGCTGTCTTCGGCGAGCGGACCAGCGGCGACACGATCCGCACTCAAAACGGTAACGGCCGCGCGCTGTCGGCAAGGGCCTGATGAGGGGTGGGGGGAGGGGCAGAAAGGAGGTAACATGGCGCGGCCGTTACGGCCGCCATGTGCTTACCCGCCTCTGCCCCCACCCGGGAAGGGCCTCGCCCTGCCGGCAGCTTCCCTCAGTCCCGAGCCACTAGGAGCCGTTAGGAGGGCCGCTGCCGCCGGGAGGGAGGGCGGGTGGCGCTGCTCTTTCTCCGCAGCCTCCGCGAGACGCGAGGCTCGCGCAGTCCCGCGCCGCTCCCGAGCGTCTCGGTGGCGAAGTGATCCCGCGTCCCCCTTCTTCCTTGGTAGAAGCACGCACTGGGAGGGTGGCGGCTGCCGACTGGAGGTCGGCTCGGTTCCGTCCCGAGCTCGTAGAGCGTGAGCCGGCAAGGCCTACAGACTGGCCGAGGAACTCTGGTGGAGAAGGGGCAGCTGGGGAGGCTCACTGGTCCACAGCACAGGGAGATAACCCGCTTCTGAAAGTGGGGACCGTCCTCAAGATGAGTGTCTGTAACTGTAGTTCTCAAAAACGTTCCTTATTTCTCAGAATTTTATCCCAAGTCTTGGGGGAAGGCTGCAAATTCCGAGAGTGTTCTCAGTTTCTGAGTAGATAAAAGACAAAGGAAAAAGCTGAAGATCTGCTTCCTGATGATCGTTAGAGTCATGCAGCTCTGATGATACTTTAGGCAGAACACTTAGAATGAGAATTACCTTAATCTACGGCTGAGATTCTACTTGATAATGGCACCTTTGATACAACGGTTATTTCTTTTAGAAAGCTGCTATTACTTCTCCAAAGCTAAAGAAATAGTTATATTGTTTGAAGTTCAAAGTGAAGGTCTGAGTTCTAACTATTCCCATTATACTACCACTTTTTCAATTTCCAGATTAAGTGGCTATGCTTGTGGGATAGAGAAAAACTTGCCACGGTCTGAAGGAAAAGGTTGATTGTATCTTTTTCCTATATGAAGTTGGCAGAACATCCTCTAAACAAGTCACTGTGTTAAGATGTTTCATAGTAGTCACTAAAAGGTCACTTTAGACTTTCTAGACTTAGTTACAGAATAAGTGTTTTGTTTCAGTCACGGACCTGATGGGACAAAAAGATGTGTTACTGGTTGATATATGGTGATACCATTGTTCTATATCTGCCTAGAGCTGAGGAGTAAATTAGAGTGAAGTTTCATGGCATGACTTGCTGCTGCCAGAAGAAGCAGTGCTGCCAGCCTCTGTGAAGCTACTACTACTGCTCTTCTGACCTCAGTAGTGTCCTCCATCTTACCAAGCCAGCAGAAAACGATTCTTTTTCTGATTGGTTAGTTTTGCCAGGTTAGTTAGCTGAACCAGCTTGGAAGGAAGAATGAGGTTTGGCACAGATTGTATTTTTTAGTAACAGCACGCCATTACTAGCTTAGCTGGGCTGAAAGATAATCCTAAATTAGGTCACTTTATCTCAAGTTTCTGAATCGCAGGTTCTGGGCACATTTTCTTGTAAACCTGCGTCACCCTAAAGTTGGAAAGATTAAACTTTTTTTTGTTTTTCTTTCATTTATGCAGTTACTGCTGCATCTGCTATTGCCAATATTGTGAAGAGTTCTCTTGGGCCAGTTGGTCTGGATAAGATGTTGGTGGATGATATTGGGGTAAGTAAGCTTTCTTTAAGAAGTGTCAGGAGGACCTGTATTCCTGTGTAAAAGTGCTTCCACTTAGCATGCTTCATAGGTCTAATGTGCACATGCCTGTTTTTTTCCATGGTTCTGAGAGGAGGTAGGAGGAGAACTGTGGTAAAATTGAGCATTGGGTAATGTATGCTACATAGTTTTAGTTTAATCTAGTACTGTAATTTATGTGGTACAGTTGTCTCCTTTCTACATGTAAGTTCTTGTCACCGGTTACAAGTATTGGTCAAATTTACAGGAATGAATATCACCATTAAAGTCAGGCCTTGTGATGGTGTTGACTTGTATATCCTGGTCTTTGCATTAGGAGAAATAACAAAAAAATAATTCAGATAATCCCATAACAATTTTAAAGCAATATTCCATAGTTCATATTTTAAAATATTTCAAGCACATGAGGAAAGTTTGCCATTTTATAGGCTGCTGTAATACTGTATTAGAATGTAGTCACTGCACTACTACTAATCCAGTATGTGCAAAATGTTTGATGAGTTTCTGTAACATAAAGACTTTTCTGATAAAAAGAAAGTGTGATTCTGCACTGGTAATATTTCTGTTGTTAGACTGGGATTCCTGGTTAGAAAGAAGCAGTAAACATTTGGTATAAGTAATTATTTTATGGACATTTGCAAAGAAGAATTAACTTTCATTTGTATGAATGTTATGAAACGCAACAGTCAAAACATAATAGAAGTACACTTCGTGTTAACATTTGATTTCTGAAAATTAGGATGTGACCATTACTAATGATGGTGCAACCATTCTGAAACTGCTAGAAGTGGAACATCCTGCTGCAAAAGTTCTTTGTGAGCTGGCAGACCTGCAAGACAAAGAAGTTGGCGATGGGACAACCTCAGTGGTACGTAGAAAGTTTTACAGGCAGATAAACCAAAAGTCAGTGTTCCATTACGAGAGTGCAGCTTTTGATTTATCCGTTATAAATCTTGATGCAGTGTTGATCAACAATACAGAATGAAAAACCTTGCGGTTGACTGAATATAAACAGTTCTTTAAAGTAGGTTACAGAATAAAGAAATTAGTCTTGTGGGTTTTTTAGAGATGCTAGTTTCCATACACAACTGGTGCTCTGGAATGGAATTTGCTTACTGCAGTTTCATTATTTATTTTTTCCTTTCTTGAAGGTTGAGGATAGATTCTGAATTAAGGTTCTTAATTTTTAACAACCATGAGAAATTAAAGTGTTAGGACTAATAAGGATGCTGAGTGTTGAAAACTTGCCCGAGACTTCTGACAACTTGGGGGAGGGGGACAGGAAGTGGAATCAGGTGGCTTTTACCTGATGTCAGAAACTATTTATAATTCTAGGTTGCAAGTACTTGTTTCCACTGAGTAGACATTGGAGAACTATTTGCGCTTCTACTTTCCAGTTAATGGCAACAGGTAGTTATTTTGCTTGTATGAAATACATGTATTTAGTGTTTGTATTTCAAACAGGTAATTATTGCTGCAGAACTTCTAAAAAATGCAGATGAGCTAGTGAAACAGAAAATTCATCCTACCTCCATTATTGGTGGATACCGACTTGCTTGCAAGTAAGAAACTAATACAGTTGAAGTACATTGCCTTTTTTTAAGGTACAATAACTGCATGCTTTTTGTTTATTTCTGTATTTGTGATTGCATTAATACAGACTTCTTGGTACAAAGTGGACATGGTGTTTTGTTCTGGGGGGGGTGTTGGTTTTTTGATTGGTTTGGTGGTAGTTTTGGGGGGGTGGGGGGTTGTGGGTGGTTTGTTTTTTTTAAAAAATTTGTATTTGTATAATCACATAAAAATGTGACATTCCTGTCCTAGAAGATGAATTGATTTCATCCGTATGTTCTTTGAGGTAACATTTAGAAAGCCTGAAAATGCGTAAGATTTCTGTCTTTTTGTGGGGGTGTAATTCTTTACCAGTATTTGTCTTTATTCTACAGGGAAGCAGTTCGCTACATCAATGAAAATCTTATTATTAACACAGATGAATTGGGCAGGGAGTGCCTAATTAATGCTGCTAAAACATCAATGTCCTCTAAAATTATAGGAATGTATCCTTTAATTTGATCAAGTTAAGTGAGAGTGATTGATCCGAGAGCTTGAGTAGCGAGGCTAGTTTCCTTTGCAGCAGCTGTTATGAATGGGGTATGGTATTCAGGCTGTCATTTTTATAACATAGCTGTGAAAAACGTTATTATCTGGCATGGGAAAACATGTTCAGACTCTTCCAATTTCTTTAAACCTAGTTAGGCATGTAACAATAGCTTTAACAGTGTATTGTTTCCTTACAACATTGCATGTTAGACTAGATAAGGAATTGTGTGAGTGGAAGAATGCGTTACAGAAGTCAAGTACCTGGGGAGTGAAACTAGAGGAAAGAAGCTTGCATTTTACTCCATAGTCACAGAAAAAAACCCCGCATATTTAGCTTTTGTGCTACCAAGGGAATGCAGACTGACCATAGGATACGTATTTTTTGTTAAGGAACAAAGGGTGCGTAAAATGCAAGCGTCACACTAGCCTGTCCTAATCTTCTTACCGGTGTTTCAGCTTTAAGAATTACTCATTCCTTTAAGGCAATGGTAAAGAAAGTTAGCACTTCCATGCCATTCTGGAGTTCTTTTTTGGAAACAGTTTTTGACTCTTAGTTTAGGCACTGTCAGTGACTTTTTTTTTTTTTTTTTTTTTAAGCATAATACTAGTTTTCTTCTTCAGTTTTAACCTTAACAGCATTTTAGTGATGGTGACTTCTTTGCTAATATGGTGGTGGATGCTGCTCTGGCAGTTAAATATACAGACCAGAAGGGTCAGGCTCGGTATCCAATCAACTCGGTTAATGTTTTGAAGGCCCATGGCCGCAGCCAAAAAGAGAGCATACTTGTGAACGGTTACGCTCTGAACTGCGTGGTGGGTTCGCAGGGTAAGAACATGTTATGTTTCATAAAGCTTTTGTGTGAATTCAGTCCTCTTAGTCTTTCTGCATGGATCTTCTTACTGACTGGTTGCAAATCATGTGGGTTTTCAATTCTGGAACAATTAAACAAGAACACATAAAAACCTTACCACTTCACCAGTGGTTTCTAGGCTAAGGTCTGCCAGCTAGTAGTGATCCACGAAGTGTTGGTAAGTTACTGTAGTTTCCATAGATCAGTAGCAGCATGGTAACACTCTCATCTTCTGGAACATAAGCGCCTCCTTTGTGGGGAGCCAGTGTCAGGTTTGTAGGAAACTGTTATATTTATCAGAGCTGTGTTGTGATTAGGTAACCTAAAGGATGCGAGACTGATGGGTCAGCTTTTCATGGTCATTTGGGGATGGGGTCTGTACAAAAATAACAGAGGTTACAGAAGAGATTTTGAAAAAAAAAAAATAAATCTTTCTTTGAAAGTCTTCATTAGCATTTTTCTGTACTAGGGCAGAACTGGAGGTAGAGAAGCAAACTGAATAGAAATCTGAAATGTGAAAGTAACATTAGTTTTAATCTCTAATGCTAACTTCATGTTCTGTTAGTGTGATTTGACAAAACCCCTTTTCTTGTTTTCTCTTGTCAGGTATGACCAAGAGAATAGTTAATGCAAAGATTGCATGCCTTGACTTCAGCCTGCAGAAAGCAAAAATGAAACTTGGTGTTCAGATTGTTATCTCAGACCCTGAGAAGCTGGACCAGATAAGGCAGAGGTGTGTGGAAGCTTGAGTAACTGAGACAGTGGGGTTTCACAGGCTTGTTTTGGTCTCTTCAGTTGAGGTGGCTCGATATAATTTTGGCTGAGTGCAAGAGGTAAAAATGTTTTAACATTTCCCAACAATACCAAATATTAATGGTAAAAGTCTTCACTTCTGGAGGCAGAACTAGTATTAAGTCGGTTTTTGAGAAATCTGAGTATGTTTGTGCGATGGTCCCTTCTCCTTGCAGAGCTCTGCATTAAGATTTCAGGAAATGGATTGACAGAATGTGATTGTAGATTTTTAAATAATTTTTTATAACTTTGACTTTATCCTCACAGAGAGTCAGATATTACCAAAGAAAGGATCCAGAAGATTTTAGCCACTGGTGCCAATGTTATTCTCACCACTGGAGGTATTGATGATATGTGTCTGAAATATTTCGTTGATGCTGGTGCTATGGCAGTACGAAGAGTTGTAAAAAAGGACCTTAAGCGGATTGCTAAGGCATCTGGAGGTATGTATACATAAAAATCTCTCTCTCTCTTTTTTTTTAATCTTTTTTTTTTTCTTAAGTAAAAGCTGTTGTTAAAGTGTTAGTAACTAATTTTCAAAATGCGGCTTCTTAACATGCAAGCCATGCAAGGAGAGGGTGAGTAGAGCTGAGCCACTCTTCTTAGGTTTTAACTTTACTGTTCCTTTTAAGTGACTTCTGTCAAAGTAGATGAGTACTGTAAGAGTTGACTGCTGAAGATGTACAGTGGGGGAAAAAAAATGCTGCCTTGCACTGGGAAGACTGTCCTCTTGTGGAAGTGGGAGGCAGCATCTGTATTTATTTAGAAGTCTTTATTAAGCACATATTCATAAGTCTCTGGAGCATTGTGTTAAGTATATTGTTTAGATCTAAATCGTTAAATACGTACTGAAGAAAATTCTGCTCCTATAGATTTTATCTATCAATTCTTAAATTTGCAAGAAAGCATTTTCATTATGGTTAAAGCACAGGAGCTTGTACTAGCTGTGGAAAAGTAAGTGCTGTAAAAGTTGAGCAAAGAGAGCAGTATCAATTATAAACTGCAGAATATTGAATTGCTACCTGAGAGTTAGAAGTGCTGTTGAGTGTAAGAAAAAATCTACTTATGCTGCTTTTATTTCTGTTTCCAATTTCTGTTTTTCTTTCTGTATCCCTGTTCTGGGAAGTTGCCAAAGGATGTGCTGGAATTGAATGCTAATTTTCACTTTTTTTGTTTGTTTGTTAAAGCAACCATATGTTCAACCCTTGCAAACCTTGAAGGTGAGGAGAGTTTTGAGGCATTAATGCTGGGACAGGCAGAAGAAGTGATTCAAGAGAGAATCTGTGATGATGAGCTGATTTTAATCAAGAAGTAAGGATCCTTTTTAAAATACTCAGTTTTGTGTAGACTTTCTACGAAGTTTGAGATAAAATCCCATTTATTTACTTCTACGCTATCTCAGTGGTATGAGTAGTTACACGCATGGGAAAGATACAAGTCTACTGCAAATTAGAAGTGAAAGTATCAGTATTTAATCTCTTCTGCTGGGGCTGGACACCTGTTTCATCAGCCATAATGTAACAATCAGATTGCTAGATAGCCTTTACTTAAGATTTTGTTCATAAACAAATTTTTCTAAACTGGCTTCCCTTTACAGACAGTAAAGGGAAATAGATACCGTCTGAGTATTTCATCTGAATAAGGAGGTGCAAGCTAAATCTTGCCATTTATAGTGGAAGGCAGGGTATACTTGTGCAGGTTTCATTGAATCAGTCATTCACTTGGTAGTATGAAATGGCGTATATTGTTAAAAGGGGTTTTGTTTTTTGGTGTTTGGTTGGGCTTTCCCCCCCCCCCCCACTTTAGATTTTAGAGTGTTTTAACGGGTAAGAAGAGCAACAATTACTAACTGTCCACACACATGGTATTTTCCCTTGAAGTTTTTAGTATGCCACTGCTGTCTGGTACCTGAGGACTTGAGTATCAGTTTGACTAACAAGAACATACCTTGGATATTAACTTTGCCACTGCTTCAATATCCCTTCTCAGTGTTCAACTTCCTGTAGTCTCATTTGTGTGTGAACGCAATACTCTGACCATAGCACTTGTGTGGCAGTTACATGACTGCTTATACTGTAATGTTGGCAGTCATTAGCTCACTTGGTGGCTATGCAAAAGAGAACTTCCTTAATATCTAATTACATGTTCCCGCTATTTGATGGGAAAACATCTTGTCTGTCATAGTTTGTCAGGTAGCTTTCTCAAAAAGATTAAAACTCACACTAGGTTCTTGCATATTAGTAACTAAAATATTGACTTACTAAGTTACAATGTACATATCCTGCAAGGACTCATAACAATGTTAAGATTTTCTTTTAAACTTTGAAAGAATCTGGCTCAACTGAACTTGGCTTTAGAAGAGTTCTAGCAAGAAGAGTTTCAATTTATATTCTGTTCAACACAGCTGACGTCTGATTCCTTTTTTCCCCTAGTACAAAGGCTCGTACTTCAGCGTCAATTATTCTACGAGGAGCTAATGACTTCATGTGCGATGAAATGGAACGATCTATACATGATGCTCTCTGTGTTGTTAAAAGGGTATTGGAATCCAAGTCCGTTGTCCCAGGTGGTGGTGCTGTAGAGGCAGCACTTTCAATATATCTTGAAAATTATGCAACCAGCATGGTAAGTCTTGCACAAAGAAGTAACAGCGTGCATGTGTTGAACTAGGACAGTGTGAATTTTCAAGCATTTATTTTCTTCTACTAGAAGTTTGTTCTGTGGTTCATGAAAACCTAATCATCTTACATTCTGTAAGATGCTTCTTTAAAATGGAGGATATGAGTTATTCTTTCTCTGATAATTGGACTATGCAGTTCTTTGACCTAAAAATAGGTTTTGCATGCCAAAACCCCTACCTACTATTGACATTCTTGATCATAGCTGTATTTTTTCCTCTTGTGTTACAGCAAGTGGTTTAAAAACTTTTTCCTCTTTCTAGGGATCACGTGAACAACTTGCAATAGCAGAATTTGCAAGATCCCTCTTAATAATTCCAAATACGTTGGCAGTAAATGCCGCTCAGGATGCGACAGATCTTGTTGCGAAGTTGAGAGCATTCCACAACGAGGCTCAAGTTAACCCAGATCGCAAAAATCTGAAATGGCAAGTACCTAGCTGTAGGAAGGCTATTAAAAGTGAAGTGGGTTGGTGACTTTTTTTTGAAAATTGTTCTGCCAGTTTACTGAACCATGATTTGCATGCAAAAAAAGGGTGTAGGTTACCACTGAACTTTTCTCCCTCTGTCCTTCAGTCCTATGTATGTGTCACTGGGACCAGTTAAACAGCATCCTCCCAAATATATTTCTACTTTTTCTACCTCTCCACCTGACAATATTTCTTCTTTGCAGGATTGGTCTTGACTTGATCAATGGCAAACCTCGCGATAACAAGCAAGCTGGTGTCTTTGAACCAACCATGGTCAAAACTAAGAGCCTGAAGTTTGCAACAGAAGCTGCAATTACTATTCTTCGAATTGATGATCTTATTAAACTGCACCCTGAAACTAAAGAAGAGAGAGGGTGCTATGAGGATGCAGTTCACTCTGGAGCACTTGAAGAGTAACTTAGGTTTTATTTATGTTTGTCTAACTTACACTTCCCACTCTTGTAACTAAAATGTTAATAAAACAAGTGGTTGAATGCTGCTGCTATTTTCTTGTGAACAAATTAGTTTTTGAAAGCGAGGTTAGTCCTTGCATTGAGAATTTAAGCTCTAGCACGTGTTAACAACTTGAGTGCCTGCAGTAGCCACTAATCCTTTTTGTCAAGGCAACGATTTGAGTGGCAAAAAGTAGTGGAGTAAGCTTGTTGAATTCTAGGCAAAACAAACACCATGCTCCACGATTAGAAGTTTATTAGTACACCAATCCAAAGCTAGTTAACACTAGCCAGTCATTCATTCACATTCATCTCTCAACGCACATGGCTATTCCCATTCCTCCTCCTATACAGAGAGCAGCAACACCACGTTTTCCACCTGTTCGTTCCAGTGCATGTAGAAGCGTAACAAGGATGCGACAACCCGAGGCGCCCAGAGGGTGGCCAAGAGCAATAGCTCCACCTTGGATATTAATCTAAAAAAAGAAAAAAGTGATATAGAAGGTCAAGTGAAGAAATCATTTAACTGGCTTAGTGTCGTGGTTTAGCCCCAGCCGGAGGCTGAGCCACGCGGTCGCTCGCTCACCCCCCCCTCCCGGTGGGACGGGGAGAGAATTGGGACGAAGAAAAGCAAAAACTCGTGGGTTAACAACAACAACAGTTTAACCAAACAACAAAGGGAAAGAGAACAAAACAAGCGAGAAACCCCAACAATGACAACAACAGCGAGTACTTAGCGGTGCTTTCCGGACAGGTCGCTCCCGCCCGCAGCCCGACGCCCAGCCCGCTCCGAGCAGCGATCCCCGCCCCGCCAGTCACCCCCTCTAAATAGTGAGCGTGACGGTCACATGGTATAGAATAGACCCCGGCCAGCTTCTGGTGAAAATTAACCCTATCCCAGCCGCAACCAGGACATTATCCACCCCTTATTCTATACCATATATGTCACGCTCAGATCCTACACTTTCCAATTAATCACCACCACTTTTCCTGATATATATATATATAGATATACACACAGACATCATTCCCTTAGTCTATGGACCATCCCTTTGAAGTGTCCATTGAGTTCATTTAGTCTATGACTTTAGGCTCCATCTGTCAGAATAGTCTCTTGGGGCAGGAGAGATGATGTGGAGTTTGCTCAGTCGGCGAAACAGGGCTGGGTCTCGGCGTGGTGCGGCAGGTGACACTGGACGCTGTGGGAGGATGGTGTGTAGTGCTGGATTGTTGCATCTGGAACTTGCAGTCACAGTATCTGGCTCGGCTGCTGCATCATGTCCACGGTCTGTGGGTTGAAGATGCCGATCTCTTGAGGAAGTTGATGGGCGCCAGTTGCTAAAGCCAGTTCTGCTTCCATTACTGCTGCACTTTGCTCAGTTTTATCAATAGTTCATTCATTGACTATTCTCACCCAAAATCAAATCCCCTCGAGGTACACATCGGACTTCCCCATCCTTTCGCATCACCCACCAAGTGCACCCAGGTCCTTGAGCAAAAGCAATCCCACGGATGGGTTTGCCTTTGCCCGAGGCAGGAGTAACCCAGACTGTCTTCCCTAACATATTCTTCATGTGCACTACAGGAACTTTATCCCCTTCTACAGTATGTAAAGGCTTTGACTGGGCAGGACCAGCTCGATTGGTAGACCCTCTAGTGTTAACTAACCAGGTGGCTTTTGCTAAATGTGTATCCCAATGTTTGAAGGTCCCACCACCCATTGCCCTCAGTGTAGTTTTCAGTAGTCCATTGTATCGTTCTATTTTCCCAGAGGCTGGTGCATGATAGGGGATGTGATACACCCACTCAATGCCATGCTCTTTGGCCCAGGTGTCTATAAGGTTGTTTCGGAAATGAGTCCCATTGTCTGACTCAATCCTTTCTGGGGTGCCATGTCGCCATAAGACTTGCTTTTCAAGGCCCAGGATAGTGTTTCGGGCAGTGGCGTGGGACACAGGATATGTTTCCAGCCACCCGGTGGTTGCTTCCACCATTGTGAGGACATGGCGCTTGCCTTGGCGGGTCTGTGGGAGTGTGATATAATCAATCTGCCAGGCCTCCCCATATTTGTATTTCAGCCATCGTCCTCCAAACCAAAGAGGCTTTGACCGCTTGGCTTGCTTGATTGCAGCACATGTTTCACACTCATGGATAACCTGTGCGATAGTGTCTATGGTCAAGTCCACCCCTCGGTCACGAGCCCATCTGTATGTTGCATCTCTTCCCTGATGGCCTGAGGTGTCATGGGCCCACCGAGCTAGGAATAATTCACCTTTATGTTGCCAGTCCAGATCTACCTGCGCCACTTCAATCCTAGCAGCCTGATCCACCTGCTGGTTGTTTTGATGTTCCTCAGTGGCCCGACTCTTGGGTACATGAGCATCTACATGGCGTACTTTTATAACCAGCTTCTCTAGCCGGGCAGCAATATCTTGCCACAATTTGGCAGCCCAGATGGGTTTGCCTCTGCGCTGCCAGTTGCTCTGCTTCCATTGCTGTAACCACCCCCACAGAGCATTCGCCACCATCCAGGAGTCGGTATAGAGATAGAGCACTGGCCACTTCTCTCGCTCAGCAATATCTAAAGCCAGCTGGATGGCTTTCACCTCTGCAAACTGACTCGATTCACCTTGTCCTTCAGTGGCTTCTGCAACTCGTCGTGTAGGACTCCACACAGCAGCTTTCCACCTTCGATGTTTTCCCACAATACGACAGGACCCATCAGTGAACAGGGCATATTCCTTCTCATTTTCTGGTAGTTCATTATATGGTGGGGCCTCTTCAGCACGTGTCACCTCTTCCTCTGTCGACATTCCAAAATCTTTCCCTTCTGGCCAGTCCGTGATCACTTCCAGAATTCCTGGGTGACTGGGGTTTCCTATTCGAGCTCGTTGTGTGATCAGTGCGACCCACTTGCTCCATGTAGCATCAGTGGCATGATGTGTAGAGGGGACTCTCCCTTTGAACATCCAGCCCAGCACCGGCAGTCGGGGTGCCAGGAGGAGCTGGGCTTCGGTACCAACCACCTCCGAAGCAGCTCGAACCCCTTCATATGCTGCCAAAATCTCTTTTTCAGTTGGAGTGTAGCGGGCCTCAGATCCTCTGTATCCCCGGCTCCAAAACCCCAGGGGTCGACCTCGAGTCTCCCCTGGTGTTTTCTGCCAGAGGCTCCAGGTAGGGCCGTTCTCCCCGGCTGCGGTGTAGAGCACATTTTTAACATCTTGCCCTGCCCGGACTGGCCCAAGGGCTACTGCATGAACTATCTCCTGTTTAATTTGTTCGAAGGCTTGTCGTTGCTCAGGGCCCCATGTGAAATCATTCTTCTTTCGGGTCACGTGATAGAGAGGGCTTACAATAAAACTGTAATTTGGAATATGCATTCTCCAAAAACCCACAACGCCTAAGAAAGCTTGGGTCTCCTTTTTGTTAGCTGGTGGAGACATAGCTGCTATTTTGTTGATCACATCTGTTGGAATCTGACGACGTCCATCTTGCCATTTTATTCCTAGGAACTGGATCTCCTGTGCAGGTCCTTTGACCTTCCCTCGTTTTATGGCAAAGCCAGCTCTCAGAAGAATTTGAATTATTTTTTCCCCTTTCTCAAAAACCTCTTCTGCTGTGTTGCCCCACACAATGATGTCATCAATGTATTGTAGGTGTTCTGGAGCTCCACCCTTCTCCAGTGCAGTCTGGATCAGTCCATGGCAAATGGTAGGGCTGTGTTTCCACCCCTGGGGCAGTCGATTCCAGGTGTACTGGACACCCCTCCAAGTAAAAGCAAACTGTGGCCTGCACTCTGCTGCCAAAGGGATGGAGAAGAACGCATTGGCAATATCAATGGTGGCGTACCACTTGGATGCCTTGGACTCCAGTTCATACTGAAGTTCTAGCATGTCCGGCACGGCAGCACTCAGTGGTGGCGTGACTTCATTCAGGCCACGGTAGTCCACTGTTAGTCTCCATTCCCCATTAGATTTCCGTACTGGCCATATAGGACTATTAAATGGTGAATGCGTCTTACTAATGACTCCTTGGCTCTCCAGTTGATGAATCAGCTCACGGATGGGAGCCAGGGAGTCTCTGTTAGTGCGATATTGCCGCCGGTGCACTGTCCTGGTAGCAATTGGCACCTTCTGTTCTTCAGCTTGCAGCAATCCCACAACAAAGGGATCTTCCGAGAGGCCAGGCAGGGTAGATAGCTGTTTGGTCTTCTCTGCACTCACCGTGGCTACACCAAAAGCCCATCGGTATCCCTTTGGGTCCTTGAAGTACCCTCTCCTGAGGTAGTCTATGCCAAGGATAGAAGGGGCCTCTGGGCCAGTCACAATGGGGTGCTTTTCCCACTTGTCCCCTGTTAAGCTCACCTCAGCCTCCAATACTGACAATTCTTGGCATCCCCCTGTCACTCCTGAGATCCAGATGGGTTTCGTGCCCCTATGCTCTGATGGCATCAGACTACATTGTGCACCTGTGTCTACTAAAGCCCTATACTTCTGTGGGTTTGATGTGCCAGGCCATCGAACCCACACAGTCCAGTATACCCGGTCATCCCTTTCCTCCTCCTGGCCGAAGGCAGGGACCCTCTATTCCTGTTCCTCGTCAGAGTATTCCCTGTCTGAGCCTTGCAGCGCCAGACCAGAAGGCCCCTCCTCAGGATCAAGGGAGGTGATTTCAGTTCTTCTCTGTTTGGGAAATCGCTGATTGCCTTCGTGCATCTCTACAGCAACTCTGCTGACAGACTTCTTGGGTGGCCCCTTCTTAACAGCTGTCTTCCCTCTCAGTTCACGTACACGGGCTTCCAGCTTAAAGGTGGGTTCACCGTCCCACTTCCTCATGTCCTCCCCCTGGTCACGCAGGAAGAACCAGAGTGCTCCACGCCGCGTGCGTCTGGGGCTCCCTTTCCCTCCGACTGAGGCAGGAGAGGACTGATTTCTTGGGGCATTCCTGATAGTCAAGGCACTGGCCCGTAGGGATGAGGCGGTACAGAGATTTTCTTCAAAGTTTTGGAGCCAAGACGACACTCTCTCCACAGTTGGCGTATCAATATCTGGGAAATACATCGCTGCCAGACTGTTAGAATATGATGCTGGGGCGCTCTGAATCACCTTCCTCCACATAGCCCGTGTGCACAGGACATCGTCTGGATCTTTGGAGACCTCATCATTGTCTAGATCCCTGTAGATGACTTCCAGTACCGCTAATTCTCTCAGGTACTGGATGCCTTCATCTGCAGTGGTCCACTTTCCTGGGGAGTTCACAAGATCTTCCTTGAATGGATACCTTGCCCTTACACTTGAGAGGAGCCGTCTCCAGAGACTGCAAATTGCTGCCTCTCTTCCAATTCCTCTCTCAATTCCCCGGTTCCTAGCAAGGGATCCCAGCTGTTGGGCTTCTTTGCCTTCCAAGTGCTGACTGTCAGCCCCGCTATCCCAGCATCGGAGCAGCCAGGCAGCAATCCGCTCACCTGGCTGGCGGCTGTAATCTTTCCGCATGTCTCGAAGTTCTGCTGAGGTCAGGGACCGGGTAGTTTCTGCTTCCTGTCGAAATTCTCTCACTCCTTCCTCTGATGTCCTTGTCGAAGGACCGGCTTCTTGATCCGACCCTTCCTCTTCTTCCTTTTCCCTTACTAATCGAGGGTATGGACCCGTTGTCCTCCTTGTCCATTGCTTCTTTTTGACTACTGGGGCAATTACTGTAGTTGGTGGTGTTGTTTGGGTCCCTATCTCAACCATGGTGTCCTCAGGTGCAGTTTGGGTCCCTGCCTCAACCGGAGTCCTCTGGGAATGCTGAACTGCGGCTCGATAGGCACAAGCCAGGCCCCAGTACAACGCTAGAAGCTGGTGGTTCTCATTGGGATAGGCAAGGCACCCTTCTATCAGGTGGCGTGTCAGTTTGCTAGGGTTGCTCACTTGTTCAGGTGTAAAGTCCCAGGCTATGGGAGGTGTTAACCGCCCTAGGAACCTGCCCAAGTCCTTCCACACACCCTGCCACCCTGGGACCGGCTGCCTCAGGTCACGCTTCAATATAGCCTCACCCAAAAGTTGTCTTCTCTTCCACCAGGACGAGACCAGATTCCACAAACCCCATAATATGCCAACAATATTAGTAAGTAATACCAAGCAGTTCACACAAGGGTGAGTAAAGACCTCAGGAGCCTGTGTAATAAGCCTGTCTACATTAACCCTGGGTAGGGAGAGGGAGATGATGTATTCCCTCATCCTCTCCACCAGATAGCTCCCCCAGCACAGTGAGACCGTCAGTGCCAGAACAAACCACATTCGCATTAACATGTTGCCAAAAGTCAAGAGATAAACAACGCAACCAGCAAACTTTTTTTGGACCCGTGCAGGAGCTTGTCACTTAGTAATTACTACAGTTAGAGCACACTTAATACAAAAGTGCTGTTGTCGTGCCCCACGTTGGGCGCCAAAAAAGACTGTCGTGGTTTAGCCCCAGCCGGAGGCTGAGCCACGCGGTCGCTCGCTCACCCCCCCCTCCCGGTGGGACGGGGAGAGAATTGGGACGAAGAAAGCAAAAACTCGTGGGTTAACAACAACAACAGTTTAACCAAACAACAAAGGGAAAGAGAACAAAACAAGCGAGAAACCCCAACAATGACAACAACAGCGAGTACTTAGCGGTGCTTTCCGGACAGGTCGCTCCCGCCCGCAGCCCGACGCCCAGCCCGCTCCGAGCAGCGATCCCCGCCCCGCCAGTCACCCCCTCTAAATAGTGAGCGTGACGGTCACATGGTATAGAATAGACCCCGGCCAGCTTCTGGTGAAAATTAACCCTATCCCAGCCGCAACCAGGACACTTAGTTGAGCTTCAACGTGAACAACTTCACTGGATATAGTCCTTGATTGTGACTAAGCCTGAAACTGCTACCACCCTTCCAAGGAGAAAGTGAACATGGATGCAACAGCTGTTAATAATGAGTATTCCTTCTGAAAGGGGCCCATCTTTAGGTGATAATCGAGGTGAATTTAGGGAGGGGAGAGTAATACTTCTTGCCCCCACTGGAAGAATACAGTGGCAGATACACTTCCAGCAGCAGGTTCAAATTCCGAAGCCAATTTAAGTGCTCAAGCAGTTACCTAGATTTGCATACAAATCCACTATAATAGAGTTGTAGCCTGTTCAGCTAGGAAGCAATGTGCCCGCTAGCAAAGCCAGGCTACAGCGAGTAGTGTGAGGAAACGCCTGCTGGGGTTCCCATCCTTTTTCCCTATGGCAAAGTGGTTGCAAGAGGACCATTCTCGCCTCCTTGGAATACAATCCAGATGCACAGAATGGAACAAGGTTGAATTACAGGAGGCCAACTAATGATGGCCTCAAATATATTGATTACCTTTTCTGGATTTACTTTCAGTTCTTTTGCTATTGCAACAGATAGCGAGGCAAAGGCTTCGTTAATTTCGAACAGGTCAACTTGTTCCAGAGTCCAGCTGGCTTTGTCAATCTGAGAAAACAAAATAAATAGAGGCTTTATTATCTTTCAGGTCTTCCTCAGCACCAGAGGAAGCTTTTCATAAGACTTAAATTGGGTGATTTGAAGCCACCCCGTCTAAAAACTTGAAGGAAGCATTTTTTTTTTTTTATAGCCAGGGTTGATGACAGAATTCTCGAAGACAACAAAGTTTCAGTGTTGGCAAAAGTCAGTGCAATGTGCTATAACATGCTGGCTGCTCTTAAAAAATCTTGACTAATTTTACTCGTGTAGTGGTGGTGGTGGTGCAATTGTGGGAATTGAGCTGTATGTGGTGCCCTTAATAGAACAAGCACTGTTTTCAAAAGCAGGTTTTAACAGATTAAAAGCAAGTTTTTCAGGACATACGTCTGACTCCATTAGAGATTCTCTGCTTAATACAGATTTTTACACAGGAAATAGTGAAATGACCATTAGTGATGGGTGTCAAGGGTAATTTGTCCAGCCTCTCCTGCCTTTAAGTTGAAAGTTGCCACTTGAGGCTTTTCACAGGCAGCTATTTTGGAAGATGATTTGGCTCATGTTTTCACTTGAGAAACTTGTGGTGCAATTGCCTACTTGGGTACAGGCTTAGGCATGTTTCACATATTTACATTTTTACTTCCACTCGCTTTGTTTCTAACAGCAATGCTTATCAGCAGAATCACCTGCAGCAATGATGTTTCACAACCCGCCAAACCTACAGTCAAGGAGGAGGGCCTCTTGATACTACAGAGACAGTATGGAAACCGTTCACCTTCTGGGAAAGGTCTTTTAAGATTTACTATGTTGTTGTAACACTAACATGCATGGCCCAGTCATTCTCTCGCTATAAAGTGCTACTGTGAAATTCTGAAGAGATAAACTGATCATATATGGAGGGTGTGAAGCGTTTGATAACACACCTTACAAAGTTTACATTAACAAGTGGCGTGCTCTTTTTCAGAGCACCTATAAAATTATAGGTACTGTTAAATACAGCTTGTCTGCTCTACAATTTAAACTAAAAAAGTGTATGGTACATACATTTATAGCATTCTGGATTTAAAAGAACAGTTCGAGATCTGATAAGAAAAAGCTTCAGCATTACAGTTCTGATTTTCTTGTCAAAAGCCACAGAGCATGGGTGAGTTCAAGATAGGCTTCTACATTGCCAGGACATTTCAGAGATGAACAAAATAAGGCCTTTGCACAGTAGAAGGAATATTAAAGCAAATCTATCCTTATCAATCAGCTATACAAGAGCTCTTTTCATCCTCAATTTCATAGCTCGGTTTTAACAAATAATCAGCCGGGGCTGCCACGGGCTACGTCTGTGCTAGCAAGCAGTGTGGTACCATAGGGGCTGCTCACTCCGGGCATTTCGTTTGAGAACCTTGCCCTGTGGACTGAACACAGAGCACATCAGTGGATGCAGTAATGGTTTGAGCACATTAGATGTGGTTCTGGAGCGCACCTTCTTGTTTAGTTTCATCTGAAAGGCATTGATTTGCATGCTCCAGCCCTTTCGCAGGGCAAACTAAAACACAAAGGGCACCATCACATCTGCTAACACAGATGCACTCACTGGCCCTTCTCTCAGTGTTGTACGATTGCAAATACCATCAGGCAGTGATCCGAAAACTAACCTGGCCAGACACGGCATCAGAACCATATCCTGGCAGGACCAAATCATCCCCAAATTACATTAGTATACACATCCATGAAATTTGGTCTTTAGCTTCCTAGGTTATCTAGGTGGCCTTCCACAAACCTGACTAGTTTATGCTCTGAACTCCATTCATACACCTATACATTTCTTTTTTTTTTCCAACGAGTAGGCACTAGCCTGGTAGCACTAGAAATCTTAATCTTATATACTCTCCACTATTTTAGGTCTTGTTGTCACTTAGTTTATTTCTTCTACTAAGTTTTCCTTAGAATATAGAAAAACAAAGACATGGCCAGAAAATGAAAAGCGATTACAAGCAAGAGTTTTTAAATAATAGATACACAGATAGATAGATAATTACTTACAGCTTTCTTTATTGCTGAAATGGGCCCTACTCCCATTATAGATGGATCTATACCTGTCTGAGCCCAAGATACAATCCGAGCCAAAGGCATAAGACCTCTCCTAGCAGCTTCCGATTTCTTCATTAGAATTACAGCTGCAGCTCCATCATTTATACCTGTGGAATGACAAACAACTTGTATGTATTTGTTGGGCTTTATGGCTTTTACTGTACCACCTTTTCCTGCTTGCGTAAGTTCACAATCTAGACAAAAATCACAAATCTTTTCTTGGTTTAGGTCAGTATTGTTCAGACCAGGCAGGTCTGACCTCTGACACGCACACTTACAATGGGTAACATATCTATACTGCTGTAAGTGTGACACTTGTGTGATTCTGTTTGGAAAGCAGCAGGTGGAAAAGTTGAGGCACGATCCGATAAAGGAGCACATCAGATTTATTAGGTAAACTTTGGAAGAGGCAGCATAAGGACCAAGGAAGAAGTTTCAAAACTGCCAGTGGCAGGAGAGTTAGTCCCACGGGAGTAACGTTTTCAAACAAGAATTGTTAAGTTTTCCTTTGTCCGGACCTGCAGTATTAGAGACCACTAGACAGGTAGTTTTAAAAAGAGAGGATGTAGTTTCCATTTGTTTCAGCCTATCAAATATTGCTGTTATTGTCCAAACACTTGTA
This sequence comes from Phoenicopterus ruber ruber, assembly GCA_009819775.1. Lineage (NCBI taxonomy): Eukaryota > Metazoa > Chordata > Aves > Phoenicopteriformes > Phoenicopteridae > Phoenicopterus > Phoenicopterus ruber. Next base: position 53,050,840 of record CM020217.1, read on the forward strand.
TTGCTTCATAGAAAGCAAGCAAACAAAAGACAACTCATCTGTAAAGAAATCCTCCACCACAGTTATATTTGAGTTCTACCTATGTTGTCAAACGCATTGCCATTTCCTGCAGGACATATTCAGCAGTAACCACACGGCAGCCAGACCCCTCGCAGAGACCCTGCCTTGAGCCACAAGTAGCTACCGTTCTTTTCCATTTCGGTTTTAGCCAGACGGACCAACCTGAAGCATTAGCTGCTGTTACTGTCCCAGTTCCATCTGTCAGGAAACAGGGCTTTAACTTTGCCATTGTTTCCAAGTTGCTCCCATGTCGAGGGTGTTCATCTGTTTTAACTTCTATAGGACCTGCAAAACAGAGCGTTATGCTCACAGGAGGGTCTAATCACACACACGTACGTACGTCTCGAACAGAAAGCCGACACAAGTAACGGGCTGATCGGGAATATATGCCATATTCCTGTTAACAAACAAGCCACTCTTACGTCAGAGATGGCTTCCAAATCAGCGCAGTTTAACAAATTGCTCTAACCTTCCAGCTGCTTCTAGCAGGCCAGAGAGCTGCGTTTTCCGAGACAAACACTAGCAACTAAAATACTGTCTAGTTGTACAAAAGCAGGTCTTGTTCTTGCTGTTCCTAAGCCAACAGCTTCTCCTCCAAGCATAAGACTGTCTTCCAAATGATACTTGTAGGAATCTCCTTGCAAGGAGTAATCGTGTCATTAAATATTATTATCCAAACTGGTATCAGGAAAGTCCTTCATTAGTTTGTAACCAGCCTGATGCCAGAACATTTCACACAGGGTCTATTCAATGCAAATGTTGAACAACTGATTCTTCATTTCTGTTTGGAAAATTCAGTTTTTGCATCCACCTCACAAGGAGCTGGGGGAATTCCCCTGCTCTAGAAACAGACCTTTGGCTCAAGCACCGTAATAGGTCTGTTTATATCCCTAACAGACCTAAAAAGAAACACACCTAATATATATAACCGGACCTAGTTAATTAACTAGTAACCCTAATTATTGTCACTGTGTATTTTACTAGGTGGGTCAGGTTTGCCAGATCGACATGACTGTTTTAAGGTTGGTGCAGCAGGAGTCTAACGAAATGAAAAATACTGATTTTGGTACCATACCAGAGCCTAGGTTAAGTAAGTCAGTGGTTTGCCTGGGTAGTAATTCCATCTCCAATAAAACATAGTAGTAGTATTTGCAGAGAACTACATTTAGATATTCCACATTTGCATTGCTTCTCTCTTATTCAAAAAATAACCACTGGAAGTTGAAAAAGAGAGCAACAGGCTACACACTTACAGAACAGCTTACAGAAAAGGCTGTATAAGTGGGAAAGCTTTCACTGATTATAGGAGACATAGTAGAAAACAGATTTTTTTCTTTAAAATCAGCTCCCATTATCCATTCACACCTACCTTTTTTAGAAGGTACAAGAACAGGAACAATTTCTTTTGTAAAATAGCCAGCCTTCTGTGCTGCCTCTGCCCTGTTTTGTGACTGTACAGCAAATTGGTCTTGTTCCCCTCTGCTGACTTGCCACTGATTGGCCACATTTTCAGCTGAAATAGGAACAAAATGCAAATTGCCATCGGGAAATGCTAAAATTTTAAGTTGTAAAATTGTAAGCACAAAGGTAGTCATTAATGTTTGCTGTAGCAAGCAGCTAAGCTTGTTGAACAGTTTTCATTCTGATTTCCTCGTTTTGTTTGCTCATGATTCTCTACTATATTTTCTTTTGAGGGTGAAAATTTCAGTGAGGGATTTCCTCTCAGATGGTTTATCAAGTTAAATACAAATGCAAACAAGCTTTTCTAGTTTATTGCTTCTCCAGACTATTGTGCTCAGATCTCTCTACAGCTACTTCAGAGGACGGAATCGTTCTGAAGTTTCATAAGCAGGGTCTGAAAAAGCAGTTGGCTGACTATCCCATCCAGGATGCAATAATCTGAAGTTGCAGAACCACATGTATCCACAGTACACTTTACGTAATTCCTGCCCACTGTAAATCTGTGCTGCTGAATGCTTCAGTTACATACAGGGATTATTTTGCTTATTTTTCCTGAAATTAAATTGAATTGCTCAGATGCAAAGCAGATGCAGTGACATTAGCTCAGACAGGAAAAAACCAATGCAGTAGCTTTACAAACAAAGCAGAAAATGCCTTCAACGCCTTTCAGTATTAGGGATTTCTTTCTTTTTCATGACTACAACTTAAGGACAGCTTGAAACACCTTATCTGAAACTTCAGATTTCTGAAATTTTCTACCAGTGAATTCTTCCCCCCTCCCCAGTTAACCATTTCATTTTCTGGACTGTCACCACTTACCTGTTATACCCATATGATACTGATAAAACGCATCTGTCAGGCCATCAAGGATTATAGTGTCCTGCAAGGAAGCCTCTCCCATTTTCACCCCAGCTCGCATGTGAATTACATGAGGTGCCTGCAAGAAGGTATTTCAAAAGGAGTTAGATGTTTTATATCTCCAGTGCACAATACAGCCAGACAGCTGAAGAGACAGACCCCTGCCTTGCGGCTGCAGGTAGCCACCCCAAATCCCGGCAGTCTCCCCGGCTGCCCGCTCCGTCTCTCCCTCTGGAGTCTGCCAGCTGGCGTGGTCTGTTTGGCCTGTGCATTTTCCCGGCAGCAGATCACCAAGCAGCAAGTGTTTTCCCTCCGCAGATCGAATCGATCATCCCTTGGGCCATACGGCCGTGGGTCCCCCATCCTACCAGTCTGCTCTAGGTGGTTCCCCATCGCACTCTGCTGCCAGCCAACGCCAACATCATTCTCAGCGCGGGCAGCGAGCGAGCCCCAGCAGAAGAGGCCACCCACTTGCTAGGCATCAGATCACCAGCCCAGCGCCATTCCTCAATACAGCCTTGGGCTGAAGACCTTGAAACGAAAGCCCTTTGCTTCCTTTCCAAGCTCAAATTGCTTGGTGAACAGTAACGTTTCCAGTTACTCCTTCCTTGGGCTTCTTGCAACACAAAAAACCTGCCTATTGCCAGCTGTCACAAGTAAATCATTCACCACGACAGGGCTAGAAGGAAATTAAAATGGAATTTTAAATGCCACATATGGTGTGTGTTTGCATGGCGCCTTTTCAGTAGCTACAGTATCAAGTCTTTTTTTTTTTTAAATAAAGCTACTGAAGTTAATTGTTGCACATGTAAATTCATGCCCAAGTACAGAAACCGAAGCTACTCTTTTCAATCTGCCTCCAGAGCGTTAGCCTAGAAATACAGGGTTTCAACGTAACTTAATGCTGTTTGCTCCTGGTAAGTCAGTGCAATGCGAGTGCAATCGTTTGCTTTACCTTGCTCATACTTTCCATGCCTCCTGCGACCACGATGCTGGAGTCTCCCGTCAGTATGGACTGAGCAGCCAGACATACTGCTTTCAAGCCTGACCCGCAGATCATCTGGCAGCTCCAGGCGGGCACCGAGTAAGGGATTCCCGCAGCAACACTCGCCTGCCGGACGGGGTTCTGGCCGGCACCTGCAGGAACAGGCAGCATTTTTCTTTTGTCTGTTCTTAAAAAACAAATGTCGGCCTTGTCACTTTTCACACCAGGTACCCTGATTCCACCAAAATTTAGAGCTCGCTCCTGTTTTCAGTTGGCAGATAGAGAAGTTCCCAGCAGTAATCTGTAAACAGGAGCTCAGTTACCTCTCTCATTTGTACTGTTGATCAATAAAATATCTGCAAGATCAGGGACTTGCTACTGATAGTTTTATATCTGCAACTCTGCTTTTGATGGCAGGTCAGATGAAACACCAACTTCAAATTAGCACTAGCCTGTTGTACGTGTGTAAGATGAGAGAGCTCATTTAAATTGCTACTCGCTGCAGGGTTTCTTTTTGACATATCTCCAGTACATCACGAACAGACAACTCTCCCTAAAAGTTCCTATGGAAACCAAAAGCACAATTAATGCAAAGACAATCCTGAAAGCTTCCATTCTTTGTTGTAATCCTGATGGAGAGAAGAGGAACACTATATTAAAATAAAATATTATTCATCTGCATCTCCCCAGGCCAAAGTAATGCCAGCTCTTTGCATGCAAAGAAATGGATAAGGAGAGCACACCATTCAGGGAGCTAAAAATATACAGGAATCTGGATCAGCTTTAAGTAAGACAAAAATATTTCTTTCCTTTATTTTCTTCCTCATCTTTAAAATACAAACCTGCCCTATGACTCTGCTGATTAAACATTACCCTGGAAAAAGCAGAGGACCCTTTCAAAACAAACAATTCCCTATCAGCTGCATTTTCATTCAATCAAAATATTTGTCTCCAAGCAAGTGGCATCACAAATCTTGCAGGTCGGTCTTGCAGACAAACACAAATGCAGGCCTCGCTCTTAAAATCTCAGAGCTACTACTACTTATGATGTGAAATTTATGAGAAGATATGACCAGCGCGAGAGAAGGGATGCTGTAACAAAGAAAAGAAACTGACTTTCACACATACACTGTTAGCTACTTCGGGGATTTAAAAAATAACAGCCTTAGCACCCTGCCACGTCCTTCCCCAAAACCCAGCAATGGGTTTGGTCACCCAGAGCGTAAGAAAAAGCAGCCAGGACGTCGCTCAAGTCCTTTGTCAACGAATCACGTTCTTCATGGGAAGGAATAACGTTCTGCAACAGAAACGTGAGCTGCCTCAGTGGGGCAGCTCCGGAGGGATGTGGCCGCGGAGAGGAAGAGCCCGTCCGGCACCCCGCGGCTGCGGGAAGGGGGCTCCCCGCCGCCCCCCGCCGCCCGCCTACCTGCGGTGAGGACGTGCCCCAGGATCACCTCCGACACCTCCTCGGGGGCCAGCCCGGCCCGCCGCAGCACCTCCCGGATGGCGGCGGCCCCCAGCTCGTGCGCCGGCAGCGCGGACAGGCCGCCGTTGAAGGACCCTGGGCGGACACAGAGGGAGAGCGCTCAGCACCGGCCCCGGGGGGGGATACCCGCCGCCCGGCCCGGCCCGGCCCCGGGAGGGGCACCTGCCCCCCGGCCCTGGTGGGGACACCCACCCGCCCCCCGGCCCCGCCTCTCACCGACGGCGGTCCTGGCGGCGGAGACGAAGACGACGGGGTCCGCGCTCATGGCGGCAGCGGTGGCGGAGCGGCGCGGCGTGGCGTGGAGCGGCGGGAGGGAGGGAGAGAGCGGCAGCCACGGCCGGAGCGAGAGCGGAGCCGGCGCCGGGGCCGCCCCTCGCGTGTCGCCAGTCCCGCCCCTCGCGTGTCACCGGCCCCGCCCCTCGCGTGTCGCGGGAGGAGGGACCCGCGCGGCTGATTCGTAGCCCGGCCCCTGAGGAGAGCGGGGAGGCCGGCGGCGGCGGGGCCCACCCGCCGCCCCGGGTGTCGATGGGGTTAGGGCGTCCTCCGCCATCTACCTCCCGGGGGCGGTGAGGGAACCGGCCGTAGCGCCTCCGCCCCGCCGGCCCGGCCCGGCCCGGGGCTGCTGGGCGCTTCTGGGGGCCTCCAGCTCCCCCGTCCCGCTAATGCACCCGGGGGCTGTTCAGCGCCTTTTGCCAGCCCTTGCTAATACTCTTTTTTACAAAATAAAGCATGCAGATCAAAAGCTCTGTTATTGTATTGCGGATTTAAGGGCAGTTTCTTCATTTCATGGCGGCATTTCATAGGATCTATGTGAGCTGAAAAAAAACCCAACAGAATAATTTAAATCAAACCATACAAAATTGCCTATCACTGTTACATCTGCTCGGCAGCGGTTACTGGCATCCAGACATTGCCAACGCCCAACACACGTGTGTCGTCTCCCCCCCCCCCCAATTTATCCGAAGCCTAACATATTAGTATTTTTATACAGCCGGTCCCGCCTGAGCCGCGCGCAGCGGCCGGCGGGGGGCTGCTGCCGGGCTGCCTCCGCGGGAGCGAAGGCTGCAGGGGCGAGCGGGGGCTCCCGGGCAGCCCGGGAGGCGGGGGCCGGAGGAGAGGAGGCGGCCGCAGCCACGGGCGGGCAGGCAGGAATGTTTCTCCGTGGGGAAACGCAGCTGGGAAGCCTAGAGACGTGGGGTGGGGAGCAACGATATGAAGACATCTGGAGGAAGAAGAGAGAGAGTAAAGGAGGAACCAAGAGCGTAAGTCAAAGACAGTAACAGCAGTACAAAAAATGGATAGATGGGCTGAAATCACTTTTCTGTCTCACAGCTGAAGATCTTCAGTCCTTATTCCTTCCCGTGCTGAGCCCTGTGCGGGCTCCTCGGCAGAACAGGTGCTCGGCCTAATGGACATGCCTGCCAAGGCACCGCATCCGAGTTCTAACTGAAGGCCAAGACGATGGCTAGAAAATCTGCTGTCACCCCTACCTTAGCTAGAATATCAACAAAGTTGGGAGATGTATTTTTTTATCCATGTAGTAAAATGTAGCAGGATTTGGGGGGGGGGGGGAGAAGGACAAATTAAGTTCTAGAAAAGCACATAGTATGTGATGACAAACACATATGACAGTGGATGTGCCAATACACCTGTGATCACATTCTGCACGTTGGCTAATCTGAACTCAGTGGTGTTATATCTGCATGCATAAAATGTATCCGAACCCTCTGTGTGGAAACACTGAGCAACAGGAGCGATACAATACCCGAGTTGGATTCCTCCGGCTCCTATCAATCACTGTCCTTGCTTTACAATGTAAAAAGCTACAGCATTACTATATAGGGAAAAAACCCACTTCAGCTATGGAAAGCAAGAGCCTTAGCCTAGATTTCACCAATAACTCTATTAAACTGTGGCGGCCAGAGTAACTCCAACACTCGAAGTAGGGTTTTCCTTTTGGAGAGTTCAGTCTGGTCGAAGGATGAGGCCAAAGGAGGGAACCGTTTGTGATAAGATTTCTTCAGTTACTTTGGGGTTTCCAGCTTTTGGGAAGAGAAGAATCCCCTCAGATGCCTTAAGGAAAGGAAATCTCTGGAAAATCCTGTGGGCAGCCAAATCCTGTGGTGGACCAGTCTCCTAAGGCTGCATTAATTGGCAACAAGCATGCACTACAGCTTCTCTTTAATGATGCTGTGCACTCAAGGCAGCTGATAACACCAACAAAGACCTCAGATGAAATCCGGATGGGAAAAACATGTTTGGTGTCTTTTCAAAAGACTCATTGGTAAGTAATTAGTAGATCCACCACACAAGAAAAACTCAGGAATATGTGATTTTAAGCAATACAGAGTGATTGTTTCAGAAAAATAACATACAGTTCCTGAGCAACCATGGTAGTCTCCTCATCTTTTCAAAATTCAGTGGAGAATGAGTAATGTAGATGTATAAGGGCAGCACCAAGTAACCTACTTTATCAACTGTACCATATACCAATACGTCACTCTTAATGTAATATTTGCCTGATTACAACGTAAGCTCATCGATGCAAATACAAAATCAACAATGTAAGATGAGCTTAGATTAACACTAAATGTTAGCAGGCGTGCAAAGTCCAAACCCGACAATACATCTAAACTAAGTCTTACAGTCAGGACTCCCTTGTATTTAAAGCTTTACAAATAGCACCATAAATACTTAATAGAACATAAAGTAAGGCTTTAGCCCCCTTTCTCCCCACACTTCACCTTTAATCCACTGAAAGACAGAAAGAGTTTGAATGTGAAGAAGCCCTAGGGACTTCTGGCCAGCACACCCCAATGAGCCGACCTGCTGCACCGTTGCGCTCAGCCCCAAACAGCGGAACTGTTTTGCAACTCGAGTGACGGACAAGGCTGCAAATGAGTTTTACCTTGGTATATTTATCAGATTGCAGCACCCTACTTAACTCTGCTTGGATAGTGTTCAGGATTGAGATCCAAACGCATAAAAGGGACACGTAAAGGAATAAAATAACATCGCAATTGCACAAAGGCAAATAATTATGAAACATGTATGGTGCACACCAAAGTTAAGTCATTTAAATGTAGAAAAAACCCTATTAAACATGACTAGGCAGCTGTGCATTTAAATACAGTGTAGCTAATGAGCAGTATAATACTCAATAGCAAACTACTGCCCTATGCTGGTACATTTTACCATTTCTTGGAAATCTAAGCTCTGGGAAATCAAGTAAGTCAGTAAAAATTAGGACGTCAGTTCAGAACAGAGAGCTTACTTGCTATCAGTAAAAGAGTAAAGCTATGTTGCGCAAAGTTTATTTATTACCTTTCTATGAACACAATGAAACGGACTTGTGCCTTATGTGAAATACTCAATGTGCAAAGATTTTGGCATTTTCATTTGGTAACGGTGGCTCAGTTTTATTAGAAATAGGCTAAAATTTAGAGAATTTCAGTGTTCACTGATTTACTCTTCTGCTAAAAAATGTTTTCTAAATTTAACCTTTACAGAGATCAGTGTTGTTACCAAAATGTGAATTATATGTGAATACCTTGCTTCACATTATATGTGAAACCCTTGCTTTTTACCATAAATCTGACACTTGGTTGGTGAATATTTACAAAAATACTTTTGTTGGGGATCTGGGTTTGATAAAAATTAAGCTGCAACTTTAACAGGCAAAAAAATTGCAAAGAACAATGACTTTAAATTCGTAAATCTTGATATAAGATAATTCCATAATTTTCAAAACACCTTCATTTTACAATTTTCCTGTAATAAGAAATTATCTAGTCTTTAAAATCTTATACACAAATAATGGTATTAATATCTGCTTTGTTGGGATCCTTGCAGAAAAAAATGCACATGGGATTCCTCAGGGAAGGAGATGTGGCTCCTCTCCTTCCCCGCTGATGTGGCCTTGCATCATTCCGTATTGTACAGCCAGAAGATACTGGTGTGCTCCTCCGGTCACTCACGGAGATACAACATTATTCACGTCCTCATCGGTGTTCAGGTGATCTGCAGCTGTGTGGGAACACTCATGGCAATGAAATAAGCAAATGCCAATGTATTCCCATGATCAAGACGTAAGTTTGAAGCAGAAGCGATCCATGTTCATATTTTATGGAACTGGCCCTTTGCTGTAGGATATGATACTTATGATACTTAAATTTAATGTCAAATAATTGGCCAACATTTGGGACTTCTGTTACTAATAGTGATAAGAGTATCCTGCTTTTCCTTATTTCTCTTTTGGTTTTTATTCTTTGCCGGCAGCATGGAACACACTTGACTGCTTTTGCAGCAGTGTGCATTAGCATTTTCAAAGATGCTTCAAAGTCAAACCTTGCCACAGTAATTATGTAAGACACTTCATAATCCTTAATACTTCAGGGGTCCATAGTTCTCATCTGAAAGCATTTAAGAGGCATTCACCCTTTAGATACAGGTTTTCTGTGCTTTGTCTGTGTTTGAAATTACTTTTATTCCTGATAGGGAATAGGGATTGTTCTTTGGTTGGTCTAAGCAAAAAGCCAGCTTTTTGCTCTTTGACAAAGGGACAGCAAAGTCACCCTTTTTTTTCCTCTCCTTAAAAAACCTAATCAGCTACCAAAACAAGGAAGCTCGACAACAAGCATCATTTCCTGAAAACCAGAGCCTTCTTCACTTGGGAAGGATCTGAGGAAGCCTTTCCCTTTCTCCCCGTACCATGACATGGTGTCAGGATATACAGGGCACTCAGGCTTGCTTTAGTACTTTAAGGCCCTTTCTCAGGTCTAGAAAGACGATTTATCCTTTTCCAGGTTTTCTTACCAGTGGACTGACACTCAGTTGTCTACAGATAGGTTCAGCAAAGAACAAACTGTTTTCCCAGTGAGGATGACATTGACATTTTCTAAAATTCCTCAACCTCAAACTCCAACCTGACTGATTGGGTCCTTGGAAATCAAGTTCCTGATAGGCAAAAAATGTTCTGGGCTGTGTTAAGAGCCATCTGTGTTTTCCTTGAATCTATTTTTGTCAGGGAAAGCTCATGATCTAATCAGTGTTTAATAAAAAATGCTGTCTTCCCCTCGGATAGAAAAACCTTTGCTTTATTAAAACCATCATGGCCTTTCTATGGCTTAAAAAATGGGTATAGTAAATACCTGGTTTTATAACCTTAGCAACAACATGCACACCTGTACTTCAAATGCAAGTCTGCAGTATTTATCAAGCACCCCAAAACGGAATTTAACTCGAGTGGCCATTTGGCTGTAATTATGTCTTGATTAATTATCAGTCAGGGAGTGTCTTCAGGAGAGGCTCTGGAGTTCACTCACCAGTGTGGTCAGCCTCTAAGAGGAACAAAATTCCTGACCACTATGTTGCACACACCAATTCGCAGGTCTGTGGTAGCATCGCAAGTGCTGCCATCTTGGAGACAAGAAGACAGCTCTACAAGAATGTAGAGCTGTACATTATCATACTGCTGATTTTATATGCTTTCATGGAGTCATATATATAAAAAAATCATAAAAAATTACTGGTAATTAAAAGAGAAGTCCTTAGAAGAGCTTTCTGAAGAAGTTCTAATTGCTTCTTGCTTTAAAAATGGAAGAAAAAATATGTGATAATTCCAGTAAGATCCTTAAAAATGTCTTACCAGGGGATATAAAGAAAACACTAAGCCTGCAGCCTAGCCTTCTGGAAGCTTCAGTAAGAGAGAGAGTTCACGGAAATCAAATTTGGGCTTTTTGCTGCCCAGATCTTTACCTAGCAGTTACCTGAAGGACCTCTCTGTATCACTTTCTTCTCAGTGCAGCAATGCATAGATTTTATCCTCCCCCCACACCTGTGGGCTACAGCAGCCTTTTGTAGCGCCCCCCAAGAGCTCACTCTCTGCTCCAGCAGCAGAGGTACCGCTGGTTTGCCTTCCTCCATCTCACGTCCTTACAAGTCAAGGACAACCTTTGCAAGAGCTCATTAGCCTCTCTTTAGTTCCTGGCGTTTTAAGGTCCTTTAAAATGCTAAGAAACGCACATAGCAGTACTCCAAACATGGTTTTTTTTCCTTCTGAACCACGCTTTATCTCACTTTTTTCCTGTTCCCTGACCTGCCGGCTACAGCTGTAACCTCTTGCAGTTTATTCACGAGTCCTTCATACCGGGAAATGGCTGTCCTTAGAGCCCGGTTTCCCACGCCTCTCGCTGCTCACCCACGGGAAGGGGGCAAACGGCCCGCGCGCGCCCGCTGGGACGGGGGGAGACGCGCGCTCGGGGCTCCGCAGCGCCCCCTCGCGGCCGCCGCCGGGCCGTCCCGCCACGCGGGGGCGGGGGCAGCGGCCCACGCGAAGGCGTGACAGGCTTCGAACGGAAAAATAAGGCAGAAAAAAAAGGGGGACACACAGCATCCCTCTAAGCTTAGAGGCGCCTTAGTGTGTGCGCTGCTGCAGCTGGCTTGCGGCCCCAACCAAGGGGCGGAAAGGAAGCCCAGGGCTGGGCAGGTAAAATCAATTACAAGCCTTCGGGTTCATGGATAATTAAGGTAATGAAGGACACCCTGTCCTTCCAGGAACCTAAAACCAGATGAGACCATACAAACGGATTTCAAGCAAAGAAAATGAGACCCATCTCCACTGCGCAGGCCCCGGGCGCGAGAGTGGCCTGGGAAGAGCGTGGGCAGTGGAGCGGGAAGGCAGGGGTTTGCTCAATGCCACGCGACCCTCTCGTCAGCACGGGTTTCCTCTTCTTTTAACCAACTCTCCCATCAAAACCAAACATCTGCAACAATTTTACCATACAATTCAGATGACCTCTTAAACTGAGAAACAAACACAATATACTTAATGAAAGCGCAGTGATTAATTTCACCTTAAACATATTTATTTCTTGTGTTAATTACGGCAAGCTGTCCTGCCCACACATTCATAATCTGGTTCCTATTTCATCTTATCATTATAGATGAATGAATATATGAATTTTGTTTTTTCATTGGTGCTTGGACAGACCATTACATGTCCTCTCATCTGAGGGCAAACAGTGCTGCTGGAGGTTATGCTAGCACCTATTATTCGAAAAGCAAATTTATTCCCATTATCACACTGTAAGCACAACCCAATGCAGGTGTCAACATGTTTATTCCAGTAGTACCAAAAAGTCCCAGGTTAGTTCTCATTGTGTTAGCTGATGTGCAAATGGAGCAAAAGACTATTTCAGTTAAATGTCCTCTTCCCCAAAGTATCAGAGGACCAGTTAACAATTTGCTGCTCTTATTTTCTCAAACAAAAATTGTTAAGCATAGCCTGATAACGCACGTGTTAATTTGACGGGACAGAAGGAAGGCAGGCCAGAATATAAAGCTCTGCAAACTGATTCCACTTATCTCTAGACGTCTCTGGCTGGCTGCCTCTTGCTCAGCTAGCACATTTCCCACAAATGAAATCTACACTTGCAAAGATAAATTGAAAATAACTAAGTGCTGACAAGGGGTAAAAAATGCAAGAATATTTTCTACATGCTTATGAACACAAACAACAGGCACTGGTGGAAGGTTTAAGGTCCCGCACCTCACAGGCTATCTGAGCTAGACCTTTATCTGTACTATTAAAAAGACACAAGGGAGGCCCCGTTTCTGAGCATAACAAATAGCCAAACTCCAGGCAAATATTGGGAGACCTTGTGTTTAAATCGTCACTGATATACAGAAAAATGTTAGGCAATTTGTATATAGAAACACACAGAACAGAAACAGCCTTAAGTACATCTCTGCATCTTTTTTATATGGAAAAAGTTTCCATTTCTTCTCCTGCTTGGCTTATATGCATTTTTAGTACTGTAATATTTACATTTGCACATGGGGAAATCAAGTCAATTTGCTACATTACTGTTCATATTAAGGACTACTCTGGTATTTCAGCGCCTTTTCCACGCTGCCATATCCTGTGATGGCTTCATCTGCTAATTAGTATCTTGAACACTTAAAACAATACCTGCAAGGTATTCTCAGATAAAACCAGAGGCAGGAGCAGGAAACCACGAACAGTAATCACCGCATATCTTTTTCAGTTTAAAAATAAGACAAGACTTCAAGGGAATTAATTCAAGCCCTCTGTCTTCATGGTCACTAATCACAGAATCCTTATCCTTTTTTGGGTATCCACGTCAAATCACTTGAAGCATGGCATGGATTTCAAAATGTTAGTTCTCACTGAAAATCTGTGTGTTTATATATATATATACACACACACACAAAGATATGGGGACACATGCATTGGAATCTATTCTGTAGCAAATGCATTCTTTCTGCTACCAGTAACAGAGTCAAGAAAGCAGATTTCTGGAGCATCTTCAACAGCAACATAGTGAGTGACAATTGATTACACCTGCGCAACACAGCTGACAGGCTAATTTAGCCTACAGAGAGAGGGGAACACATTTACTTGTCCTAATAACATTGCTTGAGAAATCAAGATAATAAATAAGAAAGATAAACTCGATTTTAAAGTAGCAGCTCAGTGCTAGACTGCAATTAAGGGCAAACAGTACGCTTTATCCTTTATTTTTCCCAAATGCTGAAACTGAAGTTTAATTTCTTTGGAAGCTGCTGAAATATAACTACCTTTTCTTTCACTGTCGATTGATGACACTGACTTGCACCGACACCACCAAGCTCGGTTTAACCGAGTGAAAACGATCGTTCCCCGACGTGGCAGACGGGCAGAAAGCCCCAGAAGTCAGGCAGGGAAGCCCGGCGCCCATCTTGCACGTTATTAACTGCTACGCGCAATGCTGCTTTCCAGAGATGCCATCTTTTCCGTCAGTCTTCCGAGAAGGCGCCAAGCAGCTTTCCCGGGAGGCCCTCCCGGGGCTGCCGCCGCCGCCGCCCGTCAGCCGGTTTCACGGGCGAGGCCGTGGCGGAGGCACAGCCCGCTGCCGCTGGGGGGGAAGGCACTGCCCCGCAGAGCCGCTACAGGCGTCCGGCTCTCGCCGTCCCGCTCCGCGAGGGCGGCCGGCAGCGCCGCCTCCAGCCGGCAGGTGGCCGCGCAGCCCCCGTATCCTTCCGCCCGCCCCAGGATGCTGCGCGCTCCCCCGCCCCACCCCTCTGCCTGTTTAACCGACAGGCTTGAAATCAACGTTCAAATAACCCAAGGAAACCGTCGCACCGGCAAGGCAGGGGCCCCCCGACACCGCCCTCCGGCGGGGCGGGTGAGGGGCGAGCTCCGCAGCGGCAGCCCCATAAGCGGGCCGGGCCCGAGCTGCTCGCTGCCGGGGTCTTCGTACAGCGCCGTCCCGCACCACTGCGGCGGCTCCCGCCGCCCCGCGCTGGCTGCGTGCGCAGCCCCCGCCCCTAACGTGTGGGGCGGCCTGTGGGCGGGGCGGCCGGGCGCTCATTTCCTCCTTGAGCGCCATTTTGTAGCGCAGAGAATCCGCAAATAAAGAGCGGGCGGGAGCGACGCGCGAGGGAGCCCGGGCAGGGGGACGCGGCGGCGACCCCGGCTCCGGAGCGGCGGTGTCGGTAGAGCCGGTTGTGAGCGCAGAGGTGGCGGCAGGCGTGAGCGGTGGCGGCGTTTCGCCCTCGATGTGACGGGTGCGGCCCAGGCAACTAGCGTGCTGGGAGAGCGAGGCCTCCGCAGCGCGGGCGGGAGGTGAGTGGCCGCGCGAGCGCTCCTCCCCGCCGCCGAACCCCCCCGCCCCCCTTCCCTGGCGCCGCCGTCTTCCCCCTCGCGGGAGGTAGCGGGACCCGCGGGAGGGACCGGGCACCTCGCGGTCCCGGGGCGCCAAACCCCGGCGGCGGCGGCTCCATCCCTCACCTCGAGCGGGGGGAGGAGCGGAAGCACTTAGAGCCATTTTGTGCGAGGCCCCGAGCCCGGCCTGGCTGCTCCGCTGGGATCCTCCTCCCACAGCCTTCGGCAACCGCCACGCCCGGGCACGGCCGCCGCCGCCCCCCGCCCCGGGCGCGGGAGACGCGTTTCTCTCATCCGTTGTTGAGGACGGCCTGGCCCGGCGGGGCGGGGCGGGCAGTGCCTGGGCTTGGGGGGGCGGCGGCGGCAGCGGGGTCTGTCAAACGCCTGCGGCGAGCCGGCCGGTCAGGGGTCTGCAGCTGCGCCTGGCCCGCAGCCGGCGGGGTCTCCGCGCAGGAGGCGGGGCTGTGCGGCGAGGCCTCACCGTCTGTAGGGAGGTTGGGGGGGGGGGGGGGCGCGGGACCCGGCTTCAGGCCGCGGTTGCTGAGGCGAGTGTGAAGTCTGCCCAGTCAGAGTGTTAGTTTGAAGCTTTTTGTCATATTTCGGGAGCCTGGAGCCTATGTCGGGGTTTTCCCCATGGAGCTCTTTTTCATGTCGTTAAAATAACTGGCGGTTACTTCAGGTGTAACTAGTAAAGCAGCGTACCTGATATTATTTAATTACTTTGTTTCTTAGGTTTTTTAGTCTTTAAATCCCATGTTTTCTAAACATTGTTGTGAAAGGCGTACAGACTACTGGAGTTCCCAAAATTAAAATACGCTTTCCCCATTTCAGTTCTCTTCATATTTAAATTGCCATAAAAGCCTAAAGCTTGATGAGATTATATAAAAATGCCTTCAGTGCCCATGACAATGTTATTTTAAGTACTTAAAATATGTTTTTATATTGCTCATTGCCGGGAGTAGATATGCAGGAGTGGCGGCATGTAGCAGCCGTCGTTTCCCCAAAAATCATGAAAGTGCTTAGTTGGGGTAGCACAGTTAAGCTGTTCATCATATAAAACACAAAATATAATCGTGTTAATTCCAGTCAGTTATACAGGAATGTTGTTTTCGTTGATTCTTTTTATTGTAGAAAATGGCACTTCATTGTGCTCTTGCAAAATATTTCTGAGCTGCATAGGAGAGAGATCATCTCTTTTAGAGGAGAGCCAAGTGATGAGAAGCACCTCTTGCTGCACGGTACTTGAAAAGTTACTGTATTAAATTCAAAAAATGAACATTTCAGTTGTAATGTAATTGTCTGTAGTATACAAATTCACCTGTTAATGAACAGAAACCTAAGGCAAATCACGTGACAACTGGTGTAGTCAGCCTGATGCTCTTAATGTTTCTGATAAACACTGAGCAAAATAGTAGGAATATATAGCACTAATAAATTTCTGAGCTTTTGGTAAGTTACTGTACGTGCCAAAAAAGCTGTTGCATGGGAGTAGTGAGGTGAGATTCACAGACACAGAAAGAGCACTACTCTTTATCTGTAGATGTGTTCAACCTAGTTTTTCCAAAATAACCTGTAGAATATTTTTAGCTAGTGTGGGTTTTTTTTAGTATATGGTTCTGTCGCTACAAGTGATGATCGGTGACAGTAAGACAGTAACTTCTGTAATGCAGTGGCCTGTAACCTCAGTCTTCAGCACTTTCCTGCTCTTGTTTGAAAGCAAGATATGGCTTTGTAAATGGTGGTGTGCTGGGCGTAGAGGTTAGAGTAGCCAGGTCTGGTGCTGCTGTAGAGAACTGGGTGCTGGAACCTTGCGTGAAGTCTGGAGATACGAGGTAGGCTATCCTTAGATGGAGCATCAGCCTTTGATTTCTTTCAGTCATGATAGTGGCAGCAATCAAGTGTTTATAATTGTTGTATGCTGCTGCAGGGTTCACAAGCCAAGTCTTCAGGGAAACTCACCTTTTTTGGTGTTTGTATGCTTCTGGTGCTTTTCTGAGGAACACACAAATAATGACTTGACATCATCTGTGCATAATTTAATCAGTGTTAGCTGTAGCTCTCTGAGACATCTGAAAAGCATATTTCTCTCTGTCAAGGACTTAAGTCTTGCTGAGATCTTCAAGACTACTTTCAAACACTGAAGGAGTTCGGATTCTAAAAATCTTTAGGAAAATTATAGCGGGAGAGGTAGGCAACGTAAATACAGGGGTCACGAGCATTCCCCCTGTGATCTCAAGTTATTCTGTGCTATTTTGGATGACTGAGTTGGGCACTGGCAGTTTGTATCGCTAGTTTCTTATGCTTGAATATATTTAAGGTACAGTTTTGGTAAAACAGTCTCAAATAAGGAGCTGCATCCAGAAGTGAAAGCAAAATGCTTGAGTAACTTGTGTGCGAGAGGGAGGGTGGTGGTGGGACTTCTTAGGCTAGGGCAGCACTTAAGTGCTTGTGTGTTACTAAGACTAGGACCAGGAAGCTGCCATTCATCAGTGAGATGCTTCTACTGAATGTTTTGGGGAACTTTTCCCTGGGTTCTAATGTCAGTTTTTATTTTATGAGAGAGGCTTGGAAGTTGTTTCATCTGTGTACTGTAGTTGGCATGGGATTTTTTGTTTGGTTTGGGGGGTGTGTGGTGTGGTGGTGTGTTTTTTGTAACCAGAGCCTCGTTTGGTAGAGTGTTGTGTGTTTGTCCATGGTTAGTGTAGGTTGAAGAGGCTGTACTTCACTTGGTGTGTATTTGTTTGTCTTATTAACAAACTATTTTAGGATTTGTTTGTCTTAGGATTTGGAAAAGTTAAATTAGTTCATTGGGTGTCGTCGTGAAAATACCTAAGATAGTCTGTAAAAGTCTTTTCGAGAAGATAGAATCTTTTAACTGCTTAAGAGCGTTGTTTTTGTGAAGCTAAGTGTTCACAACCAAGGAGCTGAAACATCCTTTTTCTGGTAGACGTGCATTGCAGCAGCTTTACAAGCTTGTCAAATCTTATTATATGCAACTTTTCTGCTGGAAAGCATGTTGCAAAGATGCATGCCTCTAGCAAACCTTGCATTCATTGTTACTTGTATGCTTACAATCTTTGCGGACTCTTTTTTTTAATATATAGTCATAGTTGTAGAAAATACTACATATTGCCCTTTTGAGGTAGGGAAGCATGTCCTGTAACTCAAGGAAGTGTGAATATTTAACCTAGCACAATGCTACATACACGCAAGAGGAATTGAATTTGATGGTGTATCTAAGCCATTTATTTGACATCTTACTTTTCCGAAAAATATTCACAAGGGTTTTAAAACAACTGCTTAATACTTCCTGTTTATCAGAATCTTAAAAGTAAGAGAATAAGTACTTGGAAGAATGTGTTATTTTGACATAACCCAAACATTAGTGGTAATGTTCACAAATGATTTATTCCAAAGAGATACTGAAGTAGTAGTATAAATTGCTTTCCTCAGACCCTGATTATCCTCTGCCTCATAAAGTACAATGTAAATTGACATAGGCACATATGAAATGTCAGTTTGGTCTAAATAAATATGGACAGAGTTCGGTGGTTTTGCTTAAATAGGAAAAATTGATTACTGATAGGCTTTTTAGACATTTAAAGAAAGTTTTGGTTAACATTGAGGAAAAAATGCATCTCACTTTGTATCTAGATTACAGCAGCAAACTTGTCATACTGTTGTTTTGTACTCTGGCTCTGCATTGTGTGGAACCAATATTTCAGTAGTCTAATATTACAAATTTTAAAAAAAAAGCCTTAGAAGTACAAGCTTCTGACTTGTTCAGTATTTCATGTACACTAGTAACTATACTAAATAAAACTCCTTTTTTTCCTTCCCCTTCAGAGTTCACAATGACGAATGAAGAACCTCTCCCAAAGAAGGTATGTTTAAAACTACTTGTGACACCCCCCACCCTCCCCTCCAAGTAATCCTGACAGCTTGATAAGTTATGCTTTTCCTTTTGCTCCATAGGTTCGCCTTAGTGAAGCAGATTTTAAGGTTTTACCTAGAGATGAGCTCATCCTAAGGTAAAGTAAAAAGCAATTTTTTCCATCTCAACATTTTAGTGAACTTTTAATGGAAGATGTGTGACCTCCCTCTTCCACTGTTTTTAACATCCTTGTTAAGAAAAACTGTTTTATCCTTTTCGTGGTACGTCTCTCTTGTAAGTTCTCATCTTGTCTCAAATATTTTTATACATAGTTTGGGGGGAAATGCTTTTTCCAAAGAGACAAAATCCTAAATAGTATTTTGTAGGAGTGTTTTTTTCACTTGTAGCTTTAGGAGATACGATTGCTTACATGCCTTGCTAGATAGCAAGTTATTTTTAAACATCAGAAAAATGTCAACTCCTTACTCCTACAATAAGTTTTACGTTTTCTTAGTCCACGCAGTCATCTTCTCAGCATGTTGAGATATTAACAATAAAATGTTAAAATGAATTTTTCATCTTCATGCCTAGAACTTGCATGAAGAGAGGAGCATGGCCATCTTTTTCACCTTTTAGAAAGCTAAGTGTCACCATGGAAAAAATAATAGGCAATCCTGTCATGCAGACCACCTGCTTAAAGAAACAACCCAAGCTACTTGTCTCTGTATACCTGAATTTCCTGATTTGTAAATCAAGGAGCTAACTGAACTAGGCATCTGTGGGTCATCTGTTTAACTGCTGGAGTAGTTTGTGTGTGCATTTTGGTAAACTTTAGCTCTTGACTTTTTGTACACTGTAAGTTATTAGCATTATTAGGGTCTCTCAAGTTAAGTATTGCTATTTCATAGAACAAAGACTAAACTCTGTAGAAACATGAGGATACAAGTGCAACACTTAATGTATATGATCAGCTGCTCCCTCTTCTGGGCAAACTATCCTGCCAGCTACTTCTGGGGTGACAGTTCTTTCCAGGGGAGTCAACATAGTCTGGCTCTGTATGTTTGAAACTGGTTTCTGGCTGCCTCTGGGTATCTAGTCTTTTAGGTAGTGAAGGATAATTTATTTAAACAGTAGGAAAAAAATGTTTCTTTGTGAAGTGGTTTAGGCCTTGTGAACCTTTTTATTAAAGTTTCCGTACTCAATATTATCCCTGGGAATAGCGAACTTCTAAGTCTGTAAAGCTATGCCCTTACTTCCAGCTGTAAAATTCCTGTCAAAGTATCAAAGCATAGACTCTGTGACACTTGTTTTCTGATTGGTAGTGTGAAAACAAAAAAAAGGCTCCCAGCTGTAATCAGTTGCTGTAACTTGCAATGATTAGTTGCTACCATAAAAGAGAACTACTTTCAGCATATATTCAAGTGAGAATGTGATGGAATTACATCCAAGGAGGTAAAGTACATCAGCACCTAAACTGTGTTAATGAAGAGGCAGGAGGGAATTTGCTTATGACAGCTGTGTTGCTATTGAATCTTCTTCTTAGCGTAGACAAAGCAACTTCTGCTCTCAAAAAGGCCACTTAATTGATTTAAAGAGAATAACTGTCTATTATGCCCAGAAGTGGAAACTTAAATGCCGTTTTGGCTGTGTGTATTTTATTGGTTTGCATTAAGCAGTCCTACGAACACTGTTTTTTTTCTTTGATTGGGGTGCATATATAATGAATTTATAGTAAGGTCACCTTTAATTGTGATTTCATGTAAAACTAGCAATTACTACACTAACTGCTAGCTTTGTAGGTTGGAATGAAGTATAACACTATTATGTGTATATCATATTTTAATCAAAGGCATCCCTACTACTTTCAGACATAGAAAAGCATGTGTTGACCGCTACTGCGTTGTCTTAAGATTTGGAATGCATTTTTTTTTTTCCGTCCATGCTTTGGTGAGGCAAATGCTTTTTAGGATACAGGCATGACATCATCTGCTTTTGGTCTTTTAGGTAAATCATCATCATTGCTGTACAATTGCACTGATAAAATAAATATGTAGAAAATACTATTTTTTTTTGTCGGTTCCTGTGCCATGGATCCCAATTTCACTGTTCTTTTCCATGAAGTACATAATTTGGGTTTGCTCATTTTAACTTCTGTTGACTAAATGTGAGCAGGATCAACAAGAAGCTTTTCAGTCTGGCCTTTTGGGAATTTCTGCCTGTCTTATTACTTGTTGCTGCAGACTCATCTCTTTCATCTTTCCTCTCCCCTCTTCAATGCAGTAGCTACTTAGCTTGACTGTGTAGGAGCTTCTGTGAAGAAAGAAGAGCCAGGAACGTGATAACAAAGCACTCTGTGGATCATAGCTAAAAATTTGATCAGTGTCGCCCTGATTGTTTAGCCTAGTGGTTAGTCTGTAAAGCACTGAAGCACCACAATTTATACAAGCGGTTCTGAGGAAATACAGTGCTTTTACTGAACTTCGATCCACATAGACTTACAGCCAGTCACTTTTGGAACGGCTTAGGTGCAATGCTATGTGTGCCCTACCCCCTAAGTGCTTATTTATTCTTGGAAAAAGTGAACCCCAAAGCTCAGCATAAACAGCGGGTGCTCCAAGAAAAATAGTGGTATTTATAGAGGTATTTTGAAGCCATAGAGTCTTAGTCTGCTTAATATTTTTAGAGAATGAAGGGAATTAACTAACCTACATAATACTGCTCAGTTACCTTCCAGTTCTTGTGAGACTGTAAGTGATCCCTTGAATGTAAATCGGATTCAGGACTGTCTTCCTAGTTCTGTGTATGGCTCTGTCTCTGTTCTGTAGTTCCCTTCCAAGTAGCACTTCAGTGAAGCTCTTCAGATTGTCACTGTTTAGCCATCAGATTACTGACATGAACTACTAAACAGATCAAGAAGCCAATATTGACTGGAAACCAAACTGGAGAGAAAAGCTGGCTTTTAGCCTTTGTCTTTTTTCCCCCGCTCAAGTTAACTGATGAGCTGCCCGAGTCCCCTACAGATGTACCGGAAGGGGCAATACAAGGCAAGGAGGTCAAGGCACCTCTCACGTTTGCTTAAACCAATGCATCTCTTAGATTACATGTGTGAAGAGGAAAACTGTCTCTTTCTTGGATCTTGGGGAAGAAAGACTTCAGACTTAAGGTCTGGCCAGCAAGTTCCTATAAATCACTGGTTTATTTAAAGGAGCTTTTGCAAGTATGTGCAAATTCTTAAATAGTTTAACCGAAAACTGTCACTGGAAGTGTTAATTTTACCTATATCTATTAAAAAAAGTTTAAACTAATGCAGGTATTATGCGTAGATGAAACCTGGTAGATGGGCTATGTCATCTTCAACTAAGGCAAAAAAGTTTCCCAGAGGGGAATGCTTTTCTCCTGTAGTTGAAGATGTGCTAGTAGCAATCTTCAAATTTTAATTCTGACATAATTTGGAGGGGGGGAATATTTCTGTTTGGATCACTACTGATTTTTTTTTTAAACATGTTTCTTTTACTGAACTTTAGAATGTATTTAAGTGCAAAAATCTTTTCCCTGAAGAGCCTGTAAAGTGAGCTAGCTGGAAAACGTTTGAAGTATGTAATTTTTAGGAATGCTATTTATGTGGAAATTTTCATAATTTATCAGAGGTCTTTAATGTGTTCTGATGTCTTATGGGGAAGTTGCATGTTTTTATGCAGAGGATTACAATATTTCTGGATACAGTTTGCATTAAAGTTTCTAACTGGATCTGAAATAAAGACCTATTCTGTAGCATATGGTGACATCTGTGAGTTGACTTTTTCTAACTGCTTCCAGGTAACAGTAGGGCCTAATGGAACCTTCAGATCATACTTGCTTTTTTTCCTTTTTTTTGTGTGTGTGTTTTTGGGGGTGGGGTTTTTTGTTAATTTGTAGCTGTGAACCCTTGGACTGTACTGGAGTTGCGCTTGGTAGCTGGGATTTCTAAGTGATACTACATCCACTGCTAGATTAGCCTCAGCTTCTGCTGTCTAGTTTCAATGTGGCATGGCTGAGATTGCATCACTGAGCAAAGGCATCATTACAACATTCCACAAACTTGCTGTCCTTGTTACCTCTTTCAAGCTCTGTGTGAAAACTTAGCATGTGAGATTCATGTAATGGGAATGCAGACTCACCTCAGCCTTGCATGTCAGCAGCTGGGAGTCAGTAATACTGAAAAAAGTATAGAAGCAAAACTGTTGCACCTGGAGATTCAGTTGTACAATGCAAGACCAAAGTCATGCATCTGGAAATACTGCCCTTTTATTGTTTGGGTAAAAACAGATTTTTTTTGTGAGAATTTTTCATTTAGAGAAGGATGTTACAGACTCAAACACCATTCATGTAGTCATTTGAGACCTAGAAATACAGTTCTACACCTGTCCTGTTTGATAGTAGTACCATCTGGTCTTCTCTACCAGCGTAGACATAATAAACAGAGAAGAAGGAATAAACAGATAAGAGTTAACAATGTTCAGAGTTGGAGCACTAAAAATATTGTGAATGATTTTCATTTTTAAGATGCTTTATTCTGTCATAGTTCTTTATTTTCTTTTGTGTAACTTCAGAAGCTACAACTTTAACTTCAGCTTTTCAAAGATCAGAATTCGTTTTAATTCCCTCTGGTCTGTGCTACTACTGTAAACAAGGGAAAACTCAGAGTGAAATAAGCTGGAAAGACAGTATTTAGGAAAAAAGATTATTAAAAGCACTGAACAAGAAAAGTTACTACAAGAGGACACTTAAGAACTTAGAAATTATAAAAGGTGTTGAAAGTTTTAAGTCAGTTAAGAGATACTTAGTGGAAGCTAAATTATCAGGGCTATCACAAGACATGTTTTTAAAATACCTAAAACTAGTCAAAGTGTATATACATATATATAAAGATAAAATCTTTGGTTTTCCTTTAACTTGGTTTCATGAATGTTCTTGAGAAACTGTCTTGATATTTGGTAAATATTTTGACTTGTTAGTCCTCAGGATTACTGAGGTCACTACAAAAATATATACACATCAGATGAAGAATCACAACTGCAAGTTCGATTGAAAAGGAATCAGTCCCCTTTCAGTAAAAGCCTACCAATATATTTGCTTATTTTCCTGAGCTGAAGTTATTTATAAGAATGGTCTACTTCATTAATGTGAATGTTGTTAAATTTTCATTATTTCACTTTTTGATTTGATGCTCTTAGTCTATTCAGTTGTCTATTTTAATGATTTATTTTGTTTATTTATTTTTAAATATAATTGCATGAAATAAGCCTGCTTTGTCTCTATAGTTGCTAGCTTTCTGGTTTGCCTGAAATGAGGTGAAAACCAGCTCATTTGCTAGAAGAGAAATTTGCTTCTGAGATATTCTGTAGTTGTAGCAAAATTGAGACAGTGCCTGCGTGTGAAAGTAAAGCTACTGTGGCAGAAAAAGTACAAGTTTTAAAACGAATTGCTTGATTGTTGAACAGTTCTCTGACTGTGTCAGTGTGGTGATCACAAGTTTATTCTGTACAGTTTCATAAACTTGCTTGAAGATTAATAGTCTGTACCAGGTTTTTGGCAAAATATTATGTCTGAAGAGTCATTTTTCTAGAAGAGTTGGCAGGCACATGATTTGCAAAATCCATGACATGGCCTAGTGCACTCTGGGTCTTCTTTTCCAGGAGTTCAGTTCTTGCTTAAATACTAGCAGTTCTTGAGACATGACTTAGAGGTATTATCTCTGATGTTCTTGGTGACCATGGGCTATGTGTTTGGTCCCCCCCCGCCCCGCTGCCTCCAGTGATGGTCTGTCTGTCATGTCTACTTAATTTGTGTTTCAGGTCTTCATTTCAGTTGCTCTTTGTATAGGTCCTATTATTGGGGAGGTTCATGATTTTGACAGGATTACTGTTTTCAGGCTGTGAGATGTAACTTAGAAGTCAAGTAATCCTGCAACTGTATTTGAAGACCAGCTCTTTTATTTCATCTAATTCTTTTATGTAAAAATTAGGTTCGTTCTTTCCAAGTTTGCTATTTGGTAGACTGTTTCAGTTTTACTTTTGGGGGATTGAAATCTCCTGAACTAGCATAGAACTTTTAGTGGTCAAACGGTGAAACTTTTGTTTCTATCAATGTTCTTTTTAGAGCAGAGAGGTAAGTTTAAGGGTTAAGTGGGAATACAACTGCTCTCTTCTACAGAGCTTAAGAGAGTTTATTCATGCTGATTTCATGTTCACCTGAAGAGATGCAAAATTTTGTTGCTGCTAGAAGAAAGAGATCTTGTGCTTACTTTTGCTTTTCCCAGTGATGTGGTCTCACTTGCTTTTACAGATCTGATGCTTTTTAGACCCTTTAATGAGCTGTTTGAATTCACTAAATGGTCAAAAATGATCTAGAGTTAGATTTTTATAGTTTTGATTGAGATAATGGTGTTGTAGGTTAGGGAATTAAAATAGAGCAGTTATGATGAGTGGCATAAAATAGGTGTCGGGGAGAAGGGGTAGTTGGGAGGAGGGAACAGAAACCTTCTACTTTTGTAGTGATAAGCTATTAGATGAATTAGTTTCATAATGTGGAATTGTACCATCATGAGGAAGGCACATAGTAAGGAGCAAAGTGCTGCTTTGAAAACAAACAAAAACCCAAACCACTATCCTGTGAGCTTTGTTGGTAAGGCATGTCATGATAAGCTTTACTGCGGACTTTATTTGCTACTGATTTGATGGTTTGTATCAAATGCAATGCTGTTCTTAAGTGTGAGGTTTCCTGACTCTGGATGAATTGCTTAAATAACATGCATTCAAAGAGTTATTAAACTGTTTGGCCTCTGGTTGATGAATATAATCGAAGTATGGTCTTGATTTGAATGAGCTGGTATAACTACTTAACCTAGACTGCCAGTTCTAGTGTATTGTAATACACTTCTGCTTGTCTTGTTGTTCACTTGGTAACAGAATTAATGTTGTCTTTGTATTATGGTTTCCATTACAGAATTTTGTTTGAATTGTTCTGCTTTGAGAATGAGGTGTATCTTAGCTACTTTACGCAGATAACTAAGTAATCCCAATGTTTGTCCAAAATATTACAGTAAGTTTTAAGATGTTAATTTTAAGTGTTGTAATGCACAGCTACCTTTTTATCCTTCTGAGATGTAAAGCATTTCCATGATTAAAAGCCCCTTTTTTAAAACTGGGGTTGTCTTTTATGCAATTGTGTGATTCCCTCTTGACATTTTCTGATTATGGTATGAATGTATACTCTGAAAGTTTAGGAATGAGATACCTTGATTTAATAAACTGAGCTTCAGAAAATTCTTTTTTCTCTTCATCTCTGCAATAGGTGGAAACAGTATGAAGCATACGTGCAAGCTCTGGAGGGCAAGTACACAGACCTTAATTGTAAGTTAGCCAAGTTTCAAAATGGTACGAGTTACCTGAATATTTGTATAAAGCAGAGTGTTCAAGTAATGTCTGTGCTTTCTAAAACTGTTAGAAATAAGAGAGAATAATCTGTGTCAGTTATTTGCCAGAAAAAAAATTCCCTGTTTTTTCTAGTATAACTTTCAGCCTTTCCCAACTTTCTCAGCCACTTCTTTTCCTTTGAGGATCTTACACAGCATCTAAAAAGTCTATTTTTGCATCTGTAGGACCATCTGTACCCAGACTGCTAGGGGGACAAAAAGGTCTCAAAACATAACCCCACGAATAGGTGTATTTTCAGGAGTTTTCCATTAGAAAGGAAATGTTATCCTCTATCAAAATACTCCATGAAAAATGTTTGGGCCTTCGGTAGTCTCACAGGATTGTAAACCACATGGGAGGGGGAATAGTTTGTAGAGGTAAAGGTCTAAAATGAATCCCCAAGTAATATTTGATCTGATTAGGCAAATTAACTGTTTGATTGTCAGTCTTCCGTGGTCTTTAAAACTTGGTCTGCACTTGAGTCTTTCAAAAGAGAATATGGGAAAAACATCTTACGCTCAAATGGGAAAAGCTGGATACATTCTGGAAGTGACAGAATTGCCAGTCCGAAGTCACTTTTAAAAGTTGTGTTGGCAGCTAGAGGTGGGCCCTTTCCTGTTTTCTGCTCACCTTTTCAGTCTGAATATTTAAAGACTTAGTACCACTGAGTTTGAAGGGTATTTTTCTGTCAGTCCAAATGGATGTCCTCTCTCTTCTCTGTTGTTACATCCTTCTTCTACTGCCAACCCATAATGTTTGAGTTTTGGAGAGACTAAAATATAGCAACTGTTAGCAGTTGATTTCATTCTAATCTCAAACTGTCCGAACAGAGATGAGTAAGTTGTTTTAACATTCTCAGTTTCTCGATTTTGGAAACTAATACAGGCTGTAGTAATGAGTATTATTGAATTATCTGCTAAGAATAGTGTAGACTTCCTCCCTCCCCCACTCTGGCCTCAACATTTCTTAAAGATAGCAGGACAGTTCCAACTTCCTGAGTTTGACTGCACATAGTAATAGTAGTTGGTTAAGCGAGCAATTTAAAAGTTATTTCCTATATAAATATGGAAAAATTTTCAAAAGTTTAGTAAGTCTTAAGGAAGTATCAGAAAGATGCATTTAAAACCAACTCTTGTCAAGCTTTTCTAATACTTAAGGATATTTTGATTTTTTTAATTTATGTTTATTATAGTCGTGCTTATTTATGACTCTTCTGCTGTTCATGAATTTGGTTTTTAGATTATTTTAGCTGTCTTTAAAAACTGTTCATGAGTGCATGCTATAAAACATGCCTTTTGTGTGTTATTACTTGTATTAGCTAATGATGTGACGGGATTGAGAGAATCTGAAGAGAAGTTGAAACAGCAACAGCAAGAGTCTGCCCGAAGAGAAAATATTCTGGTGATGAGGCTGGCAACGAAGGAACAGGAGATGCAAGAGTGTACTGTAAGTATTTAGAGAAGAGGATAAGTGTTTTCAGACTGTTACAGGAATATTGGCTTTTGAGCCAGTACCCCTGTGCTATGTTTTTCATATATCTATAGTATCACATTTTCTGTGCTTAAAGAAATGGTAGGGCACTTAAACTTTCACTGAATTAATAAAGATCACTTCTTAAAGTTTGCTTTTCTTAATAGTAGTTATTTCAGTTGATTTTCAGCAGCAGTTGTGCTTGGAAGCACTTTTGCTTCAGAACCAAGCTAATTGTTGCATGAGCCATGCTTACTTTCTTCTAGCATTTATCGACTGTATGTATTTACCAGAAATGTTGCTTCTGACTATTGTTGGATGCAGGACCAAATTGAAACGTAAGGATAAGATTGAGTTTACTGGGTTTCATTTAGGAGGTTTTAGGCTGATATTTACATTGGATTTGGATAACAAGATATTTGTAAGCTTCCACATCTGTTTGGCTAGGTAGAGAAAGAGCTACTGAATTGTTCAGAAGGAGTTCTTTTGAAATTTGGCAGATCTGCTTCTCGGGGTTTCTAATGTTCTTTGTACTGAGTACCTTTCTTGTTGCTGTTTCTGTCTCCTTTATTTCTGTGGGTTTTGTGTGACTTTGTTTTCATCTGTGTTTAGTTTGGGCTTCTTGAAACTATCTTATACCATTTTTGGACTTCTGATCTTTTTTGGATTACCTTCTTAACATAATTTTCACCTGCTGCTTTAATTTGGCAGTTCCTGAGAGAAGATTGTAAAAAGCTTCTTATTGCTAGTTTCTGTAATATGCTCCTGAGAGCTTCTCTTATGAAAAATACAAGCTCTGTGCAAAACTAGTAACTAGTTTTGTAGCTTTCCTCTGTTATTTTCTTTTAGCCTTTCTTTTTTCCTGTAGATTTTCAGAACTGTCAGGTATAGTAGTGTGACACTCTGTACACATGATTTTCACGGCTCTTAAGACCATAAGATGACTTTAGTTTGTAGTAGGCACTGGTGTGAAGTGGAAAAGAGGGGGTTAAAGCTTACTTTGCAGTGGCAAAAAATGACTCTCAGAATCACTGAGGCTGGAAGGGACTTGCAGTTTGTCTAGTCCAACCTGCCTGCTCAGAGCAAGGTCAGTTGGACCAGGTTACTAAGGACTGTGCACAGTCAGGTTTTGAGCCTCTCCTAGAATGGAGACTCCAAAACCTCTCTGGGTGACCTATGCCAGTGTTCAACCACTATCACAGCAAAAAGCATTTTCTTATGTTTAAATAGAATTTCCTGTGTTTCAATTTGTGCCCGTTGCCTTCTGTGCTTTCAGTGGGCACCACTGAGAAGAGCCTGGCTCCGCCTTCTTTACTCCCCCCATCAGGTATTTATGGACACTGATAAGATCCCCCCTGAGCCTTCTCTTCTCCAGGCTGAGCAACCCTAGCACGCTCAGCCTCTGCTTGCATGTCAGATGCTCCAACCCCTTAATCATCTTCATGGCCCTTTGTTGGCCTCGCCCTAATATGTCCATGTCTCTCTTGTACTGGGGAGCCCAGAACTGGACCCAGTACTCCAGATGTCTCACCAGTGCCGAGTGGAGAGGAAGGATCACCTCCCTCGAGCTGTTGGCAGCACTCCTCCTAATGCAGCCCAGGATGCTAATGAAGATTTGTTCTGGTACTATACTGCAACACTTCCCTAGTAGTAAGACTACTATATTGATCCTGCTTCTCTTGTTCGTTTTACTGATAAATTCTGCTATGAGGAACAGCAGTAATAAGATTTTTTTTTTTTTTTTCTTTTGAACTTCTGAGCATGTAGCTGAAACAATAAATACTAAAAAAATAAAAGCAAATGTAAGTTTTTCACCAAAACCAAATTTGTGTGTACTATTTTCACCTTTCTTCCTCCCTATTTCTAAAAGAATGAGTTAGACAAAAATTTCAAGTATTTAAAACTATGAATTTTGGCAAGATCGTGAAGACTATAGGATTATTGGCTGCACTTTGTTATAGATGTTTATAGCTGTGATGCATAGGCTTTCTAGAACATCTGTTTAGAAGAACTTCTGAAGAGCTTTTATTAATTTCAGTGTACTTTAAAAAAAAAAGGGGGGGGGGGAGGGAGGGAACAACCCACCAGAAAGAAACAACACCCAAACACACACACCCCCAAGTGGCTTATATTTTTCTGGGTATTGACACATGAATAACATCAAGGATGTAATCTCCTCCATAGTGCATGGAGGTAGGAAGATGCATCCTTGAAGAAGGGGGGTAAAAACTATAATGGAGACATTGGCACCTTAAAGTGTTTTCAAGTTTAAATGCACATAGTGCTCTGGAGGACTACTTGGCTTTGTATTATTAGGTAGTATTTTTTCCAGTAAAGTAACAGTAGCAAAATAAATCGTGTTGGGTAAGATGCTAAGCTATAGGTTGCTAAATCATTTCCTAAATGAACAAAAACTATTCACCATATGATAAGTTATTTGAATTGTCTAATTTTTAGTCTATAAAATAACTCTTTATTTTTAGCATAGTTGACCATTTTTATAATCCATATTTACATGTAAAATATACCAGTTACTTGTGACAGGAAACATTAAAGGTTTACATACATCTTAATTAGAAAGACTGAGCATGTATGATGTCAAGTTTTTTGAAAACTACAGATGAATATTTACCGTATAATACTTATTGTTTATATTACTCTGTGGGACATGTATTTTTGGGACATGTTTTATACTTACAAACTTATCACATCTAGGTCACATTCAAATTTAAATGGATTAAAAACTTAAAAATACCGTACCGTATTCAAATGGTAGTAGTTGCCAAAGACGTTAGTTTTCTGATTACCGATGTGTAAAACACCTTGCTAGTTAAAATATACTAGCTCTGTTTTAAAATAAGGTGTGATAGATTTTGTCTTAGTTGCTATTTTAATTTGTACCCTTCTTTTAAAAAAAACATGCTAAAACCTACTTCAACTATTAAAAGTCACCAGTCATTATCTTGCAAGTGTAGGTGTGCGTGTCAGGGCAGCAGTAGCAGAATCATTGTCCTGATTCTGGTTCAGTACTCTTTTTGAAGAAACAAGGTGGTAGTTGATTGCATAGCTCCATTCTCTCTTGTGCTCTGTGCTGAGTCTAGCAGCAGAATAAATTTCGAGCTAGGAGTTTACTGAGAGCCTGACTGGTGTTGCAGACTTACTCTGCATAGATTAGGGTGGCTAACTAAAGGGCTAGATTGATGTTCAGGTGTTTAATACCTTATGTGTCCTATGGTCAGCAGCACCCTTGAGCGGAACAACCCCCTAAAAGAGGTTGCTCCTGTTTGGAAGTGTGGGTAAGGTGTTGGCTACTGTTTCTGCATAAAGCTTTATTTCTGGCAGAGGTGGTGATGAAGTCATTGCTACTTCAGGGAAAGGCCTTAACCCCCTCCCAAGCTTCTGTGCAGCTACTGTAGGTCAATAACTGGACAGGCATTTGGAAATATTTGCTACTCAAATAGGTTTTCCATGGAACAGATAACAGTGAGTGGAAGTTTCCTGTGGGTGCAGTTGGACTATAGTACCTAGATAGTCATTACTCTTAATAACCGACTTGTGGTTTAGATTACAGCTCTGTTGTGTTTCTTCTCCATGATGCAGTTTCTTCCCTCCTTCCTTATAAGAAGGATATCTAGTTGTACTTATTTAGATTGCTTACATTTTCTGTTAAGCACCTGTGTTCTGTTTTGTTAAATTCTTCATGTCAGAGGGTCTGTTCTTTGTGGGTGTCTTTGGACAGCATCAGCTGAAAGGATTCAGCTGTTTCCAAGAATATGTGAGAAGCAGAGGGGTTGAAAATGTTATTGTCTGTCTTAACAAAAAAAAATTCACCCAAACAAAACCCCACATAGCCTGATGTCCTCTAAACAGGCTACTCAGTGTTCTCCTGCCTTGGGTTAGAGCAAGAGAAAGCTGATACCAAGGTTTTTATTCTGTTTGTGAAAATTTGTCCCTATTTGTCCATCTGACAGGCCTTTGAAAAATACCAGCTAGTGAGTGCTTTCATGTTTGGGAATATGAACAGCCAGTAGGCATTTCAGGTGTTAGAGTAGGCATGTCCTGGGGTCTGGCATTGGACGTGACCATTCCTGTATATTCAGCTCTAGCCTGAAGTTGGTCCTGACCACCTGGAATATCAACCGGAGGAGAGACGTACCAGAGAGTGGTTAGAGGGAGCAAGAATGGGAGGCTTGGACTGGCTAAGCAGGAAGAAGAATGGAATAAGGAAGTAGGCAGAAGGGTTAAGAGGTATGGGCTTGCTTTGGGGATGGGTCATATTGGGGGGAGGTTGCTAGGTCTGGGTATATGAAATGCCTGACAGGTGAGAACTCTGGAGTTACAACTGGAGAAATAACTTGTGGAGGGATGGAGAAAATTTGAGTTGGAAAAAATGGAGGAATAAATGGTCTTTAAGTTTGGGGAAGGAATGAGCAAGGGTTGCTCAGTTTGAGTAAATACTTTCTACACTGCTGTTTTAGGAATGACAGTTGAGGTGTTATGTGGAGCCTGTGCAAGCAGTCTCTGCTTGGCCTAGGAGCATGAGCTAGAGGTACCGAAATGAGACTGTTAAGTAACTGACATTGGACAGAATCAGCTGGGTCCTCTTGAGCGTGTTACTGCATTTCTGGCATGAGTGAGGAGCAGGTGGCAGCAATTCTTTGTGCTACTGATCCAAGGAGTCTGTTACAGTTCTTAGGCTGGCAGTAGAAGAGGGAGGGAGTTGGGACTAGGTAAGACAAAGGAACGTGGTCTTTTTTTTTCCTCAGTGCTGCCTGTCTAAAAATAGGTTGGGAACCATGTTGCTGTAGCATAATTATATTCCTGGAATATGTTGCCAGCTGGAGTGTCTGTATGTGCGTTGACATCTGTTAAACTAGCTGTTTCACGCTCTACTAGTGCTAGCCCTCACAAAGAATTGACGGGTTGTTGAAATACTTCCAGTAGTGCAAGCATCAGAAAGTTGAGTGGATAGAAAAGATGTATCAATAAAAATAAATTATATAGATCTTTATTCAGAGAGCAACATTTTGTGCATTCAGTGAAGCAAAGGACCTGTGGGGGTGAAATGCCATTCAAGAAGTGTTAGGATAATCTTAATTTGGACTTCCTGTTTCTAGGTAATGTTTGTAGGTGGGTTCTTGAGTGCTTTATTTCTTTAAAATGTTTTTATGCAGTGCTTTATTCCCTTTATATTTCTTTCTGGACACATAAAAGTTTGTCTATTTAAAACTTAAAGTATGATGGTTATTTAATTTTTTTTAAGTAGCTAAATATTTTTATTTTGATAGTATCACATTAATGTGGAGTCAGTGGAAATATTTCAGTTATTTCAATACTTTTGAAATCACCTATTTGAAATCAAACCCAAGAATTGTTGCTACTTAACAATACATAAATTAAAACATATGTTGTCCTCAATCAAGAAGTGACTGACTGAGGTCACTACTACACATTTTTAAGGTAAATAGAATGTTTGTACTTTCTTTTCACCGTTGCTGTGTAAAGACCCCATAACAGAGTAACTGTATATACAGGAAAATGGTTAAACTGACAGTGCTTTTGACTGTGCTGCTTCTCCCAAGTAAAGCAAAGTGAGGAGGGAGACTCTCTCCCTCTATTTTGCTGGTGATACCTTGTACTATTTGTCAGTGAAACTGGTGCTATCAAGCCTGGTTGTGAGATTGTGTGTGCAGCAGGAGGCAAACCCCTGACTTTAATATTAGCTGGATTCTAAACACATACTGTTTAGTACATTTTAAGATTGTTGTGATGGGATTAAAATATAAGAAACTTTCAAAAAAGTTAAATACATACAAGTTTTGATGAATCCTATATTTAAAAGAAAACCTCTCACAGTTACTCCTTCTGAAATTTTGACTGTATTATAAGTCTTCTGGGTTATAAATTATAAAATTGTAAATCTTTCGGGTTGTGGTTATTGCAAGAGAATCAAATCCAACCAAAACCTGTTTAACTGGTGTCAATATTTCTAAATTATTTTGTTTAAAAAATAAATACGCAAACTTTCATTGTAAGTGACTATCCCATTTGCAAAAAACCTTAGAATTTTGTAAAAACCTTTTTAGTAGTGGCTTGAAAATATTACTCATCAATATTAACTGTAATGTTCCATAATAATTTTCACTGAAGTTACATGGAAATTAGCTATCTGTTTTAAGCAGGTAACTGTTGGTATATACTTTTTTTTTCCCCCAAAAAGAATGCAAGCAGATATAAAAGAAAGAGAGCATTCTAATGCTCCAGTCATTGCTTTGGCAAATGTAAACTGACATGTAGAAAACAATTTGAAGTGGGGGGGGGGGGGGGAATCCTCCTTGAAAGTTTAAGCTTGGCAGGTGGTGGGATGGGGGTTGGGTGAATATGCACATTGATAGGGTGCAGGTGGGCAAAAGTGATTTTTATCCTGCCTTTTTCAGGTTACAGTGTTGAAAGAACGCAAGCTTCCTTGATGTTATCTTTGGAATAACTGTTTTTATTTGTATCTAAATGACTTCAAAATTTTATTTACTGTTGTATGAATAACAGTCTTTTTTCTTATTTTATGCAGAATCAGATTCAGTACCTCAAGCAAGTCCAGCAGCCTAGTGTTGCCCAACTGCGATCAACAATGGTGGACCCAGCCATCAACTTGTTTTTCCTAAAAATGAAAGGTGAACTGGAACAGACTAAAGACAAACTGGAACAAGCCCAAAATGAACTGAGTGCCTGGAAATTTACGCCTGATAGGTAAACAAAACAAATACTCCCCAGTCAAGACTTCCCTGACAGTCCCACTACGAGAATGCTATGGTGGGACAGCCAAGTACTCGTTTCCACACCAAGACTCAGACGTTTTGAGGCAAAAGCCACATTCTTATACTGTCCAGCTTGTAATGCTTAATGTAAAACTTACCAGATGAACCTTGTGTTTCAGCTTTTTTTCTCCCCCTTTGCTTCAGAGGCCTGACGGCGTCGGACTATTCTGAAGAAATGGCCATCTTCGAAAAAAATCTTTTCTAGAACATGTAGACGTTTGCAAAATTGTTCTATTTGAAGAAAATAGAGGGAGAAACAGAAGTCTTAAGTCTGTGGCACACTGTGTCTACAGACAGTTTGGAGGAGAGAGAACCTAGAGATTATAAATCATGAATTGAACATGTAAAATTCCCGTAAAATGTAGAAGTGGAATATGCTTCGCTCTTAACCTTGAGCCTAGTGACTTAGAGACACTGTAAGTCAGTTTTGCCAATAAGACTGTGGACTTCCTGCTTGTTCACTGAACTGCTGGGTCAAAACTCGAGGTGAATTTTGCGTTAAAGAGTTTACTTGCTAACCAGTTTTGAATAGCCATGAGAGTGCTATTTGATATCACAACAGTGCTAGTGTACACATTTGACTGTTTAGCCTTTGGGCTCTCTAGCACTTGACGGAGCCTTAAGTCAATGTTGCTAAATAACGAACTGTTTTCCGGATGGTTGGTAATACTGTGGACGCCTCAAAATTAGGACTGTACGAAAATGTACGTTCCATCTAATTGCAGGTTTAAAATTGTTGGAAGCAATATATATTTGATCACAACTAGCATGTATAAGAAAAACTGGTTGTGATAAGTATTTCACTGCATGTTTTCATGCAGAAATGAGAATTTTTCGATCTTCTATACTAAGAACTGATCTCATGCTCAATACAGAAGGCACACAATGGCAACTGTCTTCAGTGTTGGTGGGGTGTTTTTATTCCTTTGTACACCTGGTTTTTTTGTATTGCACTTCTATATAAAATGTGCCTTGAAATAGTTGTAATACATAGTTCAAGGAACACTACTGGTTATACTGTTGTATTGTGAAACTCCCGGGATGAACGAGAATTGAACAGGTTGTTATTTCTGCATTGTCTCGTTCTCTGAAAACAAAGTCAGTATTTTAACAAACAAACAAAAAAAAAAACCAAACAAACCTTAAATGCATGCATTTTCCTTGGTGGAATCAGTGAAGGAGCCTTTGCTACTCTATTGATGCCTCTGTTCTGTTGTCCCAAGTTACTTGTAAGAGTAGCGATCTGGGACAGTTGGGAGTGGCATGTCCGAGGTGTGTAAAACGAAATGCAGATTTGGTATAGCATTTGTGTGTTTATTTTTTTCCTTAGTGATTTGAGTGCTACTTAGTAATCTGAGGTTTTGATTTTCAAAACAGTTGGGCAACATTTTATGACTCAGTCTGATCCTAGAAAATTCAATTTGAAATTAAAAAAAGACATCCAGCTGTCACAGAAGGTGATGTATTTTAACTGTTTCAATGACTTTTAATAAGATGGCATTACGTATTTTTAACTCGGAAGTATTTTAACTGTGTTTGCTTCAGATGATTAATATGAGATTGAAGAGTAGTGTACTTATGCAGGTTTATTTCTTTGCATGAGTAATGACTTAACAGCAAAAGAAAAACCTACAGAAAAACTTTACCTTTTTAAAAGTGATACATCTGGAATGATTTTGCTATAGCAGTATCTAAGATTTTAATGATCTAGCATCAAAACAGAGGTAAGACTTGCATTAATAAATTGTTAACGTGTTACCAAGCCATTTGTAAAGCTGACTATAATGTGCGGATAGAGGCATGCCGTGCAGATTGCTTGTTTAACTTGGAGTTCAAAAAATTACTTAATACGTTTAGATACAGGTTGGTTGTTTTCTTAAGTCCTCAGTGTCTAAATGTGTGTGTACAACTGAGGAGAGACAAGTAACTTACCACTTTCTTTGAAGCAAAAGTAACAAAAGAAAATGTTGTTATTTCTGTAGCTACAACATACCCTAATATGCATCATAAAATTTTAAGTCAGTGGTGTGAGTGTGCATAATTCATATATGCAGTAGCTGGAATACAGAAAATTGGAGTTATTTCCTGGTAAATAATTGAGGCTGTCTTAACTGGGTTAAGATTTTTATTGATTTTTATTTCTGGAAAGGTGAAGAAATGGTGACTCATGTGAAGTATTTATAGGATTTTTCATTCTCTTTGCACCCTGCCTTCCCTCCCTCCCTCCTAATTGCTTTAATTGTCCATCCTCATATGCAATTACTCTTATTTCATGGCATCTGACCTAGTTTTTGAAAGAGATGATGCTCCTATTCAGATCCCTAACTGGTGTTCTTAGGGTAATGTGTTAACTGTAACCCTAAGTGATATTAGTTCTGGGCCTTAACCGTAGGTAAGGGTGTACAGCATAATCATTGCTGATGTCTGGAGGGAGTCATAAAAGGGCATGTAATCAGAGGAATGGCTATGCTAAGCCATTTCAACCATCATTAAATATAGAGTATACACTTGGATTAAAAATTAGTAGTCATGTCATTTGCAGTAAGCCTAGTACAACAAACACTAGTCTTCTGAATTTTAACCACTTGTATTCTTACAGGTTTTGTTGCATGTATGTTCAAGAGGATTTGTGAAAACAATGCGGAAGTTTTATAGCTAAAAGGAGTTATTTTAATAGTTACTGGATTTTAAATTCTTGCATGTGTTGTCTTTTTTGTCAATTCCAAGGGGAGGTTACTTGGTGCCATATTAGTTCAGAACATCTGGAAAAATTTTTATGGGAAGAAATAGCATTATAGGTAACTATGCAAATTTCTATACAGGTAATAAATACTTTACACTTTGGCAGGAGTTAACATGAAGAAATTAATGGGATTCTAAAATTGTCCCAATTCCAAGGTTACTGGTACTTGCTAATTCTACAGTTGACGTTGTTTTGTGAAGAGAAAAGCATTAAATGACTTAAGCACCGTGAACTTCTTCAACTTGTAGTGATGATGAATACAGTAACAGGAATTTGCACATGGCTAAAAATCATTGCGTGTCTGCCTAATAACTTTTGGGATATGTCACATTGGTTATCTCCAAAGTGGTCCTGCTTTACACAGAATGAACATCTCTAAGGAAACTTGCATCTTAAGTGTGCGACTTGGACTGTATTAGGTCAGCACAATTTAAACTTCAAGGACCTGGCATTGGACATCACATCAAGAAAGAAAACAGGTTGCTGCCTTTAGCAGAGTTTCAGGCTTCCAGGACTTTACACAGCCAGATTCCTTCTGGAGCAGCCCATCTGAAAGATTTGGGAGAATCAGTCGGAAAATGTTAAATGGGGTAGAGTTGGCAGAACTTAAAAGTTGTCTAAGGCTTGAATGCTTAAAAGGTAGTTGATAAGGAAATTATTATTTTAAATTCTTTTGGTTGGGTATTTTGGTTGCAGGAGAGAACCGTGGCTGTGAATTGTAGTAGAAATTTCCTGTTCTACTTTTTTAATCCTCAAAATTTCTTTCAATCTTTGTCCACTTGTTTAAAAGCAAACAAACAGATAATTAAATGACCTTCTTGGTCTTGAAAAGTAATGCAAGTCCTGCCATTGAATTCACAATAAACCTGTTCAAGTTTGGGTTGGTTTTTTTTTGGCAGAGCTTATACTTCTGTAGAAAAGAAGACAGCTTCATTATGTTGCTGAGCCTATTAAAAGGAGAACTGTTTGTGGTTGCTATCCTGACTTTGGCAGACCAAGAGTCTTAAAGGACTTTAATTTTTCTCTTTTATGGAGTCAGCTGTATTGCCTATATATTAATTTGCATACTATTTCCTATAATGCTTTACAATGCAATTTTTATCATGAAGATTAAAGATGTGTGATGTTACCCATTTAGTAAAGAAAATCTTGTCAGTTCAAAATATTTTTTTCCTTCCTATTTCCCATTTCTGTCTGAAATTGGACATCTGAATAATCGTTACTCACGATCTGAAATCTGTCATTCTAAAGGAAGTAGATTAATAATATACTCCTTCCTTAACTTCCTGCCAATTTTTAACTACATTTCACGTTATCCTCACCACGCAAGATGTGCGTAGGGAAAGCTGACCATAGAAATTATGAAACAGACTGTGTACATTATTGTCAAATACATAAATTCAGTTGAAAAATAGACATCTAATTTTTTAAACGAGTACCTGGACAGCATTCAAAAAAATGTCTAAGCCTCTTAAAGAAAAATGGATGTCACTATGAAAAATGAACATGGGATTTAATATTTCCCCCAAGCAACTTCCTTCTCTTCACCCAAATTTAATAATTAAATTTTACTAGTACAATTAATGAAGAAGTTTTGTTTATAATTCAGTTTACATGTGTAATTTTTATGCAGTACTTGATCTTTTAAATTATAAGGCACATCTTTAATCAAATATTTAACTCCATTGAGAATTAGCACATGCAAGATTGTGCATACTGATAATCCAGATGTTGGTATCAAAAAAAGAACAATATGCTTATTCATATTTGCAGTAATAAAACTTGCCTTCCACTTTATGGGACAGCGACGGAAGATCAACTGGCATTGGAACAGCACGTGGTAACTATAGGGAGACTTTCTGCTATGACAATTATGTTGAGGCATAATGTTCCTTGAATTGTAACATGCAGAAATTGCATCTCCTTTTTGTCTGTAATTGTCATTGAGGAAGATTACTTGAAGGTTTTATATTCATTTTGTGATAGATGGCTCTTTCCTTTGCAGCCAAACAGGCAAAAAGTTAATGGCGAAGTGTCGAATGCTTATCCAGGAGAATCAAGAGCTTGGAAGGCAGCTGTCCCAAGGACGTATTGCACAGCTTGAGGCAGAGTTGGCTTTACAGAAGAAATATAGTGAGGAACTTAAAAGCAGTCAGGATGGTAAGGGATTTTTTTTAAGAAAATGGAAGTTGCCTTGCACTTCTGCTAGTTTAATTTCCTAATGATACACATACTGTAAAACCATTTTTGCTAGAATGAAAGGGCAGTATCGAGTAAAATATGACAATTCTAAGTTTTCACTGGTAGCTTTAATTTTAAAATAAAAATACAAACTTAACTTTGGGGGACTGGTGGGATTTGCAGCTCCAGTAATGCAGCATTTGAATTTGAAATTGCCAGATTTTGTATTGTAGGCCTTGCTATTTAATAGGGAATGTTTAGACTGTGCACACATTATTGGTGAATTGGTAAGATGAAAGCTGTTAATGTTGCACGAAGCTAAGCATGCACTGAGAACAGAATGCTTCTTGTTAACTCTGACTCATTTTGAAATTATTTTTAAAAAATCAACTTTTTAACAATGCCTAAGAATAATAGGGGGTTTTTTTGCTTAGGTAACTCAGATGAAATAAAATATCTCATTATTGTGTTCACAGTCCAAATTTTACAGCATTGTAAACCTAAATTGAAATTACCTATTAACTCTGACCTCTTGCATAATTTAAATGGAGGGGAAAATGCAAATTTAAAAAAATCTTCAGTTGAGAGTTCTTCATATATAGAATCAGTGGTTTCTTGGTAGAATGTTACAGAGTAGCTTATCTGATTATTGCAATAAGTCTTGGGACATGAGCTATTTAGATGTCACATGAACCTGGATACGTTTTTGGTTTACAATTGAAGTCTGTAAGACAGATAATGCCAAATCAAGTCTATGCTAAGTCTGACATATCCTGTATTTTTAAGGATAGATCCCCACCCCTGCCCTTGATCATATTTTTGAGAAAGTAGGAGTATAAAATAATATATAATAACCAGAATTCTTAAGGTAAATAATTCTTTCTATAATGATGTGTTGTTGGAATAGTTAGTCCTTTGCTTCTTAACTACTATTTAGATAATGCACTTCATTTACATTTATTGAGTTTATAATTGAAGCAAGCATGGCCATTCTTTAAAGATCTCTGCTCTTGAACGCAGTATAGTGAAGTAAGCTCCAGAACCAAGATGTGTTCTTAGCCCCTATTGCTTCTTCCCCATATGAACAAAGACAACGATAATCCTGCAATAGCAGTTTTCCTAGTTTTTTTTTCCATTGCAGCAAGAACACTTTAATTTTATGAATTTTTACAATAATAAGCAGTTTGCATTTTATTTGATCTGTCATATCGATGGTGCAGTTGAATTGAAGACTAAGAGAGTCAGTGTTTCTTTACTGTTTCTAGGTCAAATTTGTTTTGCTCCAAAATACAGTCCTAATTGTAAAAACCTTTTCTTGGTACATAAGTACTAAAACACCCTGTGGAATTAGTTGACAGTTTTGTTGGTAAGAAAGTCTTTCTTTTAGTGTCCTGTTATGCAGGATTTAAAGGATTAAAAACAGTAAGAGCTAAAACTCCCTTGAAATGTGACTAAAATCTTTTTTTGTCACTGGATAGGCTTTTGTAGTTATTCAGATCTATTGTATACAGATGCGGTTCATGATCACTTTTACAGTATTTCTGCTAAGGTTTTATACTTGAGTAAAAGTGGATACATGCAAAATAAAGAGTGGATCCTTGCAAAATATTAATGGTTGGAATTGAGCTGTTTTCCAAATATCCTTCCTTCTTGCCCAGAAACTAATTTCTTCTCGTATATTCTGAGTAGCAGTATAAAAAGTATGTAGATGATAGTTAAGCATTTCCTCCTTCAGAGGCAGAGTATCAAAACCAGTGCACACCTGATGGCTGAAAAATAGCCTGTTGAAAAGTTTCAGCATATAATGTAGAGTTACAGGATGTTGATTTTTTGTCTTGAGATTGAAGCTATATATGGGCTATTAAGTATTTGCAACAAATGTGTTTTCTTTATATAGAATTGAATGACTTCATCATCCAGCTTGATGAGGAGGTAGAGGGTATGCAGAGTACCATTCTAGTTCTTCAGCAGCAGTTGAAGGAGACTCGCCAGCAGTTGGCGCAGTACCAGCAGCAGCAGTCCCAGGCCTCCAACCCAGGTACCAGCAGGACTCCATCTTCTGAGCCTACAGACCAGGGAGAGGCTGTGGGTAAAGACTGCAGCCGTCTGGCAAACGGACCAAGCAATGGTAGCTCCTCCCATCAGCGGACGTCTGGGCCTGGATTTTATAGGGAGGGTAGCGGCACGGAAGATGACTTCCCAGCTTCTCCAGGGAATGGTAATAAGCTGTCCAACCACTCTGAAGATAGAACTGGTAGAGGAGGTGGTAGCTACATAAACCAACTCAGTACTGGGTATGAAAGTGTAGACTCTCCCACTGGCAGTGAAAACTCTCTCACTCACCACTCAAATGACACAGACTCCAATCATGATCCTCAAGAGGAGAAAACAGTGAGCATGAAAGGTAACAGAACTGTGGGTTCTCGTCATGTCCAGAATGGTTTGGACTCCAGTGTAAATGTGCAGGGTTCAGTTTTGTAACATTTTTCTGCAACATTTTTATACAGTGTCATTTAAATTGGGAGAGGATACTGTCCAGAAGCCGTTTAAATTAGTGCATACTTGTCACAATTTTGCCTTTTTGTGGGTTTCTTTTTGCTTCAATACCTCTGCCACTTTGGAAATTTTAACAGTTAATTACATTGAATGTTGCTAAAAGGACGTTTGTGTAGCTCAAGTTATTTTTATATGAGTTAATGTGAAGTTGAAATGGAAATTATTTCCATAAAATATAACATAAATGATGTCTGTACAAATCTGTGTATATCTAGAACCTGTGCTGTGTAAGGGCATTCTTACTCATACTGTTATACTTACACCACCTTCAAGATTTGTCATAATAGCTGTGGGTTTATGACTGCCAAGTTTGCCCAGTACAGTAGTTTTATCACTAAAAGATGGACTTACTGAAGGAGTCCTGTAGTAGTTTCAGTGTTAATTACAGTTTTTCCCACCATACATCTGTGCATTTTCTCCTTAGGTGACCGAATGTTTATGAATTGTGTGCATAGTTACTCAGTTTTTAAGAACTGTTGTATCCTGTTTATGCATATTGCTCTGTGACTCCAATATTATCTTACCTGTACTGACCAAACCTAAATAAAAACTTTTAATAATGTAATTTCCTCATTGTTCTGCATTGGCTTACATGGCTTATTTGTATGCAGTGTATTTACAGTACTTGCTTTTTTTATTGAATCTGTTCCTGTGTCAATCCTATCTGATATAGCTTATGCCAAATACCTGAAGCTACAGGTGTGTACTATCATACTAATTTCAGGCCAGCCTGATAGTGCTTATTCTACAGGTTTTGTCCCTGTTAGCAGATGGGGGGGAGGGGGTTATGAGAAAATTAATAAAAGTAAACCTTTACAGTTGGAACCTTGCTTTTATAAAGATTAAAAAAACCCAAAAAGCTAGAAGTATCCAACAGGTAAATATACAAATTAAACTACAAAACTTTAAGGAGATAGTAATTCTGCCTCTTAAACCAGATATAACTCCTATTGTTTTTAAATGCCAGCCTGAGGGAACTGACTTCTTAACAGGTACAGAGAATGAAAAAATGACCGTTAAGCATACGTTTATTGTTCAGTAGCAATGAATTAGGAATTTCTCAGAACCTGAATTTCTGGTGGTTATTTTCTATCTACTAGACTGGTGATGGTAGCACATAAGCAAGGAGATGAAAAAGGCACTGGCTTTTAAGCACTGTTCAATGAGAAAATAAAAGTACTTAGCAGTATACTTTGGGGTAGGCTTAAGTCCAGTTTCAAATTTTTCTACCTGTGGATCTTGTAATTACCTGATGACTAATAAAATTCTCATATGTAGCCACTAAATTGTGGTAGTAAATAGCTTATAGCTTTGCAATTCACTGTGGAAACAGTGAGACTCTTGTTTGAAAGCAGTATTTCTCCAAAGTTCTAGGACATAGTGGAATTTATTTCAAATTTACACAGTGGTTATAAATTCCTAGATTATAGAAGGGTTTCTGTGGTACCATTTTTAAGTGGCATATTACATGAGAATTAGCATCTGAAGTAGTATTGTCCAAGACAAATGGATGTAATTAAAATACTACTAGCTGCTGTCATCTGTGTTAGAGACATGGTAGTCCATGTACCACTGCTGTTTTAATTTCATAGGGTTCACTTAAATGTATTGTAAACTACTTAGTAGTTGTTACTGGAAGTGTAAATTCCATTGGTGATACCTGGTTGTTTTTTGAACATTACTTTAGCCCTCATTGCCTGAAGAACAGCAGCTATTAGTTGAATGCATGAAAGGGAAGTGCCAAGTATCTATACAAAAAAGTACCAGTGTCTGGCACCCAAAGTAATTTCTAGTTGACAAAAAAATCTGGTGACCTAGATCTGTAGTTGCTGGTGATACTATAGTTGGGCTCTAGTATTGTATTGCTTGATTATCCATAGCGCCTGTATATGTACATCCCGGATCCTGTATGTGGTAGAATATAATACTTGTAAGAAGCTTCAAATGCTGGTAATAGGTTATAACAATAGCTTTTATCTGATAATATAGATGGTAAAAAGCCTTGTGGGGAAATCTGTGGTCGTGGTTCAAATCTCAGTCTGAAACAGGAAAGCAACTCATGCCAAGAAAATGGTAGACATCATTTCACCTAGTATAAGGAATCAGAAGGATGCAAAGTATCTTTGGAGTTACAGTAATTGCTATCAATTTTGCTATGGTTAAAAAAATGCATAGCTTTCAGGCGGTGACAGCTTGCTACTTAAATCTGTCAGCTACTACAGGACATTCATGTCCTAAAACCTCATATAAAGATGATTTTAATTTTCTCAAGGGTGTGCGGTACTTAATTTTTAAATAGTAAAAAATCAAAGCTTAGCTGAAGAGCTAAAAAAAATTAGAAATGCAAATTATACCCTCAGACTAGAAGCTAGCTTAACTTGTTGAAAGAACGTAATTGTAAGGCAAGGTCTTTCTCTGCTTAGAGGGTATCTTCTAAACAAGCAGGCTGGGGTGTTTTACTTGTTTGATATTCCCCCCCCCCCCCCCGCAAATGAAAGCAACCAGCAACTGCACCAGTTAATAACAAAATGCATCATACAGTTGACTTGCTTTCTTGGAACACTTACTGCAAAGCATTAGTGAATTGCAGTATAATAATACATAGAAATGCTAAAACCAGTAATATTCATGTTCTTGCCTGGCTGGCAGTGCCTATATTATGACAATAATCCTGAATGTAGTTGGTTCATTTTAACAGAAGATGACATTTTATTGATCACCAATAAATACAACATATTCCTGTCTAAAATTAGGTACTGCCTAAATCTTGCTGTATATATTTTCAGCATTCAGGGGAAAAATCTTGTTTCCAAACCTCCTGCTGATTTCTGACAATTCACCTTTTATCGTATCTATTGATGAAGCAGTTATTTTTGCTGCTCAGATTTCCGGAGAGTACTGCTGGCTGATAGGGGAAAGTAAATTAATATGGTTTTCTAGGGTCCTTCAAGAAGTGGGGGGGACGGACACATGCTACTGTACTGTGCCTCACTG
This sequence comes from Phoenicopterus ruber ruber, assembly GCA_009819775.1. NCBI lineage: Eukaryota > Metazoa > Chordata > Aves > Phoenicopteriformes > Phoenicopteridae > Phoenicopterus > Phoenicopterus ruber. The sequence goes on from CM020217.1 coordinate 53,095,444, forward strand.
TAGGTGAGATTCCCTGTGTGGGTCTTTCCAGGCGGATTTCCTGGCAATTTCCAAGATCGAGGTAATCTATGTTCAAGAAGGTTGTTCAGACCTAACCCCCCCACTGAGTATTTGTAACTTGTGGTTTTATAGTCTGATAAGTGTGGGTTCTGTAAGATCTTAGACTATATGTGTTTGTTTAAAGAGACAAAAAAAAAAAGATGGAGGGTTTTGTGGCAGCAGAGATGATTTCCATACAATTCAAATTTTACCTAGTGTTTGTCTTACCTGCAGAGTGCCTCCTAACTCTGAGGGAAGAGTTCTCCTCACTGAGCTTTCTGGAGAACCGATTTTTAAGGGGTCTTTGAGCTCATTTGCACTAACTATGCCGATTATTTTAGCTGATGGGGTTGAGGTACCCGAAGGAAGGATTCTCATCAGCGCTAACGGCCGTTGAATTGCTACCAGGAGGAAAACAGATGTTGGGAAACAAGATGTGCACAACAACGAGGTAAAGAAGTGAACCAAAAAAAAGTAAGTCGGAGACAAAATAGCTGAAAAGGTGTTTGAAAGCGCTGCCGGTCCTGTCAGTGAACCGACAGAAACCTGTCTTTGCCACGCAGGTTTTCAGAGCTCAATACCGCCGTCTTGTGCGGCCGTATCCTCCCCGGTGCCCAACAGCTGCACAAGAGGCAGGAGCTCCTGGCAGGCATTTTTCTGCTTGGTAGGGGCTCCTCAGCGGCTGCCGCACCTCGGCTTCCAGTACTGAGGGCCTGAGTTTAAAGGTAACGGCTCTATATAGTGGTTCTGTTCATAATATTGTGCTGCACAGATTATTTAAAAACCCCGGTATTTTTCTCAATTTGAAGCAATAAGGTGACTGCTGCATTGTGTCGAATGCAACTCAGCGAAGCTCAGCCCACTCAAGCTGCCCGCCCTCGGTGCCGCCCGCCCCGCGGGGGGGCCGGCGGCGGGGCGGGCGGTGCTGAGGGCGGGCGAAGACGCGGTTGCGCCGTCGGTGTAGCGCCCGGCCGCGAGATAGCCGCCATGTTGTGCCGCCTTGCCTCGGCGGGCAGGTGAGAGCCGCGCCGCGGAGGGGTGGGGGAGCGTAATGTCGGTCAGAACTCCGCAGCGTGAGGCGGAGGCCGGACCGCCCTCTTCCTCCTCTGTGGGCGGGAGGGGAGGAGGCGGTGGGGTCGTCCCTTCCTTGCCCCTCAGCGGCTCCCCGCCATTTCGGGAGGAGGGAGGTCGCGCTGCTGCCGGCTGCTCCGCAGGGCTCGGCGCCGGGCCGGGCAGCAGTGCGGCCGGGGGGCTGCTGGTGGTTGTCCTTTAGCTCTCCCAGGCTCTGCCCTCGCCCTCTGCCCAGGGGCTCTCGTCGCCTGACATGGTGCTGCCAGATCCTCTCGTCTTTGCTAGCTGAGGTCGCTGCACTCGGCCCGGCCGCTGTTCCGGGCCCCGAGGGTTTTGCTTTTGGTTTGTCCCTGGTTTATGCCAAGGTCACCGGCGAAGCGTAAAAGGGTGTCAGGAGTTGACCTTCCTCCCGGCCCAGCGGTTCTCCTTTCATCACGGTCGTTGTCACGTCTCACGACAAGCGCGAGGTGTTAAAATGGGGAAGGGTAGCCAGAATCTGCGTGGTTTTCTGTGCTGGACATCGCGTCTGCCCTGTCATCACGCAGCGTGTGGTTTTCTGGTACCCGCCATAGGGACAGGGAAGCATGTGTGTTGGTGTTAATGCTGGAGAAGTGCAGTCCTGGGAACCCGGTGACTGTGGGGGGGGTTCAGCCTTTATTTCTAGTACAGGGACCTTGTGGATAGTGAGGGAAGGACACTTCAGGGACATCTTGTCTTCTGTTTTTAATAAATAAAGATTAGGTGAAGCTTTGAATGTTAGTATATTACTGCTGCCTTTCCGTTCCTGCCCGCACCTTTGCCTTGCCTGCATGCATGGGAGGGCGTGTGACTCTTTACAGTGGCTTAGGGGGCTGGGTTTGAGAAGTGGCAGCTTTACGTTGTGAGGCTCTGTATCTGTGACCTTTATGTGAATTCATCTTTGCAGTTAAGCTACAGAATGTGCTTGCTTTGAGCTCTTGAAAAAAATGGAAATTTTACTTCTTTTCCCAAGGTATCACCCTGTGTACTTAAAGCAGCTGATCGTAACAGTCATGGTTTCAGTCTGCTTCAGTGGTAAAGCCCAAGTACTAAATAAGACTACTTCCTTCTGTTTTTTCTCTTCCAGAAGCAGTGCCAAGTTGATAGCACCATTGGGATGCTTGGTCTCTAGGCAAAAGCACACTCTTCCTGACTTGCCGTATGACTATGGCGCTCTGGAACCTCATATTAATGCAGAGATCATGCAGTTGCACCACAGCAAACATCATGCCACCTACGTGAACAACCTGAATGTTGCAGAGGAGAAATATAAAGAGGCACTGGCAAAAGGTCTGTATATCTACAGTCAACAGATCAGACAGAAGCTAGTTTCCACAGATGATATAGGAGAAAAAAATAGATAGCCCTTTGTTCCAGGGGAAATAGTTTCTTTTAAAAGTTTTGGATTATCTAATTCAAACTTTCTTTTTTCTTTCTTTTTTTTTTTTAATAAAGTGAAATGCTATTAGGAACAAGCTTTCATTGTAAGCTTCAGTAGTGCTGATAATTGGAAACTAGGTGTAACTAAAAAGCATGAATTCTGTTCTCTGTAGTCTGTAAAACTAGAAGAAAATTCATTGATATGGATTTAGTCCATATTTGCATTAGTAACTTGAACCAAAGACTGAGTCAATAGGAAACTGCAGTCATTTTACTAAACAAATACTTTGTAATGAAAGGTTAGTAGCAAACTTATATAAAGTAAAATTTCTGCACCTTGATGGTTTTCACATCAGATGTTCTGCTGATTCTTATGAAATAATCGTAGTCATCTACAAATGGAGGTAAGACAAATGTGCAGATCTGAATTTGGCTGTCAGTTGTGCCACTGGATCAGATTAAGGGGTCATGTAGGTCGCATACCAGTGCGAGACACAAAAATATACGTCAAGCCATCATGGAATTTTTTGTTAAGATCTCAAATTGAATCTTGAGATATGCTGACTTCTATGAAAACTTTACAGTTGTTCTAGCAGGGCTGCACTGAAACACATGAAATACTTTTTTCAAATCTTCTTTCAGTTGGACTGATGAAAGTGTGTGAAGTAACGTGTATATCTTTTTAAGAAGGTGGAATATTTTTTGATTTTTTTTCTGTCATGATGATCTTTCTAAAGAGTATCAGTTTATCTCTTAAGAAGTGATTACTTTATAGACTCACTTCTGTGTGATTGCCAGGCGGCTTCACAGTCTAATTTAGCTGCTTAGGCTTGGATAAAAGTGAGAATTGTCAATATGTGAGTAAACTTGTACCCTGTAGCCCTTGATAATTGCCAGTGTGCTTGAATAGAGAATGTTGGTTACATATGAAAGTTTAGAGATTTTTCAAGTGCCTAAGTAAGCCTAAAAAAATAATTTGTGCAGTCTAAATTAATGAACTAATGAGATTTGGTTAAGAATCAGTCAATCAGGATTGGCTGCTGCTTTGTCCTGCCAGTGATGGATCTAGGAAAGTTGTATTCTGGAGATTTAATTAGTGCAAACAAAATTGAGGAGGGAACCTGAAGTGTAAGAATTCGATATATCTGCTGCTGATGTTACTTACGCTGTTTAATGACCAAGGCTTCAGCCACTAGTGGAGGCAGAATTTCTGGTTAGCAGAAGCATCTACAGTGTTGTGGATCCTTTGAGGTATTTTTTAGAAACACTATCCTTTGATAGGCTTTCATTGCTTGCTGTTGGAAATGGTGTATCTAGAGGTTAATCTTTCCCTAAGGATTTTGTAGGTGTTATTTTGCAAATGGATAATGTACTGGTGGTGGTCATGCACATCACAGCAGACAAATATTTGCTTGTGATATTTGTGTGTGTTTTGGTTTGGCTTTTTTTTCCCCCTAACTGGTATCTCACTATACTGTGTGTAGTATTTTGACCCTCATTAGACAGACTTCTAAGACCAGGCTTTAGGAAGAGGCAAAGTCTGAACTGCCACCTCGTTCTCTCAGTATTGTCATTCTTTTTCCAACCTTGAATTCTGAGCATGATCAAAAATCGTTCTGCGCTGCATTTCAGTGTTGGGTTACACGGCATGTCTAATCACTATCTAGCATCTCTTCTGGGTAACAGAACCTTGTCAATGGCTTTTGTTCAGCAATAGAAAGTAAAGTATTCTCTTCAGATCATCTTTAACATGCTTTTCACCTGTCTATATCTGCCTAGAAAACTCATGTAAAAGCTGTCCTGAGTTGAGTCCCGTTGGCTTATATTGTCAGCTCATTTGAAAATGAGTATGCACTTCTGTGAGAGGGTGCACCACAGGACATTGCTATTTGTTTCAGCATAAGCTGGTTCTGATCACTGGTCCATCAAAACATGCAAGATTTGCTAATTGAAGGATGTAAACTTGAAACTGGTCTTCAGTGTAAACTTGCGCCCAGCACAACTTTTCCTGCTGTTTTCTGACCATCATGTGACCTGTGCTGCAAAGGCCAGGGACTCTGTATGCAAATAAATTCCAAGATACTTTCACTGTAACTTAAGAGCAAGTTACTTATTTCCCATTGTCTTTTTCAGTGCAAAGTTCAGCAGGACTGATTTGACAGCACCACAGATACTGTGTTTTAAGGACAATGGTCAAATCCCATCTCTGGTTCCTAGTGATTGTGGGGAATACGTTCCTCTAAGGAATGGTGGAATAAACAGTGATAAAGACATTAAAGACATCCCAGGTTATTTTTGGATTTCTGGCTTATGATATATTGTATGCTCTGGATGAACTTAAAAGTGTCATTAAGGCATACAAAATTCAATGAAAACATCCCGAAGATGCCATTCGAGTGGGTATGAGAGGTGTGTCATCCTTAACTTGATACCTGAATTCAGCAAAGTGTTTGTACTAACTGCTTTGGATACTTTGTTCCAGTCCTGTACCCATCTGGTTTTGTTGCTCTGGGCAGTATTAGGACTGGAGACGCAGAGATCGCGTTAGTCACAGACTGTTTTTTAACTTAGATATTTTTCTGAATGGGAAAAAAAATAAATCCTGTTGCATGTGAAAGTGAATTTGTGTAGGGATGACATTATTGTTAAGAAAAGTTTATAGAAAACTGTTTAGTTTCTGCATCTTAAGGAAACTCTTTGCTATAACAGTGATCATTTCAAGCAAAACCAAAAAGCCATCAGTGTGTGATTGAGTGCTACTGTAATTCATTTTAGCAAAGCATTGAATTCTGTATTTTTGGGGGACTTGTGAGTCATATTGGAACAGCTTCATCCAGATATTTTATTTGTATGAAGCTTACCAAGGCTTTTGTAGTTTCTGAAGGGTATGAGGAGATAGTCACCATCCCTTGAGGTATTTAAAAGACGTGTAGATGTGGCACTTGGGGACATGGTTTAGTGGTGGACTTGGCAGCGTTAGGTTTACGGTTGGACTTGATCTTAAAGGTCTTTTCCAACCTAAATGATTCTGTGATTCCATGATTCTGTTAGGACGAGATGCTGAGAACCTGGAATTCTGTATTAAAACCTTAGTAACAGGTGTGCTACTGCTTTGTGGCTTGCCTTCATGTCTCTATTAAGATGACTCATTTCTTGCTATAGGAAGACTTCTACCACTTATTCTGAACGAGAGTGGAGGAAACAGCTGCCCCCACTGATTCCTTATTAGAGAATGTATTGGAGTGATGGAAAAAGCTTCAAAGACCTTTGAAATGTTTCAATTCTTTTAAAATCCAAAATAGTATTCAAAACACTTGTGTTGAAGTGGTGCAACACCATTTATAGAGGCACAAGGCACTAGTGAATCCTTTAAGGAATATGACATGTTGTGGAGAGGGAGGAAGTACAGGGCTGTCTGATCTTGATTTCAGAGGCAGGGTTCTGTCATGTGGAGTAAAATGATACGGGTCACTATCTCTTCCTGCAAGTACCTCTGTCCACCAAAAACAAACCAAAAAACAGGAGGGAGAAGAACATTTTGTTTGTGTATGTGCTCGCTGTACTCATCAACTTTCTCTGAAGCACAAACTGTTTGCACTGTAAATTGTTTAAGAAGTTTAAAAATTCTTAGTTTGCAAATCAGGGAGCTAATGGGTGAACAATGTTCTTGTCTTGTAGTGGTAATACTGAGCAATTTATAAGTGCTGGGTCCTTAAAATGTTCTGGGTATACTAGTTGCTTTATTCTGCTGTAGAATGGCAGTAGATCTTATATGTGTAGTATGGGTTGCCTGATAGATGCGATATTGGCAGATAACATATTACAGGATAAGAAAAGGTCAAAGATAATGAAGTCTTTAATGTAGTTTGTCAGTGACTATCTAAAATATGGATAACAGTCACAAAACTTATCTTTTCCATAGACATGTTAAAGGCTAGTAAGACTTGAAAGATTCTGGAGATCGGTGGAGGCCTAGTGGCCACTTAGTGACTACTGTGGTGATGATGATGTTTTTATCTATGTATTTTTATCTTCTGCATCCTTAGGTGATGTTACAGCTCAAGTGTCACTTCAGCCTGCACTGAAGTTCAATGGTGGGGGTCATATCAATCACACCATCTTCTGGACAAACCTTTCTCCTAATGGAGGAGGAGAGCCTAAAGGTTAGTGCTTGTTACAATGGTTTATTGCGTCAATTTTAATTGACCAGTAGAACTGATGATCTTTTCTCTCTTTGAAAGAGTCTAAAGGATCTTTATTTTTCAGGTTAATTTGCCTGTCTATATGACAGTTATCACAGTTCTGAGGAATTCACCATTTTTCAGATGCAAGCCAAGAATATAAAAAGCTATCCCTGTGCTAAGTGTTTTTAATTTCTAAATCTGATTGTGTACACTGGAAAATACTTGGCTATTGCTGCATATTGTCCTTTCCATCTTCATATGAGAAAATAGTTTTCTAAAGCTATGCTAATTAAGTTGCCATATATGTACTCAATTCAGAGAAAAGGAAGAAACATGCTGCAGACCACCCAACCTAGTGGCTGGATTTATGCTCCAATTTGAAATAGGGATAGTTTAGCAGTTAAAGCCTGAAGGAAGAAATCCCCTTTGGGAGGACAGAGTAGTGATTATCTACAAGTGACCTGCAATTAAAGGTAAAGGCCCTATAATACGGATCTCACAAAAGCTGTTGTGATAAACTTGAGGGTTTTTGAATGAGGTTTAGATGCCTGTCTGTTAATTGGTGGGCTTCAGGTGCTTTGTACTTCGGTTCAGCGTTCATAGGTGACATCTGCTTGTGACTTTTGACTCTACTGTGGAAGTACAAAGATGCTCTGAAGATGATCTAGTTATGACTAAAGCATAAAGCTTTGAAGCTTCGAAGCTGAAATTTCAACAAGCAGTTCTGATATCAGTCCATTTCTGATAGAGCTTGTTTTTAGATGACCATCTCAGGAAAGATGCTTTAAAGCCTTGGGTTTTGTCTCCCAGTTTCTGTGAAGTTTCTGTGAAAGTCAGGAAGCCTACAATGTCATCTTTCAGTTTCGACTGAATGGTTCAAGGCTTTTGTAGGAAGCCTGCTAAAGCCTGTCTTAAGGTGCACTTGCAGCTATCAGCAAGAGATTTTCAAGACCATCTGTCTGAAGGTTGAAGGAATGAAGAATGAAGAATTCTCCAGCTTTGCACTGTATGAAGTATTCTTACACGTGTTAATTAGAAAGCTAATTAGAGAGGAGTGTAGATACCTTCAGGTTTTGAGCAAACACATATCTGAAAACAAGTGTGCTAGGGTGTAGGGGAAAGGAAGTAGTTTGACAGTGCATTGTTACACTAAACAATTCTAGTTTCTGTTCCCTTTGCCCCAGCACAGGTTAGCTTAACTGTATAATAAAGAAAGGATCTAATCATGGAGCCTACTTATCCATATCAAATAGACTACTTAACTGTAGAAGCAGATGTAAATCTAAAATCGGAGAGAAGTGGTTAAATACCTCTTACTATACGTAGGTTCATTATATTGATATCAAAGATGTCCAAATATTTCTTTGTACTAAGATAAAGAAATCACAGCCACTTAGTGTTGCCCTTTTAGATATGCAAACTAGCTCTTTACCTTCCTTCCTAGTCCTCCTCTGTGGCGTTCCCTTTTCTTTAAGAAAAGAATGTAAACTCCTGAATGTCCTGTTGATAGCACCCTGACTGTGTCTTTGAGGACAGCAGGTTTGACTACTGCACTAATTTCTTGCTTGCCGTCTTAAGCAGGTTGGGACAGAGCTATTAATTAATGATACAACTACTCTGTTTGTCTAGACACTTCCTTCCCACAGAGCCCAAATGCTTCTACTCCTCTTTGCTTCTATTTTCAGGTGATATCTGGAAATTGAAAGATGTTAAGTACCTGACCTTCTGTGATCTTTCTGTGCTTTTTTTAAAGGAGAATTGATGGAAGCCATCAAGCATGACTTTGGTTCCTTCGCAAACTTCAAGGAGAAACTGACGGCCGTATCAGTTGGTGTTCAAGGATCAGGCTGGGGGTGGCTTGGCTATAACAAAGAGCAGGGGCGCCTACAAATAGCAGCTTGTGCAAATCAAGACCCTTTGCAAGGCACAACAGGTCAGGTTTCTTCCCTTCTGCTTCTCTTTTTGTAGATTTCATAGACAAGTGTATGAGATCTGAAAAGGGGTTTGTGGACAAATGCTGAGAAGAAATTGCTGGATAAATAGGGCTGGAAAACTGAGTATCACTACTAGCATAAGTGAAAAACAGTTGCAATTTTTAGAACAGCGTTTGTAAAGCAGGACTTAAAAACTGTGAAGAGCAGTAGGGTTTAAAGTCTGTCTAGTCAAAGAGGAAATAGATGGGGCATATTGTGAAAGTGCTCTCTCTTAGATGATAGCTTTAGCTTAGGCTCCTTTGGATTATTTTTGAGTAACCGGAGCAGCTTGCCTGTATCGAGGAGATTAAGCCTCTTGCCTTTAGATGGTTTTCTCTAGCAGAGGAGCTATTCACAGAACTGTCAGTGTAGGCCAGACGACAGGAGAGGGGAAGGTGTACACGGTAACTCTTGTTACTATGTAGGCTGGGTTTAAAATGGAAGGCTTGTAATCTGCTTCTTTAATATTGGTAAAGAGTAATGAGTGTTAATTAAATAAGCCTTGGATGAGGATAAATCTTACAGCTAGACAAGCAGTGTAATACTGGCCATGATCACTTTTGAAAATATTTTTACTTGCTTAGAGTGACATGGCAGTGATGATGGCAGGCTGAACACCCTCCACAGAGGGAAGAGCTTATGGCCAATGAGAATCTTGCCCACAGTGGCTGTTTGTCCAGATCCTATTGCAGATATCTTTAAAACATGTTCTGTAGAATTCACACAGAATGGCAAAGAATTTCTTGTATTGTCAGCAGTTTGTGTATTGCTTATCAGTAGAGGAAAAAAAAATTATTATAGGGACATACAGCATAATGTGGGTAAATTTCACCCCTCCCCACATGAAGACTCCCCATTAAAAATTCAGTGAGAAGGATATTTTAGCACAAAAGCAAGGAAAGTAATTAGACAATTAATAACTTGTGATTAAAATATTGAAAGCAAACTGGCATGGCAAGAGACTCCTTCATGGTGTAACTTCCCATGAAAATGCTTGCATAACTGTGCAAAAGATGTAAACCTTTCAAAAATGACTTTATATTGTTTCATTTATGTCTTCAAGGCAGTTCTAGATGTAGTAGATGTTTATCTTAATCAGCTCTTTTAGTTTATGCAATATGTGTGCGTGTGGAGAGCAAACAATTCTGTAAAATATTGCAATAAGCACCAATGTGCTGGAGAGCAATTTGTCTCCCTGCAGATAAAGACTCAGAAATTGGGTACAACTTTGGGATGCAATATAACACTTTACATGTAAAGTGTGTTTTCATAGATTTACAAAATTTATCCTTTTTTTTTTTAACAGGTCTCATTCCTTTGCTAGGAATCGATGTATGGGAACATGCTTATTATCTTCAGTATAAAAATGTTCGACCTGATTATTTGAAAGCCATCTGGAATGTGATCAACTGGGAGAATGTATCTTCAAGATATGCAACTTGCAAAAAGTAGAGTGGGGAATTCTTGCACAGACTACTAAAATGTCAGCACTTCTACTCTGATACCACTCTTGTAGTAGTGCCTGTGGCTTACAAATGAATTGCTCTACTGCAGAAAACACTTAGCTCATCCAACAAAAGCATTTCATAATCAAGCAAAGTGTCTGCTTGTTTAATTCTGTGAGAGGTATTTACTTAGATTTTTGAAGCTTTAAACTGTTGTGCAACAAAGGGATACACTTTAATCTTTTCCATTGCATATAGAAACATAGATCACCTTGCTGAAGCTTATTGAGGTAATGGATTTCCTTGTTGCACTAAAATACCTAAGTGGAAACATGTACTTCATGTTGCTATAAACAAATAAAACACAAAAGAAGAATCTTCTGTAACTGTCTACAAGAGACTCATTTTTAGTAATAGCTGGTCCAGTTACTTATATGATTTGAAAATGATTGGAGAAGAGAAACACCTTTTGTAATTTGTTGTATTACAGGGTATGGAGCTTTCTTACAGATTAAAAAGATAGGTGAAAGGGGAAGTAGGCATTGCTGTGCCTGACTTGACTGTCTTCAGTCATCCCTACCTTTTCCTGGATCTCTTGAGCGAGATCTTCATGTATTCCACTGATGCACTAGCTTTTGAAGTGTTACCTTGGGCAAGAGATTACAGTACTGGGTCAGGCTAAGTTGTTCCTATAGGAACTGAATGACAGCATGTGATACTCATTCCATACTAGCTGTTCAAGTATATCCTAAAACATCCTTTAACTTAAGAAACCAATTATGTGCATGTTTCAAGTATAAATTGTCTCTGTGTAGCTGTGTTCCTGAAGCAGTTGTAACAGGTTAAAGTTAATGCTTGAGGCAGGATTGAAGTACCATCTGGTGTAAAGGAGCATGCCCAAAAGGTTTTGAAAAATACAAGAAATGGTTGGTGCGTTTTGGTTTTTTTGCTAATTCTGTTGCAAGTATTTCAGAGTGGATGCTACTGGACATACACAGTACCTTGCGCGTAAGTTTTCTTTGAGCTTTCTTAGTATGCTTCTTTAAGTTCAGGATGGATTCTCAGGGAAACAAGGAATAGGCTTACATTACCATGCTGCTAGGCTGCTATTTTGAACTATCAAGTAACATTAAGGGGAGAAGTGTTTATAAAGAAAGAAATGCCTTTCATTAGCAGATGCAGGGAGAGAAACTACCACCACCATAGGAACAGTCTTTAGTCACTAACGAAAGCTGTGACTGGTGAGATCCCTCTGTTGCGAAAAAGTGAGTAGTGCAAACATGGCTTATTTCAAAGTGTGTGGGTTTTTTTCCTACTGTGGAATATTTTTTTCTCTAGGCCTGGTTCTCATCTCGGATACGTAGCTTGAGCTTCTGCTTAAGTCTGGATTACTTCATAATCTTGTTTAAAACTTGTATCATCATCCCTCACATCCCTGGTTTACCTCTGCGGGTGTGAGAGCAGTGATGAAGAAAAGTAAGTCTATTGGTAATCAGTCTGGCAGCTTTTGACTTGAATTTAAAAAAAAAAAAAAGCCTACTGAAGGGTCTGTATTCTTGCTGTCTGCAAAGTCCTCTGTAAGTCTGGAGAGCTGGTCAATGAAGTCTCTGTCACAAACTATGCTCAGCTTTTCTTCTTAGAGAGGAAGCCTGGGTCTCCATGAGTAAACACTAGCATCACATAGATTTTTCCCTAACAGAAGCTTCTAGCAGAAAGAATTACACTTTCTGGGTGGCAATTCAAAACTAAATTTTTGCTGTAGTTATTTACTGGGGTGATTAGTTTATTTTGAAACCCATCTTCCTAATGTAATGTGCTCAGCCTCTGTCCTTGTGTGATTCCGTCTGAGCACTTCAGAATGCTTAAACTAATACAAAATACATCACGTAGCCCACGATATTCCTGTTGCAAGACTATTGAGGCAAATCCTTTTTAAGGACTTAATATTAGTTACAGAGTTGATTAATATTGTTGATAATTATTGGAGAAAGGAACAGTATTTACCATAACTTGTAAAGTGTGTAGCTAGCTATAGATACAAAGCTTAATTTAAGCAAGCTGGGTTGGTATCTGGATTAGTAAAGGCCAATACTTAGGTTTTAGTTGTCAGACTTTGACTTACTGAAATCCTGTAGATAAGGTGGATTGAGTGGGGGTGAAGCAGTGGCATTTTTTTAGAGGAACAACAGACACTTCAGATATGAAGAGAATCCTTTGCTTCTTACTTTCCAGAAGTACCTTCAAAGTACAGAGGAGACATGTTGTGTTTACCGTGGAGTCTGCCTGAAGATGAAGGAAACAGCGGAATCCTTTTTTCTTTCCTTAGTCAAGACTATATGATATGCTGAAGTACCATATAGCAGAGATCAAAAAAAACCTAGTGGAGTGCTCCTCCTCCATGAGTGAATGCTGAGGCAGGGCTTTGTTGGTGAGTGCCATCGTGTGTATGTTGGGCGTCGTCTTAGTACTGCATGCTCTTAAAGAACAGAGAGGTAAACGTCCCTATAGACTGGTGCTCTGGAGGGGAGTGGTTAAGCTATGGAAGAAGCCTGAGTTAATGCCAGGCAGTGAGGAGGTAAACTGTGGAGACCTCCTCAAGCAGGACTGACTCTTGCTGAGGCTTTAAAGCCAGTCGTGTGAGACCCAAGACGTGCTGGTAAGGCTCAGTTTCTGCTGTGCACCAGGTTAAGAAGAAGCTCCGCTCATCTTCTGCTTACAGTGAGCTGGTGAGCTTGTCCTGATCCCTTGTATCCTGTCTTTAAGTCTGAACGTAGAAAGTCCAAAGCTGTATACAAACAGGAATGTTTGTGGAATAGGAAGATGAAAATCTACTAAATGTTGAAGGCAAACAGTAGGAACACTGGAGCAATGAAAATAATTTAATGCTTGTTCTGGTGGACAATTACAAAGGACAAGCAAAGGTTGGTTGTGTGGTTTATTTGAAAAAAGGGCTTGGTTAAACTGTCTTAACTCCAAACTTCTGTGAAATCTGGAAAAAGTCCTAGTGGTTCTTGTGACACTATGAACTGAAGTACATGCCTGTTACTTAGCAAGTCTGCTAGCAAAGCTGACAACTGTCTGGGCAGTGAAAGTGCATAAACCTGTTATTAATCTGTGTTAGTAAACTGGGAACTGCTGTTGCTATTCAGAACTAGCACTTTGCATTACAGAAGTTGCTGTGAGGGTGGGCAGGTGTGTCTCTCCCTACATGAGCTGAGAAACAGGAAGGTAAATAATTGCAGCCAATCTCACGTGCCCTGTCTGAAAGGAACAGTCTAAGACCCGTTATGCAAAAACTAAACTACTAATGCAGTTTGTTCTACCTAGAGCTTCCTGGTCCTAATTGTAAAAATAGTAGCTGTGTGTGTAAAGTTGTCTCCAAACTGAACTGTGCAGGGTATCTCTCATCAACAAGCATGAAATTGCTTGCAGACTTGATCTGCGTGACAGGAACAATGAGTTTTCTAACTTCAGTGCTAGCTGAATCAGTCTTTGACCTGGGCCAAACAGAAGAGTTGCAGAGGCATTGCATCCTGACAGTCCCCCCGAGCCTAGCTTTCGTCAGTCCTTGCTTACCTGTGTTGCTTGTGAAGATGTCGTGTATGTATACACAGCTAATTTGTGTGTAGGCCACAATATGTTAAAACAAGAACTTGGAGTTATTTTCAAGAGGGGAAAAAAAGTGCAGTATCTAACCCAAATCCTCTTGGAAATGATTATGTATTAGGAGTCGGAAGAACAAAGTGCATCAGGGTGATCCCATAAGAAATACTTACGGGTGGCAAAGCTGCTGCACTTAGGGACTTTGGTTTGAAGACTACAAACAGATTTCAGTGGCTGAACTTCTTTTCAGAAACAGATGCGGTCGGGTCTCAAAGGGCAGTACGCTGCTGCCAAACGCGAGTGCACGTTTGTGACTTTTTGCTGACCTGTAAAAGACATTCGAGGGCTAATATGAATTGCAAAGCATGCGTGTCTTGTGTACTAGAGAAGACTAAAGTAGTCTAAGGCCAGCCAAAGTGAGCTCTTGCGGTCTTCCCTGTGCTGTCCCTCGTGGGAGTGGGGCCGATGCCGCGGCCTGGCCCAGCGAGCCCGGAGGGTGGCGCCTTCATCCTGCGGCTCAAACGGGAGGGTCTGTAGCTGTCTTCACTGAGCAGTCAGAAGTGGAAATAGATAAAAGGTGCTTTTTTCCTCCAGCTTCTGCTTTCCACCTCACAATTATTTATTTCGCCTTTATCTAGAGCATGTATTTAAAAAAAAAAAAAGTAGTAGTAAACCCCAAACTGTCTCCAGAAAATACTGTCAGTGACTCAGCTTGTGAGTTGGTAGGATCTTACAGACATATTAAAACCTCTTTATTTACAGAAGACTGACTTGTCTTTGTTTTGCATTCAAGAATTTAGTTCTCTCTAGTGTAGCAAAATAGGTTTAAAATGCTGCTATGCCATTCTGCTAACATTTTACCTACCTGTTGCATTGACCTTGCACAAGTTAATCATTGCACTAGTATAAAGCAAAAGAGTTGTGTTTGCAGTTGTCTCATACCAAGCGGATAAAATACTGGTAACTTAGTAGGCTTAACCTGCCTTTTCCTTAAAGTGCTTTCTGCTTAATGATTAATGCCCTCAGATTTCATCATAGCTGTTTTTACTCCTTTGATTCAAAAAGCAAAGCTGTTCTGGGGGTCTGTGGTAGGTGTGTGTGTTTGACTGCAGGGCTGAAGCCGCTCCTGTCCTGGAGAACCAGAGCTGTGCGCTTCCCACTAGGTGGGGGTGTGCATCTGCTTTATGCTCTTGTCAGTGGGGCTTCCCAGTTGGATTTTCAAGAGGCAGGTTAGCAGCAGTTTGTGAGCTCTCGCTGCACAGGAGAGGAACTGTTCGGGCTGTTGCTTCTGCTTCCTAAATAATCAGTCACCGCTGCCACTGAAGCTACCTGTCAGTATGTGGGGAGGAGGCAACGTTGCTGTAGAGAAGACAATTTATTTTAATACATACAGTCAAATACAGGTCTTGCTATAACTAAAACCAGGCAGGCAGAGGCTAGAGGAAGGTACTCCTAATTACAATGAAGATGCTTCTAGGATTCCCACCTGACTGCCTCATCAGCTCTAACTCTGTCTGTGTAGGGACATACAGTGTCCATGACGTTCTGAATGATCTTTCAAGCCCAGAGACCAGAGATTCAACCGCAGGGAATGAAGTCTGTTACATTGCTATAATTAAGCCAAGACTGCAGAGAGTACACAGCAGGCTACCTGAGGCACGGAGGTTTACAGTTACAATTGTGCGGCCTCCCAGGGCTGTTGCTGCTCCGGTGAAACTCCAGCTTTTCACTGGACCTTCTCACCCGAAGAGATGGATGGAGAAATTAGCACAGAGGCAAGTCAGCAAGCCTGCTGCCTGGACCTGCCGGAGCTGGTGGTGGACCCACGTACCCTTGTGACGCCACTGAAGCAGCTCTCTGACAGACGTGTCCCGCTGTGGTGTTTTTGGGCATCGCCCTGGGTTGATGGCAAATCCCTGGAACTCAGAGAACTCCCTACAGTGCAGCGCTTGGGAAGTCTTAGCATTGGGGCTGTGTGAAATGATTGGCAGTCCCACAGTTGTGGGCTCCTGCTGTGCAGAAAGTTGCGGAAGAAATGACAGTTTTCTGAAGGTATTCATTTCTCCAAAACTCTGGGGAAACATGCAAAAGTTGCTGGTTACTGCACCAGGTATTTGCAGACAGGTTGGGGACCTCCAGAACCTGACTTCCTCTGGGAGTTTTCCCCTGCTAGGGAAGGTAAAAACTTTAAAAAGTCCATCTCTGTCTTCAGTTTGACTGCAATTCCCTACTCCTTTCTTGGTTTTGCCACCTTTTTTCTGGGGAGGAACAAAGTCTCTACTTCCCTGGCTTCTCCCTGCTTCTGCTGAGGTCCCTTATTGAGGGCCACCTCCTTCAGAGCGAGCTCTGCAGTGCTTTACTTCCTTGTAGCTGGGTTCCTTCCCACTGGCTGCTCCATCATGCTTGCATCTTACGGGCTTGTCCTTTATGCTACTGCCAATAGAGCTGTAGCTCTAAGAAATCAGATCTAGAAGCAAGTAGCATGGTAATTCAACTATTTTTATCAATGAATTTTGCAACACGAGCAGTATCAGAAGACTACTGCACAGGAATTTCAGGTTTTCCTTATTTTCTAAAAGAAGGTTAAAAGTTTTCACACTTGTGCCAGTGATAATCATTGCAATATCAGAGGTCTGCAAACCAAGAGGTAAGGAGAAAGAGCATGTGTTAATTGTCATGATTTGAAGGTAATGCCATGATTCGGAGAAGGGCTGACTCGTACTATTTCAGTATTTGGCCTTGACAGCAATGGGTAATATTGCAACCTCTGTTATGCCTCTAGAAATTCAGACCTGAGGTAACTAAAAGCAAGGGCTTCCAGTTTGCAGGAATTTTGAAATTTGGCTGTGGTCAAAACTGGCCAGAACTGAAAACTTGTCAGTGTTTCCGGGAATGCAGAAGCTCCCCAGGCCCTACAGCTGCTGGGCAAGTCTGATGTTCTTGTCTGTCGGGGCAGCTGTCATGAGCTTCAAGCCTTGGGCTTCTGCAAAGGTCATTCAGACAGAGCAGTTTCAAACAAAGCATTTTGGGCTCACGAAGGTGGTGTTTCAGAAAGCTCTGCCTCTGTCTCTCTCTGTCTATGTCTCTGTCTTCTGACTAAATGCTTCACTGGGATGTTTCCAGCTGCTCTTAGCCCTCAAGCAGAATTGTGTTGAGTCGGAGGCTGTAGGGAGGAGGGGAAATGCAGACTTTCAAAGGATGCATCATCGGACTATCTTCAGCTTCTCCCTCCCGTAAAAGATGCACTGGCCAGCCTGCCCCTCTGGCGAAGAGCTCAGCTCTTGGGTCCTCTGAGTGCTTGAGTTCATTTCCCAAGACACTGAGAGAAACTTGTGTCAGAATCCATTTACCCTTTTCTTCCATCTGGGCTCCCCCACCTCTACTTAAGATTTCAAGCCATTTCAAGATACCTTGGGTTTAATCTGAATAAGCTGTGCTGATGTTTACAGGGAAGAAATGCTCATGTATTTCTTCTTATTTGTTTTTCTTATGAAAGAATAAGGATCGCAAAACTAAAACTTTCACCTGGATTTTTTGGAGATGGAGAAATAGTATTTCTGAGAGCTAAGCGCAGGGCTTGGTACTTTTTTGCGTGACTAGATAAAATGGGAACAATAAACTGGAATTAGCCCGAGAGTCAAAAGCTCCAGTGGGAGTTTTCCCCTTGCCTTTATGAGATCCAGGTCAGTTAAAAGCGGTTCAGAGTCGGGACTGCTGCTTTTCTGTATTATCTAGCTGGGAATTGGAGTTGTTCCTGGATTTTGTTTTATGTTCTTAAACATAAGTTGTAGCCGTTAAGTGGTGGTTGTTGTCCATCTGCTGATATTCATTGCTGTCCTAAATGCGTTCTCTCCAGCTGGTGTGGGACTGTGCAATGCACATTGGGTGTGTGAGTGTCAAACCCATGTTTTGTACAGGAGAAAGCACAGGATATTAAATGGAACTACATGTTTTTGTTCCAGATGTGGCTGTCTGGCATAGACACCGTGGGACGGATACAGGTGTGGGCTGGTGATGAGGGTTTAGCCCTGAAATTGGTCCTTGAAAGTAACATCTGCATCTACTGATTTCTGGGGTAACCTGCCCAGATTTCTCTCCAGTGAGCTCTGATGTCAGTGCCGTTAGAAAGAAGTGTGTTTCTGTGGCCTCGGAGAAGTATCTGAGGAGCCTAGCTCGTGTTGGGATGTAGGACTATCCCATCAAAGCCCTCTTACCTTTGCCTGAGCCCTTTGCATCAGCAGCTGGTGTGTCACAACAGTGCAACCATCTTCCTGCTGTATTTGCTACTGCAAATCCCAGAGAGCTCGCTGTAGGGCAGTTTTGCATGGGTAGAGAGGAGCAAAGCTGTCCGTGGCCAGCTGAGAACCTGTCCCCATGTGCTGCACCCAGGAGCATGCAGGGAGCCAGCGTCAGCGGGATTCTGTGGGCTGCACCCCCGGGCTGGTCCCGCCGTCAAGGCAGCGATACGGAGAAGTCCTAGTCCAGCTGTTGCTCACTTGGAGCTTCTTGCAGAGTCTGAGCTGGACCTGACATCCGAAAATCTTAGCTGTGCTGTCCAATTATGGATCCTTAGGGATTACAGTTTTGAAGGGGCTAATATGTGTGTATGTCCAAACAGGCAAATGTGATCATGAGCTTATCTGTGTGTGTGTCATTCTGTTAACCTCTTCTGGGTGTCTGGAGAAAAAATGGCAGAAAAAACATCTGGTTACACTCACTCTTGCAATCCAACATCTGGCTGCCAGACTCGAGAGGCTGTGTAATCTCTGCTCATGTGGTTTCCATGCTTTGATTCCCCACTACGACCGAGCGTTGGAGAGGAACTCACCCCTCGTGGCAGAGCGCAAGCTGACCATGTTTTGGAAGGATAGAAGGTGTCCACCATTAGACCTTGTTTACATGTAAGTGTTGCCAGGTTAATCCCAGTGGCAGTATATGTGCATCGTTCTCATATTGCTTCATCGCTGAGGTCTTGGTCTTAAAAAGCTATTGCTTGGGCTGGAACTGCTCTTGCAATTACCCAGATGTATCGTAGAGGTGAAATGCCAGTCCTGCTCTATGAATGTCATAAAAAATGAAGGCTTTCTGTTAGCCTCTGAACTAACCTGAACTAACTTCCTGAAATTCAGGAAAAATATGTTTTCTTTCTGCCCCACACACACCTCCCCCAGGGAAATGAGACCTTCAGCCTTCCCCCCTTGATTTATTTCTGGATGAATGAAAAAGGGTGGGATGGCAGCACTGTTCGTGCAAGGAGGGAGGAGGCGGGTGCTGGAGTTTCACCTCTGCTCTCCGGGTAGGCAGCTAGAGCACTCCTCCAAAATGCAGGAGCACAGCATTGAATTCTTCCTCTGCTGAAGTGGACCTGAACGTATACCTCTCACCAGAGTGCCCTGCCTGCCATGCCAGGAGCATTTTGGAGGTGATGAATTCTGAGCTCCTGCAGCCAAAATTACTGAAATGCTTGTTAGCTGGGGCAGTCAGGCCGAGGTGACCCCCTCCAGCCCAGGACCTGAGATGCTCACCTGGAAGGGAGGAGACTCTGGATTTCCAAAAAATGCTGCGGGCACTGTCCTGATTGCTCAAGGGGAGCTGCCTGCCCTCGTCACGGTCTCGCTCCACTAACTGAGCCCCACATCCTCTTTCTGGCTCTAAGCGTTTAGTGACTTCGGATGAATTGGCAAGACATTTTGAATCAGTCAACACCCCATATTCAGTAAATAAGTTATTTGCTTCCCCCAGTCTTGCCCAAAGCGTTTTCCAGCTCCACAAAACTATTTTCTATTGGCTTGAAAGGGGAACAGGAATGAAATAAATTTGTTGACTGAGTCAGAGAACATGTAACGGCAGCTAAACAAGAACTCTGATTTACTGATTTTCGTCACGATCAAATTTAGACTTCATCTTCTACGGATATTTAGGCTGTGGAGTGGGGTTTTTTTTCAAAGGATTTCACAATGAATTTGTTCATCTCAAATCAGAATGACTGTCTTAGTGGCAGTTGGCAGTGACATTTGGGTTATGTTGATGAGCACAAAATTAAATACAGCGCAAAATTAAATATAGCACCAAGTAGGAATCAGCAACATGAAAAATAAGTGAAAAAGAACAACGAACTACCTGTAAGACTGCAGATCAAAAGGAGAGAATTATTGGAAAGTCACAGCACCAGTTTCTTTTTTTTTTTTCAGGGAAAAGCAAAAAAAAAGACTGTAGGCTGAAAATTGGGATAATCACATTTTTTTTTAAAGCAACACCACCTCAGCTTCTCTTGGAGAAATGATCAGGTTTTATCCTTCATCTTGACCAGAAAAACAAAGGCAGTGGAAGAGGCAGAGAGAGGAGAGAGCCTCTCTTTTCTCTTTTGCACTAATTTGTATGCTCTTCTTGACAGTGGTGCGAAACTTGTGAAATTTATCTGAAAAAAAAGAATCAGAAAAAAGATATAACTGGAAAACAACAAAACCAAAAAATGGTGCTTGTAGAAAGCCAGTTATTTGGTTATCTGTTACAGTATTTTTTTGGTGAAGATTAAAAGCTGCCCACAGGAGTTAGTATCACCCAAAACAACCCGTCATCTCCGTTGACCTCGTCTATCAAGTTCTCAGCTTGCAGTCAAGGATTATCAAGAATGCCCCAGCCTTGCTAACATTAATCTTTAAGAAAAATATGTCAAATAAAAGACAGGCCCCACCTAGACCAACAATATCCTCTTCCCACGATAACCTTCACTCTCAACTTGAACTAACATTAGACTAATCAGCCTTAACGCATGTATGGACCCTCTGCTCTCCTAGAGGTAGTTGCTCTTCTCGCCAAAGAAAATGTTCTCAGAAGAGCCTGTAGCTGCTTTGGGGGTTTATTGTCTGATGTATAGACAGTCCAAATTCAAACATCCACCTTTCCTAATTGACAGCAGTTGCGCACCCCAGGTCACCATGACTCAGGCGGAGCAGGCAGTTGGATGAATCCAGCAGACACCTGTCTGTTACGACAGGATCTACGTAGACAGGGAAGAGCAATTCCAGCAGGAGATGGTATTTATTTCCATAGGAACAAAATAATCCATTTTACATCACTTTCTTTGCCACGTGGCAAAAGAGAGAAGGGGACAGTGGTAACCCCTGGCTGCTGCTTGTGCTCTCTAAAACTGCAGATGATGCCATGCAAATTAAAAAATCATTTTTTGAACAAAAAGTCTTTTTCATCTTTTTCCCCAGGAGCCCCCTACTGTTGTTCGTGGTATACTGTCACCCCAAATACATGGAAAAAGCAAGAGCTGTCACGCTGAAGTGACCTGCTTTCATTTCATTCTTGTTGGAGTCCAGCCTTGCATTGCTCTGGTAGGAACTTAGGCAGACCTACTGCTTTCCTATAACCTTTCTGTGGACTGTTTTCTGCTCTTTGTCATATGCCTTTAACTGGGATTGTGCTGGTCAGTGGGACCAAATAAAAATCAAATTCAACTTTTCCATTAACCAAAGGGATGCTCTGGTGTATTAGGACATGTAGGCATTTCACAATACTGTGCTTCATCCATCATTCAAGGTGGCCAAAAATGCAAACAAAATTGACTGGAGAAGTTTCTTGTGTCCTTCCTAGTAGGATGAAGTATCGCAACATAGTACAGAATGGAAATTGTGCTTGATACGGCTGGCAAATAACCGTGTGGTACTTTGGGGAAAATGGCATTATGTAGAAAACAATGAGGAAATGGCCCCAAAATATATATTCTGCATTTAAAATGATTGATGTGGATGTTACCTTTCCTTTGCAAAATGTTTTGGTTTGCTGAGAGCCGGGTGAATTTTTTTCTTCAAATTTGGCATGCCACCTTTATTCTCTGAACTTGGTTTTGAGTTTCAAGCTGTGTGTGGATCCGATTTACAATGAATGATTAATAAACTTAATTTGGTTTGGAACTAATTCAAGCAAGGAATTGCAATTAAAAACTTAAACTGGCCCAGATTCAGGTGAAAATTTCCTGAAGCTAGTGAAACTTTTGATAAAAAATGAGTTCAGGAAACAGGTGAATTTGAGATGTCGGTATGTAGAAGTCTAAATTCTGAACAAATACATTTATCTCCATTTATGTTAAATTGTTCACATGTGGTATTAATAGCCAGGAGTGTTATGGGGTAAGAAGTCAGCTGCCTTTCGGGGATCTCTATATCAGACAAGTCTCAACACTTCGCTGAAGCTGCAGAAGTCCACGAGGTCCTCACTGCCGGTCTTGTCCTGCATCTCCAGCACGTAAAACTTTCATTCTTAGCAAGTCCTCCGGAAATTTTCAGAAGGGACACAGCAGCGGACACCAGAAAAATGCTGCTGCTCCTGCTGCTTTCTTAAAACACATCAGATTTGTATGTATTTGGAGAAAGCTTGAATATCTTGAGAAGAGTTTTGCATTTTTTCATTGGGAACTGAACGAGCCCTTGGGGGCCCCATGCAGCATGATGACAGTCTGTGAATGTCTGATCGATAATGCTGGATTAGGACAGCTATGAGCAAATGGGCTGTGTGCTCTTCTTTCGGTACCATTTAACAGATTAAGGTTAAGAAATTTAATGTGGCGTAAAATTCTGTCCAAGCAATTACTGCTGGGGCTGTGGTGGTGTCTCGAAGGTCATTGCCTTGGCCTGAGATGAAATTTGTATTAAAAGAACACTCTGTGTAAGTAGGGCCCAGGGACCGCTGGCTGTGCGTGGGACGGACTGGGCTGTCTGCTTGCTCTCCCTAAGGCACAGCCATAAATATCGCTGTGGTAATGAGAGCTTGTAGAAAAATCTGAGACGGTTCTTCCTCTGAGGGATGTTGACTTAGAAAAAGTTTGAATAGCAGTATGTGTTCTCTAATAAAGGGATCTGGGACATCCTATATTCTTCTGAGGTCCCCTAGTGAATGTATTGGCCATGTCCGAGGTATTTTTGCACAAGAATTCACATCCAGCATCTGGAAAGGGGTATAGGAATGTATTCCCAAAAGGTGAGTGAGGGGTGCTGGTAAAATACAACTATATTGGCACGCAAGTGCGTGCTCTTTTTCTGAAGATACCTGTAATTACAGCTGTAGAGGAACTAACCGTGTATTTGTTTGGAGGTAATCAATCATGTCATGCCTGGCTTATGCAGGAATTTATGTGAAATGGATGATCACAGCGTCTCTTTGTGTTTTAAAGCCAGTAAATTTAATATATTTTTCTTTCCTTTCTCAATTCCCACATCGTTTGCTTTACTCTTCCTGTCTGTCTTCCTGATGAGGTGTTCTCCCTCCCTCCAGAAGTTGAGAGCTTCAATCAAATCCTTGCCTCCCTCTTACCAATATGTGTAACCCTGTAGATCAGTAGGATGCCTGTGGCTAGTCTGAGCCTCTGCACTAACGGGTATGGAACAACCAGGTTTTCCAAGGCCAACAAATCCCATATGATACAAGAGAGCCTCAAAAAGAAAAGATGATCTCTGTTTTAGAGACAGCAATAACTAATCCCCATCTGAATCACACCGATGTAATATAATTTATTTTTTTCCAGTAGAATAAGGAGTTTGAATAGGAAACTCTCATGGGAAAACTAAGGAGCTGTAGTACTAATGTAGGCAGGAGACTCAGGTTGCCAAGAAGATAGGTTATACGTGGTGAGCGATTGGTTTCTCTGTAGAGTAAAAACTTAATTAAGATGTTCACAAGCCAGTTTCGTGTTCCTGTGCTTTGCTTTCTTTAATTGAGCTGCCAAAAGGCATCTCCTGTGTGGTCTGTCACCAATTGCATGAGCATAGACGCCAATCAAAGATGAGATTTTTCTTGTAGCTGACCGATGAACCTGCTTCATTTTTTCCAGCATCCCTTTGTATGCATGGTTGTCAGCCTGGTACTTCCAGCTCTCCTTGTCCTGCCTTCACCAATACTGTGGGCAGGGAGTAAAAGCGCCTGCGAGTGATCCTTAGTCCCCTGTTCACTTACCACAGCGTCCCATTAACTCCATGGAGAATCTCAGGCTGTTGGTTTTTTCTAGAGAAATGAAGTAAAGTTAAGAGAAGTTGAGGCGGGATATATTGTTACCTATGAAACATATGTACTAGATAGAGTACAAAAGTAGGTTTTTGTGATCATGGCGTAACTTCAGTAACGATTGACATGAAAAGCCCCGAAGTGGACCCTTTAAAACAACAAACATACTGCCTAGGAAAAAGCTCCACTGGTGCAGAGGGATGGCTGGCATGACGGAAGTTCTTTCTTCTCTAGTATGGTGAGTTTCTTCTCTAGTAGTTCTTCTCTAGTATGCTGGGAAGGGAAGCGTGTCCCACCAAAACACTGCCATCCTTCCACCGCAGGGCACGGGGCTGGGTGTTCACTTGCATCAGCCTGCTGTACAAGAAGTCAGGATGGAGCCTTCTCATGTGTTTGATGATAGATTTTTAAAGTAGGCCTTTTCTTTGGCTGTTAGGGAAGTTGCAGGCGCTGCTGTTTCAGCTGACGACTGTGCAGGAGCCCGTAGCAGGGAAGTGTGCTGGCTGACGTGAAAGGCAGGATCCATCCCGAGTGGGTCCTTCTGCAGACCTGGGAGAATTTCATTCCAGCAGGTGACCTTCTGCCTTGGTTCCTGGGAACAAACCAGCGCTCTTAAGTGTGGCCATGTGACTTATTTTGCAGCTTTTTGGGCTACTTTCTCCCCCAGTTTCTGCTGTGCTGGTGATGGGCTATTTCTAGCACCATGGCCTGCGTTCAGATGCCTTGCAACAGCTGCCTTCCTTCGGAGTCGTGGCTGTCTCTCTCCACCGACTATGAGGAGAGCCAAGGTCTGGCAGTGCAGGAGGACATGTTACGCGGTTGTGTGTCCTGCCTGGGTGCAGGGCAGGCCCTGGGGTACCGGTTAGATCCTCCCGAGGTGCTGCTTCAGAGCCCTGACCCTTGCTGGAAGGCAGGGGAGCGCAGGGGCATCCTTCCCAGAGAGGGGCAGCAGCTGCATTTGAACCCCTTATCCACGAGGACATCTCTTCCAGCACTGTAGTGATTTTGCTACTGTTAAGAGGATTAAATTCCAGCCCTGCGTGTACCTGCTGACTCTCAGATACACGGGATGTATGTGTACGTATACATGTGGATGTGCGCTCTTAGACACACCCGAATGGGGATCCCTGAACCCAGCAGCGCCACGGTGTCGATACAGTGCTGGAGAGGAGTGTGCTCGGAAGTAAACCATTTATCAAGCTGTGTTTTGTCGACTCAAAGCCCCAGTCCAGCCAAACGCTTCAGCAGGTGTTTGATTATAAGCAGAGGAACACGCACCAGCTTAGAGATAAACCAACCATGAATTACCTAGCTGGGCAACACTAGAAAAGGGCAGCAGCTGCCCAGCTGTACCCTT
This sequence comes from Phoenicopterus ruber ruber, assembly GCA_009819775.1. Taxonomy (NCBI): domain Eukaryota; kingdom Metazoa; phylum Chordata; class Aves; order Phoenicopteriformes; family Phoenicopteridae; genus Phoenicopterus; species Phoenicopterus ruber. The sequence continues at coordinate 53,120,519 of CM020217.1, forward strand.
CAAGAACAATACAGGGTTCTTGGCGTAAAATTACCTTTTTGGCCAACATTTTCTCATAGATGACACTGCTTCTCTTTGATAGCCAGCACTGATTGGAAGAAAAACTCAAAGAAATTAAATGAGGGGGGAATCTAGCAAGTGTAAACCTAAATCTCTCAAATTCCTGGCTCTGCAATGATGTGGCTGTCAGTAACAAACCTTGTGTGAAAGCTGAAATTTCATTTTGGATTCGTCAGTGGACTCTTTTACCACTGAAAAGAAGAAAAGAAAAGAAAATCACACTCCCTTATGAATTGCCAAGTGAACGCACAATAGCTGCATTTATTTTATTAGCCTTCTGACCTTTCCCTTCTCTGGTGAGGTTTCTTTTTCCTATTAGCTCTATTAGAGCGTCTACTGAGATGGCAACAAAACAAACGCTGTTATTGTTGGCTAATTCGCTCTTTTAGCAGGGAACAGGGATGCACCGGCCACGAGGAGACGCCTGCCTTGCACCTCCAGCCCATGGCAGGCGTGGGAGCCACACCGCTCCTGGGGCACCCGGTCCCGGTAGGAAGCCCTCGCCGTGAACACCACCGCGCGGAGGACGCTGCGTCTATTCTCACAAAGTGCTTCAAGTCGTGCTTGACTTGGAGCCCGGGAGTAATTTCTTTGCTTCCAACGGAGGAGTGTTATTTTGTTTTGTACCATTCATGTATTTTTGCACAGATACTGGGTTCCCCCCCCCCCCCCCCCTCTTTTTTATAACTGCCCCACAACACCGCTTTCTCTGGAGGCGATCAGTGCTAGACCACGTGGGGATGGCTGGATGCTGCCCGTCCCCGTGGCTTCTGGGGCAGGTTGGTTTGCTACAAGGCACTGCAGCTGCTGGAGAGATGGGTGGGATTATTGTGGCAGCGCTTGCCCAAAGTCCTATGTGGATTTTGTGTCCTTAATTTACCGACCAGTGTAACTGGCTGCTCGGCATCAGCGGAACTGGGTGTTTCCAAAATTTATACCAAGCAGTAAGGGTCGGCTGTCGCTCTGGCACGGAGCAGGACTGTGGAATTTTTGGACTTATATGGAAATCTGAGAAAACTTCAGAAATAATTCTGGAATATGCCCAGCAGACTGCATGGTAACAGAGGAGCTGGCTGAGGAATTTATAGCTGTGGGGAGAGAGTAATCATCTTTTTTCTAAAGAAATTTTGATCCCAGGAGGGGAAAAAACAACTCAGAAGGCTAGTGGAGAATTTGTCAATTATTTTTTCCTTCGTGGGTAACTTATCTGGGACCTATATACATAAATCACAGTAATAACACAAACACTGCTGAAATTACCAGCAGCATTTAAGCAGGAGAATTTGGGGCTAGGATCTCACCAGCTTTCCAGAATTCCAAGATTACAGTGCCGCGTTATTCTAATATTAGTCACTTCTAGCAGATAAGATTGCATATAAACCACAACCCATCTGCAGTTTCAGGAGGGCCAAACCAACCCATTTAGGAACAGTTAAATTGCTAGTTCTTGAACATAAGCGGCAGGATGATAAATGTGACCTGTTTGCTGTTAACTCTTGGAAAGTGCAGCCAATTTTTCTTTAGTTTAGCCTAAGGGAAAAAGCATATTAAATCTTTGCATATTGGCATTCGGAGTCTTCTCTTTTTAGAACAATGACACACAACTTTAGCATTTAAGGGGGATGGCTGAATCAATTGCTCTTATACATTTACTCCATATAATTGCTTTGTTCTCCTAACTAATTCCTTTATATTATTTCGCCACTCAGGAGACTTGGTTACTTCCTATAATCCGTGGTACCAGACACTCTTAAAACACACACCACCAACAAACCCCCACCTTTCTCTCTTCCCGTGGCTGTCTAGGTACTGGGAAAAAAGTTTACAGTAGCTGTATTTGTTGTTGCACAGGAGGTGTCTTTCAAGTGGTGTGTCCGCCTGGTGAAGAGGCAGCTGGAAGCATCCCTGACACCCTGACATGTGCTGGGCTTGTCTTTAGAAAGAGAGGGGGAAATTGCTGGCTCTCCCAAGGGAGCTGTACACCTACAAGTGAACAAATGACTAACTGTGCTATTAGAGGAGACATGATAAAATGGAGACACTTCAGACAGCGAGGAGAATAGAGAGGAATTGGGTCAGGACCCATCCAGTTATGGGATAGGCCTTTTCAGCAAGGCTTTGGGATCATGCACCACCTCAGGTAAGGTTATACTGAGCCTTTTGCTGACAGTCATATCAAGATGATCTGGTACCCTACGTTCCCAACCCAAAGACTCAAGAGTTGGGCCTGTGGTATTGCAAGTAAAATAACAACAGCTGCGGCATCACAAGGGCGTGCTTGCAGCACGAGCAGTGACGTTCGCCTCTCTCTGTGATTTCCCATTGATCCCGCCTCACTGGCCGTTTGAACACGTTGTGATTTTCCAGAAAGCTGCTCATGACAAGCAGAACAATGGAGACTGTGATGCTCTTCTGGGCCTCGTGGCACAAGGGGTTAAGCCAGGACTGGGGTGAACACGAGTGTTTTTGCTGCTTGTCTTGAGAGGTGCTCTAGGGCTGCCTCTTAAGAGCTATTGCCCAGAAGGCCACAATAGTTAAAAAATGGCTAAGAACATCTTCAGCTGTTTTTCCTTTCTTTTTCATGCATCTGATGCAGGTGCTCAGCGCAGCGTGCCGAGGAGACTGCTCCCAGGCTCTGCGTTTGTCTCACACCTGTGTAGCACCAGCCGTGCTGGAGTCCTGGCTCATCCGCAGGGTTCCGACGGACTGCATCAGTACAAAATTATAGGTGTGAACAGATAACTGTCTTCTAGGTTAGCATCCTACTATTGTTTTCACCTTTTCTGTGCACAGATGTTCTTGCAAAATCACAGTTAAAAGACAGAAAGGATTAATAACACCTGCTTCCAAGGCCTTGGTTAGACCCAGGCAGTGCCTTGAGTTACCCGGTTTGAGCCACGGAGTATGCCAAGAATGCACGTGCCATTATGTGCTGGGAAGGTATATGCTCCGTAAACTCTGAAGCCTCGATTGGCTCAGCTAGAAATATTTCTAAATGAGTGTTGCAAAACATTGTATGGTTTTAAAATGGCAGTTAGTCTTTTACTATTTTTTGAGCTGGAGTAGTCAGGAGAATGATGGAGTCAAAGAAATTCCAATCCAATGCATTCATGGCATCACGTTTAATAGCAGTGAACCAAATAGTGCAAATTACTCTAATGATCCCTTTCGATTTAATAACTGGGCTACCTCTGTATTTTTCAAATAACTGAGGTTGTAAAGTTTTCTACTCCTTAACTCGGTTGCTTTTTGGTGTCAGTTAATGTTATGTTTTATTAAGTCAATGTGGTGGTTTCCTGCCAGTTTTATTTCATGTTTTACAGACAAGTCATCTCTATAGGGTACTGTTAGAAAATATTTTATAACATTTCATGTCTATTTGCTAACCACAAACAGTCTCTCTGGTAAAACAAAATGCATTTAATTATCTTAATTTTCACTAATTTCAGTTTTCTCTGAAAAGTCCCTTCTGATGTGGAGAGCACAGCTGCGCAGAAGGAAGCCAAGAGCAGCCCGGAGAGAAAACAGCGGTTCTGGCGGGAGCTGCCGGACAGGGACCACGCTGCTCCCAGAAACCCAGCCCGCGGGAAGGGGACCCCCGGGCTCCGCTCCCCTCTCCCTGCACCCGGGGCAGGGACATGGCTCAGCCTCCGCCGGCTTCTGCCCCCGCTGCTCCGGGGCTGCGGGCCCGGGGGAGGGCAAGGCAGCCGTCCCACCGGCAGGTGACAAGGGCATGGACGGAGGTATGCCGCCGACGGGCGACAGCGCCAGCCCTCGTGGGCGCGCTTGGCGCGGGCTGGCGTGACGGCTCCCCAGCAGCCTGGCCGCGACGGCTGTGCTCTTGCTCCAGAGCAGCCAATACCGAGGAGTGAGTTACACAAAGCGGTGCCAACAAAAACCGTGCTGCTGCTCCACTTTTTCTTTTTTAATGATGTGGACTGGCACAGCCCTGCTCTTTGGGATCAGCCCGAGAGGCTTTTAATGCTTTCCTTTCTTGCGCACATGGGTGGAGTGAACGGATTGACTCGGGAAAGATGGTTGTCTTGACCTTGGGGGGATATATTGCTTGTAGTGTTAGGAGGCTGATTAACGTCAAACTGGGATTATGAAAGGGATTGTCTTCAAGTTGAGGCTTCATTTGGGATACAATGAGTCTTTACAAACTTCTTCTACGTTGTCCCTTATTGGAAGCCGGCTGCTCTAAATACTGTCTTTTCAAAGGTTCAAAATTCCCAATATATTTTCCATATGATTTTGTTTTAAACATTAAGTATGGCCTTATGGCCAAAATACTTTCTCCTCTCTGTGAGCATGTGGATGTAAAATAACCCCTGCAAGGTTCAAGCTCTGAATGGTGTGCAAGGTTGAATCATTTTGTTGGAAGCAGGGACAGACAAATGGAAAGAACAGTTTTGAGCACATTCTGTCACTGCAAGGTGCAAAGTATGCGTTGGGTATAATTCCTATTTATACTTGTATTCCAAAACAGTCCAAAATCCAAGTTTAAGTTTGCTCTTAGTGCAGTGGAACAAAGTGCTCATTGCACACGGGGCCAGGATGCCTCGAAGGCATCCTATTGCTCCAAGCAACCTTTCCAGGGAAAAGATGGCTCCCTACCTCCTCGAAGGCTCGAAACTGAGGCACAAGTGCTGAGTGTCAACGCTGCGGTATTTTACTCCCCAACGACCAGCGAGGGGCTTGCTGTCACCGTGGTGGCATACGGAGTGACATGCTAGACCCTAGCATTACATCACCTTTATATATTCTCTCAAAAAGTAATTTCTGCCTACGGCGGCAGCAGTTTCATGGTGCTGAGCCAAGTGTCCCCAAGGAGCTCCAAGAAAGGCCTGTTCTGCATGCAAAATACCAGGGATTATTTAACATTGTGTATTTTAGCTGGTGTGGCTAGATAGGACAGTGTAGGTGTAGACTACTAAGGATTAAGACTGGCTTATTCTGATTTCTTTTAATCTGTTGAAAATAAAAATCGTTTAACCAAAGGCAAAATACAGTATTACTGTACTGGGTGCCTGTGTATAAGCTGTCATTGGCTCAATCAGACTCATTAAAACACTTAATAGCTACACCAGTGCAAACTACTGTGTAGGTAAGACCCGAGATGCTCTTTCATGGAAGGAAGATCTTGGAGATGTGGGAATGATCTACCAATAATTGACCAGACTTGCCATAAAATGCATCTACAGGAACATAAGAGCAACCAAGTGGGTCAGGACAGAGGTTCACGCAGCCCAGCAAGCTGTGCCCTACCATCGCTAACGCTGGAAGCCAGGGGATGGTATAAGACTGGGGCAAATGCGAAGGGATGCTTCCCCATCCTCCAGCAACTTGTGTCTGAGCCAGAAGGGAGTGCCTTTGTATGTAATAGCTCTTGATGTATTTCTGGTTCACGAACTTGTAAAGTTGTCCCTTGAACCCAAGTAGACTTTTATACCTGCAGCATCCTGTGCCAAGCATATTTGAGGTGGAAAGATATTGATGGTGAATTCCTCATGTCATGAACAGAATTAAAGGTTTTATCTGCCTTTTCACCATTGTCAGCAGTGAGATCCAGAGAGCTGCTCAGTCTTCTTGCAGAGATTTTTTTAGAACCAGATGTTCCAAATGACCCGAGATGAAATATTTAGTAATAGTAATAATATATGCCAGGCTTCTGACACACAGTGTCTGCAGCTATGTCTGCCTTCTGAGGCCCAGGTACACCAAAAGAGCCATAATTCCCATTGTAGTGATTCACACTGCATTTCTGTGCGGTGATTTTCCCATCTGGCATCCTTTATTCATAGCAGCAGCTCTTCTTCTCTTCCAAGATCCTGTTTCTTTTTACTTTGTTCTTTTTCCTTTGAGGTTTCTTACCAGTTCGGGGAAGATAAGTGGATATGGAGATGGTGTTGCACAGGGTGAGAGGGAGTGCACACCTTCAGAGCAACCATCCCTTGTCATCGGCTTTTCTTATTTCGTTGGAGCTCTTGTACTTTCTCTTAGCTGCGTTCATCCAGCAACAGCCCCGAGTAACAGCGGAGCCTAAGGTTCGTCAGGCGTACGCAGGTCCTACGCCAGTGCCGACGCTGGGCTGCACTCTCTCACACTTTTTATTCAGGATGCAAAATGGTCAGGCACTGGAGGGAGAAACCTTTGTGTTATTTCCTAAAGAAACTTGAATGTGCTGCAGCCACCGTCTGCCTACAGCTCATAAATTAAAAACAATTAAATGCACAAGACCCGGCAAGTCACTGCTTCCTATTGGCCTGCCTCTTCCCTCTCGCCTTGTACAGTCCAGCTACAAGGAAGCAGCTTCTCTGGCAGGAGAAACCCAACAAAAACCCAAACCCCAGCTCCCCAAAAGTGAAAGAAGAAAAAAAGCATCAGGGAAACAAACTGAAACACAGGAAGACAAGTCTTGTGACCCATTAGCTCTTTTGTTTGCAGTATAAATCACTCCATTATAATCATAAATTTGAAGGCATAATTGGACTCCACGTATAAATCTAGTGCCAGTGATTACAGGCAAAACGCCCCGAGCGATGGAGCCCGCAGTCCAGCGCTGGTGTGGTTTGGGGGGAGGCCTCGGGGAGGGGGAAGGGAGCCTCTGCAGCCGCCAGAGTATTTTCCATGAGCAGTTCTGTAGCTGGAAACAGATGCTTCGTGCCGCCGTCCAGCCAGCAAAGTAATGTAAAAAACATTACGAAGATACCCTTCAAAGCATTCTTCCCTTTGCTCGTTGTCCGGCAGTGGCTTGTCCTCCTCCTCGCTCCCCACCAAAAGCCCCATGTGGGTATCGTGAGGGTCTCTCTGCCCCATCCCTCTGATAAGGGGGAAATGCCCCCCCTAAAGCCGGGGCAGCTCTCTCCTTTGCAGCTGAAGATGGGTACTGCTGCTGTTTCTTAGTCTCAGGTCCTGACTGAACATCAGGACTACAGAAGGGCTTTTAGATCTCCTTGGCAATGTTTCCTGAGCAAATGTGAATGCTGTGCCTGCAGGAACGAAAGGATAAACTCATTTCCCTCCCGGCCATCCCCCTGGGCACCACCTTGCCCTCTGCTGCCCCGGGGTGCGTTTGCCCTGTGCCGTTCTGCACTTGGTTCCGTTTGTGTAGTTAGCCATGTTATAAAGAATATAGCTACGAGCAGTGATCAAACCTGGGAGGGTAAGAAAGACTCCTGTTGCCATTTTGAATCATAACCTTTCCCCATAAGGAAAAGCCTGGCTGTGCAGGGTAGCGTGGCCTAACATTGTGCCAGCCATTTTAAGTTAAGGTCCAATAGCTGGGTGCCAGGAGAAAATTGCTCAGTGGCACAGTTGTTCTTCAAAGTCAAGATGTCCCACCAAGACCCTGCTGCTCCTGCTAAGGCTGGGATGTTGGGGCTCAGCATTTACAACCTCAGTTTCAGGTTTGTGAAAAATAGCCATATTATTAAGGCTGAATTCTGCACTGATGCTTCATGCTTCTTCCCTTGTGTATGCTCCTGCACATTCTGCCCTTAACTGTGTTGATTCCCCAGGGGAGCATGTGCTGGACACATGGCGACTGAAAGCACATTTAGATGGACAGAGGTTCTTTTCTGCTGGCTACAGTCCAGGTACACCTTAATGTAATTTGTAAATCTGCACGTGCCCTTAGGAGCATATTCCTGCCTCTGCCCTTCTACAACCAAAGTAGCCAAGATGAGGGAATGCTGCTGTGGAGATGCTAAGGGAGAGGTAAGACCACGCAATGAAGGGGTGACAGAAGGACCATTGTGTGAAATGATGAGTCAGAACAGCTTTTGTCCAGGTTGGAGGAAAAGGTGATGCATTAATTAAGATTAATTACTCAGGGGCTCCTGAGGTAATAGGAGCCAACAGGAAAACACCAGTGAAATACCTCAAAGGAATTAAGGTGTGTTCCTCTAAGAGGGTGACATGGCCAACAGCCCAGCTGAAGTGAAGATAGGGACAAGCATTTTAGCAGGGCCTGTTGCAATAGGACAGGGGGTAATGGTTTTAAACTAAAAGAGGGGAGATTTAGACTAGATATAAGGAAGGAATTTTTCATAGTGAGGGTGGTGAAGCACTGGCGCAGGTTGCCCAGAGAGGTGGTACAAGCCCCATCCCTGGAAACATTCCAGGTCAGGCTGGACGGGGCTCTGGGCAACCTGATCTAGTTGAAGATGTCCCTGCTCATTGCAGGGGGGTTGGACTAGATGACCTTTAAAGGTCCCTTCCAACCCAAACTATTCTATGATTCTAAGATGTGAGACAGTGAGAAACTGCTTTTACAGGTAGCTGTCCGGATGTACAAGTCAGCATGCTGCAAGTGCAAGACGCAGATGGCCTAGGTGCAGGGACCTGGAGAAAAGCCTGAGTCCAAAGTGAAGCCCAGGTTGTAGACAGGGTGGTGGGACTTTATCACAATGGCCGAGAAAGGTGGTGTGCCATGACCTTGCCTCAGTTGTGCTGCAGCCTGGCTCCTTCGTGCTTTTGCCCCTTCAACCCCTCTCGAGGCTTCCTGCCCCAGCATCGTGCTGCTGGGCCCCACACCCCAGCACAGGGTGTCGGGTGAGCTGGGCTCCTGCCATGCTGAAGAGCCCCTCCAGACAGCGGGGTGCAGCAGCGTGGGGGCAGCTGCTGGCTGCTGTGCCCGTGAGGTTTTGGGCACTCCTTATGGTGAAGCAGCCTCTCTCAGCCGCACTTGGCCCTTCCATTACGCCATGGCTCAGTGTGGTCCTAAAGAAAAAGTTCTTGTTCCTGAGGAAAGCTGGTTGATTTACTGCAATGGATTGGATTGGTTTTAGCTTTTTCCTACCAATTTTTGACTTAAAAAAAAAAAAAAAATCTTTCTCTCACTCCTAACCTTGCATCCTTTCTGCAGCAGATGCTTAATGGTGTTTCAAACGCTCCACCCCAAACCCAGCGTGGCTGCTTTTCTAGCCCAAAGAGAGGTTGGTTTGCTTTCCAGTTCTGGTGTCCGGATAGCCACCTGCTACCTGCATTCTGGTGATGTTTTTCTTGTTCCCTATTTTTTCTTTAAATGCAGCATTTTGAGCATCTAGGATTTATGTGAAGCAGAAATCCAGTGTTCTCCACATTGCCCACCAGCATGGGTTGTGGGGCAGAGTTTTGGGTATCTGGGGAAGCATTCCCCATGTAGATAGACTTTTGGGCTTCAAACTGTGAAATGACTCTGTTCTTCCTCCCATGGCATTTCCCACTCCTCCAGTAACATATTTTGGGAACTTCCATGTCCAGCTACCTCTTACATAGAAAAACATACTTGTTTTCCAGCTTGTCTGCTGTTTTTTGATTTTGAATCTGTCTTAGAAGGTGAGAGCAAGTGCTAGGTTTTCTTAACCATCACTTCTTTCAAAGTCAGTTCCACTCTACCCATGATACACTACTGTATGTGTCTTTCAAATAGCTTTTTATTAAATTTGTGTAGCACACAATAATTTTCTTTTACAGAACTTGCATTTCCCTCTATTAACACAGTATTTCCAGCCAATATCAAACTTCCCCCATCTTTAACAAGCCTTCTGGGGATATAAAAGTTTTTGGCAGTGACATAAACAGTTCTAATCCTATCTGTGCAACTCTTGTTGCCATTTAACTTATTGTTTTTGAGTCTCTACCATGCTAAGCACTCATTTTAGCCAGACTGCCAGTTCTTGTTTTTCTTCTCTCTCACTAGCATATGGCACTCTACTTGACGTGGTGGTGTGATCCTGACCAGAAGACCATTGTACAGACCATTGTAGAGCTGTTTCCTTGTAAGAAAATCCTATAGTAGCTGAAATTACTGAAAGGGGAGAGTCTCTGCTGTGGATGCAGTCTGCATATGGTGTGCAGTGCATGGGTCGGAGTCTTGTTCAATGATACACCGCTCGGCGCTCCCAGCATCTAAAAGGAACATAAGGCTATCTATACTATTCTCTTCTTATAGCGTTAGCTCTGATAAATAGCATTTTAAATGATACCTTACAGAGTGTGAGTGCCGTTCGTACTGGGATCATAATAGACCAGCACCTCCTGGTGCAAAACTCACGGCTACGGTTTGGGTGGTGTGTTGGATCTGCCTGACACCAGTATAAAGTTACTTACAGCTTTGGTGAAAGAATCATGTCCAGATCATGAGCACAGGGATTTCCCTGCTCAGGGAGGGGAAAGCACCATCATCAGGGATGCAAAGGGAGAACATGTTGGATATTGGACCCATCTAAGAATTGGAAAGAGCAATTAGCCCTTTGAAAATGCCTTGTGTAAAGCTACTTCCCTGTATTGTCAGGAGGGAGCACCCCTCCTGGGCTTCTGGAGGCTGGAAAACAGGGAAGGGAAAAGGAAAGGGAAAGGGAGTGCAGAAACAGTGGAGATGTTCACAAAAAGATGGCAAAAGAGGGAAAGACAGATGGACTGGGGGATGTTGTTGGACTTACTCAAAAGATTCTTGAAAACAGAAAAGCCACCGCCATTTTTTGAAGGGAGCTTTTAAAGCATTATGACTTATTTCATAGCTGCTGTAAGAAAGTGAAGACAAAAGGGGAGTGTTAAAAAACAAAATGGAGCATGTGCCAGCCCATGGGGCACAACTCATGCCTCTCAAAACAGGGGCTCTCTGCTGACTCCTGGCAGCACCCTACGAGTGTGCCATGAGTCCTCTCTGGGGAGGGCTGGCATAACCACTCATGGGAAATTCACTTCCTTTTGGGTGAGATTATCACAAAATCTCCAGACCCACGTAGGAGGGCACCTCTGGTCACCTACTCCAGCCCCACTCTTGACAAATAGGTCAGTCCTGGAGAAACCCCCAAGGCGGGGAAGCACACCCCATACCTGGGACCTGCTCCAGTGCTGCAGTGCCTCCCAGGGAAAAGATTTTTCCTAATGTTAAGTGAAATCTCCTAAGTCACAATCTGTGGTTGTTGCCCTCTTTTGTAGCATCTGGCACCAGTGAGACTGGTTTGGCTCTGCTGTCTTCGTAGCTCCGTACTCTTTCTTTGCTCACAGCTTTCTGCCTGTGCAGCCGATGCTTTTCATGGCTTAGGCGGCACCGAGCATCACCTGGGGGTTCAGGCCAAGACCTGACCAAGGGTCAGCTGTTGGAGAGGTAATGGTGGGGTGCTGGTGGGGCCACACAGCCACCTGGATTTGTCACTCTCCCCACTGCTGGGGTAAATGGCCGTCACAGCAGGGCTGCAGCTCAGACCCCCCAGGAGTCCCCGCCTGAGACCACTCCACTTTATGCTCTTTGGGCTGATCTTTGTTGGCCAAAACTTTTTGTTTCCACTGCTGGATTTCAGCTGAAAACAAGTTACTGTGGGCTGAATCAAGTTGCTGGGGGGGTCAAAGAAGGACGAATGTGGGTGCAGGGGAGGAAGAGCAGCCCTGTCCTTTCCGTCTCCGTGAGCTGTTATACAGGCTCAGCTCGAGACAGCAGTGAGTAGAGGGGGGCAGGTTAATCTGTGGAGGTACCAGCCTCTTTCACGGACTGTAGAGTAGACCAGATGACCTGCTTGTGCTAAGTGTCTAAGTTACAGACAGTAAAACTAGATGAGATGACACCCATGTTTTGCCAGGCTTTTCTAACCATATGGGTTAGAAAGACAGTGTTTTTATAAGAAATGAAAGTTGAGATTTTCATCTAATCCAGATGCTTTCAGGAGTGGGGACTTCATTAAAAAGTTCGGTATCAGCAACTCACGATACAACTGCAAAAGTTGGCAATGCCGAATTTCTGTTTGCCAGCGTTTTTAGAAGCCAAGTTGTGCAGTGAACAGTGGCGGGAATTGCAACACTTTCCCCATTTTAGAAATGGTTGTAACTGTCTGTAATGTCCATGGGACCCACCTGCTGACATTCTTTGGTAACATTTTCTGATAGATTATTTTATACAAGCAGTTAATTGCTCTCTCTGGATGAGTTCTGGCTTACTGATGACAAATTCAGAGCAGAAAACAGGTATCAGTGCCCACAGAAGAAAAACAAAAGAAGCTAAATTATATGCATTTTACAATAAGATGATATATTTAGCTCTGTTTAACATATGTTAGCGATGAGGGCAGTAGATGTTAGATTTAATTGGATCCAGAAAAATGATGAGTATTAGTCCCTCTGGAATTATTCCTGGTGAATCTCCAGGAAGATTCACGAGTATTTTAATAAATTAAAAGCAAATGGAAAAAAAGGAAAGAAAAAAATTTACTGATTTCTTCTTTGCATCTCAAAGATTCCAGTTTCAGATCCTCGCAGTCCCACGGGTAATGCTCTAGGATGCTGCATTCAAACAAGCAAAAATAACATCCAGTGACAGAAGTAACTTTCTCTGGGTCTCTAAGATGCTCAAATTTATCTCTAACGTACTGCGATTTTTTCCTTAACCAGGGCCAGCTGGCTTGCTGGCGCAGGGCTCCCAGGTGCAGAAAGACACCTCTTCTGCCACAAATCAGCCCCGGGCTCTGCTGAGTGATGCCAGAGGGGCTGCGTGCCCACAGCTGCCAGAGCAGACCCCTGTCCGGAGCAACATGGTGCTCTCTTTGGTGCTCCTGCCGTAAGACAAACTGGGGGCTTTCTCGCGTGTTTCTCTGCAGGGGGAGAAGCCTGTGCCCGGGGGGGGTGGAGCACAGCCATTGCCTCCATGCCGAGGGAGCAGGCTGAACCGCGGAGGAAAGCCGGGCAGTGGGCTGGAGGTGGCCACAGGCCTGGGAGAGATGCTCTGGCGTGGCAAGTCCAGCTCCCTGGACCGTGGGCAGTGGGGCATGCAACCCCTTTGGGGACCCAAAGGGACTCCACCCTGCACCTGGTCAGCTGCTTGTCCCAGGGGAGTCTGAGGGCTCTTCCTCATCCTTGTGGCACCCCAGGCCATGGATTTCTCCCGATTTGCAACCTAATGGCATTACAGTCTGGTTTGTGTCCTTTTGTACCAGTGTCAGTGACATCCTTCTCTTCAGGCAGTTCCTTCTCCTCCCCGCTATTCGCCTGGGATATGTTCTTACAGAACTGTTTTATCCTTTCCATGCTTCACATTTTCAAATTAACTAAGCCAATTACCCTTAGTATATAAACTTGCTTGAGCCTGTTTTTCTGATATTCCTGTATTTACATGCAAAACAGATCATTTAGCACTTTCTAAAGCGAGTGTTTTGACAGATGCAAGGGAAGGTTTATTCCCGGTTCCCTGCTTTAGGTGGTAGCAAGATAGATTTCCATACCTCTCAAACCTATGGAAAAAGAGGTTGTGTTTCTTTATATTCATAGTCTGGAGCCAAAATACTAAGTTTGCCTAGCAGTTATGACAATCCTGGTGGCTTTCTTTGTGAGAAATGCGAAAATCCCAACTCAAAGCTGAGGCCTAGGAATAAGTTTTCTTCATCTTAAAGCAGGTACTAACTGTTCTTATCAGGAACTGGCTGTAATATAACAGTTACATGGGGAACCATGCACATTGTGCATGGGGAAACAGCTTTTGGACTCTCACAATCAATTTTCATAGTTTTTTTCTCTTCAGTATAGGGAATTGTTGGTGGTATGAAATGCCCAGGGGCGTACAAAGAATCAGCCACTCCGTGATGTCCAAAGGACATGTCAGGCCATGCATTTTGCCAGGGGTTTGGAGGGAGGCGGGTGGGAGGGGAGTGGGCACTCTGTGTGTTTTGCTCTGCCTAGGTGGCCTGGGTCCCACCTGCATGCCTCCATGGTGGCATGTGCAATGGGCAGGGTGGATGTGGCGGGAGTTCAGGGATGCTAGGTCATCATCTGCAAGACACCCTGAGACTGTGAAATGCTAGAGACACATTTAATATCTCCAGTGCTTACCTTTGATGGTTAGAGTACGTGCACAGATGGATCTGGCTTTGTTCAGCTATGAGCTGAGGATCCCAGAAGCAGAGACTTATAATAAGGTCAAACTAGCAAGATAGCTCTCATAACGTGGTTTCCTTCAAGGATCCCTCAGGTACAGACCGACCTTATCCTGGTGGGGATTAGGCTGCAGTTACACTGTCATTGCTGCTGTGAGCTGATGTGAGTTGCCAGAACAAACAGTTGTGCAAAATGGATCATCGCCCAGTACATACGTGTGGTCTTGTGCCTGTTGAATTAGCCAAAGTTCCCAGTGCAATGGTTACAACAGCTCTGTGCTTCATGCAAGATCAAACTGGTGCTGCTTGCCCACAAGAGCCCAGGCAGCACAAAACCTAGTACAGATGAGAGCTGCATAACCAGATGATACATGTTTGTGTAGCAGTCCACCGCTAATTAGGAAGAAGGCATTTAGAAAGACATTTGAGGATAAGCTCTTTGGACCAGGCAAATGCTAAGCACAGATGGAGGAGAGTAGGGTCCTACCAGGTTGCGGTTGGGATCCCAAATCCATGCCAGAGATTCTCAGGACGTTCAAAGCCATGTTTGGCAATCAGAAGAAAGCTGCTTAGCCCGGAGGAAAGCAAAGTAGTAAAATCCATTCCAGAGTAACTCTTGAAGCGTATATTATATCATACACACAGAGGCTTTAATCATAACCACTATGTCGAGTCCTACAGACAGTTTACCTCCACTTACTACTATTTCGGTTCAACTTTCCATTCAAGTGGATCTGAAAATCTACAAATTTCTGTTGCCCAGCCCCTGTCTTGAAAACCAAATTATTTTTCAAAGAACCTCCTTGGAAGCAAGAAGCCATCTGCACACACAGGGCTGCTCAAGGTGAGCAGGGCAGTGGCACTCACTCCTGGCTCTCTTTGGGCCTGTCTTTGATGTCACTAACATTTAACAGGGAATATTCTCCCAACCTTTGAGCCCAAAATGCTGCAGAGTCATCACAATAATGTGATTAAGATAGCAAGAAGGGAGAGAGGAGCTAAGAAGGATGAGAAATTGAGACAATATTTGCAGAAAGATGTGAAAAACACTGGCAAACTGGTGTGAGGGAGAAATGCATAATAGCATTCAACTACAGATGAAGACCATAAAGTTAACTGGGGAGTGTCTGGTGAGGTTTTAAAAAAATGAAGGCCACTATAGCAATCGGAGCTTATAGTGCTGTTATGTTTCTCGTACATGTAGAAAAAACCTGAAGTGATATTTTGGTTTATGGAATATCTGAACCTTGGGCAGATATGAGGAAAGGGAGAGCTAAGACAGTCAAAAAAATTGTGGTTTTGACTGTCCCTGCAGAAATAGGGATTTATCTGAAGATGGGTCATGCAGAAGGAGAAAGCAATCTCAAGGCAAGAGTCTCACAAGGATTTTAGACAGCAGAGGCAAGCTGGGAGGCTGGACTGGAGAAGGCAACAGGGGAAGAGGAACAGGAGCTTCTTGTGGATCGTGCTGGTGCTGAAAAGAAACACTTCTGGCTTTGACGGATTGAGCCAAATGAGGCTGAAAAGAGGGTAAAGTAAATGGAGAGAGCACACAGTGAGGTGACACTCAGAGGGAGCAGCAAAAGAGTGTGGCAGGTACCCAGCAGAGAAGGAGTTAAAGAAACAAGGTGACAAAGGGGAAAAACAAGCAGTGAAGACTCAAGAGCAGTTGTGTCTGGGGTTTTGGTGCAGACAGGCTTTGGAGCAGTGGAGAAAATGGTTTGTAGGATGCCGGAACCCAAAGACTGTATGCCTGGAGCTGGGCTGGTGCAGGGAGAGATGGGGTGGGGGTCTGCTTTCTGACACTGTACACATGCCAAGAAGCAGAGAGCCTTCGACAGCCAAGAGAAGAGGCATTTGCTAAAGCAGAGGCATTTCTCTGCTATACACTGAATAAACCATTGGATCAAAACATGATACAGAATACTGTATGATGTGAAGCAAAGGAATGAACATCGCTGCTCAAGCGCTTGCTACGAAATGGGAGGTCATTGAGGGGCCAGTCACTAGTGACGGGATCAAGGAAGAGATTTTAAGAGCGAGCAGATGGTGACATATTTTAAAGAGGTTATAAAAGGGGGAATCCTCAGGGCAGATGTTTTCTCAAAGACACCGGAACAAAGCACTGGCAATCACAAGAAAATATGCAGAAAATGTGCGGCTGTTAGAAGATGGCAGCAGCCAGATGGTTCAGATTAACTCAGCAATGACTGCAAAGACAAAGTGCAGCAGCAGGTGGGTCAGGTCTCAGTGGAGCTGCAGCTGTGCAACAAGCCATGTGTCCTCCATCCTCTTTACAATGGTGGAAACATCTGGCAACGGGACTTCAGACCTCACACTCTTCACCTTACGTGTTAAACTCCACAAAAAGCTCTGCTTTGAACTCTTAGGATAAACTTAAGCCTGATTGTGAGAGAAACTGGTTCTGGTTGCATGAGAAAGTGATGAGAAACTTGCAGTTTCATCTGGTTCATGAAAGCAGATGCACCTTGGCAGATTTGCCGTGTGCCACCCAGTAGGAAGAACAGGAAGACATAAGCTTGCCAGAGGCCCGACAAGGGCTGGGATCATACATAATGAAGTGTTTCAGTAGAGCCTCTAAGACCTGGGCAGATGTTTGAGCTCATACAGTTGCCGGGAGAGCGGACGTGAGGACTGTGAAGGAAGCAAAGAGGGAAGGTGGAGACTCGCTGGAGGAGTTGGAAGGAGGATGAGCTTGAGAATATTTTTTTTGTTTGAAGGGATATGAAGAGCTGGAAAGACAATAGGCAAGGGAAGAAATCGGCCAGAGACAGTATGCTAGAGATTTTAGAAATAGACAGAGTATGAGCCTGTAGATGTATAGATCTGGTGTTCTACAGGCAAAGCTGCATGATGGGGGCAGCCTCTGACCTCGTCGTGGAGAAGGCAATGGTGCTGGCTGCCAAGGGCATCTGGAAGGGTGCAGCCCCTTGGGATCACCCGGTTGTCAGCGTAAGCATTCAGGGTTTTGCCAAGCCCAGCACCACCCTGTGGTTTGGGCAACAGGAGCTGAAGCGGGGCAGGTTCCTGAAGAATGTTAGACACGTTTAGCTTGGCTCCTCTCAGCAAGGTCTGTTTTATAAGTTTTCCTCTTGGTACAGTGCAATTTTATCGTTCATTTTTACTGTATAGGAATTATCTGCACATTTTGGAGAGAATGTTTGCCAAAAAAATATATTTCTGTTGCTTCAAAACATGAGTCTTAAAAAAGCCTGAGAGGTTTCTTAGCTCTAGTGCTGAAAACGTGGCACTTCTGAACAGATGATGTCCTCTCCAGAGGCCCAGTGGCGTGGTGGTATGAACACTTCAGCAAGCAACTGGACTTCTAGGGCTTTCTCTTTGCAATATAGTGAACAGGACCCCCTTTGCCTGAAATGTTCTCTATCAACAGCATACTATTCGTTATTAACGTTTGGCCAATAACTTTTTTTATTGGGTTGGCTGAAGCCTGGCTAAAAGTTCAGTCAGGCACTGGACTTATGAATGTGTTTCTAGGAAAAGATTTTATTACAGAAGTTTAAAAGTGCTCACACTCTAATCCCTATTTGAGGGTAAAAAATGAACTTTAAATGGAATAAAAAAAATACATACATGAATGTATGTATGTCATTTACACAACAAACTTGTTTGTAACGTACTGCCAAAGTATTGGAATGAGACATATTTTTTGACGTATGGCATCTGCTGACTGATAGTTTACACCTATCCTCAGTGGCTGAAATGGGAATTCAGAAACGTCAGCATGAACACCAGGAAATCCTGATACGGATACTTTGAAGCCTGGTTATTAGCCTGCTCCACTTGCCTCCCCTTGGAGCCCGTGTGGTTTTTTAAAGTGTTGGCTTTTCAACTACTGCCCACCCTGCAATTTAATTGTATTCAACACGCACCTTCATTGTATGTCTGCTACGCCTGAAGTACGTTCTCTACATCCCTCTGCTAAGCCCTTTTGTCAGGTCTTTTCTGGTAATATCTCACAGTGTGTCCATTGGTTCTCAGCAACTTATTTCAACTTATTTTTTCTCCTTAGCTGTTCAGAGATTTATATTGCAGCAATTCCATGGTGTTTTCATGTCTCAATCTGGTATCTGCAAATAGTGCATTGATGATGTTTTCCAAAGGGAATTTTGTTCCCACCTTTTAACAGTGTTGCGGTTGAAGATTTGGACTGTAACGGTCAAGCGGGTTAAAAATTTCACTGGCACACTGGGCTGTACAATCTTGAATTACCTACGGCAGAATGTGGGTTTGTTGTGTTTCATTGTTACCAACAACAAACTCTTCCCTGGCTCATGGAGAAAACACGAAATGAGAGAAATTCTACTAGTCGATTAGCTGCAGTGGCCAGATAATTTAGTAAGAAAAATTGAGGTCATTGCACTGAAACCAGGGCATTTAGGAGTGTGGTTAGAAGTCTTTGCCTGTCATTTTAATTCAGAGAGCTGTCTGTCATCTCCTATCCACATGGCCCGATGGCAGCTTGCAGGAAGAGGCAAAAGCTCCGTCGGTGTGACCCGAAGGAACCGGGGGCGTGGGGAAAGGAAGACCTTGAACTCTACGCAACAACTCCCGAGATGTTTCTCCATTTTTACCTCTGGCAGGTCTGTGCTCGCTGGAAGTAAACTGGAACAGCTGGCAGGTTTTGGCTGGGTCCAGGCTCTCGGCCACTGCAGAGAGCATTTTGCTTTTGTCACTGGGCTGTGATATGTCAGGACACATCGGAGCTCTGTCCTCAATGGGCTCTCAAGCAGCTCTTCTGCGGGAGGAGGCAGAGGCATGACACTTCTTACAGATCTTTCTGTTTATCCCATTAGGGAAAAATTCACCTCTGGACAAATGTGTTTTCAGGCTGATGCTGTGGTAATGATTAAGGAAATTAATGGAATTGGCATATTTATACTTCATGTGGGACCTCTGAATATTTCAGTATTCTTCCACTGAAGGAGGAAAACCCAGCCAGTCACCTCAGCCTACAAGCTGGAAAAATAATGTTCAACTTCTTTATAGATAATGTGATCTGAGCCAAGGTCTTAGCATGCTCGTCCTTAAACAGTATCCCACGGGAGGCAGCAAATGCTTTAAAAATAAGGACTGCTCACTGATGGGTTTGCCATGTATAAAGATCTTTTCTATATACACACACATATATATAGTTATGTACATATAGATATATTTATATATACATATATAGTTTCTGTATAATCAAGTGTATCTGCCCGTTCTTATAGCTCTACACCTGACTAGTAAGTCCTAAAGACAACTCATCCCATCCTGCTCACTGTCATCTCCCACCCCAAAACCAGGTCTTGGTAAGGACTCGGATAAGGTGGAGAGGCACGAACAAGACCTTTGGCTTCAGGTATCTAGCTTCGGTGCCTGAGCCTGTCACTTGCCCCTGCAGCTGCGGGACAAACGTTGTCTCCCGCCTCGGCTGCACTTACCCCAAGTGCTGCCTTGCTGCAGGGCCAGGGGAAGAGAAGGAGAGGAGGTTGCTGGAATTGCTGTCTGGGTAAACCAGAGTGACTTTGCGAGGAGGACTCGAGCGCTGATGTACCGCAAGCCAAGCAATGCTGGTCCGCGGGGGCAGCCACAGCAGAGTGCCAGGGTGGTTACTGCCGGAACAGTCCAGATAATGCTCTGTAATGGCACGGCCGTGGTTTCTGGTCTAAGACAAAGGTTTCCAGTGGCTCAATTCCATGGTGGTACGAGTCTGTGATGTTCCTCTTGAGGGCTGGAGCCCGGCACCGGTCATTTGGTGTGCTTTCTTGCTGGCCACCAGGTCCCAAGGCCGAAGGCTGGGGGTAGGTGCCTGTCTGCCAGGACATCCCTCGGGCAGCGCAGTGCTGCACAGCGAGTGATGGCGGGGGAAATTCCTTGCTGACCCCTGCAGGAAACCAGCTCCTTTTGTGGGCTCCTGGAACAGCATTAACCTCCTAATTACAGAGACCCCTGTAATCAGTGGGGATTGCCTCAGCCAACCCATTCGCCCCCCTAGCCACAAGCATGTGAGCCACTGGCCATCTTGCTCTTTGGTAGCAATTACACATCCTCTACCAAACCCCCAAGCACTCAGACCCTGAGTCAAGCTTTTCAGGGGGATTTCCTCTAGAGAGAGGAGACCGGATACTGCCATGGAAACTGCTATTGCCCTTTATGAGCTGCCTGCACTTAAGCGCAGGCTACCGGGCTGTGTTGCTCCTGAGCAGCCTGGAGGAGATTATATTGCTGGCTGGGGCAGTTGTAGTGGGGCTTCCAGATGTGCAGCACAAGAGAGGGAGCAGCTGTTTTACCCTTAGGGGGAAGCTCCACTCCCATCTGCCCACACCAGGGCACCTGTACCAGGGCAGAGCCACCCACAAGCTAACGGGAACACAGGACAGGGTTGCAATGAGAAGACTGCCGGTGG
This sequence comes from Phoenicopterus ruber ruber, assembly GCA_009819775.1. Classification (NCBI taxonomy): domain Eukaryota; kingdom Metazoa; phylum Chordata; class Aves; order Phoenicopteriformes; family Phoenicopteridae; genus Phoenicopterus; species Phoenicopterus ruber. Next base: position 53,140,853 of record CM020217.1, read on the forward strand.
GGTTTCTCCTGCTCATGGTGGTGGAGGCTATTCTGCTTGCACACCGGGGTGTCTGCACAGCCCACAGACAGGTCCTGCAGACATGCATCTTGTCCGCTCCGCTCAAGAGATGAAAACTAGAGAGGCAAACCAAAAGCTGGACCTTCCCAGAGAAAATGTTTTGGGACATTGTCAGGAGGTGTTACAGCTAAAGACGTGCCTAGTGCCGCAGGTGAAACTAGTCAGTCTGTCTTGATATAATCCAAACAAATTGAGAAGTGATGCTCACAGCAGCCCCGTGCCACACAGTGTGTTCAGGTATCTTAAGGCAGCACTAGCAAACTCTTGTTGCTTTACAGAATTTAACATGAGATTTTACCTTGTACGAAAATTTGTCCCAATAGTGTATTAATTGAATTGCCACATCCGAAATCCCCTCCAGAAACTGAAGGCAGTCTTCTAGGCTGCTGGGAGGAAAAGCTGGAGGAGACACTAGGATGTGAACCACAGAGCAATGACTGCCAGTGTTAAACAACACTAGGCACCACTGCTCTTATAAAGCTGGTTAGTTCAGGGAATGCCATTTCCTCGTGGTAGTATCCAACGCTCACATCCTCAGCGCATGGTGGCAAAGGTTTGTTTAAGAGAGTCTGCAGAGGAGACAAGACTAGGGTCAGAAGGATGAAAAGACAGCATCTACAGGCATCAACAGGCAGTCCGGAGGGATGCTGGCCACTAGAAAAGCTGTTTTCCAGAGGAAGCAGTCTGGAACAAGCCAAGAAGCAAGAAATTAGTGTGTGTGCTGAACTGGCCGTAACCCACTGGTCCCAGCCTCTTTCCAAATGCCTGAAAGAAAAGACAGGATTCTCCTGTGTCTGGAGACCCAGAAACCAAGAGGTGGAAAATTCTCCTCAGTAATTCTGGCAATTGCAAAGATGACACAGTTGCCCAGGGAGTCTTTGTAGTCACCTTAGTGCGAAACTTGGTAGATCTAAACCAATGCCCTGAACAGCACCCCAAATCAGCCAGGCAGCAAGTCCAGGCCAGCAGGACAGGATGCTCTCAGGGGCCTCGCACCCACATTCTGCACTTCTCTTTTATGAGCACCTTTTTTTCCAAGGCTCAACAGTGTTTTGGGGAACCTACAGAGGCCAATAGCCAAAACATACTAGCCTAAAACTGGTCTTTGAAGGCCAGTACAGTGTAGACAGGTCATTCATTTTGGCGTCCCCGAACCTCCCAATGAAGCAACCTGTGATCTAGCCAACTGAGAAATACTTCCACCTAGCCCAGATTTGCTTGAAAACAGTCCAGAAGAGGTAATGGGATTTCCAGTTTCAGTGGCTTAAACTCTGTCTTGGCCTGTCTTTTTTCTTTTAATTTCCTTTGGGCGCTACACCAGTGACTACAGTCCAATTTGCGTCATCCAGGGTTTTGTCTTGGTGGGTTTTTCTTTGCACAGCTTGTTTATTTAGCTTGTTTAATGAAAACTCGTCTCACGTAGAAAGGCACAGGAGCTCATGAGGGCATTGGGACACGTATGCCTGCTGAGCAGCAAGAAATGGTGCTATGTATTTGTATGAGATGTATCTCGCTCACCACTATACCAGGCAAACATCCTTTTGGTTTGAGATTGCTGTCTTTCATCTGTAAGGGGGAAAAAACTGTATTGATGGGGTTAAATGCCAAGCTCTAAGGTGCAGAAATGACACAAGGCAGCTACTGAGATGTAAGAAACTCAAAACTACTACCAAGATCCTCCTTATTTTAGGCAGTAGACCAGTTTTGTTTTGATCTCTGGCACATCTGAAAAGAGATTGTATTGCAAGTCACTGTCTCATCCCAGGTGCCCATAAAGTGGCAGACACCACGCAAAGGTTCATCGTTGAATTAAGGATGAGAAGCCTGTCTTGCCCAAGGCAAGCAGCATTTGGAACAACAGCACTTGCCACAGATATGGGGACCAGGACAGTCTACATCCGCTCTTGTCACCTCTGCAAAGACAGAAGTCAGAGGGCTGTGCTCATCTCCTGCCTCTCCTCTTGCACTTGAGCTGTTGGTTGTGTGGAGCATGGCTGTGCTTTTTGTTCTTCATAAGGCTATGTCAGGACTTTTCATTTAAACAGCCAGATGAAGGGAAAAAAAATGTTGAGCTTTGGATTGAAGTAGTGTAAAAAGGAAGAAGTTTTGCTTCTCACCCAATGAAGTAGAATCAAACTAAGTCCACTTAGTTTGGCAGGAAATATTCCTTCTGGCTCCAGATTAAATGTGTCATTTCAGGCACTTACAAGAAAAGAAAGGAAATGAACAGCTACAAACAAAACACTTGAGAGGAAGGCAATGGACCCTTACTTTTTTTCAAACTTGCAGGATGTGAGAGGTCCATATTAGTAGGCATCTCCACCCCCAGAGCCATCCACCTGCATCTGCTGAGAGAGTGCCCGGTGAGAGGCATTTTGCACCTGGAAGTGCTGTTACACCCTCTTCCAATACTGCTCACTTTGTATAAATGTCTTTGTTAAACCCCATCGGCTTCAGTTGCGTTCCAAAATATCACAGAAAGAAGAATTTGGCCTCAGATGTCTCAGACTGATGATCTTACAGTATGTTTAGGTATTATTCATAGCTGTAGGTGAATGGAAAGATTTTTCAAATAAATCATTACTGTGAGTATCAGATTTTCCTGGTATTCAAGAAAAGGGAACAATATCATCATTTTCAAGAAGCTCTATTAACTTTTGAAACCCATTGGGAGGGGAAGCAATAGTAATGGAAGACTAAGAACAAAAGTTGGATTCTTCCTCCAAAAGAGCAGCTGATGTGTACACATAGAAATGCACACCTGCATCTCTTATGCATGAGTATCTTTATGAAAGTGAAGCAGTGTTACAGGAATTGCATTTCCTCTTCTATATTTAAATTCTCTGATTAAAGTAAATGAGCCAAAAGATAGGTGCAAGATGTTTCACTGAGCACAGCTTGGCCAGGAAGGAAAGAAGGAAGGAAGGAAAGCAAGCAAGCTATTTTTTTTGCAGAGCAGCTACGCAGATAAGGAACAAGACTACATTCTTCTGAGAGGAAGGTATACCACAGTCTCCTGAGTGTGATGTGCAGCTTATATAAAATACACTGTTCAAACTCCGGCTCTGTTGCAGTCAGTCACGTCAGGGGCAATTCCCAAGTGCCAGGGTTGGGAGCTGTGTGTGGATCTGAGCTACCTCTGGGGTTGGTGTCTAAGTCATAGTGCACTTTTTCTGAACGTGGAGCACTAGCCAGAAAAGATGGGCATGTGCTGTCACTCTTGCATGAGCAGCCACTGCCACGGAGATGTCCAGCAAAGGCATCCAAGGGGGCGTTGACTCTGGACCTGGAAAAGCAAGGAGATCTTGAATGATGGTGAGGAGGGGACTGAGGAGAAGCTCAGCAGCCTGTTCTGACCCAGCACAACCATTCTTATGTTTAACTCTGATGTTGTTTCATTCAAAATTACGTTCACAGTCTTTAATCAATCAAACCCAGCAACTCTTACAGTAAACTTTTGTCATACATAGATGTTGTTTTCTTATGCTCCATATGTGCCTGTTCTTTCTTCTCTTTTGCTTTGATCATGGACTTGAAGAGGAGTGGAGAATCATTTTGCTATGTGTTTGGATAACACCTTACCAAGCTGAGCATTGGTCCGTGCCTGGAATTTCTAGGCACTTCCTTGATATGAATAAATACTTACAATCTATACTTCTGAAAAAGGCCACAAGCCAGTAAGTTTGATGTTCATGTAAACATCCTAAGTAAGAAACGACAGAGCTCCAGTCCCCACAGGCTGTGAGAATTAGCCAGATGCACTGTTTAAGAGATATCAATGATAACAGCCTGAATAGTTACAGATTCTGTCATCCAGATCTTAAACACCATATGCTTATTAAGAACATGGCTTTGGATACCCACTGACACTAGGTGAGACAAGGGGTGAGGTACAGGGAAAGAGGGTGCTGTAACAAAACACAGGCAGAGGGCTGAGCAGCCTCAGCACCTGCCTCTGCACCGACTCACCCGGCATGGGCGCCTGCATACAAGACATGCTCATGTGCATCCCTTACATTGGCGCTGCGTTTACTCCGGCATAACCTGGTGATGGCTGTAGGACACAAGGATGGGCGTCTCCTACTCCACATCCACACAAGACAGCGCCTTTGTATTGTGCTTCAGTGTCGTAGCTCTTCCTCCACAAAATAGCCTCCTTTAAAAATACTTTATGCATGCTGGTAGCCATGCTCACAGTAGATTCCAGATTTTTCTTACAACTGGATACTCTGGGATGCAGGTAACTAAATGAGTGGGTTGAATTACCTTATGCAAGCCATGAGCCATGTACAGCAAATTCCACCTGTCAGCAGAAAGACCTAGGGGTCTCTGAGGAGGAGGAGCTGAGCAGGGACTCGTCGAGGACTGTGTGGTGGCAGCAGACATCAGGCATGGGGATGCTGGTGGATCTCAGAATGCCTGGGTTTGGTCCTCAGTGTTTTCCCTGTAGCAGGGAGATGGAGTGTGCCTGGTCATGCAACACAGGTAGCTCCTGTTCCATCCTTGCTGCAGGGGAAGAAAGGTTGATACACATTTCCCATTGAAGATTCAGTTGTCCATCTTATGTTACTTTTCAAAGAGAAGCCTAATTTTAGTGTCCAGGAGGCAGAACTGCCATGAGATCATATGGGGAACTGGAGGATGATCTTTTCTTTCATTGTACTGAAGAATGTTCTGTACAGCTCTTTAGAAAAAAAGAGCCTAAATGCCTTTCCTGCAAAGTCTGGACAAACACTATAGATTTTCACGCTAACTTTAAGCATAATGGGAATCAAAGATACCTGTCGTGGAGGGAAGGGAAGACCACTAAGCAGAATTGAAGCAAGGAAGGGAATGTGATTTTGCTAATACCCTTCACATATTGATGTCGGTCTATACCAATGTACAGGTCTCTTGGCTCAAAGGCAGGACTGCTCATGTATATGAGAGTCCAGCTCAGCATGGACGTGAGCAACCCAGCAAAAGCCAAATGATACACCTGGTTTTTTCCAATGTTTGTCTCACCCACGCTCCTGTAACTCTGCTGATTTTGCAGGAGATGGAAAGTAGGTTATGTACTATGCCTGGCAAGGGTAACAGGCAAGGATGAGGCTACCGAACGAGTCAGAAAATGCTTACAGGAGTTAGCTCTGGCAGCCAGTCCTGCTGCAAACTCACATTTCTTTTATGCAACTACCATTTATGTTGTTGGTAACCATGCAAACCATAACCTTGGCAGCCCCTTAGAAGTAACAGTTTTGTAAGTATGAGCAGTTCTTCAACAATTTGCAGTTCTTCACCATCCCTGGAGGTATTCAAAAGACATTTAGATGTGGCCCTAAGGGATATGATTTAGTGGTGGACTTGGTAGTGCAGGGTTAATGGTCGGACCTGATGATCTTGGAGGTCTCTTCCAGCCAGAACAATTCTATGATTCTATGATTCTAATTTCTTAAGCACACAAGTGCACCTTCAGGCTCAGGCACTTTGTATGGCACCTTTCTCCATGGCTGAGTTCACATATATTGTGAATAATGATAATAAAACTGAATTTCTCATTTAGTTGGGGAGTGCAGGCATGGAAGTGGTGGGGTGAGCCCAGTCCCACAGGACCAGCAGCAGGGATCAGGCTTCAGTCTGGAAAGGGCTGCAGGACACTTGTTCCTCCTGCCCCACACTCGACATACATCAACCCCACATCAGCCCCACACCCATAAGTGTCTCCTGGACTTCCCAATGGCTTTTAGCAAACTCTTAGTAGATGTGCAAAAGCCAGAAGTATAAGGTACCACAGGAATAGAGGTGGTGTTGGGGCACTGACAGTGAGTCCCCAGAGTAGAGTTTTTCCAGTTACAAGTCCCACTTGATCCCTACGTGATTTTTCTTTCGGACACTCTTGTTACTGGCTCAGAAATGGCTGTGTCTCAAAAGGTGTTTAAAACATGGTTTCTTCTCATATTGATATGAACAAATGTTTCCTTCAAACCATCCTCATGAATGTCACAGCCTGAGTCCTGCCAGGGCCAAAACTGTGACCTACTAGTAGCTCCTGTCCTCTTAAGTTAAATGCCAGTTGCATTTTCTGATTTTATCTAAGTATAGGTGTACATTCAACATCACACAATAAAAAGCCATGCTTCCTTCCCTGGAAATTCATTATCTCTTCAGCTCACACAAAGCCCATAAAGTTTCTTAGGATTTCGTTCTTGGCTGAGCAAACTGGCCGTATTTTAATATATAGTGATCTCAGGACCCTAGGAGATACTTACATGGAATGATGCTTTTTGCATTAACTGTTGAGCTCATCTTTACAATGAGCCCTCCAAGACTGTTATATTGTCAGTTCTATGCCAAATTAGAGAAGTGCCAATTATATGAAGTCCACACTGTCAGTAGTGGAAGAGTGTAACGGTGTGCACTGGGTGTACGCAGCATCTGAGTGAAGATATGATCTTGAGCACCTACAAGGCTGGAGAAAAATTTAGTGGTTCACTTCATTTAATGCTTTTATGACCCCCACCATGCACAGAAATCTAGCTGTAGTTACTGACTAAAGACTTGTCTCTCACATCCCACTGATGTCCTTTCAAAGTCCTTTTACCACCATTTCTTTCCAATACAGGATTATGAGGTACTTGATTCCTCTGTGTTTTTTCATGTCAAAAATGCTGTAGCGTTCAGAAGGCACAAGACCTGGCCCGTCCTTCCTGATGGAAACACAGCTGTGCTTCTGACTGTACTTCTCACCCCGGGCTCCCTTTACACTGTATTTTCCCCTGGGAGAAGCAAAGATGCCGCTGGCAGAGAGGCATTTTTCTGTGATGAGGATATTGGGCAGGAGGTTAAGTAGTGTCCTTGGCTGTTTTCCTTTGGACCCTCCAGAGACACTTGCTCAGCACTCGGCAGAGGGCCGCAGACAGCAGAGATGGAGTTGGGCATGGCCCTCTGATAGTAACTTCAAGTCTGAAAATGGTCCTTGGTTTTTCTGCGCAAAGGTATTTAGGGAATGCCAGGGACTGTAGGTGCAGGCTGTGCCTCGGATAAATGCCTGCCTCTCTCCGGGACAGTGCCTTTGGCGGGGCAGATGCTTTGTGCTAGGAATGCTGTCAGGGGTTGTCACGTTTGCTTTGGAGCGTTTGAAGCCTCCCAGCTCACCAATGTTTTTGCATTTACATTAGAAATTGCATGTTCCTTTTAACTCTCCAATCAAACTGAGGTAATACATTGCAATGGAGAAGAACAAGTTCTCGAGTGGTATTTTTTAATGTAATGTTCAACTGTTCTTAGACCTTGGCCAGACCTGGACTTTTGCTATGTCCTGTGAGATTTAAATACTTAAATAAAAAGATAGTTTTTTGTGGACACATCTTAACTTTCTCCTCCTTCATGTCTTCTGAATAATTTTATTCTGGTCTGCTCTACACTGCTGCATATACATGAAACTTGCCCTAAAAGTCAAGGTTGACACGTCCATCCCCATCATTCTTATCTGGATACAATGGATACTTGCTTGTCTGATGATTTCAGCAGGGGTAAAGGCTCAATTCTTTAATGGCCATATTTATATGAAGGAAAGGAGATGTTCCATGACACTGGTTTCTGAAAACTTGCAAGTGCTGTCCCTTCAGGGAAAAGCTATTTCTCTTACAGCATATGTAATGGAGCTGTATCGAAGGTACATCCTAATCCCCATGTTAAGTCTTACAAGATTTATAGACTTGGATAAACAATGTTTGATATCCCTTGTGGCAGACCTGCAGGTTATTTCATATGAAATAACAAGTGGGCTCCTATTCCTTCCCCAGCGAAGTTTGATCCAACGTGTCATGGAGTTGGCTAGGAGTTAGGAAAGCAGGAGATTTATGGATGATAAAAGGGATGACATCATGAGTTTGGCTCGCTCTCCATGTCGCTGCTGCCTGCAAAGAAGTGTGTTTTAGGCAGAACTGCTCTTCTGCCCATTTCAGTGCCCTTGCCTGCATGCAGGGAGGGGCTGCATCATGACCAAGTCCAAGCCCTGGGCCACGTTATTCCCCCTGCGCGTGGCTCTCCCCTCCATGCTGGCAGGGCCAGGCACAGGAGAGCCTGGGGTGCCCACTCCTCCGGCTGTAAGCTGACGGAGTACAGTGTTTGGGAAGGGCATCAGGTGTTAAGGGTTAGCTGAGATGGCTGTCATGTAAGACTTGCCAAGTTCAGGTAAACCTTCCTACAGCTGGGCTTTGCCTCCCAGCTTTGCTGACGTGGTCAGCGAGGTAAGGGTATTCGTGGACATGGTGGGTAGCACTAGTCTGGCAAGAGGATCTTTCCCGGATTGTGCGTTTGCCTTTGTCCAGCTGAGGGGGCCACGGTGACCAAGGGGTGGAGGAGGAGGGAGGTGGAAGGCCCTTGCTGCTCTTGGACCATGCAGAAATGCTCCCACGGAGCTTTGCACACAGATTTGCCACAGCAAGGCAAGCAAGGCCCCCGTCCCCAAGGGTAGCATCGGCTTAGTGGCGCACATTGTGCAGGAGACAAGACACTGTCTTGCGTTGTCATTTTACATTTAGCAGTTTCTCGCTGTCAAATCTCACCGACACTTGCAGTAACCACTGATAGCCAGGTAGTAGGCTTTTACAAATGACTGACTGAGGAGATTGAGGAGCACAAGTCAAACAAAAAGTCACTGCAGAATCCCAGTGCTCAACCCCAATCCTACTGGTATGTAGGAGAAGGGGGGTCAAGATCCAGTTTTGATCTAAATAAGTCTGTGTGCCAGGCTTATGATATGGGGCACTTGCTGCTTGTGGTCACGGGAAACTCCTCCTGTGACTGTTGATATTGTCAGAAAATGTCAAAATTGTCAGTATGGTCAGAAACACCATGTCCGCTCTCCTAACACAGAGGGTTCTCCTGGTATAAGGAGGAGTGTCACACCTTGTGAAGCCTTCAAGCCAGGGGTAGCTGGTGCTCGCAGAGGTTGGAATTTTCAGGTTCCAGCAAAAAAATTGGCACATAGCTCCCATGAATGGTCCTTTCTAAATGACTGACTAGTTTGTGTAGACTTCTCTGAGCGTCTCAGCCTTTGGGAAATTATGATACTGTTACCTCACCCTTCTATCGCCTATTCTAACACTTCTCCTCTTCCAGTGTTTTTCCTACTGTGATGCTTGCTTTAAAGTATTTGTGGTAGCAAAAAAATAAATCTCTCACGGGGAACACGTTTAGAAGCTTGGGTTTCACATATATCAAATTCAGACAGTGAAACACGTGGAATGCAGGGTTCCCTGGGAAAAAAATGTGGCCTGAGCTATGGAAAATGAGTTTTCTTCCAGCTCTCATAAGGTCTGCAGCAACCTCGGGAAATCTGCAGGCTGCTCAGTAGATGACCAGCTAACTGCAGAAAGTCCCAAGAAGGCTTGCAGTAGAAATTCCAGGCATTTCTGAAAGAACTGAATAAAAAGCATCTGCCTGAGCTAGTGCATAATCTCTTTTGATCTGAGTTCAGATATGAGGCTTTATAGTGGTTTATGTCAATCAGAGTATGAAACTATCATAAAACATGACAGTAGATAATACTAAATTTATTACATCAAAGTCAATAGCATATAATGACTTAAGTCCACGGGACTGCATCAAGAGCTACCCACATATTTTTAGCACGTTAGGGAAACAGACTGCAGGGTGGATCCCTTCTTTGCTATGTATTTATGTCGGCTTTTGTATTTTTGAGGCAAAAGTGATGAACTTTGTCCTCTTGCAGAACATTTATAATACTGATAGGACCAGACGAGAAACCTTCAGTCAGATTTCGTTTGTATCAGTGCGAAATATCAAAAATATCAACACCACTCTGGAAAAGGACATGCAGGGTTTGTCTTGCAATGTCTTTGATCTCTCTGAATCTGAGCTGCTCCAGAGATGAAACAAAAGTGCCAGTCTTTCATCAGGTATAAGTCAACACTACTCTATCAGCTTCACAGAGTCACTGGCATCTTAATGGAGGGACGTCAGGTGGTGAGCTGTACCATGTCTCTGATAGCAGCTGGTCAGTTGTTTCTTCTAGAGGTGTGCTGTTTCATATGATTAAAATTACTTGGTGAACCTCAGTCTTCATAAACATATCCTCCCCCTCTCTGTAACTGTGATGGCGCTACCCGTACAGACCTCCTCTGCAGGGGTGGCCTTGCTTGCGTTCCCACATCCATGGCTGGCATCACTCCTTCCTCATCCCAGGAAATGGCCTGAGCATATCGGAGCTGAAGCTGGTGTGACAGAGTGTTCTGGTTTTGGCTGGGATAGAGTTAATTTTCTTCCTAGTTGCTGGTATAGTGCTGTGTTTTGGATTTAGCATGAGAATAATGCTGATAACACACTGATGTTGAGGTTGTTGCTGAGCAGTTAAGGACTTTTCAGCTTCTCATACTGGCCTGCTAACGAGAAGGCTGGAGGTGCACAAGAAACTGGGAGGGGGCACAACCAGGACAGCTGACTCAAACTGGCCAAAGAGCTATTCCGTACCGTATGATGTCATGCTCAGCATATAAATTGGGGGGGAGTTGGCCGGGGGGTGGCCGCTGCTCAGGGATGGGCTGGGCATCTGTCGGTTGGTGGTGAGCAATTGTTTTCCATTTGCATCTTTTGTCTTTCTTGAGTTTTATTTCTCTCTCTTTTTGTTATTTTCCTTTTCATTACAATTTGTTATTATTGTTATTATTATTTTTATTATTTTATTTCATTTTAATTATTAAACTCTTCTTATTTCAACCCACAAGTGTACTCACTTTCACTCTTTCAATTCTCACCCCCATCCCACTGGGGTGGGGGAGGGGTGAGTGAGTGGCTGGGTGGTGCTTAGTTGCCAGCTGGGACTAAACCATGACAGAGAGGAAGATCAGGACAAAATACCTCACACCCCACCAGTGTTACAGCCTTCCTATAGAGGAAGGTTTGCCCAGGCTGGCTCCAAGCCTCAGATTTCCTGGGAAATGGGGTGTAACGAGCAGAGAACCACCAGGTACAAATAGCATCATGTACCACGATGTGGAGGCTTGGTCATAGTTAAGTGTGAAGGAAAATAGCAACTGATAGCTGTCTAAAGGCTTGCTGGTTTCATCCCATTTACAAATTTTGTCCACAGAACAAAAGCTACTGTGTTACCTGGTACCCTTCCTATAGGCAGACCCAAAGCAGAACGGGCAGAGATGTTCATTGTTAGGTTTACTGTGCTCATCTATGGAGTGGGTTATGCTTAAACAGGGCTGATGCACATTGCAGAAGTGCCTTGAAACAGTTTCCACTGCTGCAGCTTTTTTCCGTAACGTTAGCCTAGTGAAAGACTTGAAGAGTCAATGCTATCAATTGTTTTTCAGGGTAAGCAGCTTACCACATTTCCTACAGCAAGTACAAATTTTTAGCTTTATTTATCTGGTACTGGTAAAGATTTAATTTGTTTTTCTATTGTTTACAAGATTTCTTGTTAAGAAGGAAAAGGTTGTTATACACACATTTGCTTATTTGACTGAATGCCAAGGGAAGGCACAAGGAATTTACAAGCAACAGTATAATTTCAACAAGGTGCAGGTCTTTCTAACAGACAGTAAAGACCTTTGAGCAGGCCAGCAAATGAAATAGATAGATACTGGATGCAAAGCCTCATGTTTCAGGAATTTAGGAAAAGAAGCAACTTGCACTATAGAAAGTTAGTTTTCTGATTGGCCCTGAAGTCACTTACCATTTAGGAAAGGGCATGCTTTTATCCATTTCTGAAGATTATATGAATTTCAAGTTTTCAAATAATGCAACGCGTAGGCTAGGAAATACGCCTTCTGGGAAGATTTCTTTGTGCATGACTCCTTCAGCAGCTGAATCCCTGTCTTTCTGCTGCAGGAGCCTCCTTCCTGGGTGAGTGTAGCAGCAATGCTTTCTGACAGAATATGCGTGAAAAAAAATCACACTTGGCCAGACGTGATAGCAGCACGATTATGGTGGTAGATCCAGAGGTGTGAGCCTGATGTAGACTTGCAGCAGAGACTGCCCTTTATTGACCTGACGGCAAATGAGTATTTGATCATTTGAGCAGAGGGTACAGGATGGGGAATGCTGGTTGAGATAGTTAGGTACACTGATTGATTGATTGATTGATTGATTGACTTCTCTGTCTCTCTATATACACACAAGATATTTTCTTGCAGGTAGGGTCTGTAGATTTATTTCGAAAGAGATGCCCCAGGGTATTGAACATATTCCTGCTGCATAAAATCCTGTTGCGACTGGCGTAGGGAATGTGACAGGACGGGATGTTAAGCTCAGGCTTCTTCTGCACAGAGGAGCTCTGCCAGCACAGCCACGTTTGGGGATTTTGAGGAAGAAGCACACCATGTAGCAACAGTTTTAGAGAGGCGGTGCCGACCATGGCAGCAGAGCCCCTGCCTGGCAGCACAGTGCTCCGTCCCAGGAGCGGGGCCCAGCTGTCCCAGCAGCACGGCTCCTCGGCTGTGCCGCTGCAGGGGCACCAGCCAGGATCGCCCAGCCCCAGTGGCGGTGTCTCTGAGAGCAAGAATTGGCTCCGCCACCTCTTGTCTGTCTTCGCGGGCCTATGTCTGATGTAGCGGGTAAGGGCGGGATTCTCCTCCACCTAGTGTTGGCCTTTTAAAACACATATACTTCACCTGAACAATTTACGTCTCAAGTTTTTCTGTTCTTCAGGCTTTCTGGTCTCTCCCACGTAAGCTCCAGCCACCCAAGCATATAAGGCAATTTCCATACAGTCCCCTGCTCATCCCCATTCAGCTGACACAAGCTGTCTGCCCCTGTCACACCACAGTGCCCATAGCTACACCCACGGCGACGGTGTGACACGGAGCTGACGGTGAGGTAGCTGGTTCTGCAGTGTCCTTACAGAGGGTCACCCCCGGCCCCGTGCCCCAGGGTGGCCCCAGGGCGGCCCCAGTCTGCGGTGCTGACGGAAGACCCCTGAGGGGGTGTTCACCCTGGCGAGGGCTCTCCAAGGGCTCCCCCAGAGGATGTGTCATGGTCTTTGTGGCCGACAGCTGATCTCCTTGATTACCGGGGAGGGTGCATTAGGTGGCTGATGGCCAGGCCTGAATTTCGCCTGTTTGCTGGGAAAATCCAAAACGGTACCAAGGCTGCTGCATTGGTGTGGCAGCTCCGGATGGCTTTGGAGCATCAGTAGAGGGTGCAGCGTGTTTCCTGTTTACTCATGGTGTACCAGTTTTATTGGTAGTGCTGTGTTTGTATCAGCAGCACTTGGCATCCTTACAGTGGCATGCATTCCCAGGGGAGGTCTATTTGGAAAGGGGATTTCTTTATGCTGCTGGAATAATCTGGGACCCTATGGCTAAAGAAGTCTGCTGAGGAGAAGTACAGAGTAAGAAATACATGTAATGATTGCCACATACTGTAATTAGAGGATGTGCCACAAAAGGCAGATACTTCTCATTAGGTGGTCAGGCTTTGCTGCCCTTGCCTCTGCAGGGTCTCCTCTTTCCAGTTGCCGTGTTTCCCATCACACCCTCCATTACTGGGTGAGAAGACCTAGGCAAACTAGAAAGACCATATCTCTGAAGTGAAGGAGCCTACTAAATTGAGGGGGCAGCTCAAATGGGAATGCTGATAGCAGTATCCAGGGAACGTCCACTCTGCTGAACACTCACCAGCAGATCCCTGCTGGGTGTTGAGAAAATCTGCAAGGCCACCAGGTGAGCCATGGCTAGTGTATATGGAGACCCACTTAGAGACTAACCATATCTACAGTATCACAGAATCACGGAATGGCAGGGGTTGGAAGGGACCTCTGGAGATCACCTAGTCCAACCCCCCTGCCAGAGCAGGGTCACCTAGAGCAGGCTGCACAGGACTGCGTCCAGGCGGGTTTTGAATATCTCCAGAGAAGGTGACCCCACACCCTCCCTGGGCAGCCTGTGCCAGGGCTCTGTCACCCTCACAGTGAAGAAGTTTTTCCTCATGTTCAGGCAGAACTTCCCGTGTTCCACTTTGTGCCCGTTGCCCCTTGTCCTGTCACTGGGCACCACTGAAAATAGTCTGACCCCATCCTCTTGACACCCGCCCTTGAGATATTTATAAGTGTTGATGAGGTCCCCTCTCAGTCTTCTCTTCCTCAGGCTGAACAGCCCCAGCTCCCTCAGCCTTTCCCCATAGGAGAGATGCTCCAGGCCCCTAACCATCTTCGTAGCCCTCCGCTGGACTCTCTCCAGTAGTTCCTCGATATCCAGGATTTGCTTCCGTTATCAATGTCTACAGTTCCCGTTATTATTGCTGGTGCTATTAGAAAATCCAGGACTTTTCCTATGCATAGTGCTTATTCTAGACTTTTCTTTCTCTGCAACACTGTGGGGAATAAATTATTCCTGTTTTGATTTTGACTTGTTCTGAACAAACAGAGTGGTTTTGGTTTGGAAGGAATACTTTATCTTCTGTTTTCTTTAATTTTTAATATTAGAATTAAGTCTGCAAGCAGGCTGTTTTTCGTTAACCCCAGTACTTCCTTCCTTGTCTTTTATGTGTGCTGCTGACTCACCCAGAGCACAGGCACGATGAAGGTGAGTTGCAGGGTTATTTGTAAAACGTGTATCAGAGGATTCCTAAACACATCCAACCTTTTCCTTCCATTTGCAAATGATCAGATGAAACGTAGAGCACTTCTTTACAAAATAAAATAAAATCAAAATAAATCCCAGATGAGTTGTAAGTTTCGGTTCTCTTCAAAAAAAAGTCTTTGAAGAGGTATGGTATTCAGGGCTGCCTACGCTATTTGTGTCAGGCACACTTAGAGCTTGACCTTTTGCTGCACGTTGGCTACCCTTACTTTTTTCCTATTGATTTTCAGGTATTTCTAGCCATTGCTGGATCTTCATTATACCACCCCTGAGATGCCTCTTTGCACCCTCCCTGACCAGCCCAGCATGTGCAGCTTTCTCCTCCCACCCTCCCTGTTCCTTCCAAGCATTCCTTTCAAACAGTCTTCTGTTCTCTCCTCCAGCCAAAAACAAAGTCACAAGTTTTGGGCTTGGTTTGAAAAACTCAAGCACAGCTGCCTTGGGTGCGGTTGGAAGCCAATGACCTTTACAGTAAAATAAGAGCTGCAGTTCAGAGGTAACTTTTTTTCTCCACATCTTAATTGTTCAACTCAGGCAGCTCTATGTCTAAGTTCAAACAGCATGAGATCTCCTCCTCTCCTCTCCCCTCCTCTCCTCTCCTCTCCTCTCCTCTCCTCTCCTCTCCTCTCCTCTCCTCTCCTCTCCTCTCCTCTCCTCTCCTCTCCTCTCCTCTCCTCTCCTCTCCTCTCCTCTCCTCTCCTCTCCTCTCCTCTCCTCTCCTCTCCTCTCCTCTCCTCTCCTCTCCTCTCCTCTCCTCTCCTCTCCTCTCCTCTCCCACCTGGGATGGTCTAGGGGCCGTGCTCTGCTCCACCAGCACTTCACAATGTCACATCACAGGACTGGAAGTGACCCTTTGGATTCTCGAGTTTTATCTATGGCTATTGAAAGCAACCAGTACGATACGTGGCTCAGGCTCTGTTTTGAGCCCACACAGCTGTCCCAGATCTTGTTCCATAGATGGCCGCAGGACTCCTGACACCTAAGGGCCATTTCTACCCACTTGGGTTTTTGTGCTGCCATTGCCCTTTCATTTAAAAAAATTATTTCCCATCCCTGGCATGTTCCAAGTGATAAATTTTTAGACAGCAATTGCATGTGTTCAGCCTTGGGTTTCTGTTCTTCTTGTGTAGAATAACTTCTCCGGTCACTTGATGCCCCCGGTAACCTTACTTAATGCTGCTCCAATTTCATTTAATCTTTTCAGACTAGAGGTGACCAAAATTGCGCATAGCAGTACAAATTATGTGTCACAAGAATTTTGTGTAATCTCTTTGATTCATTACTGCTTGTATTGGAAATATCTGATTCATCTCATGATCACGTCTGCCTTTCTTATGGATGCACCCTATCTGTGGCTTGACATCACCCTGAATAATACACTTAAATTTTTCTCCTCAGTTGTTTCATGCAAACAAGCTCCTGGGCTATTGTGGAGATCGTTCTTATCAGGCATTAAGTATATGACCTTGTACTTTTAATTCCATTTCTACTGCTCCAGACTTCAAGGTCATCCAGTTTTTCCCAAATAATATTGCAGCCTTTCTCTCTTGGCAGGTCCTTTCTGTGTTGCGTTAGCAGCACATTTCATTAACACATGACAGACTGTAGCAAGTCATTCAGGTCATTCCTGAAAGTGTTGCCGTAAGATCCAATATGTTCCACTGGATGAACTCCACCAATAACCTCCCTTTAACACAGTCATGCCCTTTCTGTGCAGCCTGTTCTCCTCCGCTTTTAGTCTGCTGTCACTTGCAGCAATCCCCACAAGCTATGCAGTAGGAAATGTTCTACTCAAGGCCAAAAGGAATAGGTCTTTTACATTTTCTTCTTCCAGAGATCAGTTATCTTGCACCTCCAAAATCATGTTAACCCTACTAAATGCACCTTAGGTTTTATTGCCTTTTCCACTTGTCACAGTGCCTTTAGTTGCTTTGACTTCACCATTTTCCAGTTCCAGGTGCTAGTTTCTCCAGGATTACGGGGGAAGGAAAGTACGTGCCATCTACATTTCATGCATTACCTTCTTTCAAATTTACTTACACCCTGGTTTTGGGCAACTACTATTTCCAACTACTGTTATTAGCCGTTGCAACTTTGCTCCCATGTTCAAGATCACCATCTTCATTTAAAGCTCAGGTTTTGGACCTTGTCTAGATTATCCTTCATTTCAGCCTTCTCCATTCTGCCCATCAGCCTCACTTTTCAGTCCTTCTACTCTTTCTATATATAAGAGAAAAACTCTGTTCATTTCTTTCCAACTCCTTGCGTTTTTAATTTCTATACTTGTACTTCCTGAACTCTTAATCATAGGCTTCTTTATTGACTAATTCATCTTTCCCATTCCCTACAGACTCTATGCTTGCTCCTAATACCCTTTTTTTTGTGGTAATACTTCTTTTTGTGCCAGCATTTTCTTCAGTTAGATAGATATGCAGTCCTTCTATATGAGATTTTTTAATTATTTGAAACACAGGCTGTAGACTGTAGGTTGTTTTTGTACCTGTGACAAAAGACCTTCAGACCTATGCCTAGGGTACTTTTCATTTGACTTCATTTTGTAAAAGCAAATCTTCACCCTTTTTTGGGGTTTGAGACTTTAACTCCTGCTCACACCAATTTTGACTGGTTTCTTAGAGTAACAATGACGTGCAAATGCAATGAACATAAGTTAAGGGCGGCTTAATTGAACTGATCAGCTGACCACTTATAAATAAAGTAAGGAGATAAATCTGATTTTATATAAGGTAATGAGGGTTACCATACAGCATGCAGGTTTCAGCACGCAGTCTTTTGCTAGAGAGAGACTTAACAGGGCAAGTATTTTGGCAAACACCACTATTGTTGCTTATTAAAATGATCTAATCCTAAAGCCAGACCTTTGCAAAGCGTTGCATGTGTCTGTTCAGTTTTTGCAGAGCTTCTTTCTTAGTGAGGTATTTTTTCTCCTACAAGGGAAAGCATATTAAAAGTACAGTCATTCTGGACTTCACGGCCTTGCCAGGTCTGGTGACCACCTTCGGTGGCCAGTGTGAGTGAAGGGAGAGCCCTCTTTGGCATGTCCCTGAGATGGTATTGGAGCTGGCAGCCTTGGCATCCTGAGGAGATTCGCCCAGAGCCAGGTGGGCACATGGGGGCCAAGCAAGTCTGAGCAGGAGTGCGAGGTGATGGTTCACACAGGCAGGGAGATCATGCAGCTCCATGAGGAACGTGCTCCTCGGCAGCAGTGGGGACACCTGGATCAGACCTCCATCAGCAAATGGCTTTGTTGGCGTTAGCACTTTGGAGGGACTGAGTGTCTCACTGTGAACACAGGACACTTCAGGATGGAGATGGAACTCCTTCTCCTCTCTGGGATGCTGCGGCAGCTTTTCTGGTGGTTTTCCCTGCTGGCTGGCCTTAGCCATACCCAGGTGTAGCCCTGCAGGAATGAGGTGCTCCTTCCTGCCACCCCAGCAGTGCGACAAGGTGCAGCATCCCCGTGGGCTGCCCCACTGTGGCACCTGTGTCCAGCAGGGCTCTGCTCTTGCCGATTCAGCCCCCTGTGCTGGGGAGCGAAGGAGGGAGCTGGGGGCACATAGCTACCACCAGCCTGCCCTGATACGGTGGATGGCGGAGTATCCTGCAAGCCTTGGGCTACGGTGGCTTGAGCTGTCACTTTTGTCCTTATCTCACATCACCGTGTTTTAGATCTTAATTTATTCTGTGCATGGCAAGGAGAAAGAAGAATAAGTGTCTGGCAGGCAACCACGCTATGTATCACACCTCAAGGATGGGATTTCTGTAAGGAGAGTCCCACAATGGACTTGATTTCTGCATGTTTGCTCAGATAATGTATGCACTTTTTCTTTTTTAAGTCCTTTAGCATATGGTACCTTTTAATTTACTTCAGGTCATGCAGGGGACAATGTACTTTGAAATACAGGCTGAGTAATACAAAAATAAAGTGACCAACTCAGAATAACAAAACTGCAAAATCCGAAGGCCCCAGAGGTGTTTTTACTGAAAGCAGCAGGATGCCCCCGCAGCTTCTACTGCTGTGGCTCATAAGGGCATAAAGATGGGGAGGTGCACCCAAAGGATGGTGCAGAGCCCAGCTGTGGCTTGGTGTAACTTAGTTTATATAGGAACCAGCCCGTGAGGTGAAACATGAGCACAAACTTTCCCCCTCCAGGCAGAAAAAGGTCGTAGAAGGAAAGAGATGGGTGAAATTCCAGCCTTGCTGAAGTGGATGGGAATTTTGCCACTGGTCATGCAATACAGGAGTCTCCCCTACAGACCCGTAAGGAATTTTGTAACTGTATTGTAATGTGTGCTGGGGAAAATGATAATACGATGGGGAAAATTCAGTGCTTGGATAAATAAGTGTTTGACATTACATCTGTTTACATGTTTTCCACCAAAGTTATACTGGGTCATTTCTCCTCAAGGACAGAGAAGCCTGGAAAAGCCTCTGTGAGGGGAAGGAGCAGAAAGAGCCCCTTTTCTGCCCGTTTAGTTGTGTCATACGCTGAGAAGGTCCTAACCCCGCGTGAGGGCTTGTGGTTTTTCTTCAAAGGCCCCGTGTCGGTACAGACAATCACAGCTGATGAGGATTGCCCCTAGTGTGCACTTTTGTTTTCTAGCATAGCCTCCTCGGAAAATATGATGTTACAATATTGGCCAGCCAGTCAGTCTGTCGCTCTTGGTTGGCCGCTCCTGTTGTAACATGATGATACTGGGGTTTTTTTTGCTAGTTTTCCATCAGCTCTCATAGAGATCAGGCTACAAAATGTTGACTTCCTCCTGAACCTTTGGATCCTGTTGGTATCTCCTCTCTGCTGGGCTATTTCATCCCACTTCCCAGGCAGTTCTCAGCATCCTCTCCTATGAAGACAGGCTGAGAGAGTTGGGCTTGTTCAGCCTGGAGAAGAGAAGGCTCCAGGGAGACCTTATTGCGGCCTTTCAGTACTCAAAGGGGGCTTATAGGAAAGATGGGGACAAACTTTTTAGCAGGGACAGTTGCAATAGGACAAGGGGTAATGGTTTTAAACTAAAGGAAGGGAGATTTAGACTAGACATAAGGAAAAAGTTTTTCACAATGAGGGTGGTGAAGCACTGGAACAGGTTGCCCAGAGAGGTGGCAGATACCCCATTCCTGGAAACATTCCAGGTCAGGCTGGATGGGGCTCTGGGCAACCTGATCTAGTTGAGGATGTCCCTGCTCATTGCAGGGGGGTTGGACTAGATGACCTTTAAAGGGTGTCTTCCAACCCAAACTATTCTATGATTCTATGTTTCTATCCTCTGCAGAGCTGCATCCCTGGTTTATTGACAGGCTTTTCTCTTGCAGACTGCATTGAATGACTTCCTCACAAACATAAACAGAGTAATTTTACAATAACTCTGTCAGATAAGGAAGAATTATCACCTCTACTTACACCAGAAACATGGGAGCTTTTCTAGTGCCCACAAACACGTGGTTGCCAAAGATTAACTGATTTTCCTAGCATATATTGTGTTCTCGTCCAGAGGAGATTTCTGAGTGGGGTGGAGATGTCTCCACTGACACAGGGTGTGGCAAAGGGGTGATGGGGAGAAGTCCAGTCACTAATTTTGGCGATTGACTGGAAGGGACATTCCCCCAACCAAGCTTTGGCGAGCAAGTGCAGGATTAGTTTAATAAATTACAAGGATTTTTTTTTCTTTTTAAGTTAAAAGAAGGAAGGGATGTGTTCAGTTTGTAAACACAAATGCAAACACATTTGGTAACTAAGCAGGTTGGCCAGTGTTCTGCTTGTAAAGGATGAAGTTTGCTGTTAGGCTTTGGAATAATAGCATATAGCAGTACACTGAGTATTTGTCATGAAGTGATTTCATCTTCTATGTTAATGCAATCTACGCAGTGCCAAGACTGATGTTTTTAAAAGTCAGATGTGGCAAAGGAAAAAGTTAATCCTTTGGAGAAAGAATAACATACTGATTAGCCTCGCTATTTAGAACTATATGTATATGCATTTAGATCATGTTGGATTTAATATCTCAAGACTTGAATGAAGCTTTTCATGAGTATCAGCTCCTAAGAATGTTAAAAATGCTTTTGTTTTTAAAGAAAATAAACATTTTCTGTGCTTTTATGACCAACAGCTTTTAATATTAAAATTCAAAGATAAAAATCACTTTGAAATCGCTTATGGCAGTTGATACTGTATGTTTACATATTACATTCCTTTTTAGTTTAGACACTGAAAATAGATAAGGTGGTTACCGAGTTTTTTCTAGAAAATGTCAGCTTCACATTCCTATTAACACGTTGCTAAAGCTTTGGCCAATTATGTCTAAAATGAGCCTGCCACCGTGAGGTATAGAACTGAAGGGACACCGTCACGGTTTAAGGTATGAAATTGCCTCACAGATATAGAGTGAGACTTGAAGAAGACATGCTGCAAGACACAACCAGAGGAAGAAATCCAGAAATGAGAGAACCAGCCCCCTTCCCCCAAGAGACTGCAGTCCTGCTCCAACAGATGGGCATCAAACAAGCCCAAGAGCACACCCACAATTCGTTAACCAAGGCACAGTGTGGATCTGATGATAGTGACATGGATAAGAGGGTCTCTGTGGTTGCAGAGTCAGTCCCCTCACTTGTGACTGAGGGTATATACAGTAGGTATATGTCTGTAAAGATGAATCCCAGTGGCCACCATCTCAGAGACTGGGATACCAGTTTCTTGGATGATATGTAGTATGGGGAAGGGGAAGGGCTTTGCACTAGGGAAGAGCTGAGATGTTAAAGTGCAGTAGCTCCATAGTCCAGCTTCAAGCCAACATCACACACATGACGAATTTGAACAAGAAGGGTCATGCTGAAGTCTCATGTTGAAGAAACACTTCTGAACTGCTGATACCCTCCTGACACTCCTTTCCCCAGCGCCAGTGAGGAAATACTGGGAACTCTTTATAACCTTGACTGGGGAACCCTTGAGAAGTCCCACCTAACAGCATCACCCCTCCACAAACACGTTCATCAACCACAATGCAACAATGCACACTTTTATATAATGGAAGTAACTTCCCTCAGTGCAAGGTGATTTAAAGAATGGATTGAAATACAGGATTGAAGACTTGCCAATCTAAGAAATATACACAAGAAACCAGCAAGGTAGCTGTTTGTATTGTTTTTTCTTGACACAACACTGTTACATTGACTTTGTACTTTTTTTAGTTGCATATATGTGGGGGTAGAAGGATGTTTTTGCATCTGATGCAATTAAAAGATTTTCCCTTCTCCATTTTATGCCTTCACATGCCTTTATGCCTTCACTGCTCTAAGACAAAATTAATCCCATTGATTGCTAACTGTTCAAAAAGATTTAATTGACTACTCAACTTACCAGATGCCTTTATTTAGTCAAGTCTAATTTGCACGCTATTGCCACATTCCTGTTTTTCTGTTTCCGGGAAAGATTCAAGTAGTGCTTTAAACCAAGACCTTCAAAATGCCTTAATGGATCAGAAATAGGCTTTATGTTGTAGATGTCTTAATCTCTTGAAAATGTATCTATCTTCTCATTAATGGCATATCCTGAAGATCCTGACTGTTGTTCCAGCATAGCCTTTAACGCTAAGGACGTTTCTGCTGGTTCAGCATGTAAAGAGTGGGCACCCAGGGGCAGAGGTTCGTGTGGTGCGAATTCCCACTGATCTCGGAAAGCCACTTCTGAGGAAGCCAATTTTGATACCTGCATAGGGATATCGGTTTACAGCAGCTGTGAATCTTTCCTATATACTGTAACTCAAGGCTGAATAACTACTGCTTATTGTCATGGCCACAGAATCTGCAACAAGGATGTTTCTAATGTTCATGTCAGGCCCAAACATAAATCATGTTTTATGAATTTGAGTTTATTTTTGCTGAGTGCAGCAACTGACTGCTTTGCTGTAGCTGGAGGCGTTGAGGAGCTGGCTTCTTCCCCCGGTTACACTCCTGCGGTGCCGCCAGTGATACCGAGGCCAGGGTCCCACCTAGCGTCTCCTCTCTTGGCTCTTTGCTGGCTGTTTACCAAGTACGGAGGAGCACAATTTGGTGAGCGTGTTCTGACTTGTGGTGGCACTTTAGAACATGTCCAGGCAGCAGAGGAACCCACGCTCTGCTATAAATTAAGAAGTGCTTCTAAATCACTTGGGAGTTTTTGAAAAATCTTACCCTAGGTCTTGCAGATTAGTAAAATCTCCTTCCAAAACCCAATGTATTTAGTTAATCCGAACACAGAGAGCTGAAGCTTCAAAAGCAAAGAGCCTGTGGAAGGGCTCCAGCATTTTCTGATCTAGCGAGCCTAGTGTATGCCAGCAACCACGTGCTTCAGCAGAGTAATTGTCCTCACAGGGACAAAAGCACCGTTGCTGTGAACTCCCTCAGAAAACTTCCCTGCACAACCTCCGCCCTCATATTCATGCCTGCAACCTGCCTCCGCATGTGGTATTGCGTGGAGATAACTCGGTCAGAATTTGGTTGGTAGCATGTGCTCAGAAGTTTATAAAGAGGATAAAGTGGGTTTTACATTAAATGTTAAATCAGAAGAAACAAGTATCAGCATTGCTTTCATTTAGTATTCCTTAAATTGGTAAAATGTGGGCTTTCATTGTAAGATTTACATCTTAGCAATGAAAAAAACGATACAAAGTAGAGATCAAATAGTCTTTTATTTTGTGAGAGACCAACTTTAAAACTAGTGGGATAACTACATTGGAAGAGAGCACAGATTTCTGCACGTAG
The DNA here is from genome assembly GCA_009819775.1 of Phoenicopterus ruber ruber. Lineage (NCBI taxonomy): Eukaryota > Metazoa > Chordata > Aves > Phoenicopteriformes > Phoenicopteridae > Phoenicopterus > Phoenicopterus ruber. The sequence goes on from CM020217.1 coordinate 53,164,259, forward strand.
TATAGATTTGGCCCCACTTTCAGAGGGAGCACGGAGGCAGAAAGCGTCACTGCCCGTGCGCTGTGAACGCCCTTGTCTGCCCATCTGTGCTCCCCGTGTGTGTGCAGTGAGGAGGACGTGGGCACACAAACACGCGACTGCCAAGCGCACTGCGTATGAACTTGCAACAGGTCAGCTTTCTGATAACTGATTTAATGGCCCTTTCAAGCTTGTGGAAGAGATTTCTTCTCTGATCCTGTTGGGATAACTCCCTCAGAAGGCTCTCCGAGAGCCTTTGATCCTGCCTGTGACAAATGACTGCCGCAGCGCCGCAGAAAGGGCTGCGTCTGCTACCTCATGACCGAGCTATTTACTGTGTACTGGTCAAAAGGCTTTCTGTCTTAATGTATATCTTCAAGGTGGGGACTGTCTTTGCTATTATTTCTTCATTCACTCCATTTTTTACTTCCCCAGTTTTCTGTTGTTTTACACTTACTATCCTGTCTGTTTTTTCCTTTCCTTCTTCTATTTGTTCATCACCATCTGCCTTTTCTTTTTTTTTCTTCCTGACCATTTTCCACCATTTTAAGGGTTTTTTTCCTCCACCTTTCTCCTCCACTGCCTTGTCTCCCATTTCTTTCTTTGCTCTCTATTCTCTTTCTTCTGTCTAGCTCTTTCTGCTCATCAGTTACGTTACGATGGCAGGGAGCAGCTAGCAGAAACAAGACCAGCTGGGTTATGTCCTGGTAAGAGCACATGATGACAGGACCCAGAACATGGAGCACAGAGGCCTTGAAACTGTTTTGGTTTTGAACACGTGACACAGACAGGGAGGGAGAGGGAGATTTTTAACTAGCCCTGCTCAGTTCGCACACCCCCGCGCACATGGGACGGTGTGAGACTGCCATGGGCATGGGCACAGCCAGGGAAGGTAGGAGCCGGAGGACAAGCTTTGCATGCATGGTGAAAGGAAATCCAGAGAGGAGATATGGCTTTGCAATGAAAGGCAACAAGCCAAGGAGAAACCTTTGAGAAGAAGACAGAGCTCTGTTCTGCACGTCAGGCCCAGAGTGATGAGGCTTTTATACACGGGAAGGAAGCAAATGCTGAGCACGGCCCTGCTCCTGGTTATGTTTTCCAGGAGAAGGCTCCCTGACTTGCTCCTCGCTGCGTTTCTGCCATAGGCCTCTCAGGCGGGACGGGGAGCGGGCACCCACCGGACACATGCAGGAGTGCTGGGCAGCGTGTGTGAGGTCTGGCAAAGCACTGCAACTGAAGGGAAGCCCACAGGGGCGGCGCTGGGGGCCGAGTTAAAGGACAGCGTTAATGGAGTCATTTGCCAGTGCAAGGCTTTTCTGAATTAGCACCAGCATCAACAGCAGTCGTGACAGGCACTGCTGACTGTGGCCATTTCTGGGTGTCCACAAGCCATCAGCACTGTGTCACGGTTTGTGCGTTGCTGGTGGTACTTGTATTTATTTAGAAACCCCTGCGCTGACTTTTCTTCCTTTCATAGATCAACGATGTGGAAGAGCCTGTAGTATCCCGGGGTGAAAAAGAGGGGCAGACTGAGGTGTATTAGATATTTATATATTAGGTTACTTGGTGTAGGAAGGCAGCGAAGGATGCCGGGACTTGGCTCGTGGCCTCTGTTGAGTAGGAGGGAGCAGTGGAGGGAGGCTGCTGGAGCGAGGCCACTGAAGATGCTGGACTCCAGAGAGGGTTTTACTGTGTGTGAGTAAGGGAGAGTGTGTGGATATCCAGAGGTCTGCAATGCAATGGCATGTTTAGGCTAATCTCACGTTGCTAAGGAGCCCTACACATGTTTGGTGCTGGCTTCTGTTACCCTTCCTCAGGTGGCCTCCCCCTCCTCCCAGCGAAGTCCATCTGTTTGGCCACGAACCCTGTGACTTTTGGCTTTGAAGGACGCGGCCCATCACAAAACCCCAGAGTACGCCTTTCACAGCCTCGATGAGGCTCTGCGTCCAGCACCCCAGCACCGCTGAGTGCCTCCAGCTGTTTCTTGACAGGGAATTCATGCATGAGTCTGATCCCTTCACCGGCTCTGCCCCGCGGGGTACGCTGCCCAGAGAGCAGCTGGCCCGGTGTGGCGTGGGCAGGGAGTCGTCTCTGGCTGCTGTAAAGTCATTGCTTTCCTGGAAAGAGCTTTTAGAGACTGTGAAAAGAGGAGCAGCGTCTGGGGCTGGGGGGCAGATGTGCCTGAGGGTCTGCTTTATGCTGGCTTTCTGGTAGTGTCTCTGTCTGGTTAAAAGGGGGATAAACCCACACCACATGCTGCCAAATTGGCTTTGTATAAGCGATGGGAAAAGTTAGATACTTGGCCTTTCTAGCTGGGGCCACCTTCAGGTTTCAGAGGATGGTGCCCTGAAATGCTGATCCACCCAGGCATCACCTGGGGTGCTGATGTGGAGGCACACCACAGAGCTGCCTGTTCAGCTGCGGGCAGCAGCGAGGTGCAGAGATGTCCATCCCTTCTCCTGCCTCGGTGGAGGGAACTGGTCCCTGGCACCATGCACCTGATCTGAACCCAGCCATTAGCGGGAAGAAAGAGTCGGGTTGGAGTCCCTGGGGGGGCTGCAGCCACATGGATTGAGAATGATCATTTTGGTGCTGTTGCCTGCCCACTTGGGTGGCTCATGTTCCCATCTTCAGGGCTCTGTTCCTGTCCACCTCAAAAGTCACACCAATCAGACATGAATGTCAGCCCTTCATTGGGTCTTCTGGACTATGTGTACTTGAAAGCATGTGTGCAGTCATACATGTGAACTCTCCTCTGAAACAACATTGTACAGATTGGAAGCATTCAGTAGTAAAGAAAAGGTAAGATTAAGGTTTTCTGTGCTATGTCAAACAGCCTTGGGCCTTTGATAGCGTCATCTCTCTTTAGATCCTCCTCACTGAAACTAGCCTTCCGTTTCTCTTAGTCCAAGCTTCTACCTCTCTTCTGCTTTGCTGCTAGCTCCAGCCCTTTACTATTCCCTTTTCTCTCTTCCACACCCCAGTCTTCCCCTCATCTCAGCTCCAAATCTAAGTTTCTTTTTCTACCTACCTATCAGGTCATTTGATCTTACCTGACCCTGCAACATGCCCCACAGCTGCACTGATGTCCATTGTACACCTCTCATCCTTCCTCCCCTCTCTGTCTCTGAAATCTCTCTCTTGATTCAGGTAGTCCCACATTCCCAGTTACTTCTCAGCAATTTTTCACAATCATCTATTCCTTTCACTGTTTGCCTGCTTTTGCATTCAAATCATGGAGTTTGTTACTACTCTCTGCTTGCCCAACCCTCCCCATGTTAGGGGACCCCTAAAACCACATCCTGCTGCTGTGTTCTGGAGCCTCTCCACGGCCATTAGCACCCAGAAACTGCAGCTGCAGGTCCTGCACCTCCTCCTCAGCCCTGAAACGTAGATGCCCAGGGAGGACGGGTCCCACTGCTCATAGGCAGCTGCCTCTGAGTAGGGCTCCTCAGCCTCTTCGACAGCCTCACTTCCCTCCGTTACACAAGGGTTAACCTAGTTGCCTAAAGTTCAGATGAGATCAACCATCTTCACAGCACACAAATCTTGGTCAAAGGGTTTAAAGACAGGTAAACTTCTGATTAAGCTGCAAGAGGGTCTTACAATGGAGATTGTCAAGGAAATATGGTATGTGTACGACACAGCTACTGGCTTACTCTGCGATAACTCAATATAAGGACTTATTTAGACTACAGGGGGCTATGGATGAGGCTTTCAGAAAAGGGAAGGCATTCCTTACTTAATTTGATGGTTTAATTTATTCCCTTCTGGGGATATGAACTCATAGGATGTCACAGCAACAGGTTTGAGATTTTCATGAGGCAAAGCCGCTTTCCAGGCTGTTACTTCTTGCTGGCACAGCAAGTTTTTGTGGACACGCCATAGGATGTGTAATGCTGCAGTGTTTTTAGCTGAAGTCACAGACAGCAAATAGAAAGCATTGGGTTATCATCATACCGTGCCATAGCCTGCCCTCCAGGGTGAGGGAGTTTGGTTGGCCAGAAGCTGCACAGACGGCTTTAAAATATTGCGGTAAGAGTTTCATTTGGAACAACTCAGAGCATCATTTCTGGCTTTCTGGATAACTGGAAATCCTGGCTCCAAGCTTCATATGTCAGCCAAGAAGATGTAAAAAGAGCATTGGACAGGTTGGCTCTTTAGGCAACATTTAGAAACCATGGTTATAATCTTACCCTGCCCAAGTAAGTAAAACTACTTCTTCACATGATTGTATGCCATCCCTTTATCTTAAAGAAGGAAGAAACAGACTATGGGGCAGCTCAGAGATTTACTTTCAACTCAGTTTTCTGAAGTTCCTACAATCCCATTTCCTGAGAAGTTGTTATGACATCCGAGTAAGCAAGTTTGCTCCAACATGTGTAGTTCTGGCTGAAAATAAACAAAGAGCAAATGCAGTCTGACTTTGGCCAGACTGCCGCAAGATTAATTGGGTGAGACATGCCAGCTCAGGAAATTAATTTTTGTTTGGACAGCTTCACTATTGGTAGGGATGATTTTCCTTTGCTCAGCAGAGTGATCATCTCCACTTTTCAGAATTGTTATAGAGGTGCATCAGAGCCAAAGAAAGATAATGTTCTTCATACCTGGGTAGTGGTTTTGTGACAGGGCGTGGGATACAATGTACGCAGACAAGCCATTACATAAAAATGGGCAGGTTTTGGCTTCTAGCAAAATTTATCTTTTTCTAAGGAGACACTCAGAGAAAGCAGATGCTGCTTCTCCCTGGTGTATTCTGCACTGTGATGCCGGTCTTCAGAACTAGGTCAGGCTTAAGGTAAGCCTGAGCAAAACTGGGGTCTAGAAAGGGATGAGAATTTACAAAATCTTGTTGAGATCTTCTGTGTTTCCTATTCCCTGATCCAAACCTTACCACAGCAGATGTGACTGCAGGTTAGATGGTCCCCCAGAGTTTTGGGGATCCCGTTCAGAACCAAAGCCTGAAGGGAAACCTGGGGCTTGAATCCAAATCTGTGGTCTCCCTTGCATACCATGGGGAAAAATATTTTTAGTTTGGTTTTGCCTCTGCATCTGTGAAGCTGGCAGTCTGGAAGACCACATATGAAGCAAACCAAGCTAGTCAAATTAATCATCACGCCATTTTTTGTTGTTGTTGATATATCAGCAGAGGAAATCACTGATCACGTTTCATGTACTTGTCTTCTGAAAGTTTCCCAGAATGCAGGTAAGAGGGTTTTCTACTGTATACACAGTGTTGTTGGGCAACAGCCTCAGGAGATTGCTTTCCAGGCGCGTATGTCTTTGGTCTGCCTTGGAGGTCTCTCACGCGGGTCCTCTGGATTTTCTGTCTCTGTTCTTCTCAGCTTTCTTGTCAGGAGCTTGGTGAAGGAAACAGGCAACAGGAAACCCTCAGGACACGATGGTTCAAAGAAAACCAGTCCCCTGCTGTTTACCTCCCGCTTCTGGAGTCTCTCATGTACCTGCCCATACCTCTTTCCTTGAGCACCCTCTCTGCCTCTGGCCCTCGGCTTTTTTTGAGTCTAGTTTCCTTATTTCTGATTATGCCATGTCCTTTGGGAGAAAAGCCTCCGTATACATGGCAAAGATATGTTTTTTCTCCCACGTGACAGCTGTTCCTTATCTCCTCTGAGCACCACAGAGCCACCTGCCCCTCCTTCTGCCTCCTTCTGCTCACACCGACTCTCCCTCCCACAGCTCTGTCCAAAAGCGGACTCCCCGGCTGGGCGTGAGGGAGCACTCGAGCATCCGCTAACCCTTCCGCGTGCTGGAATAGCTCAGGCTCTCTTGGACCATCAGTGGCAGTCCTCGTATGTGTCATTACACAATCAGTGTAATGTCACTCATTAAACCATTTGTTGACATGAATTTGATTTTCGGCTTATTTACAATACCAGTAGTGTTGAAGGAAAATGTGATTTAATTATTACTGTAAGTTCTTACCACAGAATATTATGCATTGTTTCGAAATGCCTGGCTGTGGATGTTACTTTAACATTTTTTTAAGTCTGTGCTAAAACATTGTTAGATGTTCCTCATCTTCCCTTTCCATTGTCACTCAGATAAGTCAAAGCCATCACGTCTCTGCAAAGTTTACATAATTTTCCCTTTAACCTTTTGTGTAAAGTTTATAATGCACTTACAGTAAGACTAAGTTGATTTATTTTTTGAGTTCCTAGGCATAGCATGGGTTTTCTTCTACTTCAATACGTGCCAAAAATGATGAGGGTCATGTGGCTCGGGCAGGTCCTGTCTCATCCCTGCTTTTCCTGCAGTGTTGGAGTGTGGAACTTTTTATCAAACATGTTTCTAAAATCTGGGAGACAGGGGACATGTTCCCATGGCGGGGGGGGCAGCCGGCCGCACGCTCTTGGCTCCCACTCCCAGCCGAGAGGACGAGCACAGGCTCTGGTCTGGAAGCCGGCCGCTGGCCACATGAGCGCAGCACCGTGCCCAAGGTCGTATCTCTCCAGCACAGGGACCAAAACACAGCAAAACCTGGGGTCCCGTCTGCTCCTGGCCACGCGACCATTGCCTCAGAGGCAACTTGCTTAGACTGGCAGAGTAAAACATGAGAGAAGTGGGTTCCCGCCTGCCTCTTCCCCGCTGTGCAAACACACGCGGGTTCACACAGCTCTTCTGCGTGCCTGCCGTGTTTCAGTTTTACACCTAAAGTGTTAGGTTGTTCAGATTCACCTGCACAGTAAGCTATGGGGAATATAGGGACCAGGTGATGTTGTTTATGCCGTGCATTTCCTTAGCTACGAGCCCTGGAAGAGCAGGAACTGACTGTGCAGAGGGGCTCTGCTTTCTTGGGGTGGCTGGCATCACGTTTGCTCGGTGCAGCCTGCACAGGCAGGCTAAGCCTGCCGGGCTGCACACAAGTGCCACTGGAGAGGGGAAATTCAGTGCCCCCACATCACATACACTGAATTTTCTTCAGCTAATAGAACAATCCTACACCTCTCCAGCACCTCTTGCCTCTAAAGATCTCCAGTGTATGCATGGCACTCATCGCTGCAGACCCTAAGCACTTGTCGTATTTTTTTTTTATTTTTATTTTTTACCCTGCTACTATGTCTGTGAAGCAAAAGGGCATTCCTTCCCCCATTTTGCAGCGTCACAAGAAGGCAGTGATCTGCCCAAGGCCATGGAGGGTGGTGGCAATGGAGCAGCAAGGAATCCTCTTCCTGCCAGTCCCAGGCTGGGGGACTCAGGAAAAGGCGAGACAAGAGAAAAGCTGATTTCACAGCATGCAAAGTGTTGGGAGAGAAGGTGAAAGCACCTTACTGGCAAGACTGCAGGTACACCTGACGAAACGCAGGCAGGCAGCACAGCTTGTGAGGATGTGTGACACAGAGACTCGGGAGGAAGGGCTTGTGTATCTCCTGCCTACTCACGTGTCTCACACTTTCTCATCTTTAAATCCCCTTCCTTTCACTCCTGTGCATTTGAGCATGCAGATCTGCGTTTCAAGCCCATGCAGTGAAGCAGGCAGACACAGAGCTGTGACACTCAAAGTCTCTCTGACAGGCAGTGGTGCGGAGCCCTGAGCCAGCGGCAGGGCTGGCTGCAGAGGGCTGGAGGCTGGCAACAAAGACCACGCTGCATGCTCCTCCTGCCACAGGTGTCCGTGTTCTCCCTGGGGCAGAGAAGGATCTTTTGGGGCTATAAGGTGTTGGCAGGACTACCTCCCGCTCTCAGCAGAACGCCGTGCTGACATATTGAGAGTAACATCCTGCAGCGATGTGCTGACTTCCCTCTCATACCACAGACATCCCCTCCTAGAACTGAGTCACGCCACCCAGCACCTTAAATTATATTTATTTTAGCAAAACCCCACATGATGCTCTTTCACTGAGGGGCTGAGACATTCCCCTTCCCTTTGATGCAAGGCATACCGAGATATCTGCGGTGGGGAAGCGGTGTACCACCAGGACGCTGGCCCCGCTCCTGCAGAGCTTCCCGGCTCTGCGGCACGGGAGGACGGGCAGCCTGTCAGAGCGGCTGCAGCGCCCACACGGACCGGGTGGAGTTGCTAATCTCTTTGAAATGACAATTTGCTCTTTGTTTTGTATGTTTTCCAGATGTCACCTGCTGGCTTCAGGGGGAAGGGAAAAATTGATGTGAAGAAACTATTTTAGTAATTTGCCTGGAAAGCCAGGTGCCTCTCCAAGCAGCTCGAACCACTTTTAAATTAAAACTTCAGTAGAAAGAGAGCTGGGGTTTCACCACGGGCAGCTGTAAAGCAGCAAGCAGCTACCAAGGTGTCTTGGGAGGGACTGGTTTGGCCTCGGGCAGAACCCAAAACCAGTCGCTCCCCTCTCTGCCCATCAGCTACCTACAAGACGGGACTCACTTTGGCAGAGAGCGTGGCGCCCGAGCCCAGCCCTGCCCTCCCTCTGTGGCTGCAGTCGCGTATGGGAGGCCACCAAGCTCCCTTCTTTCTGTCCCTGGTTTTGCCTCGTGCCTAGATGGGCCCGGTTTCTTACCGAGCAGGTGTAATATGGTGCACACTGGTTATCGCGTCCTTTGCATATGAAGCACCTCTGGACTAAGCCCTCTAGAGAAAGCAGTGGCTGCTGGTTCATCCCTTCAGGGGGGTAAACTTTGAGATGGCAGTTGTGACATCTGAGTTCACTTTAATGCAACATCTCAGAGCCTGACTGTATAATTTCTTTCTTGCATTTGATCTCTGCCTCCTTTCCCCCAAGCCAAACCACTTTTGCCATTATCCAAGAGCTCCTTGTTGATGAAACAGAATGGGGAAAATGCAACGTATTTAATTATATTCTTAGCATAATAAGCTTTTTATGAGGAAATAACAGATAAAAGGCTTCTTAAGTAGAAAGGGGAAAAGTAGATCATTAACATTAAATAAAAATGTACCTTTAAAAAACCCTGGAACCTTTAGAAAACATGTAAAAATACGTCTGTGTAACATGAAGTAAAGTAATAATTTCCCCTATTAACACACACTAAAACAGAGCGAAATGATTGCACCACATCTTGGTGAGTCTGTTTTTAGGAAGGTGAGTCTCATGCTGCTTGATGAGAGGTTGCTAAGCAGTCTCCTATATTCATTAGTTATGTAAACAGGGATGTAAAATAGCCCCTTTCTTGCCAGTGCCTAAAGAAACAGAGCTTGGACCCTGGCAACTATAAATTAATCCTACTGCTTCCTGGAAGTCTGTCAGACTGATGGGATTTTTTTTTCCTTTTGAGTGGGGAAATATGCTATTTGGAGAGAAGAAAAGAATATCCTTGAGTTCTTGGCTCCCTTTTTGGCGTGCATGGAGTGCAAAGAATGAAGGCGGGTTTAGGTATTTTTTAGTAAATGTGAAAAATATTGAAGGGGATATTTTCCTCCTGGGATTAAGGTACACACCAACACTCACTTCCGTCCTGTCCCCAGGCACTACTGCATTGGACGGTCTTACAGTGGTGCATGAGTTTGAGAGAGAAGTCACTGTAAATATGAACTAGAGAGCATGTGATTTTATATTTCTCTCGTTACCTCTTTGAGAAGTACTTGATGAAGCCAATTAACATTTTTCAAAGGGAAAAAAACCCAGTCTCTTTTTCTCAGTGGAAATCGGTCCTTTTCTTGACATCTCAGTGTTCAATTCTTCTGAAGAAACAGCCATATGAAAAATGCAGCCTTGCTTTGTCTTTTGAATTTCAGCAGGCAAGGTCTTTTTCTATTTTTGCTCTTTCTCTCTCTCCTCCTCCCAAACTTTGTTTTCTCTTGCCAAAGAGAGAAAGAAAAGGTGGAAAAAACAGCAAAATGAAAATCATTCTGAAGATGAAAAGTTACAAATACAGAAATTTTTTTTTGTTGTTAAGCCGGTGTGCACGTTAAATAGTGACCCATAGGACTTCAATAAACAAAAAATAACAACTGTCCTCCATGGACAGACAGCCAGTCCTATTCTTTTCTGAGACCACACAAAGAAAAGAAATGTAAATCTTTGCTATTTTGGATGTTACATTGTACTCATTTTTTGTTTGGTCTCATAGCTGTCAAATCTTCACTCCTTGATAGCTGGCACTGCTGCCAAGGTGTTTGGCATAGGCAGTACGTCGTGCGGTGAATCACGGGCACGTAGGTATAGTTTATTATACAGTCTGTCATGGCAAGGCTGGCACATGGTTTCTCACTGGAAGGTAGATAAAATCCTGCTCCCGTCCCAGCACAAAGGCGTCAATAATGAGGGCAGCGTCCGGCTGCGGTGCGAGGTGGCACCGTCGCTGATGCCTGCACACCACCTGCCATGGGCGGCTCTTCCCTACTCACCGTAAGCCCCATACTATAGGGAAGAGTGTGTGTCTCCTCATGAGAAGGGCTTGCAACAAGAAGTGCATTCTTCCCTCATCCCTCACTATAGCCCTCTCCCCATTTAAGCCGTTTCATTATGTCAAACAGCAATATTCCCATCACATCTCTGTAGGTCCCTGCCTGTCCTTCCAGCCCCTGCGAGCACCGTGTCCGTGGCACCACAGAAGCCGGCAGGGCAGGGGTGGCATACGGGAACCTGGTCTTTTATCCATAGGAAAATCCTGCCAAAGTAAGGCTTGATAACGTGGAAGAGCCAAGTGCAGTTTGGACTCCGCTTCAATATGCATTTCTCTGTGCAGGTTTCCCACCATAGCAAATTCTTACCTCACAGTTAGATCTGACCAAGAAAATTACACAATTACTCTGAGTTTGGGTTTAAAACTTGTGCATAATCAGCCTAGGGCCCCAAACTGATCAGCTGCTACTAAACCTGCTAAACTCATTGCATGTATGACTATTTTCAGATTCAGATCTAGACTATGATCTACTTTGTGCAAATATCCTGAAGAAAAATCATTGTCCTTGGCAGTTAACCTTTTATTTCAGTTCAATAAATGCCTCCTTTCAGCGCACTGTAGATGTGCAAACATTGATTCCCATCCTCTTGCCAGCAATGAGTAATCTGGCAGGCAGCTCTGCTCCTGCCCTTCCTCCTTGACAAAGCAGACTTTAAGCAAAACACTGAAGCACTGGGCACAGATCGTTTAGTAATTTCTTTATCAACCAGTGATGACTTTTTCCTGCGAAGCCAAAGCCGCGTTCCATGCTATTTCGTAGGGCGTTCAGGAAGCTTGTTATCCAAGTGGAACAAATGCAGTCTGGCCCATTACATTTTCCTGGAGATTTCTGAATTTTTTGTAACTGAAAATAAAAAAAAAGGGTCAAGTTTAATAAATTCAGTATTGTTGCTTTTGTACTTTCTCTGGGATTTATTTCCTTTGCAGTCAATTTGTATTCACTCTCTGCTCCTTCACACAAGACGCTTAGGGACATTTTGTAATTCAGCATAGCATAATGCTCCGTTTCCTCTTCGCAGAGATAACGAACCGCAGATGACTGTGCTGAGGGATGTTTGCTGCCTACAAGAGGGAAGTGATGCTGGGAGCTGGTACCGCCACGCAGGCTCTGCGCTGCACAGCCAGGATGCACACTTGCCATGATGCAAACTGGCACAGGTAGGGTCACTTCTGCTCCCATGTCATTAACAGAGGAGGAAAGAAATAGTATTTTTAATTGTCTTATTAGATATTTTGAGTTAATAGGAATCTTAAAATTGAGGGAGAAAGAGTGTGGGGTTTAATTATGGCTGTAGCTATATGTGCATAGACTCTCACAAGCAAACACTACTGCTTATAGACAACTGCAGTCCCCTAGCGCTTCCTTCCTGTATTTTGATGGGCTTTCCTTCTTCCATTTTCCCTTCTGTAAGCACATGTCACCCATATCTTTCTAACTTTTGTTGACTTCTTGGCACTTCCTCCGCAGCTCAAGTGGGCCTGGAAAAAATTTCCCGGGTCATGAAGGTCAGTCCTCTTATCTACAGCCATTGTATAACTGTGTCCAAGCCCCTACCCAGGTCCGTCTGGGAAGCAGGGAGACTTCTTGTCCTTGCTGCGCCTACGTGGAGACTGCTTCAGCACAGGGCTCCCCTAGCAGTGAGGAACAGGCTCATCATTTCCAGAGTAAGGGTAGTTACGGCTAGTATATACTCATTTGAGCTTTGTACTTGGCTCAAGCTACTTTTTTCCCCTCTTTGCTTTTTACTCTACTACTGCATTTACAAAGGACAGTCATGTCTGTTCTCAGCCTTGGCTTTTCTTTGGATGAAAAGCCAGGCTTGTCTAGTCTGGTGTCTTAAAATGGCCTTCCCATTAATCCCACGGTCAGCACCTGCTTTGCATTCGCTTAATCTATTTCTTCAACACAAACATGGCTGAGGAAAGCTGAATGTAGCAACCCTGTGAGGTGTCCCCAGGGCTGTCCGTGTCCAGTGGGCACTACTCTTTATCTGTCTTTTTTGGAAATCCCTCTCCTGCACCGTCCTGTGCCTGCCTTTTCCCCTCTCATGCCCAGTTTGGCTTTGGGAGCGGGGTGGCAAGAGCCGGGTCAGAGCTCTGGGTCGTCACACGATCTGTATACACAGGTCTTCTTCCACGCTCATTTTCGGCTGGCAGGACTCCTGACGATTGCAAAAGCCTGGGTAACTTGCCACCGTGTGTATGAACTTGGATTTTGTAAGGTATTAAACTTTGTTCTGTTTCATTAGTCTGACCCTCTAGGTCATTGGGTTTGACCCATATGACATCACGAGTCTTCTCTATGCTGATAATGCTTCCAGCTTTTTTACATCAATAAATACTACCAGGCATTCCCATTTTCTCTGCTAGTGATCACATCGAATGGATGCTTAGCCTCGTTCCTGAGAAAACTGCCACAGTTCATTAGATTACTTTGCTGAATAATCCTTTGTTATCTCCCCAGGAAAGTCTTCATCTCCCAACCATTTCTGTGCTGATTCCTATTTTCGCTGTTTTAGTTAATAATTCCCATGTGATACCATATGGATCGCCGTAGAGATTTGGCTGACTCATATTCCTCTGTCTGAAAGACATCCATCTTATCAAAAAATGGTATCATGTTATTCAGGCATGTTCCTGCTGCATCTTGTCCCAATTTCCAGTTACCTTCCTAGCTGTAATAGCCCTCTCCTTTCACATGTCCCAGAGCCTTTCACAGATCACTTTCCCACTCTCCTCCATCACACGGTAAACTTGCCTCCTGTTTCAGACTCCTGTTCCTGAGGAGCTGGCTTTAACAAAAGTCTTTGCAGTGCCACTTCCCTGCTCCGTCATAGTGCTGCTTGATTCTCCCAAACTTGAATCTCTGGGCTGTGTCCTTCTCTGTCTCCCCATTCCTTTCAACAAGGCTGTGAAAGGTTGCTGCTTTGTAGGAGAACCTCCTCTCTTGCGAAGGCTGTGCTGGCGTGCAAGGCTGGTGTGCAAAGGCTGTGCAAGGCTGGGCCTCCTTGCACACTGGTGTGATGGTGAAAGAAGCCATGCCACAGGACTGGACTCAGAAGAACAGCCACCGTGGGCCTCATTTTTTGTAGCTCTCAGTGTCCCATCAAGGGGACTGTAGCTGAAATAAAGATAGCAATCCCTCACTGCATCTAGACGCTTAGCTAAGGAGTTTGCAAAGTTGGTGAGAGGTTTCCCACTGACTGTTTCTAGACTTTGGATGAGATATCTTATAGCCTTATTGCAAGAGTAAAGAAGATATAGAATCTCCATTGAGGGGCATGTATCTAAATATCTGAAGTGCAAACATAAAACGTCTTACAGTTGTATTAGGAGAAGTTATCATCTGAGCTATCAGCCTCAGTATTTGCTTTTCTGTTTCGGGGGACTGTTTTTCAGGTTTTTTAGTCTACTAAATCTTCTTGCAATTTATCTGTACATTTTCAAGCTATAACCTTGTGAAGTATAGCAACATCAGCGCCAAAATTAATTTCCAGCCCTGTAAAAGCAAACTAATGTGTGATGTAGACAACGCAGTGAGGTAAACACTTCAGCATGAGGATGTCACTTACATGATTCATGCCTTGAGTAGTAACATAAACCAGGCTGTACACAGTGTTAGCCAGGCACACAAGATGTCATTATACTGTATTCTTTCATATTAAAACTTTAAAAGAAAGTAAAAGACTTCAATCATTATCTTAACCTCTGCTTTAGTGGAGTTATACTTGCTTCTGACCTTGCTATCCTACCTGATCTGCTCTGGTTTCTGGGGCCATGCTTTTCAGTTAAGGACTGTGTTCAGGAGAGAATTGGGAAGCTCTTGGAGAATGTTGGTTGTGGACTCAGCCTCTTGAAGAATCGAAGGAGGGGAGCGCCTGATGTCTGAGGTGGTTTGGAGTGAGCTGACACTACCTTCACTGAGGAGATGGGTGCTTTGGGTTTCACGTTGCAAACACTCTCTTCATGAAAAGGTCGGAATGAAGCCACCTTCCTGATTAATTCATGGGGGCTGTTGAGTAGAAATAAAAGGAATCAGTGACAGACCAGCTACACAGGGACGGTAGGTGGGCTGAACTATCTGAAAATGTGGAAGGAAAACATTTTTTTTTTCACCTGCAGTTAAAAACACAGTGTTTCCTGATGTATATGGACTTTGTGAAAATTATTTTTCTGTGATCATCATAAAAAAAAGCATTGGAATGGAATAACTATATACAACAGAAAACAGCTATTTTGGCATCTTTCAGTTGCAACAAAGCGTAGTGGGAAAATGCAGTTTGAAAATAGTAATTTAACAGGTAAATGGGTCAGACTTGAGTGTTGTTTTGGAAATCTTTGCCTTACTGTTTTCAGTAGGGCCATAAATTACTCTTTGTCTTTCTTGATTGTCAATTTAATTGCAAGGAGGAGATAAAAAGCTGGCAGGAATGCAGAAATGTTAATAAACAACGTCTATGGTGAACACACCCTTTCAAATATGCACTCAGAGGAATATGCCCTTTATAAGTCATACGGAATAGAAAGCTAGATTGTGCAGAATAAATAGTCTTTCATGCTGGGGTGACTAGGTCAAACTTGTAAATGATCCCAAAACTTTGCTACCTGCTGGAAATTCAGTGGCTGAACTGGCTGGTCACAGCATCACTGCCTTTTTGAAGGCGCTCAACCTAATGAAGTGACACTTGAGTTCAATTAGTCTGTTATTAGTGATGACTGATCTCCATACTCCCTGGAAGAAAGATGGAAGAAGCTCAGAGGAGTCCCGGTGCTGGACCTCCATGTGTGTAGGAGGGCTTTGTGTTAAGTCTCTCCCACAAGGAAAGCAGCTCAGCTTCCAGAGGAGAGTCACCTGAGCTCACATGTGGTCATGAGAACAAATTGTTTTTAACTCTTCCCAGACTCCTGGTGTTCACATCTATATTCCTGTGGATATGGCTTGAATCTTTCACAATACTAATGCTTGATGAAGTTATCACAGTATCACCAGGTACCATAACACTCTTGAACTTTTTGGATAAGAGATCAATGGCACCCCAAGAGACTGATAGAGGCAGGGCAGGTCAATATCTCTCCATTGATCCCTGATTCCCAGATCAGATCTCATGATGGATGTGGGACAGCTTGTGGAGGATGCTGGGGGCAGAGAGGTGACTTCTTCCTTAATCTCCCAGGCTTCAGCTCCTTAATCTAGTAAAATCCTCTTCCCCTTCCTGAGATCGCATGTGCAGCAGCATCACTGAGCAGCCACACACTGAGCACTGTCCTACGTCAGGGAAAAGGGAGATGGGGTAGAAGTGGGGACACCATGAGAACAGATGTTGCAAAGCATAAGAAAATTGAGTTGCGAAAGGTGGTACTAAGCCTGTGTAGATTAACCTTATTATCACAGATACCATGAAAGCAACAAATTTCATTATTGTATACATTTAGGATCACTGTCCTGTGGTGGTACAGGCAGATTGCTTGGTATGACTATGGATGTGACAGCACTTGTGAGAATGGGCTGGTAAATGACTATTGCTCTCTTGCTTCATATTCCCCTGGAAACAAACAAACTCCTCAAACAAACTAAAAGTAAATAAAATACTCACTCACAAGCAGATGGATGTGTGTCTTCAGAAAAAAAAAAAAAAAAAAAGTGAGGAAACACTGATGCTTCATCCCTTTTTAACAGAAACCAAGGCCAAACTCCCACTGGCTCCAAGGGGATTAGATGCCTTTAATCTAAGTCACAATAACAAATGAGGGAGCGTATTATATCCAAGATGTGGTGAAACATCATGATGTGGTCTTTAGACTGATGGGGTCAAAGTTTTCCATGTCTAGAGGGAAGGCAGCTGTAAGTGACTGAAGTAAGAGACAGGCACCGTAAACGGCAATGCACAGCGGAGACTCCCGCTATTCCCCTGCTGAGTGTGGAGCAGCGTGAGGACTTTATCCAAAGCCTGCCAGAGTCCTGAAAGCCTTTGACTTTGCTGTGTCTTAAATCAGACCTTACGTGCATCATTTATCTTATTTGCCAGAGATACTGCATCTACGCTTTTTCCAGCAGAAACAATGGACATGACCAATGTGCGAGCTTTTTCTTGTAACGATGTGCTATGTTTAGGTTAGTCTATTTTCAACAGATCTTTCAGTACTTCCTCCTGAACAAATCAATGGTATCGGTAGGTAGGTGCAAATTTCTGTTACAGTAATGGGCAGAGCTGATGGACAGTATCACAATACAATGATTTTCTTTGGATTTTTCCAAAAGGCCATGGCTTTGATCAGTAGTGACTGGGGGAGAGATACCGTGTCAGTAGTGCTGAACCATTCCATCACAGCTTTGCTTTCAGAGAAACTCCCAAATATTTGTCTGCTCCATGATTTAAGGTGTAGAACTTTCCAGCTTGCAAGTGACAGGTGAGGAAGGTTATCCCAGCTACTAGAAACAAATCTGCCCTGCAATGGATGTGAGGTGTTTGCTTAGCGATCACATGGACTTTCAGATCAAATACACACTCTGCACAGTAACAAGGACACCAGCATTTGATCTCCAGGGTGAATTTCACGAGTTGAGTGTGGCAAGGTGCTTGTCAAAGTCGACTCTGAGCAAAGAAAGACCTCTGCAAAGAAGCCACTTTGTTAAAAACTGTTAAAAAAAAAAAACAAAAACCCTTTGTTTTTCACTGTCAGTGTGTAGGAGCTATCTAAGATGTGTCTTCCAATTTGCATTACTTGGAAGTGGAGATTCAGACCAGCTGCCTACTTTTATTCACAGCTCATCTCAGCAAGCAAGGGCTCATCTGATAGAACACAACCCGGATAACAGAAGCTGGGACTTCTTATGTGTAGCAGAGCAAACTGTCCTGTGACAGGAGGTAGATGAGAAGCAATAAATCTGTACGTCTCAATTGTGTGAAATCCCGTCCAACTTCGCATCAGTGCAAGGCTGGAAGAAGAGGCGAGACCCTCAGCCGAAGGCATGAACCGTATTTGACATTTGCGGATGCCAAGGCAGTGCTGTCACGTTAGCCATACGGAGGATGCAGAACAGTGGATAGTCCAGGTGAAACCCGCAACTTGTGTGAGTCCATGGAGATATTTAAGTAACGCTGTTAAACTGGAGACCCTCTTCCAGTCTTCTGATCCTTTGCATCTGTCACATCCAGTAGTCCTGTGACTTGATGCCTCTGAGCCAACTACACGCTCATTGTGTGGAGCCCAAATATCCTCTTTCTTGGGGCCTTTGAAGAGAACAGTTTAAAAATAGCTTAGTCCCAAGCTTTTTTCCTTGGCATGATTGCTCCTATGGGACCTTCTCTGCTTCAGATCTGCTCTATCCCTGTTCTCCCCCAGTGCTGGGTTTATGAAATCTCAGTTTCTCAGAGGCCACCAGCACTTGCGCAAATGGTGAGGCAGCAAAGGGAATCCTGTACCCCTTTTTCAATGCCCAGGGACTCCTTTTACTATATGCTACTGTAAACTAGAAGCTATCCATTCCTCCCAGTCAAGTCTGGTGCTTTATTGTAGATAATAGAAGAACTAAATGTGAGGGGGAAAAAATCACTGCAAGGCGCCTTTTTTTTGTTGTTGTTTTTGCCAGGGGCGAGAGAGTAAAGAGAGAGGCCAACAGATGATTAAACTTTTGTTTCTTGATGGTTCAAATATCCTTTTATATATGAGTCATATGTCTAAATATTCAGGGTCACCAGTGACCTCCTCTTGGCCAGATTTACAAAACTTCTCCCTCCTTGGTCTAGCTGAAGAGTCTAGATGCATTCACTCTTATCTTTTGGGGCTTTCCTAGATCTATGCTTTACTTTTGCTCTGTGGGCACAAGTAATATGAATATAATAACAAAGAGAAAGGATTTTTTTTTCCTCAATATAGTTTCCATAGTCCTTACAAAGACCTGCCTGTGTCTTTTGTAGGCTTTTTTGCTGAGTAGCTTATAAAACATATTTTATGTGGAAAAAAAATGTACCCAAATATTTTTGGGTGCATTCCCTGCATTACCAAGATTTATAGAAATCTTATTTTGAAGCAAACTGACTGAGATGGAAACAGTTACAGAACAGTATTTATTGAACCACTAGACAGCCAAATGTTACTTCATAAAACAGGAATAAGCAAATATTCACTGGTTAAGGGACAGCAACTTCTTACAGAATGTAATTGGGCAGGATTCATCACAGGTAGTCCCCACTCACAGCATTCAGCATCTCTACTCTCTATATATTGAATACCTAGTACACTAGGTATGACTAGGAGGTGAAAACATTGTAAGTCAAAGCTGGGGACTATATTTTCAAATCTTTAGTGCCTATTTTTTTAGGTTGCTGTCACTATCTGCACATCTACACCCTTGGGTGATCCACAAATACATGCTCTAAACCCTGCCTGTGCAAGATGGGGGCAAAGTTTAGGATTCTGCTCCTACAGATGCTCATAAGGTTAGGTGAGAGAGCTGCTCATGAGTAAAAATATTAATGTACATAATCTCTGTTAGGGATATGGCCAGGGACTAAATTTGTTCAAACATTTTGTGATCTTATTCTATTTTTTCATAAAGCAAACAAAAGTCATGTGAAATTAGAGATGTAAGAAGTGTACATCTAACTGTGGGTGTTGAGTGATACAACAGTGCAGACAGGAACTTAACAGCCATATTCAGGAATATAAGAACTCTATAGATTTCTACCGAAAGCAAAGTCAATACATAATAAGTATATTAACTCTCTGAAGTCCGAGTACACCGATACTCAGTCTATGACTTGGTCCTGACATTGCTCCTTGCTGCTTTTATTACACCATTTTTGCTGCTGCAATGACACTATTCATTTCCATGGATTTACTTACAACTTAGGTCTTGTTTTAGCAACACATTTAGGCAGTATTACAGGGCAGGAGGTGAAGCTGATGATGGGTCTGTAAGGACTGACAATTCTTGAAATAATAACCTAACAATAGGATGTTGTAAAAAAAGTGGAAAAAAAAACCCACAGTTGGTCTTGTACTGGCATTTAATAACAGATGTGTTGTGCAATCCACGGGAGCTAATTTTTCGTCTTTGCTCAGCATGGGTAAGGGCTTTAGTGGAGCACTGTGTCTGTTTCGGGGCCGTGCACTTGATGAAAGATGGAGACTAATTGGAAAAGAGTCAGAGGAGACCAACAAGGCAGATGAGAAGTTTGGAAAACATGACCTATGAGGAAAGGTTTTTGTTGTTGCTGTTTTGTTTGTTTGTTTGTTTGTTTGTTTTTTTAATCTGGAAAGAAAGGATCCTGAGATGGGACTAAATGAAAGACTTCCAGTACTTAAAACATTACCGTGAAAGACTGTGATGAATTGTGCCCATAAGGATACAGGAAGAACTGGTTTAATTTATGGCAAAGGTGATTTAGGTTAAGAATTAGGAAACACCTTTTACTGTTAGGAAAATCCAGGACTGGAGGAGAACACCTAGAAAGACTTGTTACTCTTGTGATGGAGATTTTTAAGGACAGATCAGACATACATCTGCCAGGAGAGGCTAAGATATAGTTATCTTGCTTCCGTGCGTGGGGTGGAGAAGATGTTCTCCTGACATCCCTTCCAGCCCTGTATTTCTGTGATTTATGGTTCTATGTGACTTAGACCTGTGTTGAACCAGAGCCTTAGACTACAATCATCTCCTAGATATCAAAGGCTTCCTTTGGAAAGTTTCACAGGCTGGCCAAGTGCCAGTTTTCTGTCCTCTGAGGAGAAGGTATCTCTCTGGCTGTCACTCAAGTCTCTGAGCTACAACTGGCAGAGTTTTCTGCCTTGCTCATTAGTCACTCAGTCAAACTGGACCTGTGACAGCATGGCAAGAGAGCCCGCAATTTCTGGAAAGGTTTTACCAAGGAAGTTTGAATGAACCCAGGATGCACCAGGAGCTGATTTCCCTTCACACAGTCTTCCCGCCCTGTCCTGCACTGTTCTTGCCAAGAGCCTAGTGTTGGAATACCCTTCAGGAATGATGTTCAAGAGTCAGAAAAATGCTCAGGGGTCAGATGTGTAGCCCAAAGATAAAAGCTGAGGCTTCACCGAAATGGATGTGGAACAAGTGTTGTCCCACAAAAAAAAAAAAAAAACAACAACCCCTGAGCATGCCAAATTCGTCTTGTCTTTCTTTCATAGCCAGTGAAGTCAGCCTGCAGGGGCCCCATGTTTACGTTTAGAGGGAGGAAAGATGAATGGTGGCACATAACCAGAACAGGATGCTGTATTAGCGTCCGTGCTTCCTCCTACCAGTGCCAGCAAGGTCAAGGAATGAGAGAAAAGGAAGGGCCCTCGACTCCAGATTTGACTCAGATGTATTCTCTACTGGTTTTCATATGAATGTTGTTACTGGTGATCTGCCTTAGGCTTTTAAGGGGACTGTTTTCTCTGCTGTATGTAATTCTGTTTGGTGTGTCTCTCTGGATACAGCATCGACTGCTGACCTTGGCTTTATGCACAGAGTTGTCCCACCCTGGTCCACCAGTGAAGCTGCACGCTCAGCTGGTGACAGCTGTGAAGGTCTGTGTGATCACAGGAAAGTGATGGTATGGGAGTTAAGATTAAAAAGGAAGAAGGCAAATGTAGATATCTGTAAGATATGCTGCCCTTATGGTGATACAGATACCACCATCCTGTGAAATATACAACAGGCTGCTTCTAGTTGCTGACTTCTTCTTCCTCCAAATTCCTTTTCTCTTGACATTGCCCTTGACCTACACTGGGATCAGAAATCCCATTTGGCCGCTGGAGGGCAATCCGAACGCTTCGCCATAGATATTTCCAACCCACGGTTTGTCAAGTAGCAGCATCCCCACTGAGGCTCAGGGACTGCAGTTTGCTTCTGTGCTCTCACCCTCTCTCTCTCTTTGCCCCTCCTTTCACGCATGCCACCAACAGGCTTGTGTCAGTGAAGTTCTGTAACTATAGGAAGGCTTCTTTCCAACAAAATGCCAACCACGCCAAAACAAGTTCCTCTACAAGTCACCTCCTCGTTAGGTCTGTAGGGAGTGCTCACGCTTGGCGGGTAGACTCTGTGGTGCGTAGGACGCCTGCATGGCCGTCACCCATTGGCACTTGACCAGTGCCAAGCACAGCAGTGACGTGTTGGACGGGGGTGGATTTCGCACTGTCAAACTGTGATAGTGCTGCATTATGCTGGACTGACTAAAATTCATCTTGGGGAAACAGAGGTGTAGAAGTGTCAGAGTAGGCACACTACACCCAGTGCAACACGGGAGACTCTTGAACACTGTTATCTGTCTGCATCCTGTAAGAGATCTGGGCTGCTCCTGCCTAGACTTCCAGGGACTGCCATTAAGAATAAGGAACAGAAATCATTTTACCTTGTGTGTTCTACATTTGAATCAGACCCCTGGTTTTATAGAACAACGGGAAATGGTTTTAAACTAAAGGAGGGGAGATTTAGACTAGACATAAGGAAGAAGTTTTTCACAGTGAGGGTGGTGAAGCACTGGCACAGGCTGCCCAGAGAGGTGGTAGAAGCCCCATCCCTGGAAACATTCAAGGTCAGGCTGGACGGGGCTCTGGGCAACCTGACCTAGTTGAGGATGTCCCTGCTCATTGCAGGGGGGTTGGACTAGATGACCTTTAAAGGGTCTCTTCCAACCCAAACTATTCTATGATTCTATGATTTTATGTCAGGTTATGTCATTCTGGGTCCAAACAGGGTCCCAAGCACCTTGTAATGGGTGCAGAATAGCAGCATGACTTTTTTTTTTAAGTCATGTCCAGCTCCAAGGTCTACTGAAAGTTTGAACGTACCTGGAGGCTTTTTAGCAAGAAGTCAGCAACCCTCAGTCATTCACCAAGCAGATTCCCTTTCTCTCCTACAGTTCCAATGGGGCTGGGCACAATAGCAGTCTCCCAGCTGGAGCTGTCTCTCTAAGAAAGACCTGGCATCTGGAGAAGTTGAACAGCAGCCTCTTCGGGAATGGAGAAAGTCAGCACATCAAATACATCCTGACCTCCAGCTTGCAACCGTAAGGCTCCAAGAAACCCCGGCCACTTCCATGGGAGATGGAGGTGGGGAACAAAGCAGCAACCCTGGCACAGCTCTGCAGGTGGGGAAAGGGGCCTGCCTCCATACAGGAAACGTGGATGGGAATCTTCCCTTGTTCAGGAGAAAAGAGTGGGTTTCATTTCAGACCTCCACCAGAAGGTCTGCACCAGAAGGTGCAGAGCAGCTGATGGAGAAGTGCAGGCTGTGCGAGAGCGCAGAGCAGGGCAGCTGCAGCATGGGCTCATGTGCAGAGCGCCTTATCTCGGCACCAGACGGGCCTCTGCCCTTGGCAGCATGGAGAGCCAATGCGCGATAGGCTTTTTCTGAGGAGCTGGAGAGTATTTACCATCCTGAAAAGTTCTTTGCTAAACCAGAGCAAAGTTCTTTGTTATATAGAGTGGGAGAAATAGAAAGAAAAAAAAAAAATACAAAAATTAAAGTCCTTTTTCCAGGTCTCCCAGAAAACTCCTGTGCAATTTCTCTTGTGGTTTAGTATAAGAAAATACAGACAGTTGTCGGCCTTGACTCGTCTTTCCCCAGTACTCGGTGGGAGAAAGATCAGGTAGTTTATTTTTGCAAAGCAGCTTGAGTGCCTGCAGCAGTCAGTGGTCTACATTGCAGGGGAGGTCATCAGAAGTCCTTGAACCCTTTGTCAGTCTATAACTTCTCCTTGTCTCTTCTACAGTGTTTCCAAAATAACTCCCTGCCTTGTGCTGGATGTGGGAATGCAGGGAAGATCATTTAAGTTCTTGGGTCCAACCCCTTGCAGTTACTGACAGTTGCCCCATAGATCCCACTGTTTATGCAGCATTTGTTTCCTACATCCTATACGTCAGAAACGTCTATCGATAGCTTTTATCAAGCATACTGATTTTAGCTTGTAAGATCAAAAGCCAAAAAAGTGTGCAATGTCCATCAGGAAGAGAGAAGGAGAAAAGGAAAGAGGTCATTGATACTTTAGGTCTCTGAATACCAGAAAAATTCTTAGGACAAAAAATTATCTTAGGAACCATACCTCATCCCAGAGAAAGACAACTGTTGCCTCCTGACCTCTCCTCCTACTCTTCTGATCCCATGTAAGCAAGACAGTCACCAGGGTTTGGAGGTCTTTAGTACCTAGGAGCACAAATACATCCCAGTAACTCATCTCTGATGCATCACTGAAAGACAAAAACTTCTTTCTGAAGTTATATATTAAGAAATGGGGAAAAGGCAGCCATCAAAAGCCTGAAACATAATTAATATAGTAATCAATCGGCTTCAATATATTTTAAGCCTTTCTAGTTTAAGCCTTAGTCAGTCCTAAGGAACTCAAATCCCAGATCAAGGCCCAGCAATACCCCCGATCACAGCCCACGAACCTTGTGTTTTAGGTGTCTCCTGTGCCTTGCTTTGGGATGTCTGCAGGACTGTCCTTCCTAATGCTTGGGAGAAGGTGTCCATCTCCTCAGTTCCCCACAGATGCTTCTCCCCAGGCTCACCCCTCTATGCATTGCACAGGCAGCTCACTTGCAGCGAGGCACTGCAGAGTCCCGGCAAGTCACTGGGACAGCCTTTGGGGTGCCGATGGGTTCATTTCTTCTCTTGCCAGGATAATGGATGGCTTCTCCACTTCTTGGCGGCCTGCCCAGTGGTTCCCGGAGATTCAAAGCTCCTGCAGTGCAGGACCCTAAGCTCCCAATGTCCAGCTTCTCTCCCAGCTCCCCTAGAGAGGGGAGGCTGGAGCCTCCAGGCTCCCAGTCCCCAGTTCCCAGTCAGTCTTGGTGACAGTGAACTGGGAGATTGCAAGCCAGAGGACCTGGACTTCTATCTGCCCAAGTCACTTGGATAGTCCAGGTTTCCCTAGCTCCACTGAAAGTCACCAGGTAGCATAATCAGGGTCTGGAAGTCCTAAAAATATAGATTTTTGGCTCCCATGCCACACCAACAGTGTGGGTGTCCATTTTAGGGCAGCTGACTATGTAGGTGACCCTGGAGCTAGGGGCATAAAAGCCTCCAAGCCGTGCACAGGGCCTAGGGCAGCTGAATTTCAGGCTCAGCCCGAGGCAGAGGTGCTGACTCCCCCTGAGCTCAGCTGCCAGCGGTGGCGGGCAGGAGTGGGGCAGGAGCGGTGTCCGGCAGCTGCCACCGAGTGCAGACCTCGGCGCAGGCAGCGGTCCCGGACCCCGCGGGGCAGGACATCCCCCACCGGTGGCAGGCAGCTTGCGACTGTGAGGGGCTGAAAGCAGTTAATTCCTGGGGTCCCACAGGAATGCTGCAGCCCCCCCAGATGTGTGCCTCCTGCCACATCTGCCACAGCGTGCGCCTTGCCAGGTGCCCAGCTCTCTGCACAGCCTGCACAAAGCACTGCTGCTGTCATGAGCAGCACCTTCTAACCTCCTTTTCGCGTGTATAAAGTGATCCTGTAGACAGGACCCGTAAATACACTATTCTATATATAAAATGATAAAATTTTACAGCCCCTCCTTAAGCTTTTCTTTTTGAAGCCATAAAAGTATTTTTCTATAGGTAAGAAAGGACATGTAAAATCTCCAGAGAGGTGGGAGATTCACAGAAGTATGGACAAAAAAAGGCTCTTTTAAATTAGATTCAGGAAAGGGCTATGCATTTTCCATTAGACAGGCTTTAAAGGGACTGGGACATAAAACAAAAGCCAAGCCAAATACTGAGAGCAATATAACCAGTGAAACAATGGGAAAGTTATTTAGCAACATACACAGCCCTGGAACAGCCACGCTGTAAGTTAAGCACGCACACCAAATGTATTTTGGACTACTGGTGCCAGAGCACTCAGCTAACCCTCTGAAAACTAACTCAGACACAGCATGCTTACGTTTCCCTCTCAACAACAGCTTGTGAGGCAATCGCTATGAAGGGATATACAGCACTTATTTATTTCAAACAGCCACTCATGCGGAACGACTTGGACTCTGTGATCCTAACCAGATGCTCTTCAGTCATCCCACATGCAAGGTGCATTGCGCAGCTTCCGCGCGCGTCCCTAGAGCGGCGTGTCCTGCTCTCCTACCGCTCTGTACTAAGCACTGTCGACTGCCAAACACTCTGTCCAGTAACTTCATCTACCTCCTGAGCATCACCTCTCACAAGTCAGCACAAGAGAATCTGGTTTTGCTGTCTCAGAAAGGGTGCCCTTGCTTGCTGCTAAAATAAAGCTGTTACCAAATTACGCTTCTGCAGCAGATGCATTGGCCTTCCCTTTGACCCAAGTCGTCTTCACCAGGATCCCCCCTGAACTGAAATCTCCTTGCTGCGGCGGCTGCGGGGAGAAGAGGTACCATAAATCCAGTTAAGCCTATATCTGATTCACAGACGTTGCTTGCTCTTGCCTGGACCTTTGGGGATGGTTTAGCTCAGAGTGGGCCTGTGCTGGTGTAAACTGGACTCAGGGATGCCTTTGAAGGCTGAAATCATAAGGGATTAAGAAATCTGGAGGAAACAACCAAGCTGAAGGGCTTGGCTCCTCTGCCATTACACAAAGGTGGCTGACATAACTTGTGTGAAGGCTTTAAAAGCAGCCCACGTTTCTTCTTGGATTGTTTCCTTGGCGATGGTAGAGGAGTTTTTTATGTTTTTGAAGGATTTACAAGCAGAAGAATGCTGACAATGAGTGCTCTGATTTTCCTGTCTTTTTCCCCATGTCTGGGAAGAAAAGAGCTTTGGTATTTTCTTTCCAGTTTCCCACAGTAGAGCCTTGGGAAGACTATGTCATACTGGGTTTGGAGAGCAGTACAGTGTGCGGCGTCATCCCCAGCGCAGAACATGCCAGAGGGGCATTCTGCTTCCTTGCAGCTAGCGAGGAATGATAGGAGCACCACGTTTCCTCGGCGCGATAAAATTATTCCTCCTTTTCAGTGGGGACTCCTCTGCACTTGACACCCAGAGTCTACTGGCTCCCACAGACATGTCTGTCGCATGACTTGCTGTTTCTGTGTCAGAAAGTAAAGTAGTCAGGATGGTCTCTCAAGGACTGAAATTTTTTTCTTTCAGGAATATTCCTACCACAGCCACCAAAACTGCTCTCCTGAGCACTTTGGTGAGAAAGCAAGTCATTCAGGGGAAGAGAAGACATTTTTACATATCTGCTCACCATTGTGTCTCAGCTGAGAGAAAGGGCATCAAACATTTCTGATGATAGGTTTTTGATTTACAATTTTTATGTATCATGTTAATGCTTTGGTATAGCTGTGTCATAAGCTGAAACATGATGTGTGAGTACATGTACCTGTGTGAAAGAGAGAAAAAGAGGGACGAAGGCATCAGAAACTTCAAGTAAAAAGAGGGTTTTTAAACCTTCAACCTGAATGTTAGGACAGATTATTAGAAAACTGTTTTTCTATTCTGTAGCAATTTTCTTTTTTGTTTTGTTTTCTTTTGTTTTGACAGTTAATAGCTCTGCTTGCCAGCACACAATGAAATCAGCTGGTGTTTGTGCTCTCAAAAATGAAAGGGTTTCCTATTATTCCATTGATTTCATTATAGTAGATTAATAAAATCATGTGGTTGGCTACCAATGACATGAGCTCAGAGTACACTGAGCAATGATTCATGCTGTTGCATGCTGAATCTGCTAGGGAAGTTTGTCACTGAAGAGGCAAACATGGACTTCTCTTTATTTAAATTTTCTGGGCCAGGAGCAAGGTCTTCCAGAGAAGTCCAGATTCTTACTGCAGCTTTGGGGTGCCATTATAGCACGTGCAAGTCGGAATAACTGAATAATCCTAACTATTAGATTGAAATCAGTTCTGCTGAAGAAGAAGAAGAGAAGTGGGAATCCTGGACCAGGGTCCTGCCAGATCAGCGCACACCTTGGCACGCGTTTACATTTGCTCAGCATTTTGACTCCTGCTCTGCACCCCTGGGAACTGTCTAGCTGGCTTTGTTTTAAAAGAAACAGGAAAAAGTAATGCACTCCAAGAATCATGAAGAGGTGTGAGGAGCCAGCTTGTCCCAGAAGATCGATTTTGGACACTGAGTCCAAGAAGTCATGTTTGGACTTGCCCGGGCGCTATTAGACTTGCCTGTATTTCAGGACTGGCCTCTGCCATAAACACTGTGGCATTTTAATTGTTTCAGAGACAGACTGTTAAGGGCGCAATTAGGTACACACTGCTCTGCCACCACTTGTCATTTACTGGGTCACAACCAGCAACCTCTACAAAAGGTCCGCTGATCCCACTTTCCTTTCCTGCCTCTCCCAAAACCCTTTCCCACAACTGAATCAGAGCTCCACAGTTTTAGTTTGTGTCTCATTTTCCATTATTCTTACACTTATTTTCTCCAGGGCGCTCCACTGAGCCTGCCTACCAGACATATACAAGTAGGAAAAAGATACAAGAAGAAAATTTGCGTATAATGTATTCCATGGGCTAAGCAGGAACTAACAGACATTAGGAAGTCCAGACTTAATAGACGTTGGGAGTGGGTGTTGCGTTTGTTCTCCTGCTGGCGTTTGCCTTCGCCCAATGTTAGGATCAGTTAATTTGTGGGGATCGCTAAGGCAAGTCACATAAGTGTTGTCATTTCGGTGTGTTTGTGTTTGGTACCAGAGGGCTGTGCTGATATCCAAAGGGAGCTCCATAGGCTGGGGAATGGGCTGAGAGGTCCCTCATCAAGTTCGACAAGGGGAAATGCAAAGTCCTGCGCTGGGGAGGAACAAGCGCAGACACCAGCAAAGGCTGGGGGCTGACCAGCTGGAAAGCAGCTCTGCAGGGAAAGCCCTGCAGGCTTTCAACTCGCTGCATTGGTGGGCAATGAGCTGATCATGAAATGTGCCCTTGTGGCAAAGAAGGCTAAAAGCTTGCTGGGATGCTTTAGGAGGGCGGTCAAACATGGGCACAGGTTGCCCAGAGAGGCTGTGGAGTCTCTGTCTTCAGAGATCCTCAAGAGTGGACATGGCTGCGAGCAGCCTGCTCCAGCTGACTGTGCTCCGAGCTGGGGATTGACGAGGTGATCTTCCAGCCTCTGCCGTAGGGTAAGTCTGTGGTTATTGCAAAGCCATAGCAATGACGTTGGTGCAGCTACAACTGGGCTCCTGCAGATGATTTTATGATGACATTCATAAAACACCCAGTATGGGGAAAAAGTATGTTTGCATGTCAGGTCAGGATTTAGTTCAGGAGTTTGCTGGAAGCAACAGCACACGGCAAAAATCGTGACAGCAAGGGTATTGCTGCTGCAAGTCATGCCTGGGGGGGATTTTTGCCTAAATACCACTGATAATTGCACATGGCACTTGTAGCAGGGTGATGAGCATCATGTTTTGGTGGGATTGAAAGTAGTTAAACTCTGTGGAAGGGGTAACTCAGGACTGACTTTTCTGAGGTGGAGCAGGGGCCTGGAAATGGCACTTCTGGAGTAGGGGACTATAGACGACCAGCTGCCCCAGCAGATTTTGCAGAGTTTCCACTGTGGCAAGAAAGGCTAATGCTAATCTAAGCTAAATCACCTCCTTTTATACCTGTCTAGGTCCCATTTAGTGCCCCTGTGGATGGCACTAAATCAATTAGGGCTATAAAGATAAATCAAACGTTTTCTCTGTGCCCTTCCTTCGCTCAAACATGTTTGGATGACAAATGAAGAGAAAGTGAGGTTGTCTCAGGACACTGGACAAATGGACTGATCTTGGAAGATGGCATACAAACTTTTTAGGGGTTCTGACAAAACTGAGATACCTGGAGGAAAGGGACACACGAGACGGTTGAGACCAGGAGTAAGTCCTTTACTGCAAGAGTCTTTAGGCTTGGTAAATTTAGCGCAAATTAACAACAAGGAAAACAATCTGAAAACAGCTTGCTTATAGCCTGTGAATTCCTGCTCAGGGAGAAAATCCAGGGCCACGAAGAGTCATTTAATCCTGTTGAATAACAAGAACCAAAGACTGGAAACAGAATGCAGATGAATTCAAACAGAAAACGAGTCCCGAGGGGAAAGGCAGCTGCAGGAGAAGTTCTCGCTGTTCCCTCCCCAAAGCCACAGGTCTCCTACGGGCAGGTGAGGGAGGAGAAAGGCACCTAGCCAACAACTTGGTACAAGTGCTGGGGCTACAAGTGTCTCAGGCAAGTTTGTCCCTCACCTGTGCCATTACCTCCTCACTGCCTCCCCCCACAGAGACCAACCTCCCCCTTCCACCGGAGAAGGTCACCAAACATCCACCTGGATGGCCCAAAGCGAGGAGGTGAAGCCTGAGATGACGTGGGGACACCGGTTCTCGCTGTGGGAAGGCTCACACCCATCAGTGAAGCGGGGTGCAGAGACACCAGCCAGCAGCCCCCCCTCCCCGTGCATGGGGCAGTGCCCTGCTGTGGCTCAGCTCTCGCCGCCTCTGAGCAGAGCTGAGGACCTGCTACCCGACCTCCAGGTCTGACCCGAGCCCTGTCCCATGGGTCCAGGCGGGTCTGCCCCATGCCTGACCCCGTGGTACCGCTGTGCCGTGAAAAGCGCAGTGAGGCACAGCCCTCCTCGCCCCGCTCCCTGGCGTTTGTTCGGAAAAGAACCCGAAGCCACCGCAGCCTTGCCTGCCAAGCAACAACCTCTGCTGTTAACAAGTTTGCGTTTATACTGACTGCAAATAGCTAACTTACTGACCGGGCTGGGTGAGCTGGATATTTTGGTAGGTCCTGCAGGAACCTTGGGCAACATGGGTGCTTTGACTGTACAACCTTTCCTTAATTAGGAATGTTTCTGTACTGTGTTTTTACACATGGATCTACTCTCATATGCATCTGGCAATTAGTTTACTCCCAAGAACGTGAAGTAATTTTTGGCCTCTAAACTGGAGGCATGAGTGTCTGTTTTTTAACTCTTTGCTGCCACTGGGGATGCTGCATGAGCCTCTGAAAGGCAAGAAAGAGTTCCCCCTTTGCTCTACCAATAGCGCACAGGTAAGGTTCTGGGACCTATGGCAGTGAGTGGCTTGCTCGTTACTATTGGAAAGGCTTTTTCGTTGTAATGAATTTCAGAACTTAACAAATGACTTCAATGCAAGTTTTTGCTATTTTTAAGTAGGCATGGCAGGATTCTGGACAAACCATAGACAGGTTTGGCTGTTATCTTACTGGTGATGTAGCAGTCATATCCATTTTGTATTAAGTTTTTCATATATTTTCTCAGTAAAAGAAATTTTTACTTCCCCGATCTTTGTCTCTGTTCACTTTGGCTGAAGGACCAATAGCTTAGTGTCATCTAAAAATGCTTTATTATGGTTTTGTGTGTTGAAATCCAAAAAAGTTTTATTAGAAGAAGATAAATGCTTGACATGAAGTTGGATCAGTGTAAATCCCATGATCTGACTCTCCCAGCATAGGTAGTTTTTCTGTTGCAGAGAAGGATAAGGTTTAACGAGGTAATATGCACACGAATTTTTTGGCAGTGGAAAGAATATCACAAATCCTTGCATGTTTGAGATCCCATATGTCCATGTATTCAGACGGACAGCTGGATAATTTTCCTATGTGTGAGGAAATTAGAGCAAAAGAGATGAAATGCTGATAAGCAGATGGTTTGGGTGTCAGTTTTATGGTTCCCTCACAGTTTTTAAAACAATGCTGCAAAGAGAACCTGAACACGAGATGGTTTCAGTGGAGCTGATTTGTAGTGTAAAAAAAGGGGATTATTATTTTTATTATCATTTACATTAGGCACAAGATAAAACTAGTGATTTGATTCTGAAGTATGAGCTTTTGGAATAACAAATGTTCCTGTTCCTGATGCTCACTGCCATACATCATGAACTGTAAGTGACTGATTATGGCATTTTCTCTGTTCATCTGTTTCCCAAAATGGGATAATTCACTGCAACTGTGTTGTCACCAAATACCTGCCTGTATAGTGAAATACAAATCATGCAAAAAGGAAAATAACCCATCCTTTCAGCACAAGACCAGAGATCAGAGGTCCTGTCTGTCTGTGACTGTTTCCTTTATCCTTGTGAGTAACCTTCACTCTGGGGGAGATGCTGCTGAGGAGAATCTAGCACATGAATGAGTACAGAGATCTTCAAATTCTTGGTCCTACCCACAGAAACATGGGGGGAGAGACAGAAAGGAGGGGAGACAAACACACTTATTTTCTGCAAACAACCCCCCAACTCTGTTTCTTCTGTTTCGTCATTCTCAACAGCACCTGAAAGGCACAAAGTCATGCCATCCTGATAGGGTGGTATTTGGTACCCTCTTTAAACTTAGATGCATGGTGAGGTGCCAGGCTGTGGCAAGTCATGCCCCCTTAGTGTTTTGTACGGCCTGCATCCTTTGCTTTCCTGAGCTCCTTACATGCTCTAATACTCACTTCGGGTCGCATCACAGCTTAGAAAAGCATGTTGCAGCCCATCAGGGTTGCATCCCTGAGGTATTCAGCCATGTTTGAGTGGCAGCTGGAAGCACCTGCTACATCTGATAAGGTTACATGGGATTTCACCCTCAACTGGGACAAGATGATAAAGGGTAAAACCCAGTAAGCTTCACCTCTGCTAACTGCAAGGTTTGGTTTGACACCAACACCATTACAGGATTCCTATTCCAAAGCTCTAATGGTGATGCCAAGTCCTTACCATTACAGTCTAACGTTTTTGGGAGTTAATCTTCTGAAGCTGCATCCTGTCTGGGAATCATCACTACCTCCACTGTCTTCAGACTGGGGCTTTTTCTCAGGCTGAGAGGAGCGCTGGGATTGCACTGGGAGTGCTTCAAGCAGCAGCAGAAAGAGCAGAAGATCAGCTTTCAGCTTTCTTTTGCTGATGTTCTGATCTGAACTATTTGAAAATAATTGACATCAGTTTTTTCTTGCCTCTTCTTGTTTCCAGGCTCTGAAAAGTGGAGAACAAGCTTCTCACCTCCCTGCACAAGACTGGGAAGGGAGCAACGCACCTGAGCAAGCCCCTGAGTATGTCAGGAGATACAAATGCTGGTGCACTTCTGGAAGGCAACCACAGTACCATTTTGTGATCCAAATCATCTCTGAGACTGGCAGAACCTTCACAAGGATCAGAGGTCAGACCAAGCAAGGCTGGTTTGAGGAGCTGGTGGGCAGACTTGTGAGCACAGCCTTGGGTTCCCAGGGAAAAAAAATCACTTCCCTGCTGGCAGGAGCCGTTTCACTGTGCAAAGCCACCAGGACACCTGCAGTGTGGATGCAAGAGGTGGGAAAAAGAGCAGAGACTTGCTTACTGGTTTTGGCTGTTCACACCTGGTTGCCAAAACGTCTGAGAGTCCATTGCAAAAACACACAGGTTGCTAAAACACAGATCTGGCTAACTCCACGGCTGATATGAGAACAGCTACACTGGTGGTTTGTTAGGACATCTGACTTCTTCCAGAGAAATTAGGAGGATCCAGCATGAATAAACAAGCTGGTAACGCTGTTGCATCTGCATCTTCACCGAGAGCAGCCTCCCAGCTCCGTCACTGCCCACGGCCCCTTGTGCTTGACAGAGGGGGCCGGCACGCAGCACGCACCCTCGGCTGCTGCTCATGGGCTGCTTGCCTGGATGGTGCGGAAGGGACGATCAGTGCAGTCACGCCTCCGTGGCTACACATGCCGGGCTGGTAACGGGAGCTTGCATCGGTGTACCAGAAGAGCTCCACTGCCCTCACAGTTCCCACCGTATCCCCTGGGCACTAGGCCTGGGACTCTGGAAAACACCACCAGCAGTAGAAGGATCTTGTAGGAATGCGCCCAGGTACAAAGGGCAGATTTGAGTTTCCCAGACCAGCTGCAGCTGATGGCAGAGGCAAGAAAGTGGCCATGGACCCAGTGCCCTCGCACCTCTTCCTCCATGTGGGGAGCAGGAGGAAGGGCAGTGGCTGGGGGAGCACCCCTGCTCACCAGCTTCAGCATGGAGATATGACTTTTCTCCTCATTTGTGTTCTGCCCACCACATGTCACCTTGTCCTCACCTGACCCTCCTGGCCAGTGTCTGAGGGGCCTTCCCAGCCCTTTTGTGTGGTGCAAACCATTGACAGCCCCCTCCAGGGCAATCTCTGTCCCTTTAGTGGGGCCATGGGAGCGGTACAGCTCAGCCTTCAGGGTGATGCACAAGCCGTGGCTGAGAAGAGAAATCCAAAAGTGGGGCAATGAGATGTGCATGTGGGGGAGAGAGCTCCTCGAACACCTCTGGTCTTCCCGAGCGGGCTGGGGCAGCGGATTGCTCCCATGCTGGCCATCAAGGACTCTCTGGGGTGGAAAGTGATGCAGCTGGAGGCTTTGCATTGCTAGCACCTGTGCAAATTATACGAATTCATGTCATGACTCCTACACATTTTCTGAATCCAGTGTGGGAATGTAAGCTAAAGCCGGAGTAATCACCTGGGACTTGACACTAGCGTTGTTATGAAAAATAAGTATGTGGTTCAAAAGCCGATCTCTGTAATAAATGGTTTCCTACTTTTCAGGCATGTGAAATCATTAGTAAATGGGCTCAGTATGTCCACCAGGCTGAAAAATAAGCCAGGACTGTGTCTTAATTGTACTAAATCATTAAGTACCCGTCACTCCCCCTTTGTTTTGGTTGTTGTTTTGTCAACAGTCTGTCAAGCTTTTGCCTTGGTAGTGATCCAAGTGTCACAGTTGTGTATCCGCAACTTAGAGGAAGAGATTGCAGCCATAAAAACAGTTGAAAACTGTTAAGTCTCCTAGTCATTTGCATTTCATATACTGCAAGCTCTTCTGCTCTGCTGGTTTTGTAAATCGCTGGACACGAAAGCGCGCCGTGATGCATGAAAAGTGCCCCATGACTTATGTCCTCTGTCCTCGTCCTCTTGGAGGTGACACCGGGGTCCTCTGGCAGCACAGCAGGAGGGATGTCACAGTGCCAGACCTGGGGGAGTCCAGGGGCAGGTGGCAGCATCTTGCACGTGCTGTGGTGCCGCACCAAGCACAGCTGCTGCCCAGCTCCCTGTGAAGCAGGGAAGTCTACGCAGGGCTTGCAGAGCTCCAGCTCATGGCCCGGGGGGGCTGTAGCCTTGTCTCATCCTTCGCGGGGAGCAGGGCTCCCCCGGTCCTGCAGCGCCGTGGGGACAAGGCCCGTGGAGCTGGGCACCGTGAGGAAGGGAAGGGCTGGACCCTCAGACTGAACAGCTCCTCACGGGCACGGCTTTTATTTGAGTCAAAGGCGCCTTTCTGCTCCTTGGTCACACACGCACACACGTCACCCTGTCCCGGAGGCAGCGGGAGAGGCGAGAACAAGCGTGAGCACAAATGCAGCCTCACGAGGCGTTTGGAAGAGGGCACGGGTGTTCGCCCTGCAGTCCACAGTGGTTTCTTGGCATCCCTGGAAACTTAGCACTGTGCTTTTGCCCACCTGTGGGCTCCCACATTTTTCCCATGCATGCACAAATAGCAGGGTGAGTAACTGCAAAAAGGAAAACTGGACTGTGCAGAATATGGAGTTTCAGGGAAGTGTGTTCCTAAACCACGTGCATGAGAAGCTCCATGAATACAAAGTAGTGCTGCATGCTCTGTTTCACTGACCAAGCAAAATGAAAAAAGATATATATTTTTTTGATTCTTTTATTCACTTTGGAGCGCTTCTGACACAGGAAATTTCTGTTGTTCATTGGACATTTATGCCAGGTTTGAAAACCAATCACACTTACATGTCTAGAGGGACCATATTACCTTAGAACAGCTGCAATCCACACACACACACATTTAGGAACCCTCCCAGAAAAGCTGTGAACTCAGTGCTGTAAATATTTATGATTATGAACAGTTTTGTGGACTTTTATGGGACCGTTGGTAGTAAAGCACACCAGGTAATGAGTGCTTGCAGAACTGAGAACATTCTCTCCACTCTGTAGAAAACTACGCTTCTAGAGAGGATTGAAAACCTCACCTATTTTTGCAAAAAACAAAGAAAAAAGTTATTTAAAGGAGCTGAAAACAGCTTTGCTTGAGGCAGCCAAAGCAAAGAGGTTTTACATTTTTGGGGGTAAGTTTTACAAGAAAGATTGTTCCGGTATTCTTACTGAAACCATTATCAAAATCACAAAAAACCCTTCTGCTTCAGAAAAACAGAAATAGCTTTTGTTTAGTAGCTTGCTGAGGTTGCAACCCTTACAGCACTGGTGTTCTTGGAGCTCTTGGACTAAATTCAGCATTGGTTGGGGGTTTCATCCCAACCTACAATTAAAAGTGAAAGCTCAGTGTTGGGATGTGTGTGAGCGGGAACAGAGCTGGGGGACCAAAGCCTGGCTTACACAAACGTACGGTCATGCTTAGCTGTTCAAGGAACTGTTCTGCAGCTGTCAGATAAATTCCCGCACTAGCTAAACGCTATCTGTCAGGGCTATTTGTTGGGTTAAATTTCATTTCTGTTGAAATTATAGTCCTGTCAGTGGAGTCACTGAAGTTGTTAATTTGGCTTCTTTTATTTATTCTTCATGCTTTTCCCTCTACTTTGCGCTTAGGTTTTCTAACATCTCTTTTTTCGCTGCTTCCCTCTGGCACACATTTGTTACTCAGGAAACAACAAGCCCGTTGTTATGAGAAGAATTTGCCTGTCACCCACGAGTGCTGCACGAAGTATGTTTATACAGCATTTTGGAATTTACGCGGCGGTTTGGGAAATGTGTAGGCATTCAGATGATTGTTTTTATGACCGCATATATGGTGCCATGCAAGTATTTTAGGTGCAAGACATGTGTAAGAGATAAAGTTTAATTTCTGTTATTCTTGTAACTGTTATTCTTCACTGCAAATGCCATTAGCCGTAGCCTCAGCTGGTGACGGATGCCGGCACCCCGCTCTGGCTCTGCAGGAGAGAAGAGGCCGCAAGCCTCACCGCGGGGTGACAGCGGACGGTCCCCAGGGCCTGTTCCCAGGCTCAGG
This sequence comes from Phoenicopterus ruber ruber, assembly GCA_009819775.1. Taxonomy (NCBI): domain Eukaryota; kingdom Metazoa; phylum Chordata; class Aves; order Phoenicopteriformes; family Phoenicopteridae; genus Phoenicopterus; species Phoenicopterus ruber. The sequence goes on from CM020217.1 coordinate 53,200,509, forward strand.
CCGCAGCTCAGCCCCGAGCACCGTGTGGCCGAGGGCTGTGGCAGGCAGGGGGACGGCCGCAACGGGGCTGAAGAGCAGGCAGGCCGCCCCTGCCCACGCGTGAGCCTGGGCCCGCTCCTCCCCGGCAGGCGTAGCGCCGGGAGGGGCTCCGGCGTGCGGCCGCACCGCCCCACCACCAACACTTGCCCTTTCCATAGACAGCAAGGCGGACAGCAGGGTGGGCGTGTGAGAACCCCAGAGTCACGGGTGAGGAACAGAAGTATTATACAGTTAAAAGGGACTTGGTACCAGCCAGGACAGCAGCGGTGTTAAAAACAGCATCCAGCCCCTCAGCCCCAAGCCTTCCCTTACAGTGATCTTCTCCCTGCCGTCGCAACAGCGCACTGCAGAGTCTCACCCGCCTCTTTGCACCATATTGCCCAAACTACCAGGATTTGTTAATTCGATTTGTTGATACCAAGAGCTTCCCTAATTTATCTGCTTGAATCTTTTTGCATAATTTTTTGCAAGGCCTCTCTAACCATTTGTTTAGAACATCTTTCAAAGGAGCAGCAAAGGGTTTGGCACTCAGATACCAGACCTCTGTAACAGGTTAGATGGTCATCTCACGTTACTCCTGATGGAGAGAGTAATAGCAATGAAGGCAAAGTTAATGATCGTAGGGAGGAAACTGTTGTTTCCCATTTGATGACCTTTAACTTCATTTATTTGGCAGACTTTGAACAGACACTGTACTTTTTCATACTTCTGAGAAAAATGTTTGTTCTGATGGCATCCAGCACCTGAGAAATGTGCAGTAGTTGATGACCTTCTTCCTGAGAAGGTATTACAAAAGGAGGATCTTCTTAAGAAGTCAACATTTGAGAAAGAGTCCTCCAAATCAGTTTCTGTTCATAAGTATTTCCTGACTAGAAAGCAACTTAGGTTTCACTCCTGAAAAACTCTAAAAGCATGTGCCTGATATGAAGCCTTTTGTAGTCCTGATGAACCATATTTCTTGAATCAAGACCTAAAATGATGAAGGCCTGACCAATTTACAAGAAATGGTTCAGTTGCCATGAGTTACTTTGAAATGTTATAGTGGCTTCAGAGAAGGGCAGCTTGGCAGGAGGTTTGTCTGTAGCTTGAAGTGAGCAGTTATGTATAGAGAGCATAAAAGTTGTTTATTTTTAACTGACATCCTACTTTTCCTATAACTGACTGTGAGGAAAAAACTGTCTGGAAAGATGCAACACTGATGCCATTTGGAACAAGGTACATTACCCTCTTCCTGACTGTGACTCAGACATTAGGTCTATAGAAAAAAATCTGCTGCGCTTTTTTTTTTCCTTTTCTTTTTTTCCTTTGGTGATGAAAAACAAGCCACTGAAAATGGACATACAGTAGAAGCAGAAACATTTCCTCTATGGGTGAAAAGAGAAACAAATGAGTTAAGAAAAAAGCAAGGACTCCCTGACCCCATATTTTCCATAGTACACTACTGCAGGAATTAAAATGAATGCTAGCAGATGGGGAGTGGAAAAGTTTGCTGCTGCTGACACTGAGGTGATACTGCTCTATGTAACTGTAAAAGCAAGGACTGTTTCTATTTTGCTCTGTGCGTTTGTTTTGCCTGCACTTTTCAGACTCATCCCCCAGGCATCTGCACGTGCTTAGTCACTGATAAATGAAAAAAGCTAGGAAATACACTTTCTCTGCTCTTCTGTCTCTCCATTTGGTATGTGTCCTTTGCAGCAGACAGATATACTTCTGTGTGACTAAGTTCAACTCTTAGTATTTGAACAATAAATAAAAATGTCCTGCTAGGCTGGTGTTCACAAGTCTCTGTTCAACAAAATACTTATATGCCTGTTTAAATCCATCAGCGAAGCACTGAAGCATAAGTTTAATGATATCCACATGCTCAGTTCCATTAGCTTTAATGGTCTTTAAACCTACATCGAGAATCAGATGCGCACTGAAAGATGTCCTGAAGCGTATTGGCTTGCCTAGGGACTCAGGAGCCTGAGAGCTGGGGGTGACCCACTTGCCAGGTAATTAGTCTTCTTCTGTCAGCAGCAATGACTCGGAGGCATGACTGTTAACGTGGAAGGGCTGGAGGTCAATCCCATGTAGCGACTGGATGTGCAGAGTGGGGTGGCTGAGCATTTGCTTCTGAGACCTGTATTTGATGGCTGGGATGAGACCTTACTTGCGATTGAAGAGCAAATGGAGGCTAAGGCATTGCTGGGATGCTCTTGGCATCTTTCCCAAGAACGTTGCTTGAAAGGCTCTGCTGTCAACTACAAACCTCTCCAGCCCAAAGCCAGGCTGAGAAGTATTTCAGGGTATCAGAATACATTATCTCAAGTAGGAATGATTTTGTGTTTGGAGGCAGTTAGGAAACACCTCTCCCACAGATAAAGTAGAAGCCCCCAAGGACTCCATCCAGCCCATCACCAGCCACGCCAGGGCACTGCTCTTCCCGGGACGGGGCAGTAGCGCTCCTGGAGCACTGATGGAGGCAATGGAGTTTTGTCGTTTTTCAGTAGCTGAGGATGTGGCCTGAGGGGAATTGGATGAATGCACACAACATGCAAGACAGGAAGGGGGAGGGCTTTAGGTACAAAAAGAACCTTAATTTTACCAAGTTTTCAGTTAAAAAAAAAAGAAGTGTGGAAAATGGAGAGATGAGGGGAAATTGCCCACTGATTACAAATACAAATGGAGAGTCCAAAGAAAACAGACTTTACAAGAGGCTTATGAAGAGGTTACCATAAAATTTCTCTTCACCTTTTGACCCATCCTATGAGTCACTCCAAGATAAGACTGAGCAGAGAACTGTCATCTGGGAAACTAAGCAAAGGCAGCTCTTCTCCTAAATAAATAAGTGCTTTACCCAAAGGGAATTACAGAAATATAAAGTTGATCTCTCTCTCTGTCCTATTCTTTAGCTTTGTGTTTCTGGGCATTGCTTTAGGCACTTGAAGTGCTGGGAAAAAAAATTAGCCTTGAGCTCAGGACCTGTTAAGTAAAAAGAATTAAAGAAGTACCGTAGCACAACGCCTCCTCCCCTCTACCCTTTGCCATCTACAGGAAAAGTTAATTGTCTATGAAACCATCCCCTCTCCACTTGGGCTCCATCAAACAGCAAGCAACTTCTATGGAAAGACTCCCATGAACTTCAGGGGAGTTTGTAATGGGCCACCTGAAATAATTGACAATCTTCTTTTGATGTCTGTGGCGGAATCCTTCCCATGTTCTGCTGCTGATGCTGGGTGATTGTGCTGCCTGTCACTAGGCAAGCCTCTGAGCTAGTGATAGCCTATGCTCATATTTGGCTTTACAGAAGTCAAGCCCAGAGTAGTGGAAGGCAGAGCAGAGCAGAGATAACTGGCTCCTTTCCAGGTGGGCTTTGCAGACAGCTACTCTGCTAGTGAAACTGAGCTAATTTCCAGTTACTGGGGGGTATGTCTGCATAACACCATTGTGACCCACCACGAAGCTGCAGCTGTGATTGCTGTTGGATAGCCCTAATGAAGTCATAGCCCACTGAGCATAAAGGCATGTTAAAATGTCTTAGCTGGTGTTGACATGCATTTGTCTAGGGTTTTATCATCTGATACATTGGACCTTGACACATAAGACTGGATTGCCCTCCTTTGGTACTGAAGAACCCTCTGCCAAAGGATTACATTCCTGTCTCTCTGAAAAAAAAATGTGTCTGCTAACCGAGGGCCCAGCCCTCGAGTGACTGTCACCGAGCTTGTCCCAGCAGGGGCAAGGAGGGAATGTGCACAGCCGAGTACTGCAAAGCAAAGCCGTGAGGAAATGGTGAGGCTTGCTACACAGAAGTATTTTTGGAACACCACTTCTTTATAAAGGATCAGTGATAACGAACCCAGACAAAAGAACCAGCTAGTAAATGCAAGCAGATGGTGTTTCCAGATGCGCCCAGTAATTTCTCTAACTCAGTTTCTCAGCAGTGCCTGATAGCTGAGGAATGGGTGACATACAAGGATAAGAAATGATCCGGTTTTATTTTTAGCAATGCTCTTTTTTTCATACAAGGAGTTTAGGTTTATCTACTCTGACACTATCAATTGACAAATTTTGGTTCAATGAGTTTTGTTTGTATTGGAAGAAGGACTTTTACATTTTCTCACATTAAAATTGGCATTCATTATCCTTGGAAAGGGACTGTACAAGTAAAAGCCTACCAATGCAAATCTCAGCAACTTCCCTCTCCCGTCACCTCTCCTTCCCTTCAGCAAAATCCTTTGCAGATAGCTCCCTGCCTTCCCTCCAGAAACCTGACAGCCATCACGCTGTGCAGTTGATGTGACGCTGGATGCCACCACAACATTTAATCTGTCTGTGCATTTAACTCATTTCTTCAACTCTTCTCTTCTGCATTATCTATTTAGATAGTATCCTCTCTGGGATCAATGACTGGGACAAGGAAACCTTCCTGCTTGGCAGTACTTTGATAAATAAAAAATAAGAGCAATAATGGTAATAAAACCAGTGATAATAACTATGGCGGCAGCAATAGATTAACCAGGTCATTCTTTTCACTCTTCAGTGAATACAGTTTCTTGGAAAAATGAATTAGATGAGTCTCTTATGAACAGCCAGTCCACTTAAGAAAATATATGCAGAGAACTAAGGTAGTCGCCTATCAGCTGTGTCATGGGGACTGGCCATGCAGGTGCTCTTAGAGCATGGCAGACAAAGTAAGGCATCTTTATATGGTTCTAGGAGGAAAATGTCTAGGATAAATGTCATCACCTTGCAATTCCTGCAGGTGTGCATATGGCAGGTGCCACTGCTCAGCCCATGCAGAGAGACCTGTTGATCTGCATAATGTCACCGTGTGCATGAGATTCAAGTTTACTCACCTTGCACTGGTAGCTGGTCACAGGCTCGGACCAGAATAAGGTGTCATTATCTGCCCAGGATGCCTCTGTACACCATGATGCCAGAACCCCCTCAGAAGTCCAGGGTATAGCATTTTTAATAGCACTTATCTGACAGGTGAGCCTGTGTTTTCTTTTCAAAATAATTTTGCCGATCTAAAAACAAATGGCAGACAAGCTTTCAAAAGTTTGACCATAAATCCCCCCAAAGGTTCTTTGTTGTTGTTTTGAAAGGAGAGAAACAAGCTAGAGGATCCTTCCCAGACCTATAGGGCCAATTTCAACCTCAGTGTGAGGCCATCTCCACCAGCAGATGTTTAATTTATTGCACTGAATTACTGGAATGTCCTGTTTGAGGCTGGCTCTTTCACTGATATGTGAAAGTTAAGAAGAACCCAACCAAAACACCACAAACCCAAAGGAAACAGATCTTGTTCTGCTGTCAACAGCCTGACAGATAGTAGGTGAGGCCCCATTTCCCCTACAGGCTATCGAAGAGTAACTTGATCAAGGCATATGAGATAAATGAAGATGACACAGTCATGCTGGGACTGGAAACACGCCTCCAGCAGTGGCAACAGAGTGTGTGTATGTTTGCTAAGGAAATGGCGAGGGTCTTACTTGTTGTCTCGAGATGCAGATTTCTGCTTCAAAAGATTGCTGTGAGCAAGTGTGAACACGCTGGGTCTTTGCTGTCCCAGCCGTTGACGGTGGTGGGAAACCAGGACCTTCCATAGAGACAATGGCTTTTGTACTGCAGTGAAAATAACTCTGTTTTGGGAAAAGCTAAGGGTTTTAAATTACTTTTTGTAGTAATAAAGCTGAAAACACAAGTCTGTTTGAAACTTTTAATAAAAAAACACAAGAGAGCCAAAGACATTTTCCCCAGTGATTGCTGTCCTTACCAGGACCCCAAGAAGTGGGATCCTGTCTGCTCCCAGTTCCTGTCTGCTCTGGCTGAGCCAGGAGAGTGTGTGATAATTATCAGGCTATTCTGGGGTTACAGCTTTTCTCCAGCAAAAATTCCATCCTGGACTCAAGACAAGGTTGGTCAATGCTGACATGCTTCTGCAAAGCCGTTTGATTTTCAACAAAACAGCATTTTTTGACCAAAAAAGGTTTTTTTGAAAAACATTTCCTTGGGTCAGGTGCTTTTGCACTGTGTCCAAATGTCCACGGTGCCAAGTACTTTTCTAGTGTACAAATATTCTGCATATTTCAGTCAAAGATCTGAAAGAAGTGTTTCAAATTTGCAAAATATAAAGCAGATTCTGCTACTGCAGCCGGATAAACCTACAGTGGAGAGCTGGTTTGAACATTTTAATGACAGGTTTTATTTCGTATCCAGATACTGGTTTGATGGTGAAAATGTTTTGCAAGGATATGGTGTTTGCAAAAGTATTTTTGACGGGATAGCCCTGAGGCACTGAGAGAAAGGCGAATTATATGGAGGCAGGAGCTGCGACTCTATTCTGCTTTGCGAAAGCATTTTGGCTTTTCCCCAGTCTGGAACAAAACCAGCTTTAGGCTCCCTCATAAGTCTGTCCCATAGCAGTGTCATTTCCTGCCGAGTCAGATAACGGTGCCGACCAGGCACTTGGGTGGATCCTTGAGAAAACTGTGGAATGGACTATGAGAAGGAACAGCACAGCCCGTGCAAATCCTCTAGGAGCCCTCATCTTTCATGTTATGTTCACTTTATGCCAGCTGTGACCCTTCTGTTTGCAGTGTGCCATAGGCATTGTCACTGATGATGTACAAGTGCCTCGGAGTTTTCCTGCTGCTTTCAGCCCTTGAAGCCTGTCTCAAGAGCACACAGGCAGAGGAACCCCTCACCTTCCTGGAAAATATTATGTGGTCAGCGGGATGCAGAGTATGTCTGCAACGTTTCTTCAGAGCCTCTTGTAGCTATTGGAGGAACTCCCCATGGACTGGAACAGGGGCCTTGCAATTCATCCAGGCAAATGTTGAAAGCTGTTTTCAGACTCAGGAGAGCAACAGCTACCTTCAAGGGAGGATCAGAACTTTCTCTTCCTGAATATACAGGATTAGGGGCATCTGTTGAAAAAGAAAAAACAATTCAGGTATAGTTTTCAGGTTACCATTCTTAATGTTGAAGGAGCTTGACTATAGGATGTATACTAATAGACTAGGAAGGTTCAGGATTGAGACTTGGACTCGTCTAGCCAAATGTGAGTGTCTGCACTTCATCTCCAGGCATGCTATCCTCGGCCCATTAATGGACAGTGGAGAGAAACGGTGCAATTCACCTCTTCCTAAAATAGGTGTGTTCAACAGGGCAGATGAGCAGGACAGTAGCAATCTGACTATAAAGGTAGCCAAGGTAGGGGTTAGCTCCAGCATGGATTCTGTGGCAGGTCCCTCAGTGGTGGAAATGGGGCAAGCCAGAAAGGGGGGCTGCCCGCTGCATTTGGCCAGTGGTCCCTGGGTGCTGGAGCGGGGTGAGGCAGTGACTGGGGCCCCCCTTAAAGCTACTGCCGTGATCCCCCGCGCTTCGCCCTGCTCTCACTGCCACGGGTGCCAACCCAGAGCAGCTCTGCAGAACGACAGCGACGTAAACCAGCTATGAACTGAGGAGTAAAGCCCCCCCATGCCCCTCTCCCCCATCCTCACCCTCATCCCCTCCTCTCCCTGCCTGCAAAGCCAAGAGCCCGGCCACTAAGAGCACGTGAAACAGTCTTCAGCTGGATCGAATGGAAAGGTGGAGCTGACCCCAGGCTTGATATGATGCACGTACAGAGATAAGCTTTTTTTCTCTCTTTGCCAGGAATCAATTCACAACAGTTAAGTGCTGTGATTGCCTGGCAAGTCGATCCTGTTGTAAGAGCTCATCAGGCATTGCTTTCAACACCAGCAGAAGATGCTTGACAGCATCGTTACTGCACACAGATACAGTTACAGGCAACTCCTCTGAGAGAGTTTCTCTGATCAGCCCATTTTGAAAGCCAGGAAGACAAGTGGTAAAGGACTAATCTCCCCCGCGCGCTCTCAATGCACCCAAGGACAAAAGCAAGGCGAAGGAGCTGTGTCGGTCCCCAGCACGCTCCCGTGCCACTGCAGAGCTCTCGTATGCGGGGCAGGAGACAGACTCGGTCGAGGAGAAGAGCGCTCCCTCCCCTGAGGTCTCAGGGAATGGGGACAGCCACACCTCACCCAGGTGTCTACGTTCATGTGCGGGATGAAGCTGTAGTCTCCAGATTTCCCACAACTTGGGGAATCTCAAACCTTTGTCACAGAAATAGACATGAGCATTTCCTAGCTCTATCACCCTCTTGTGAGATCACTTTTTCAGTCTTTTTTATGACCAGCGAATTTCAGGAAAATCACAGCAGCTACCTTATGTTAACCAGCATGTGATCTGTAGACAGACCTGAATTTTAGGATTTATGCTTTCTCTGCTGGAGAGGAAGACGTGTCCCTAGTCCTGCTTCAAAAATCCAGAGAGAGCAGAACGCTTTTTTCATGAACTTTATTATGGTAAAAATCTGTTCACCACGAAAGAAATGCCCCACACGTTACCTGTGTTTTGCAGCACACGCACTGCAATTCCAGGTAGCAGGAGCTTTCCTCTGGAATGAAATTAGGCAACGGTGTAATTCTTTTCATGCACCACATGTGCTATCTTTCATTTTGAGGATTTCACTGTGCCTTGCAAATGTCAATTGCTTAAGGCACACAGCTCAAGTAGGTATAACTTATCATTTTTCATGATATTTATTACCGAGATTGTTTGAGTGGAACCCAGGTGTTCTGGGGTGGAAACCCTTCCTCCTCAGCAGGCAGCACTCCCTGGCCCTCAGGGAGAGAAAATTCCCTTCAAAGTGACTCCCAGGAATTCATTTCCTCAGCCTGCGATTAGGTTTTCTAGCCTTTCTCGGTTCTGAGCTGAGGTCTTTTACATTTATGCAGCTGGGCATACATCTGAGTTCTGGGTGCAGGGGTGCCCAAATGGACAATCCTGACGAGACTTCTTCTGCAATCGCCTTGAGACCCACTTATTATGGGGGGGCACTGCCCGTTCACAGAGAGAGCCTAGATTTAGCGAGGAACGGAGATCTGCAGCAGCCGCAGGAGTGTTCCTGGCCAGCATCGCGCCCTTTGGGGGACAGCACCCCAGCTCTCCTGGGGTGGCCTCGCAGATGCACCCTGTGCTGGCTAACGGCCTGCGGCTGGGCAGTGCCCCGCTCCTCCACGGGGACCGCTCACGGGCAGCGTCGGCAACTTTCCGATCGCAGCTCCCCTGCCAGGGCGAGGTCCCAAGCGGGCTGGAGTGCAGCCAGGTTAAAAATGGACCTGTGCTGCTGGGGACTCCTCGCAGGGTATACACGATCTGGTAGGTCTGATGTAAGCGAAAAGCAAGCATGGCTATTCTACTGCACACGCCGCTCACGAGGTAGCCTGCCTACGTACAGAGGTACAATGTGAGTTTTTACTTGCTGACTCCACATTAACTGCAGCGTTTTTCAGTCTTTCATTTAGACCGTGGTGAATATGAAGTGATAAGGATAATTTGCTAATGGCTTTGAATGCTTGAGAGTGAATATTGCACCTGTATTTGATGTTGCAAAATCTTTAGGCTACTTTAATTTTGTCTTCTGTTTTGCCCACTCGTGTGGGTGAGTGTTGATAAAAAACCTCTGAGCCTTTAAAAGTGACTGAGTTGCATTGGTTTTACTCAGGCAGATTTTATACATCTTTTAATGAAGTAGAGTAACAAAATTCTTTAAAACCAAAGTTTTCTGCACAAGTAGTTAAAGTCATCCTTTAAAGTGAATATTGAGCAATCCTGATATGAAACCTGTGCAGCCCGTGTTCCAAGAAGTGCCAGTGCAGTAAGTCACGGTTTATAAATCTGTTGTTAGTATTCTTGATAGCAACATGCATTCTATAATGCTTGCCAAAATGAATACGAAGCATCAGAGGCTAGGCTGTATGTCTGGCCATCTTTTACTTATCTGGTTAAGTTTCCACATAGTCCTTGGAAAAAACCAGTTTTCTATTATTTGACCTCTGTTATGTTGAATAGAGATGGGATAGCATCAGCGTTTTGAGCGGTGTCTTAGCAAGGGGCCAGGGATTTGGGAACAATTAAAAGAAAATCTATATTGAATGTACGTATATAAATATGTTTTCCTGAGTTTTAGGTTTTTAACTGATTTCCAGGTCTTCTGTCTTTAATAAATGACTGCATTTTGTTGCAATTCCCCCTATGAGATCATCTACATTCGAACCAAAGTACTGAAATGTCTTTTGACCAAGATGACTATTTTGAGATAGATTTACAGAGCACATTGACAGAGGCATGTTCTTAACTTGGGTTTTGGCACTATAGCATGTTCATGGAGAGGAGAGAAGCAGAAAAGTTTCCACACCAGTATTGGCAAAAGGTTTCTGTGGACTAGCAGAAAACCAGGGCCAGAGCATCTCCTCCTGAGGGGCAGCTTCAGGCAGAGCTTTGGGGCTTGCCTGGATCCACCTTTTTGTGCTGGCGCTGACTTGGGGTCCCTGCTCCACAAAAGAAGGTGTCTGTAAATGGACTATTTTGGTTGTATAGCAGTAAAGAAAGGTTCTGCCTGATGACAGCCTTAGGGAGAAAAAATAGAGGGATTAGGCAACTTGTCCAAGACAGGCTTAGGAAATCTCCAAGTGGTTCACAATGAGCTGACATTTGTAAAATAAAAGAGAGAGAGGGAGAGCAGCTGCAATGTGAGACTTGAGCTTGTACAGTCAGTCTGGCTGAAGAGGTAAAGACAACGGTGGGGCTACCAGTATCTACATCAGTGTAAACTATACCTCTTACTTTCTGTAAATAAGTTATGCAGGAGTAAACGCATCCATAGGAGGGGTTGTACTGCTTTAGCTGTACTATTATACTTAAAAATGTGCTGGTCTTACCTGTGGGAAAGGGTTCAGCCTCAGCAGTTAGAGAAGCGACATGAGTAGCCTTGTGTACTCCCTGCTTTGCTTGGGCACCCTGATCCTGTCTGCTCTCTTCTGGACCTGGTCACCTTCCCTGGCAGCCCAGCTCCAGGCCTGGCTGGGACCTCTGGTACGCTCTTGTCCTGGTGCGAAGTTAGCTGCACCACAGGCTGCTCCAACTTGGAGATAGCCATGTGGAAATAATCAGCTGCGACAAGCAGCCTTCGGCACAGAAGAGCTGCTGTTCAATACACAAATTAAAGCAAACAAGCTTTCCTTGTGAGAAACACTCAAGGCTCAACCCTTATCAGGCTAGGCTTAAGATGAGTGCTGCAAAGGACAGAATTATTCAGAGGTGATAAGAAATAATGCTGTGACACCTTTTTGTCTCTGGCACAGAGCTGACCAGAGACTAAAGTGGCTGCCAGCACTAATCAGGGGAGCTGGTAGACCTCTGCTCACACGTCTGCCTTACTCCCCATCTGTAGGCATGCTTGGAGCTGCAGCTGCCAGAGCACACCTGGTTATGCCAGCCTTGAATTGCCAGTGATGAAGCAATCTACAGCCATCCCTTAGCACAGATTTTCTGGTTTCAATCCAGGATAGAGCCCTTGGACTACTGTTGTGCCAGGATCTCACAAAGATATTACCTGGCCTGCTTCTCTCTTAACAGAGGGCAATCTAATTGCTGGAGAGACAGCCACTGGTCGAGTTAAAACATCCATGCGAACTGGTGCACCATACGAGAGGGAGGAGCCCCACAATCTGTGTTTGGAAAGGACAGGAGTAAATCTTAACAACTGTTTTCAAAAGGTATTTCACTCATAGGTGCTAAAGTCCTGACTCATTCCCACAGTGCCTTGAATCAATAATGACTTCCTATGGGCAGAATGTGTCATATGCAGGTCATCTTAGCTTCCGTGACTTTCAAAGCCCTGTATTAGCCCGTATATGGGCTGAAAAGAAAGATTTTTGCATGCTAATTTATCTCCAGACCATTCAGGACTTTAGGAAGAAGTGCTATGGGAAAATATCTGTCTTTTTGTATGTTGCTTTCTGTTGACATAGAAGACTGAAATTTAGGGCACTGTGTACAAAGGCATGCTTGTCAACATTTGTCATTCAGAAAGCAATAGATTTCAGTCAGTTTTGGTCCATCGCTGAGACACATCTCACTCCTCAGTTGTACTAGGAACAGTGTACCCCCACGTGGCAGTACATGATGGAGAAAACAGAGGCACAAGAGGTCCTAGGTGCTGTAGTTTTGGGGGCATGGACTGGTCACTAAGCAGGAAGCCACAAGCGGGGCTGCAAGGTCCTGAGGAGACCCAGGCAGGAAAGACATACAATAGTGAACTTGCCTCTGTCCCCTCTGGAAGGAGATGAGCTTGGGTAGAGGAGTGGTTCTTGGGAAGGGAGTGGTTCAAGCAACTTGGGGAGCAGAGCTCCCCAATTGTTACGCCACAGAGCAGGGGGAGAGAGGCAGTAAAAAAATGGAGGAAGTAGTAGAGGGGCAAGTGGCTTGTGGAGGCAGCTGTCTTCCCCCAAAAGGGCTGGAGCTGGCAGGTCAGCAGGCATATTCAAGCTCCCCAACTCCCTGAGGGTGAGCTTTGATCCTGTGCTGTTGAGGGCTTAGTATTGCTTAGCAAGTGAAAAACAGGCCAGAAATTTACAGCTTTATTAACTCTTGTGAAAACATTTACACAGGTCAGTTTTCATTCTTCCTTCTTGGAAACATCTTGGACCAGACAGACCTCTTCAATTTAGACAGCGTCTCCATTCTGAAGCATCCTGTGACAGGGAGTATCGGCTCTCTTGGTCTCATGAGACCGGGGGTTAGCTGTGTTGTGCTGCTTAAAGAAAGCCAAGTCCTATAGCTCGTTTTTTCCTTTCGGCTCTGTACAGAAAGGCTGCCTGCGGAGTAGATACAGATGGGTTCAGACATATCAGACCCAGCTGTTGTGCATGATAGGAAGGAGAAGGAAGGGACCAGCAATCAGTCTGCCAGGGAAGAGTTTCTGCGTCAGAAAATCTTGGTGCTGGAGCCAATGGGAATTGTGGCTTTACCCACTGTAATGAGAAGATGAGGTGGTTTTCTCTTTTTGTGCAAGAGCAGGAAGGAGAGTGGAGAACATATTTTGTGACATATCCCAAAGCTGTGTTTTGAATTGTGATCTGCACGGTATTCACCACACGTACAATCCTGTTGGTGTGACAAAGCACAGGATTACTGCAACAGCCATAGGGATGAGACGACTGCACCTGTCCTTGGGGTTGCAGTATGGTCTTCGCAGAGTAAGATATATTTGTGACTATGTCCAAACCTGAGGCATCTGATGTGCTCCCACGATATGGCAACATTTTAAGAGCAGAAATTAGTTGTACCAGTTTGTTAAATGCAAGACCTTTCTAATTCCTTCTTGGGAAACATTTCGCAGAATCACAGAATGGTAGGGCTTGGAAGGGACCTCTGGAGATTGGAGAAAAGGGAGCTCGTGTCTCAGGAGTCTAAGACAATCATAGAATCATAGAATCATAGAATTGTTCTGGTTGGAAGAGACCTCCAAGATCATCGGGTCCAATCATTAACCTGTCACTACCAAGTCCCCCACTAAATCATATCCCTTAGGGCCTCATCTAAACGCCTTTTGAATACCCCCAGAGATGGGGACTCCACCACCTCCCTGGGCAGCCTGTTCCAATGCCTGACAACCCTTTCGGTAAAGAAATTTTTACGAATGTCCAATCTAAACCTCCCCTGGCGCAACTTGAGGCCATTTCCTCTTGTTTTGTTGTCTGTTACTAGGGAGAAGAGACCGACCCCCATCTCTCTACAACCTCCTTTCAGGTAGTTGTAGAGAGCAATAAGGTCTCCCCTCAGCCTCTTTTTCTCCAGGCTAAACATCCCCAGTTCCCTCAGCCGCTCCTCATAGGACTTGTGTTCCAGACCCTTCACCAGCCTCGTTGCCCGTCTCTGGACACGCTCCAGCACCTCAATGTCTTTCTTGTAGTGAGGGGCCCAAAACTGAACACAGCACTCGAGGTGCGGCCTCACCAGGGCCGAGTCCAGGGGGACAATCACCTCCCTACTCCTGCTGGCCACACTATTTCTGATACAAGCCAGGATGCCGTTGGCCTTCTTGGCCACCTGGGCACACTGCTGGCTCATATTCAGCCGGCCGTCAACCAACACCCCCAGGTCCTTTTCCGCCGGGCAGCTTTCCAGCCACTCCCCCCCAAGCCTGTAGCGTTGCCTGGGGTTGTTGTGACCCAAGTGCAGGACCCGGCACTTGGCCTTGTTGAACCTCATACAATTGGCCTCGGCCCATTGATCCAGCCTGTCCAGGTCCCGCTGTAGCGCCTGCCTGCCCTCCAGCAGATCAACACTCCCTCCCAATTTGGTGTCATCTGCAAACTTACTGAGGGTGCACTCGATTCCCTCGTCCAGATCATTGATAAAGATATTGAACAGGACTGGCCCCAGTACTGAGCCCTGGGGAACACCACTTGTGACCGGCCGCCAACCGGATTTAACTCCATTCACCACAACTCTTTGGGCCCGGCCATCCAGCCAGTTTCCTACCCAGCGCAGAGTACGCCCATCCAAGCCATGGGTAGCCAGCTTCTCCAAGAGAATGCTGTGGGATAGAGCATAATAGAGCAATAGAGCCCAATACATTAAAACAAAGGAGGACAGGTACAGCTGTGATTGCATGAATAGGGCTTTTGGTGAATGAAGAGTTTTCACTGCTGTTGCACATCAAGGAAACATTAACCATGGTTGGAGAAAGTGTTTTAATCAGAAAGGGTCAAATAAATAGGCAATAGTAGACTCTATTAACTGCAGACAGAGCTGCTGACATTCTTACTGATTCAGCTTGTGCATGGAATACAGTTTCAAAGCTTTGCACTTTCATCTGTTTAATCAAATATCTACCTGCTGTTTTGTATGTCTGTAAAAAAGTATCTACACATTCCTCACTGTTAGAAGAAATTTGACTCATCTGCCCCAGGAAGGTTACTCTGGGGATTCTTGAAATTGTTCAAAAGAAATTGGGTCTATTTCTTGACTAAACTGTTCAGTACTTAACTAGGAAAAGACATTAGGAAGAAATTTAAAGCATTACGGACAGTGAAGCTTTTGAACAGATTTCCTGCAGAGCCCATACACTTTCTATCACTGCAGGTCTGTAGGAAGAGATTAGACAAGCACCAGTCAGCAATTACTTAGTTGTCCCTACCCACGGGTAGGGGAATGGAGTGGACGGTCATTCTGTTCTCTTTCTGCGAGAGGAACACATGTTCGGCCAGAAACAAATAGGACAGAGATTTCATGTGTTGTTCTCATCAGTGATCTCATTGCTGAAAAGGTCCTGAATAAGCAAGAGGATTATTTAAATGACTGTAGAACATAACTTTAAAGTAGCTGAGCTAAGTCAGTAAGTATTCATTAAAAGCTGCTAGAATGCACTTTGTGTGATGGGATCCTCAGGGATATTTTGCTCACATGCTTGAATAAGCATCCTAGATGCTAAATAGGCTTTTGAGTGGGTTGAGTTGAAAATCATGAAGTATGGTGAAGTTAGAAGAGTATTGGGGCCATATTTTATGAAGTTTACGTAAGTGGCCAGCTAATCTGAGGGAGCAATACATCAGGTTTTTCCTTTGCCTTTCTCCTATATCCTTATGTGAGGAAAAAAACCTGATGTGATCCAGATGGATTGAGCATGCTAGTCAGATTATCCCCCTGGATGCTCTTCATCTGCTCACACTGCTCAGTCAAAAAAAATCAACTGGCACGCCCTATCACATGCAGAAAAGAAAGCAAATGTATGTAGGCCAGCTACGTTTGAATCTTTTTTCTGAAACAAAAACATGTACGGTAGGTGACATTTGTAGGTAAATATAATGTTCGGATATTGGCAGTGATATCTAAAAAAGAAACTTTTGTGATTCCCTATTATTTTTTAAGGACCCGAAACATTAAAAAAATGGCACTTAAAAAAATTACTTATGGGTAGCTCATTTTTCCTTTTCTCTCTTCATCCCTCCAATCAAAATTGTGCACAAGTCTGAGAAGGCAGCTGCCTAAAGAAATATTTTTATGCAGATTTCATATGGTCCCATACCTCAGATTTTGTCTTGCTCTGTGTGCTACTTAGGCTGCTTTCTGAAGCTAAGCATTTTTTCTAATATCACCTCTAAGACATGCTGATCAATGAGAAGGACATTCCCTTTTTTAATTATTTACATACAGGAAAAAAAAAAAAGTATGCCTTTTTCTTGGGGGCAAGAAACCAGCTTTTGGCTTTTCATACTGAACACCACCCTCTCTTAGCTACTGAACTTTATTTTAAAAAGTCAACAGAATAATGTCATGATCTGTACTGAATGAGCTGTTGTCTCTTTCACAAAGGCTGGCTTAGACCATTGGACCTTCAAATGATGTAAAACCAAATACCTCTACAGCTTACATTGGAGCTATAGCATTTTGCACTAGCAAAGGAGGTAGTGCAGTTTATACTATACAAAAAAAAACCCCAAACCCAAACACCAAGCCAGTTCGTGTTTGTATTTGACCATCTGTCTCACAATGGATTAAACCTTGAGAACCTGAAGTTCTCTAACATTACCTGAAAGGGCGCGTTTCTCCCCACCAAATGCCAAATTACATTGCTGGATCTGAGCGGAGAGGTTCCTCTGCTCCTCTGGGAAGGCTACCTGTCTGGCTCTGATGGGACAAAGACCAGTTTGACCCATAAAATCTCCTTTCAGAGAAGAGCACTCTGGAAATGGTGGGGGTGAACCTAAGATTGCATATGTCTGTTTTGTCATTTCTGGCTTGTCATCCACTGAGGAGACTGTTAACAGCAGTTGCTCCAGACTTGTTAGGACCTTCGGTAGACATGCTGAAGTGCTGCATGTTTCTATGGGACAGCAGAAGTCTAACCAAAACCAACAGTAGCGTATTATTGAGGACAATAACTTTTTCCTGCTATGTAGCTATGCAAAACACTTGTCTGTAGAAGAGGATTAAGAGGTTGATTCCTCCTTCAGCACTGTATGACTTAAAGACAAAAAGCTGAAGGAGAATTTCTGTTTCAGTGAGCCTGCATGTGTTGCTTTTCATTAAAACCCAAGAGGATGTGCCAGCAGAAGCTGGGTTAACTCATGGGCACAGTTTTATGATAAGGATTTGCATCCTTATCATGGGCACAGTTTTACGACAAAGATTTGCTCGGAGGCTGTGATCTCTGGGAGAGGGATCACGACAGGTTGTAGGACAATGAATTCATGGAGTGATCCGGGTTGAACATTGGAAGGAACGGGTCACTAAATATCCTGTCTGAGGGTTCTGGAGATGTGAGGACACTGCAAAGCAGCGGTATTTACTCCAGGGAGGTGGCCCGGACAGTACAGCTGAGCACCATCAGTTTGCAGAGCGGTGAACTCTTCAGAGTTCACGAGTTGTGCAGTCCTGAGCAGCATCCAGGGCCTCATATGGGTAAGGAGGGGCCATCAGGTCTTAAACACGTGCTTAATTTTAAGCATGGGAACAACCCTATTGACTATGTGGTTAGTGTATATAGAAGTGCTAACTATGTGGAAACCCATACAGTTGGACTCTCACTCCAGCCCAGCTTGCAGTGTGCTGCCTGCTGAGCAACCAGATAGGAGCGGAACAGTGCATCACCACCACTGCTACTCACTGGGTAGTGCCCTATCTGATTACGGCTTGGCTGGCATTGATATTGTGCAGTAGTTGTGTCTCCCTGTCTCTACACGCAGCAGTTTACAGGAGTGTTGCTGCAACAACAGACCGATGCGGTGATTTCGTTTAAAGCAAGCCTGCTAGCTCCCCGCTCCTTTCCATTTGTCTTTCAGCTGGAGGGAACCATGCCAGTCAGTATGTTGTAGATTATTCAGATCCTGGCAGGAAAATTCAAAATCAAAAGGCAAGTGAATGGGGGTGGAAGGGAAAGGCTTTGAATCAAACATACTCTTTATTCTTTTTATTGGGTGCCAAGAGCTCTCATGATCTGAGTGGAAGCTGTTAGCACTTGAAAACCTCTCCTCCGAGTCCCCCAGACCTCTCTCTACGCCTGGGAATAGAACGGGTAGAAGTCCTATCACCTCACCTAAAATTAGTCATCTAAGCCCAGGTCAGTCACCTCGAGTCTCCTGGGGAGAAAAAGCCTCCTTCAGGTGCAATTCTTCTTGCCTTAAGACACCTGGATACCTATTTGTCTTCGCCGGGTGTAGGAGGCTTGGGTGTTCAGAGGCTTGGGTGTTTAGCGTCTCAGACCACTGTACTTTTAAGCATCTGAAGTTAACAAGAGAATTCCCTTACTAAACTGTGATAGAAAAATATGAGTAGACATGCTGGATCAGACCCAAAGTCCACCTACACAGATGGACTATTACGTGCCCATGCCCAATGGCAGGTGGCTGGGAAGAACCCAAAAGCAGGGTGAGAGTATAGAATACTTTCATCCCACAGTAATTCCTTGCTCAGGGACTTCATCCCACCAAGATCCTCAATTTAATCTTTCTTTGGGAAGTTAAAAATCAGCAACTGCCAGCCCAAGACAGAAACTGCTTGAGCTCAATTCTGCTTTCAAGTACCTGTATGTAATATTAATTCAGAGGTCTGTGAGTAGCTTTGTGCACACCCTGAATGCGACGTGCTGGAAACATATGGGTTCATCGATGGCTGAATGCTTAATTTCATGGAAACACACTGTGCACAGAGATTTTAGGCATGGATATAAGCTAGTCAATGGAGATCTAGGATTGTCTAAACTTGTGCCATTTTATGTGTCCTCATGTATCCCTTCTGATCCCTGTGTGCCACTCCAGCAAGGTGTGAGTCTCCTGTAGGTTCTGCACCGTATCTATCAGCCCTGTGCAGATTTCTCATGTGCCTTATGGTGTCTCAGGTGTCGTTCGATGCTTGTGCTTTGGCAACTGAAACCTGCTGGTGGTGGCTGGTTAGCTGACGTGCTAGCAAGGTGCTGCTGACTCATTCAACTCCGTGGGCTATAATGGGACCTTACAAACCTGGTGCGGATGGACAGACCTTCACTGAAACTAGATCTTATTCCAGGTGCCCACTGCTAACTCCTCTGTTTGCCGAGCGTGGTGCTCTAACAAAACTGGTAAACCACACATCTCTTTTTGATTAATTCTACTTTTAAGATTAATTAGGAAATTAAGATAAAAGTTGCACAGTTAAAATGAGAACAAACTGAAAAAATATATATTAAAAAAGGATCCAAACAGTAATGTTAAATTTACTGGGCTGCTTAAAAAGGCCAGTTCCAGCCATCATGTGCACAGATGCATCCCTACTCAATAACGCTAACTTAAAGGAGACCTGAATCTTATCCTGTGTGACCCCTGCGTTTCCTTTCCAGTTCAGTAAACAGATCCATACTCCACTGCTTATATACCATGAACATTTACTAGCTAAGCCCTGCCATCTTCACGCTGTGTGACTCCACACTGCTGCTTGAACCTTCCCAATTTCTGGTGTAAGGCAATTTTAACTCCTTCACCTAAACTTTGTGTTGATACGTCCAGCGGGTAGGAGCAGCATCTCTGCTGCTCTCCGTTGCTCTGTGTGGGTGAGTCCAAGAGCTGGAGTCAGCAGAGAAAGGATGCGGCCAGCATCTCACCGCCGGTCGATGCCACGCTGCGCTTGCTGGTTGTGTCGGGAAGACGGGCCCCCACACAACATCATTAGCTCAGCAGCACCTCAGCAAGGACCGTGTCAACCAATTTGTAAACTCCCACCAAAAGCCATGGTGAGGACCTCGCTGGGCAAACAAGAAATGTTGTGTGGGGTGTGAGCAGGGAGTCTCTGTTACCAGAGGTACTTATGGGTGCTTGGAAAGGGGTCCCACCCGGGGCAATTCCCCAGCTACCCCTCACCTCTTGCACCATGCCTTGGATCAGGAAAGGAAGTTCAGGTTTTTATTAAAACTTAGAAACTGCACTCTCATTTCTTATATCTATCTAAAGGACAACTTAGCTGCAAGTTCCGCTAATGTGACCTGTTAGCATCCAAAGAGTTCAGATAAAAGGATGAACATTATCTTCTTGTTATCTCCAAGAGTCAGCATAGGACAGTTTAAGGTTTTTGCTTGCCAGACCTCCTCAAGTTTCAGTACAAAGCCAGATGTGGGCTTTATGTTTGCCTCATTTATCAAATATTCTTGGAGCTTATCTTTTCATCTACAACATTTTTTCTTATCTTTTGTCTCCTTTTCTTCCTCATTAAGGTTCTAAAATCTGTTTTATATGTCCAGGTCTAGAATCCACATTTCTTGTTGGATGACATTTCTTCAGGCTAAGTGAAGAAACGGTGTTATATTCAAGAGGATCATTTAAAGGTAGTTTATTCAGTATAGCAGAGCCTGTCTGCTGACGCAGAAGGTGATGTGTCAGGTTTGCACACAGAACTGCTGGAGCAGCGCAAGCTGACTCTCCATTTATCTGTGATAGCTTCCCTTTTGTAAGCTGAGGATGTTTATGTGCACCATAAATATATGTGCATTATAAACATTCAGACATCTGCTGGGAAAAGCACAACTGCATTGAAAATGATCACAATATGTTCAGGATTCCTGGTTTCATATCATCCAAGAAAACTGGAGTCCTCAAAACAAGGACCTCTGTACAAAGGTCTTCTCCAGTGCCCAAACTTGAGTGTCTGGAAAACAGAAGTTGGTCCACCATGAATAGATCATTCCAAAGTACTAATTCATTAGCCTCTGTTGAACAAAAACCAAAAATCCTTTAATTTCGCACAGGCTTATTCATCTGGACTTTTCCTCATCTTGTTTAAGTCTTTTTGCCAAGAGTTATAAGGAAAAGATAGAAACTGTAACAGAGTCCAAAAATTTATCCGAAAACAAAAACAATCTTTTCTTTCCCACATTCCATCCCCCCCCCCCAGAAAATCCAGCTAGCCAACCAACAATATTTGTAAAATTGTCATTACAAAATTAAATAAACCATCCTAGTTTTCTATTTTTGGTCCTGCACACTTAAGATGATCGGGGTGAGGGGCAGAGGGAGGGCAGAGCAGGGGGTATCTACATGAGAATGGAGGATTGGGGAAAGAAATTTAGGCCATATGTCTGGAAACAGTTTTTTGCTCTTCCGGTGAGAGATGTGCAAAGAGGCCTGTCCAAGACCAAGAGCAGCAGGGTGTTCCCATCTGTGAAGGTTCTTCTCCAGTGCGATGCTAGTGCAGAGCAGGGTTCTCCATGTGTGGGCTGGACTGCCTTCCCACACCCCACCTCCCCTGGCAGGACGTACAACCGAGGCTCCCAGGCTCTGCGACGGGGCAGGGGGTGGCGGCACTAAGGGCAGCGTGGCATTGAGCACGGGCTCTACGAGCCTGCCTGGATCCTGTGTGCCTTCCTGAGGGACTTCTCAGACTCTGCCCCACGCCTCATTCACTGCTCTTCAGTTAGGTGGACTAAAGCTATCTATCTGGGAAATGTGTACACTTAGACAACTGTATTTCCCAGCTGCACTAGAGCTTCACTTCTGGCACCTACAGGCAACTCTCAGTGTCAATGGTGAGGTTATCCGAATCGCGAATATGCTCGGAGGGAGCTGCAAACCCCACGGAGGGCAGCAGCACGCTGGCCTCTTCAGAAAAATACACCTTCACATGAGAAACATTGGAGGTCCCACAAATTGGTAGATGTGCAATAGAAATCTATAGCTATGGTGTCAACAGAGCCCTGCAGTGCATTTGAACACTGGGGAGAGGCCCCATGGGAGTCTGGAGAAGGGAAGATGAAGGAGTTCCCAGTGCTCAAAGTCATTAGTCCCAAGCAAGCATGGTGCTTGGTACTTTGAAGATGAGGTCTTCAGCGCATTACAAAGTAAGGGTAGGATCCACTTCACCTGACAGCTGAACGAGTAGGTCAGACTGCCTTTACACAATGAGAAATGGGCACATCCTGAAACAGAGATGATTTGCTCTGTGCAAATGCACTGTGGACATCTAAGGCTAGGGGAGGTGAACTCTGCTCTAGGAGTCCAGCTTTTCACATCTATTTCCTAAAACTGTAGCTGGAATTTGCACACATTGATCTGTGTTACACTGGATTCAGTCCACCCATTTTCAACCAGCACAGACTCCAAGTGGACGAAACGTGTTAAAAAATCCCAGTCCGACATACTTTGCTCTTTCTTATTCTCAACCATTTCAGATTTTATATGCTATTATTTAAAATTCTAAGCATGGAGGAACAGGAAACTGGGTGTTACTTCAAGTACATGAGATCAGAAGAGCAACAGCAGAAACCTCTTGAAACCTTACTATTGTCTACAACTAGATGCATGTTTCTCTGAAATGAAGAGGTTTGTTTATAAACAAGGCAACTCTGTTTACGTGCGATCTCTAAAAAACAGATTATAAAGCCATTTAGCAGAGATTTAATTGACTCTATATAGCTAGGAACTCTCTGTCCTTCTCAGTTAGAAGCATCTGTGTGTTCCTCTCTTTGAGCTGCTTACAAATGAATCGCAAAGAGTTGAGTCACCTTCACAATGTGTCTGCCTTTGCTGCATGTGCATGTACCATATGAACGTAAATAGTTAGCTACTGGAGTAATCATGAAATACACTTGGAGGTTAATGAATTTTTTTAAAAACACATATTGTAAAAATAAACAGTAAATATTTGTGGAATAAGTTTACATTCTTTTTTTTTTTTTTCCCCAAGTATAAATAAATTGGGCGGAAAGAGGCTATTACATTAGCAACTGGCAGACTACTCAATCCATCGCGTTTCCATAACCGCAGAGCTCACAGAGCAAGGATGGACACAGGGCACTGGCAGCCTTTCCTCTCACAGTTGGGATCTCACATGCAAATGTACACCCGCGGACACAACCCTTGTGTAAAGAATATTTTATTAACAGCTCTCGCCTGGCCCCCTGAGCAAAGCCAAGGTCCGTACTGCGGTATAATATGCATGTTCTGCATCACGTTCCTTTTCTCCGTGGACTTGCATGGGATACTTGAGAAAAGGCCAGATCCCACCGAAGCCAGTGCAAAAATGTCTCCTGACCTCAGCTCGGGTCAGAGCTATACATTCTGCTTGGCCTGGTGGTACATAACTTGTCTTTTCCCACTCAGTAGACGTCTGTGCTGACTACAGTGGCCATATCAGCTTTCCAGCTCTCTGCTGTCCTCCCAGCATCACTGAATTTGGTGGTTCGACCATTTTAAGCTCAGTTCTCAAAACAAGAATGATTTAGATTAAGTGCAGCAGGAAAGCCATGTATTGAATACCTGGCGTAACACACTGCGACACCATCCACCTTCAGTCCCAGACAGGCTGCTGGTAAGGAAATCAATACTGGCTGGTATAGCAAGAGCATAGTTAAATGGTTATAGTACACATATAGGTGCTGAGAGAGGACAGCTTCAAGGTTTTGGTGCATTTGCATTTGCCACAAAGGTAAGGACAGATCGAAAAGGGCTTGAAAACTCAACTTCTCACACTGTCCTGTGACAGAGACATTGGGCTGAGTCCAGTTCCCCAGGTCTAAAGCCACCTCGATTGTCTGGGTGTCAGCCTGGATCCTGCCACCATGCGACAGCTCAGAGCCGTAAGCTGTCTCACCCTCGTCTCACTGCTAGGTGGTCCTTACGTCTGCCAGAGGAGGTCTCTTTCCAACAGCTGACACCTGGTAATTCCAGTCTTTAATCTTATCTTTGCAGATTAATGGCACACATAGACCAGAATTTGAATTATCCAAACCCTTCCCCAAGGCAGGCACCTCCAGGGCCTTGTTTGCTTGCACTGGTTTATTTAGATCTGTTGTTTCTGGAGCAACAGCATGCCTTGTTCTTGCTGGATTCACCTGAGATCACACTGGACACCCGCCAAAGCACAAGGGCATGCAAACAGCCATGCAGACACAGCAACAGATGCACCCATCCCACAAGCCTGGCCAAAAGCAGAGATTTTTGGAAATTCAGTATGGAAAGCAGCTGGCTGAATTCTTCATTGCAAATCACAAAACAAATTATAAAAGTTTGTACAGAAGTAGATTTAATCTGAGGTACCTTCCCTAACCTTTTCCTAGGGACCTTCAGTGTCCTTAGGATCTTCTTGTCCATTAAACAAGCCAATTCAGCAGCACTCCAAAATGTTGCCCTTCATCGTTCATGTCTCTTCTTGGTCAGCCCTTTCCCTGGTGAGACCTGTAGTTTTTCTGGTTGCTATTTTATTGAAATGAAGCCTCAAAGCATCTCTGAAGACCTCTCTCACTTTTCCTTCCTACTGTCGAGTTTAGTAGTAGACAGTCAGTCTTACATATTTCAGCCTTGATTAGTCCCTTGTACCTAAGATGCAAGTAAACACCGTCCAGCTTGCCTGCCTTCAGTTGCTTTTACTGTGAAAATAACTCTTTGGAATGTGATTTTCTTTTCTTCCTTAGATTCCTGCTTAGGAAGTTGATTTAAATAAATTTTTCTTGACTTTTCCCTGTCCAAGTTTTTATTGTCTTTATAACATCTTACAAAAGCCACGTATCCAAATGTGTTTGTGGCAACGCTGTTTTTATAGGCACTGCCCACAGCATGTTAACACAGCAGATGACCAAACCGGCATTTGGAGGACTTGGTCAAAAACCTCTTTTCCCCATTTTGCCTGTGTTACGGCTTCGCAGGTCCATTGCAGATCTTAACTCAGGAAGTGCTTGCTCCACTAGTTCTGGTTTGGAAAATTTGGAACAACCATTCCAGTGAGACTTCAAGCCAGAACAGCAGAAATACTGCTCACAGTTTTCAGTCTTCAGAGCTTTCATGTTCACACCCAAAGGCTGTTGCAAGGCCAACTGTCTTTGAAGTTGACAACCTTCTTCAACTTTGATCTTAAAAATTACATCTCATTGCACAGTTCAAGTAAGAAAAATCTATTTCAACATCAGATCTATGGTGTTGGTGGATTCACATACCACCACTAGTGATTACTTCCTCTGGAAAAGGAAGCAATACATAACTTAGGCTCACTTGAAAACTATGAACAGGGGTTTTAATATGCATTGCACGTGTTTTTATTCTCTGAGGAGTTTCCAGCATCCTCAGGCAGACCAAGTACAGCAGTGACCCTGAAAAACTGGCAGGAAGGAAACAACTATTTTGCCAAATTAAAAGGGTTATATATGCGTGTTATAACAGAAAAAATGTTTTGCAGTTTAGTCCCCTCCAAATCAACACCATACTCCAGCTCTTTTAGCTGATAAGGTATATATAATTAGGCTTTTGTCTGCCTTCACTGAGTATAACTATCTCGTAGATAATACATGGCTATCTTATTTTCTACTGGGATTTACACCATTCCATCAGTGAACAAAAATGACCTCTTGTCCTAGTTTTGGCTGGGATAGAGTTAATTTGCTTCCTAGTAGCTGGTATAGTGCTGTGTTTTGGATTTAGCATGAGAATAATGTTGATAACACACCGATGTTTTCAGTTGTTGCTGATTAGCTGTAGTGCTTATACTAAGTCAAGGACTTCTCAGCTTCCTGTGCTCTGCCAGCGAGGGGGTGCACAAGAAGCTGGGAGGGGGCACAGCCAGGACAGCTGACCCAGTCTGGCCAAAGGGATCTTCCATACCATATAATGTCATGCTCAGTATGAGTTGGCCAGGGGGCAGGAATTGCTGCTCGAGGATGGGCTGTTAATGCACCGGGTAGTGAGCAGTTGTTGCATTGTGCATCACTTGTTTTTGTATATTCATTTATCAGTAATATTATTATTATTATTTCCTCTTCCTTTGCTGTCCTACTAAACTGTTTTTATCTCAACCCACAAGGTTTTTTTTTCCAATTCTCTTCCCCATCCCACCTGGGGGATGGGGGGGAGGCGAGCGAGCAGCTGCGTGATGCTTAGTTGCCAGCTGGGGCTAAACCACAACACTTCTCCGAAGTGCTGCTCAGTCTTCACATCTATGAGCAAAAACTTACTACAGAACGCTTGTTCAAATAGCATTTGGTTTGGAAGTGCCTGCACAGAAATACTTTTGCCTGACAAAGGGTTTGGGTTTGCTGCATTATTATACCTCTGTATTTGCACAAAAAATAAGTTGATACTTGGTGACCAATATTTATTTTCTTATCTTTCAAGGTTCTCACCAACAAAGATAAACACAATGGAGTTACCTAGATTGTGTCATTTGTTTTTTACATAATAAAGTCAATAGAAACCACATACACACCCACACATGTACTCTAAAATTGCCTACTGTTTTGGCTTAAAATAGAGCAGTGAGCGCTGTGAAGAAGCTCTCAAGCCGTGTTTGAGATTTGACCCATTGTGCATACATTACAGGCTGTAAGGACCCCATGCTGTAGGGTGTCGTGCGCCTTCCGACTACCACTGCAGTCACAGGATTAAAAACTGCCAGA
This sequence comes from Phoenicopterus ruber ruber, assembly GCA_009819775.1. NCBI lineage: Eukaryota > Metazoa > Chordata > Aves > Phoenicopteriformes > Phoenicopteridae > Phoenicopterus > Phoenicopterus ruber. Next base: position 53,226,793 of record CM020217.1, read on the forward strand.
ATGACTCAGAAATATCACAAACCTATGCACACCGCAAGGGAAGCTTGCTTTCTCACCGGATGAGCAATAGTGGCAGATCCATCGAGAAATGAGGACTTTGCTCTGGAGGGAGGCACGGGCACAGCGACTTGCCCAAGGCTGCTTCCTCCCATGGTGGCTCAGCACCGTTCTCCACACCTTCCCGCACGCCCTCCCACCAGCCAGACCACCTCGGCTCCCTCTCGCCCTGCGTCCTGCACACCAAGGCCCCTGCTCTCATGGCTGTCCGTTCGCCTCTGTCAGCACGCAGCCGTAGGGAGCACCAGCTCACGAATGCAGAAGATGACATGAGGCTCATGCTGTCCATCTGTCTGGTCACCGGCACCTATGGCCATGGCACAACAGGAACCAGGGGATGCAAACACAGCCTTGCAGCACCCAAGAGCAGACGAGACACACAGCATGAAATAACCCCCCACCATTTACTTCGTTAGGCCCAATACCCTATTCGCATTTGCCAGCAGATGGCACTCATTATATGTTTGACTTGTCCACAACCCAGGTGCACACTTTCCAAAGTGCAGTGAACAAAGATGGGACATACTCTGTCCCTGCGTGTTTCATGGGCTGTTGCCTTTCACTCGTTTATCTCACGGTAAGGGCTACGATTTCAGCAGGGTCCATATTCCAAAGGAAACTGGAACAGTGAGGAGATGATGGGCAGAAATGTCCCTCAGTGGCAGGAGGGGCATGGCATGGGCTGCAGGGAGGCTGGGACAGCCACCCGCCCATGCATCTGGAGCTGCTGGCCATGCCACCCCACCTCTGTGCCCTCCACACCCACACCACAGTTGAAGTAGTCCTGGGGAAAGGTCCATGGGGTGAGATGTGGTCAATGTGGCAGGTAGCAGTGAAGGAAGACCATCCCTCCCAAGTAGGGGCTGTGCCAGCCCAGTGACACTGCTGGCTGCTGGGGTCCCCATGCCCCACATCCTGCTAAATACCACCCCCAGCTACGCTCCTTCTCAGCTCTTGCAGAAGGAAGTGGTAGGGTAAAAATTTTCCTCCCAAATATCCCCGCTGGGATCAACTGACCTCCCAAACCACGCACTTTAACTCCAATCATCAGCTTAAAAAGGAGCTGAAGAACGAGGCAGCCAGCAAGGCAACAGAGCAATCCTGTAGCCTTCAAGGCCTTGAGGAAGGGGAATGTATAAAATGCCAGCACTAGAAATGGTCAGTGCAGCCATCTGGCTTGACCCAGCTGCACACACAGACGGCAAGAGATTTATCCTGCTTCAAAGTATGTCTTTTGGAAAGATATCCAATTTCTCCTTCAAGAGCCCAGGCAGTAATCAATCTGCTCTATAGTTCTCTCCCTGCTTGGAAAAGTAGGGACTTACTGCAATCATGAATTTGTCTGCTTCCAACTTCCAACCATTGGACCTTCTTATGCCCCATCAGAAAGGCTGACTACGCTGATGTCCCACCACAAGGACCACTGTCCAGCCCCCAGCTGACTGCTGGGGCTCTCTGCGCTATTTCTGCTTCCTTCTCTCAGGGGTGGTTGGGACACAGGTCTCACGGCAGGAAGCCGCATCTCAGGCGGTGGCACAACGGAGGAGGAGGGATGCTGTGGCTGCAGCTGTGGCCACATGCAGGGCCTGGGCAGTTGCACCACCATGGATCACCTGGTGTCTGTCCCCATTTCTGTAATGCCACCACACAGACACGGCAGGGTGCCCTGCACCCTGTATACGTTGCTGTATCGGAGGGGACCGCCCAGCTTGCTGTTGATTGTCTGAGGTAGGAAACTTCTCATTCAGTTTTCATGAGAAACATTGTGAGTGAAGAGACATTGATAAGAACATCTGACCCTCATGAAAAGAAAATTTTAAAACACAAACAAAAGTTTCCTGGATCTTCTAAGTGAAATCAGAGAAATCGCACACACATGAATGACTTGTGCTTATTCCTCATTTTAATAACTCCATGGAACATGGGTGCCCATAACGACATGCACATGGTCTGGGCCAGCAGGCCTTGAACTCCTGCAGGTCTTTCACTTGATTTCACTGATCATGTCAGCGCTGCTCTGGGCTGCTTGGCCAGCAGGGAAGGGAGGGGAGCATAACCATGCTTATTCTCCCCTATTTGCAGTGATCCGTATTATACAACCATTCCTTACTGCCTTCCCCCCTCAGCCCCTGACTCTTCTTTCACAAATCAGCAGTTTCCCTTTGACCTCCCTCGGGAGTCCTGGCATGCTGCTTTTACAAAGTACCGAAGACCTGAATCACCTCAACTTCTTTCCTACAGCAATTGCTTTACCAGGAGGTACCTTTTGCTATATGCAGCAGTTGGTTGAGAAGTCGTCGATCATACAGCTACCTGTGACAAGCCCTATATGATCTGTGCTAATCCTTGCCAATGTTTTTAGGAGCTATAGGAACCCTGGCATTCAGAAAGGTGCTGATTAATTGTAGCTAAACCTGAAGCAACAGGAAACTTGTGACCATCCCTACAGTTTAGGCACAGACAAAGAGTGAAATGAGTAAGGCACTGCTGGTAAACTTAATTGGTATCTCGTGCTAAGTTTATTTTCAAAAGCCCTGTAGCTCCTCAATGCCAGCTCAAATCTCTGTTGGTCCCAGCTGCTGACTTGACTGTGGTGTCACTGACCCCTCATCAGGAACAAAAGCACTCTGTCAACCATGACAATATTCTCGAGAGCGAGACAGTGAATGTAATAAGACATTTAAAAGCTGATTTGAGCAATGTTCCACTTGCACATAAGTGCTGTTTTGTTAAGGTGCTGGAAATGTTTTCCAAACTTAATGCTATTAAAATCCTAAGTGACCACATACATCAGAGCTTGACAACTAAATATCATTTATCAGTCGACTTTCAAGGATCTCTATTATTCCCTGTCTTCCTGACAAAACTATTGCTTGCCTTGCAGACTGATACATATGTTCAAAGCAGACTATTAAACTTGCATAGTAACGAAAACAGTCTTTGTCCTCATTCCCTCAATATTCAGAAAGGGTCACTGAGAATTTGCTCTTATCTGAGCTCAGGACTGTGAAGTTTTTTCCCAAATGATAACTTTAGAAAGTTACATGCCACCGAAGAAAACCTCTCTAGAGTGGAAAAGCTTAGATAACCTTAGACAACCCAAACCATCGAAGCAAGTGTTAAGAGATCTACCGGCACCGCAAGGGACAGTCGTGCCCTGCTGCCTGCTCTCCTCTGCAGTCCCAAGCCTCCGCCATGCCGCACGCCGCAGCCCCCTCCCCGCCGACAGGCCCAGGTTTCCCGCAGACATCCCAGGGGCGGGCTGGGCACCAGCGCTGGGGCACCCCCAGACCCTCGCTGGGGCTGTGCCGGGAGGTGGGCAGGGGGTGCCTGCTGAGCCAGGGCGGTGGGCTGCGCCACCGCCCACAAGCCTTGGAGTCCTACCAGCGCTGCCCCTAATCCCACCTTCCCAGGCTCGTGTGCTCTTTGCCTTCAGGCCCCCGCTGCTGTCTTCGGTTTTACAAGTTTCACGATCCTGAGCCTGCAGCTATCTCACGCCATATCTACCGCACTTCAGCTCGGATAGTTGATTTTGCCACTGTTTTGGGTCATTGTTTTATTGGCCCCAGAAGAACATAAAACAAAGCTGAAAAGGCATTTCCGTAAAACCATGTATCCGTCCCTTTTTGCTCAGGGCAGGATCAACTCCGTCTTCTTCTGGCCTCTCATCAGGGTGATTTCACAGCCCTCCTAGGGAATCTGGTTCAGTGGCTGCTGGCCTTGCTTTGAGAAAACATTTCCTAATATCTAACTAATCTCAAACCTCTTGTCCTTCTGTTTCATCCAATACTCCCTCTCTTACTTAGAGGGGGCACAGAAAAGAGCTAATTATCTTCCTCTATGCAGTTTTACATATCTGAATACTGCCAGAGCATCTCCTTTCAGTCTTCTGGCAAGGCTCCCACCTTTCTTTCAACCTTGCCTAATTTTGCATGCCTTGCAACAATTCTGCCTACACATCCCAGTAAAATATCTGCTTTTTTTCTGCAGCAGTCTGACACTGTTGATTCAGGCAGCCTGACATCATGTGTAATCCCCAGGTTGTCTTCCACATGCCCACGATCTTGCCAGCTCATCCGATCTTGTACTGAACTAGACAATTTTTTTCTGTCCAAGCAAGGCATTTAACATTTTACTTCCCGAATTGTTCCCCTTTTCCATCAGTTCAGACCTCTGCTCCAACTTGGCAAGATCATTTTGAACTCCCACCCTGTCTTGTAGCATTTTGGAAACTTGGCAGCAGATCTGACTTTAGTAAGCATGCTCTTTCTTTCATCTTTCCAGTCATTGAGGAAAACAGTGAATACTGCTGTCCCCAGGAGAGGTCTGTTCAGTACCCAACTTTCAATGCAATGCCACGTTAGTGATAGCTACCCCGTGTATGGCTTTCCAACCAGTTTTGTACCCACCTGTTTCCTGTTTCCCAAGCTGTCTTATAAGGATATCTTGCAAAACACTGGGAGAAAGTCTTATAAAGTCATGATGTATTCATCTCTGCTTCACCTCATTCTCAAGACCTGTTACTCTGTCCTTGAAGGGATGAGGAGTGGTTTGAAATGATTTATCATTGAGATATCTGTGTTAATTGCTCTTCATCTCTTTTTCACCTTCTAGGAGCCCAAAAATAAATCGTTTGATGACTTCTTTGATATTTCTCTGGTTAACTAAAATTATGTTGGTTAGTCTGTAATTCCCTGTGTCTCTTACCTCTTCCTCTAAAGGAAGGGCACTCTGTTTACTCTTCCTCAGTCTCCAGGCACATACAATCATAGAATTGTTCTGGTTGGAAGAGACCTCCAAGATCATCGGGTCCAACCATTAACCTATCACTACTAAGTCCCCCACTAAATCATATCCCTTAGGGCCTCATCTAATGGTCTGTCTCCCTCAGGCTCTGTTAGTTTGGTGTGTCTCTGTCTTGCTTCCTGGGTTGCTCCAGGTTGAGTCTGTGGCCTTGTGCATGATATGGCCATCATCGTTGGGATTCTTCTTCTTGCCATTTGGAAGCCTGTCTATGGGGCTAGATTTATTTTCTTTCACCCCGGAGGCTGAAATCCCACTCTCATATATGATCCTACTTTAATACCTCAAAATATGCATGGAGATGATAGTCAAAGTATAATGATGATTTCTGAACTCTTGATCCCTCTCTGTTTCTTGCTTTCAGGTTTTTTTTTAAAAAGTATTTTAGAATATTCTGATATTGCATCTCTGAATTCTGTTTTGAGTCACAATACTCCAGTGCTCCTATTTGCTCTTTCAAGGTGTCTCAAGCATTTCTGCAAACATCAATGCTTCATTCACTTCCCTGGCTCACTCACCCTATATAGGAGATGATAGAAAAGTGCTTTCCTTTCATTTTCTTTGCCAGGCCTCCCAAGGTAAGTTCAGTAAGCAGATCCAAGTCTTGTTTTCATTGTGTTCATGCTTCAGAATTTTTATCTGGACAACCAGCTTTCTTGGTGGTCTGAGCATCTCATGCTGTCTATTCCCATCTGTCGCTTTGTTTGTCTACTAATCACACCCAATTCCTTACTGTGGGGCTCACCAGGCTAATGGCTACCAGCATGTTCCATATGCTGTGTGCTGGCAGATAGCGCAACGGAATTACAATCTTGCAACAGCTAAACTGGCTTTTTACTGAGACGAAAAATTTCCGGAGATGCTATGGTCAAGCTAGCTCTCTGAGCAAGTACATGCAAGCTGATTTCCTTGTTTCCCAACAAGCTAATCCCATCTTGTCCCACCCTTGAAGACTTCATGCCAGCTGTTATGTTCAAGACTGGGGGACTCCAGAAACCCTGCTCTGAGTGCCTTCCAGTCTGGGGCAGCCTCATGTTGATGTCCCTTGATTTGAACCAGCTCTTGTGGTATTTGATTCCATTTTGCACCATCCGTCCGTGGAGATGGTTGAGAGAGTTTGTGCATAGGAACTCAAGACAGTCCTAATAAATCGTATTATTTGCTATGGAAATACTCAGTGGCTTCAGAGTTGTACAGACAGCTATGAAGGAAGCCTGTGGGTCTGATGCCTAAATAAATAGCCCTCTTAAATATTTCACTCACTCAGTTCCTTGGGATGGCTCAGGTTCAGCAGTGAGCAGTTTTACAGCCACTTCATAAGGGAGGAGGGAGGGAAACAGTAATTAAACTATCTCCTTTTGGCAGCACAGCCCCCGTCGCTCAAACTAATGAGGAAGTTTGGTGCCAGATGGGAAAGCGCACTGGGAACACAGGGTTTGCAGCACTCCCCTGGCATGCACAGTCTGCGGATACCTTCAAGGGACAGGCTGTACCTGAGCTGAGTTCAGCCCCGCTTCTCCTCTCCTGCCGAGCCCAAGGAAGAAGCAGGTGTTGGGGCTGTGAAGGGGATGAAAGTCTCTAACATGCATGCACACACACTTCCAACTGTCTGGGAAAGAGCTCTGTGCAGCTACAGTTTTGGCCTGGCTCTCCGATCTCACAATTATTTTATATCATTTGGAAGATATCGAGCCTCAGAAATCTACGTTTCTCTCAGAGAGTCGCCAACAAGCTGAGAAATGTTGATCAGGTTTCACTTGTGCTCTTCTAGCCCCTGAGAGTCTGCTTCCAAATTGGCTGGACCCTTGGCCAGTTCTGGGTTACGGCAGTGTTTTGGTGGCTACACAAACCAGTAGATATGGAGATGTTTGACTGGGACACCAATGGAGACAAACCCCTGCATGGACAGCCGCTGGGGCTCTCTAGGGGCACAGGGCATCGCTGCTTGGACAGTATTTGGCTGAAGGTTATTTGTGTCCAAGCTGTATGGGCCCGTGCCCGGGACCACAACCAGCATCTGTCATGGTAATGCTGACAGCACTCCCACAGGAATTTCCTCTTGGACTTTCATTCATTTACTAGTTCTGCCTGGAAAACTTTTGTCTTTTGTCTTCACCCAGAAGTGCTCACTGAGTTCAGGACTGCTCTTTCCACTGACATAAGTCAACACCGTTTACCAGCAGAGGCTCGGTGTATTTTCTGCTTTCTGTTTGCGTTACCAGCCGAGCGAGGGAACTGAGCCACTTTCTGCCACCCATTCCTCTCCTCTTTCTCCCACTGCTGTGGCTTGTCCGAGCCTGCCGTGCAGCCAAGCCCCAGTGCCCAGAAATCGTAAGTCAGGTTAGTTTAGGAAATAATGGGATTTCAAAAATTATGTATGTGGTGTTTTTTTTTTTCTTTCTTGCCTCCAGGTTTTTGAGCCTTCAAGACTGTGTTTTACTAGCCTGCGTTGTTCTGGATCATTTTTTAATGAAGATCAAGGCCAGCATTCCCTCACTGTCACGGAACAGTGTCTTGAAGAAATGACATTGGATACTGCACTAAAGCAGTGACTGCTCTTTCTGCTTCCTCCATTCATTTTCCACTGTGGAGCTGAGGGAAACATTTGTGGAAGGTTAGTCACATTCTTCTAATCACCTGAGACCTCTGATATTTGTCATCAATAGCATAGTAGAAAACCTGAATAAAGCTGGCAAAAAGGAAAACCTTTATTCTGAGATCTACACCCAGCAAACCTATATCTAATTTACTGCATCTGGCTTTCCTACTAAAACAAAAGACTAAGACGTTTCCAGCATTTCAGTAACAAGTTTATCCAAAAAGCACCAATTAGTTTTCACTTCATGAGACATTAGTCTGTGACTATTCCAGCACACCCTATCATTCCAACAGTTTGTGCAGCCTGGTCAACACCCCTAGTTCCCAAATGACTCTTGTTTTAATTCTCATAAAGTGGGAATACTGGCTTTATTTCTTGGCTCCAGTCACAGGCTCTGTGGTTTTAGAGACATTTGAGTACCAATATTGGTTTTCTCTTTAGCTGTTGATGCTTTCCAAAGACTGCATATACAGTTAAACTGCCATTAAATGTAATATTTTTCAAATCTGTCTTGCTCATTACACTGTAAGATACAAGCTGAAACCATATTCTCTATGAGAAGGCTGTGTGTCTTCTGGTATTGGGTAATGGAGCACGCTGAAGATATTTCCACGTTGCCAAAAACAACAATAAAACTAAGAGACAGTGTGTCGCATTTCCCTTATAGACAGATCCAGCTGCTCTCAAATGCCTGGAAAATCACAAGGGTGAGCAGCCACAATAGTTAGTTTGTCAACACTACTCATTTGGCTGCCGGAACCAGCCTATATGAGCCTTTGGTAGCTCCATTTTACAGGCGGGGAACTGAGGAGCAGTGCCCTAAACTGTCTTGAGAGAGCATGCTTTATCTCCCTCTCGACCTGGGTTTCTCTTGTGTGAAAAATAGGGCAGGGAGGAACGGGCACCCATTCGTTGTTTTCCCCAATCTGGCATTTGCCTATGGACAGCCCCACCTGGGAAGCGCTTTGGGACTTTTCTGGTGAAGAACACGCTGCAGTGGGCTGAGATTTCGGGTGACCCCTGAGATGCAGGGAGGCATGCAGTGTGTGCTGATGTGATCCCAGGTTCACATCCCTGGGGAAGGGCCAGCAGAGTTCTCATTGCGCACTGTTTTCAAGGCATATCCCAGACCGCAATAGCAGTGATTGGTGTTCTCACCTCTAACCTGAATTTAAGGTTTAACCCATACCCCAAATGCCTTTTCCCTTTTGGGGCAGACCTTTCAATGGGCTTCTCATTTCACAGATTGCCATGAATTTTGGCAGCATACATGAACTGTAGAGTCCTTCTGACCTCCTACCCCAAGGCTCATTGTTGTCAGCAATGCTTTTTGGCTTACAGTGGTTTTGCAGCCAACCAGCATCCTGACATCTACAGTGGATTATTTCTGTTACACAGCTGTGGTGGAACATGAGGTTTCTCCTTCCCCACACGAAGCAGCAACAGAGACTGGAGAAACGTGCCAGGGAAAGTAGGGTCTCCCTGCCTGCGTGACAGCTACTGCCAGCAGAGCGAGCGGTGCAGCCTGCCGAGAAGCCCCAGCCAGGCTCCTGTTAGAGCGAAGCTTCCATGGAAAGGCACAAGGTGAGGATGCTCCTTCTTAATCCGAGCAACCACTTTGCAACCGGCTATGAGTTGCCCTGGTTTGGCAGACCTATGTGATATCATTAGCAGTATTTGGACATGCTACAATTTCCCGCTCTTACTAATTTCCTTCTTTCTTAAGTTTTAAGAGAGACTCCACCAAGAAGCTGTCAACCAGCACAGAAGGTCAAGAAAAGCAGCGTGCTTACCACACCCTTGAGAAAAGACGAGGTTGAATAAACTCATGCATAGTTACCAATGCATCAAGAAGAGGCATATGTGTTGGAGCTCTTTAAAAGAAAAGCGCTACGACCCAGATTAGCTAGTTCTTCATTTAGTTTCAATTAGAGTTGGAAACCAATTCAGACTAAACATTTTAATTGATGAATATAGTCCCTTCATGCCAGAAATTGCCTGTGAACAGACCATGACTTCTCCAGAAATACTTACTATTAGCTGAATGTTTTCCACAAGTAAACATCTGTCTGTGACTGGCTCACGAGTTGTTCACCACAACTATTTGTTCATGTATCTGAGATCCAATATTTGATCTACATGATTAGTTAGCCAAAGTCATATGGTACTGCATGTCTTTTCAGCCACATCTGAATGCCTACAGGACCTGCTTCAGCACAATGCTTGTTGAAAATACTGTATTTACGTGATTATTCACCACTGCCTTGCAGCAAATGTTGTCAAAAATAAAAATTCCCCCACCTCCCCCCCATCAGTAACTTTAATATTCGCAAACATAATAAAATCATAATAGACTTAGGATTGACCAAAATCTTTGAAGAATTCTTCACTCAACTCTGTTTTCAGCCTAATTTGCCATACCTTTCACCTGTGTTCATAAAGAATTGAGGTTTCTATAATCATAGTGTATAGGTGTATACCTGTGCATATGTATCCCTAATAACTTTTGAATCTTCTAGTCAATTTTCCTCAGATTTGAAAGAGAAGAGACACAGACATTAAGTTCCTAAGACACTCCATGTTTCAGGGAAAGAGATGGCTGAGCCTATTAGTGCCATCAACGAAGGAAAGACTTCAGCATAGCCTTTCCTTTACCAGAGGTCAGAGCCCAGAAACTCCAAGGTTCAGCCTTGGCAATTTAAAGCAAATCAGGTTTCTTGGCACTATTACCCACCAACTCATGAATTATCTTGATTTGCAGCATACAAACTAGGTGGAAACTTGGTAGACTTAATTTAGAAGAGGGAAACATGTTCCATTTCAGATTTTTTTGTTCTTTTTGAGTACCCCCCAGTCTTTACATAATTTTTTTCTAGTCAATCTCCTTTGTCAACCTCACATACTCCCTCACATTTACAGGCTTTCAGCAATGTGCCTTGAACAACCTTGTAGTAAAAGCCTTTATGAAGAACAGAGACTTGTCTTTCTGGTCCTTTCAAGCGCTGCAAGCAGAAGTTGAAGGAGCACAGGTATGAACTCACTGTGGTCTTGCAGTATGAGTGAGACTAAGCTATGTTTCAGAAATTGTGCTAAAGGTTTGGAGTAAAATGTTGAGTAATTATCATCTGTTTGAGGTCTTTTCCGGGCAGATGCCGTCTTTTTTTGTGGCAGGAGGTGCAAGTCAGCCTTTATTGTCAGCCTAACTAGACTTGTTTTCAACCATCATGATTAAAATACATAATTTTGTAGTCTGAAGGTAAGAAAGTGTATTATTTTCCTACATGGGAGCACTGAAACTGAATGCTGGAGAAAAGATGAAGGGGTTTTCAAAAGCCTTGTCTGGCTCTGACTTGTCTTGCGTCGAGATGTAATGCAATACAGGAAGGAACTCTGTTAGATTCAGTCCAAGTATTTTTGAAAACCTCACCCAGATTTTTATAGTGTTACTTTATATCACTCCAGTTTACCCACAAACATGAAACAACTTTTTGGTAATTACACAAGTCTCAGGACCTCATGACCTATGAAACAAATTGTTGAACATTCTTCATTGTTAAATGTTGCCTTTAAGGACTTCTTAAGTTTCATGTTGAAATCTGCTTTCTCAGATTCCCAGTCTTCTGTAAATATTAATGCTTTTTAACATGCTTATGGTGCTAATAAGGCATATATGTATTCAGATAGGTCTTTTGGGTGGTTTTCTTGAACTTCCTAGAACTGCCAGTACCGTAGGCTTGGATTCCTCTGTCCTTGCAAGTTTATGTTCTGAAAACAACAATTTAATTTGGTTTACAGGGGACAGAACTGTGCCCATTCCAACCCATTAAAGTTAATAGGATAGTTAATAATATAAGTAAGAGAAGAACTCAACCCAGAATCCACTTATTCAGCAAACTGTTTTGGGAAGAAGGTAGCTTATATGTTTAAAACATTGTTACCCAAATTATTGTCCTGGTTTTGACCGGGAGGAAGCTAATTTTTCTCTCCAGCAGCTACTGTGTTTGGATTTAGTATGCGAAGAATGTTGGTAATACACTGATGTTATTAGTTGCTGTTAAGCGATCAAGGACATCTTCCAGTTTCCCAGGTTTTGCTAACGTGCAGGTGCAAAAACTTGGGAGGGGTATAGCCAGTATAGTTGATCCAAACTGGCCAAAGAGAGTATTCCATACCATAGATGTCATGCCCAGTATAAGTGGGGCTCGGCCGGTGGGGCTCGGCCGGTGGACCGCTTCCTTTCTTTTTCCTTTTTTTCGTCCATTCGGGTCTTTTCATTCGTTTGTTCGGCTGTTCGTTCCCTCGCCTGCTCTCTCTGGAACTTGCTGTTCTGGGATAGCTGGGGGGGGATACCCCTGCTCCCTGCCTGCTGCTCAGGACGGGCTGTATCGGTCGCTGGATGGTGAGAAATTGTGCATCGTTCGTTTTACATATTCTATTATCCTTATATATTATTGTTGTTGTTGTTGTTGTTATTATTATTATTGTTATTATCATTATTAGTATATATTTCCCCCCTCCCCCTTTGCTGTCCTGGTAAACTGTTTTTATCTCAACCTGCGAGTTTTCCTTTCTCTCCAATTCTCCTCCCCACCCCACCAGGGAGGGGGGGAGTGAGCGAGCGGCTGCGTGGTATGCGGTTACCAGCTGGGGTCAAATCACGACTGTTATACAGAGGCAGCACCTTCTAGGAATATTCTACTACAGTGACGCAGGAAAATGTTAGCATTTGAGGGAAAAGGTATTGCAACACTTCCAGGGTAATGGTTTTAAAAATCTCTGAGTATAAATTGGACCTCCAGCTTCTTCGTGACTAAATAATTAGGAGTGACCATTAGTAAAATTACTGTTTGAAACATTAGCAATTTTACTTTTGGAAATTCTCCTCACTTTAGCATTCCTCTCAGACAGACACTGAGTCAGTTGCATTTACATTGCAGGATGTATAAATCTGGAGCAAATCTTGGAGGACCCTGCAGAGACGTGTCTCCAGAAGCCTGCAGTAGCAGAACTTGACACTTCCCCTAGAGACATCTTTTTTGTTTTGTTTTGTTTTTATTTTTTCTAGGTCCCCTTCCCATTCTTTCCACACCCATGAGGGTAGTTGCCTCTGAGTCATTTTGAGAAGTCTGGATTTCAGTTATTAAAAGTTTCTGTTCTTTATCCTCCGAGAGCTTTGCCAAGGTGCTGGCAGCCTGAAAGCCAGCCATTTAACTTCACACTGCTGTTCAACCTCAGCAAACTGCAAGTGTCAGAGAGTATTTTCCGTCTATAAGCCTACAGGGGTCCAAACCACTTATGGTAAGGAGCCCGCTGAGTTTAAGAAGAGCACAAAAGCAGGGAAATTGTGAGGACCAAGACAGCTTTTTGTCGCATGGCATAAAAAAAGTGTTACAGATTGCTCACATCTTTTGCTGACTTGAGTGGGAGAGCAGACCCCTCCAGACTGGGGTGTCCCCACGGGGTCTTGCCAAGGGACATCTGCAAACCCGGTATTTATTGTTTCTGCTCTCCTTTGTCCAAGAGGAGGCGGCAGGCAGGACCTGGGCAGCAGCACATGCTCTCACAGCCCCGTTCACACGTACTCAGCAGCTCCTGCCCTGCCAGCTCCTCCAGGCACCCTGGTGGGATGGGAAGGGGAAGTCACCTGAGGGCCAGCGTGCCTGCCTGGGCTGACCGGGCAGAGGGCAGCAGCCCGGTCCCAGCCCTGCTGCTCCTCACCTTCCTTCTCAGCGCAGGGGCCATGAGCATACCGAGCCTTCCCTACAGAGCAGGACGTACAGCGCGACAGCTTTTATGGTGAGCCAGGTAAGCACGCTGTACTTGGGTGACTCAGAGCGCGTGTTGTCTGTGGCACCAAAAATTGTGTTTACTGAGAGACACTGCCCAAACCAGCATCCTTCTGGAGAGGAGTCCCTGGTTTGGAAAGACACTTGCAGTGAGCCTGGGATGCCACACAAGAATGTGTTACGATACTCTCTCATCTCTGTTTAAGTTGTGGCTTTCTGTTGAAGCGATGAAACAGCCAGGCTTTGGGTTTTATTAACTTTCTGGTGCTGGATACCACCACATGCATCATTCCGTCCCCTCCTGCTCTTTTGGCAGGTGTTTCACTAGCATCTGTTGTCCTCGCCCCAGAGGACCCAGACCGCTTCATCAAAAGAGAGCAGCGGGAAGCAGACAGTCATATGCTCCTTTAATGACTCAGACGCCAGCATGATGTCCATGGCACCATGGCCGTTAACAAAACAATTAATAAGGATTGAAAGAGAATGAGGGGATAAAAAAACATCAGCATGATCTTGCCAAGAACTGACTGCCTCAGACCAATCTAGTTTCTTCCTCTGAAGGGATAATTCACCTGGAGAATAATGGGGAAGTAAGCAAGATTATCTTGACTTGAGGTTTTTTACACTCTCCACCCTGATTTTCTTTTGTGAAACAGAGTGAAACAGTCTCTGTGGAACCACTGTGCGCAACCGGTTGTATAACCATGTGCAAGGAGCAGTTGTCTATATGTCATGCTGTCCAGACCAGCAGATATATCCAGCAAGGAAATCCAAAACTCCATGACTTTTTCTATTTACAATTTGGATCTGTGCATAGAGAGAACTCCTGTAAAATTTATTGGCAAGACAGGTGAGAGCAGGCACCAAATCTAAAATTACTTTAATAAAACCAAGAGACAATACCAAAATTGCATTATTGACTCATTTTATTTTTTATTGTGTATAGTTATTTGACCTTTCTTTGTAACATTCCTGTCTGGCTGACTGTTTTCCTCTTTATATGTGTGCCTTTCACTTCTGCCTTGTAGCACTTTTCATTTCTCTTCTACCAGTTTCCCTACATAGCTTAAAGTGGAAGACAAGAAGAAATCCACCTAATTTGTGGCAAAGGAGGTTTTGGATCAATATGAGGGAAGATTGTGACTGCTGGGATGAGGAAACACTGCCTTTGGTGACGGAGAAGTGTTGGGCTCTTGTCTGCTAGAAGCTCTAAAAAGCAGATGTGATGAACATCTGTCAGGCCTGGTCTCCCAGCATGGAACCAGTCCCACGTTCCTACAGTTAACTTTAAGAGAGCAGCTGTGGATGCCACAGCTGCACTGAGGACATGTGTCTCTTGAACACCCAGAGCTATTGACTGTTTTATAAAATCTACAGCTGGATTTTATTGAAAAGGACATTTCCCATCTCTCCCTGCTCAGAGGCAAACAAGTCATACTGCATCTGTGCTTTGGTCAAAAGGAAATCTTCTGCTGCTCAAGACTGATTGTATTCGCCTAGAAACATTTCAAAGGCGTGTCCATATGTGTACCTTTGCTTTAGGTACCTCTGGTTGCCATTTGAAGGGCAATGAAGAAAAGTGGACATTTTGCACACCCCATTGATCTTCTCACAGGACAGCTGAAGAGCTGGAGCAAATCAGCTCAGCCAGCATTTTTACTGGCTCGCACTGGGCTTCCCAGCAGTGGAGGAAAATTGGAAGTGACCGCCCAAGAAGGAAGGGCAGGTCTGGAGCCATAAGGCCTTACCATGCCTGTCACAGGAAAGAAAAAGGAAGGGAGAAAGAATGGCAAGTGACAAACCGCACAGCTGTCACCTTCCCATCCCTCCTGTCCCATCCCTCCAGAGGTGGCAGAGCCAGCACAGAAAAAAATGCACAGTGGGGCTTTGGCCATTTTGCTGTAATCTGGTGTCTGTTGCCCTCCACAACTAGCCCTAGAGTAAGCCCGGAGTCGTACTTGTCCTACTTTGCTGTGTCGGTGAATTATGAATCATTTCAATTACACCTTGATAAAATCCTCCTGGCACATTTGCAAGAGCAGAGCCCAACTGCAGGTTACAGCGTCGAGTGCTGGCTCTCAGGAGAGCCCTGCTGGGATGCCCCAGCCCACACCGGCTGCAGGAGCTGGGAACTAATTCACCAAAAACAAGTGCTGCAAACAGCGTGATTCCCTGCATGTGATGTGGTGCGTGGCTGAGTAGCTTTCGAATGCTGTATCACGCTCCGGAGGAATGGCGTTTCTGCACTGGGCTCTCAGCCTGTGCCTCACTGGTAGGGTGAGGTGGCCTCAAATGGGAAATCTTGGGAGCAGCAGATTTTTGGCGACCTGTGTCCTGGGGGGACAGAACTCTGCCGTGCAGGAGAGACACCACGGCTTTAACCTCACTGTAGAAATGAAGAATTCCTTTATTTCCTGATGTGGTTCCTACTCTGCCTGTCTGAGTGCCTGTGATGGCTATTTCAGAAGACATGAATACAGATCACTGTCATTTTACCACTCTTAATGGCAAACCATTCCCATGCTGCCAGGAGTGATGGGGTATAAAATCCCATAGAACTGAGCCATTGCAGCAACACAGATAAGGCTGTGAAGACCATATTCAAGTACCTAGTTAAGTTTATAGCACAAAAAAACAGCCTCTAGAAGTATAAATCCCTGTATTCCTACGATTAACAAAAGCTTCATTTATGTCTTGGACTTTTATGGATCTGGCACTCCTTTAGTATTAATCCTTCCCTGTTTTTCTACATGAGCAAAATTCTCAAGAGGCTTTTTAAAAATGAGAGCAAACTGACTGAAGGAAAGCACATCAGGCCAATCTCACTTGTTAAAAATAAATTTTCTCTAGAACATGGAAAGTCTCAAATACTCCTATGCAATCCATTTTGGTATCTGAAGATGCTTGTTCATTCATTTTAATAAAAAGCTTGGCAGCACCATAAAATGATCTAATCTGATGGCATTTCTTTCCTGATCTGCCAGTATGAAATTTAAAGATGCCAGTGTCTCCATGGCGGGTGACTGGATCTCTCAAGGGACTCGTCAGCAGGTGACAAAAAGTCATTATATCTGGATCTCAGCTCATCACTGAGGTTAGAGTTATGGGAGGACCATTTGGTAGCTGCCACTGGCTGGAGGAGCTCCAAAGATGTTGAGGGGGTGGTTTGCGGGAGATTGCATGGGATTTGGCCATCTTCCGTTCACTATAACCTAAGATACGGGGGGAGATGCTAATTACTGTTTACGCAGCCTCTTGGCAAACGTGGCAGCCTGCTCTGAACCGATCCTGCGAGCTGGCAGCCCCTGACAGAGGCAGGGCAAGGCCAGTCCCAGTCGGTCACAGCACCGCATGCGTCCCCTCCCTTTGAGACCACAGTGCTGCCTCTGCTCCCGCCTAAGAGCCGCCAGCACCGCAGGCGGTGGTTGCTGTGCACTGCTTGTCAGCCACTGCTTTAGGTTTTGGAGCCTTGTTTCCCTCAGACTCTGAGACTTTTGCAAGCTGAGACCAACAGGGACACGTGGAGGGAAAGCTGTACCCTGTATGCCCTGGACAGGGCAGCGAGTTGCACATCTGTCTTCTGAAACAACCGTCATTAGCCCTTTCCTTTCACGCTGTGGTCCTTCGCGTATGGACTGCAGGGGCTTATTACCAAAAGGAAGGCATTTCTCATACCCAGCTAAGCCACCTCCAGCACATCTTGACACTCCACCCCAGCTGTATACTTCCCCTCCATTATTCTTCTGGTATCAGCAAATGGAAAGGTTTAGAGCTGGCTGTGGCTGGACCCGACACACAAGCCAGCTTATTTTAGCAGGCTGCTATAATTCTGTGGTTCGACACTGGCAGCCAGACAGGGAGACAAAAAATGAGGAGTATTATTTCCAAATGAATTCCCAAGAGTGCATTCAATTAGAGAGGTTGTTTTTTGACCTTTCGCAGGCTTCATTAAAGCCCCTATCAGTTTTCCAGCAAAAACAATTTTGAAAACAGATGGGAGTAAATGAAAAATTTATGCCTGCAATGCCACACAGCCCAAAATGAGCAGTCTCAAATGATCTCTGCTGAGTACCAGTGTGCAATTAAAAGGATGTTTATGAAGCCTTCATACTGTGAAGTACAAATACTTGCCTATAACCTACTGGGAACTGCCTCACGAGAGAAAAATATACACTCTATTAACTCAGCTGGTATGGAGTTTTGCATGTAGACTATAAAGTGACTAAGAAAGGGGGGGTTTATG
Organism: Phoenicopterus ruber ruber; assembly: GCA_009819775.1. Classification (NCBI taxonomy): domain Eukaryota; kingdom Metazoa; phylum Chordata; class Aves; order Phoenicopteriformes; family Phoenicopteridae; genus Phoenicopterus; species Phoenicopterus ruber. The sequence continues at coordinate 53,244,281 of CM020217.1, forward strand.
GAGGCTGGTATTAATCACTATGTGATGATACAAAGCAGGAAAAATACAGGAAAGAATTATTCCTTAGAAACAACTTTATAAAATACATAGGAAATCTCTGAGAAAAAGTAGGAAGTAGGTTTGAGAAAGACCTGAAAATTTATTTCAGGGGCCTAAAATCTGAGAAGTGCTGGAGGAATAAGACAGTTGTCAGGTCAGTAGTGCAGGCTGGTAGGCAGAAGAGGTGCCATTACTTACAAAAATGAAATACTTCTTAATAGGCACATGTGATCCTGTGTTATTTTTTAGCCTGTGTGTGACTCTGCCTAAATCTCTTTTGGATCTAGCCTCCAGGCCCTTCTGATATCTGGAAGAGTTGTTTTCCAGCTCATAGAGCTGGAATGTTTTATTGGAAGCGCTCTGCATCCCACCTGCGCGGTGGTGTGTGCTGTGTCTGTTGCACACTCATGGCTGAGCAATGCTCTCCTGAGTGTATGTCACGACAAGCTGCTGTCACTGACAGTGAGCTGCGGCCCGTCTATACTTCCTCGCTTTGAGATGAACCTAAACTGAGCAGTTTAGACAGCGAATAAATTTAGGTTAGGTTCCTTTAACCCATTTTATCTCTATTCCTATCATATGCTCTACTTAATACGTTGTTTGTGTAATAAATTTTGGCAGAAGGAATTAAGGTAATTTGGACCAGCTCTGCTGACCAAACATTCTCTAAGCTACTTGAAATGTGAGAGGGTGAAAATGGTCACAGTCTGTTGCATGTCAGGTAACTACAGAAGAGCTTTTGGATGTCAGAGCAGGACCAAAATATGGTTTTACTCCTTGTGGAAATCAGTGTAATCATACTGGTATAAAACCAGGTGAATACTGTGCAGTCAGGCCTCACTGAGCAAGCTCAGGGGTTCAGTGCTCCATTGCATAGATCATTCCTGCTCTAGTACTTGGTTGCCCACCTATCCTTACACAAAATAATTTGACCTTTGGCGACAAAAGGAGCATACATCTCTGTAGCAGCTTCATGTACAGAGAAGGCATGATGCTGATGCTTTTGTCATTAATGCCACCTGCTGCAGAGTCTCTGCCAGTGAGCCTCGCCGTTTTGTGTTAGTACACAGACAAGAACGGCCCGAGCCTTCAGCTTTGCAGCACACGCATGATTCATGGGTATTTTCTTTTCAAACCACGGTCTCTGAAGTTATTCCTGTCCCTCTCTCTGAAATACATGCAAATGGTCATGTCCCCACACCACACAGGAGAAGTGACTGCCTGTTATCAGCAACACGAGCGGTGACCCCGCTTTACTGCGGGTGACAGGGGTCTGCACGGCGGTGCCGCAGGCTGGGAGCCCCCAGGCAGGGGATGACCCCCTCGGCCCCACGTGGCAAGGCACCGGCTGAGCCAGCCCCGCTGGGAGCCCCGCTCGGGTGAATTACTCTGTGGCTGACTACTGCACTGAAAGTATCTCACAGAGGCTGGAGCAAAGGCTGTGTGTTTTGCTTGTGTACTCTGAGTCTGTCAAGAGTGCATATGTTCAACTGTCTGGAGAACATATGAATCCATTTCCTTGTACCCAGCTGCTTTCTTCATTTCTCTGCAAATATTTCTTTTGGAGTCATTAGTGCCCACATGACGGAAGGCTCAGCTAACAATGTGACTAAACTGAGCTTCATCTGGAATGAGATTGCAAGTGGTTATTTTATTATGCCAGTCGCAGTCTCTTTCTGCTGGGTAAAATGCATTTACTGATTCTTCTGTCATGACCAACATTAGATCACGCAGTCCCATAACTCTTGACATTTTCAGCTGCGTATATTTCTAAATGTCAATTCTAAATATAAATAAATAAATAAGCCCAAGACCATGCCTTCCTATGGAAAAAAACACTTCTTAACATTTGGATTTTTAAAGATCTTCACTTTCTGTAATGTGTGAGCATTTGAAAATCATTCCCTGACCTATGACTTTCTCTGTGTACTTTTACAAATAGTTCTTAAGCAAATTTTAACAGTAATATTTTTAGGGAGGATAAGAGAATAGGGTTTAGAGTTGATCCTAGAACCTTCTTCTACTGCTTGTACGTGACCAGTCACACCGAATGGACACGCGCTCAGCTGCACGTAAAAACAGTCACTTCTTCCTGGAGGGCAATGACAGGGAAGAGGGAAGGAGGAATATTCGAACCTGCTGGTGCCAGGCTGATGCTTGCAAAAGGAGGCTTCTTAAGCTTATAATAATTCCCTGGTTCTTCTTAATATCACCCTGTAGTCTATCTTTTAAAAGGAAACAAACAACAATAACAAACATAAGCTTATAATTGACAACATCAGTGAGATCTGCTCCTCTGGAGATGCCACAGGCATGTGCTCCCTTCCGAAGCTCTGCAAGGGCTCAGAGACTTTCTGCCTCTCTTATCTGGCTGCGTGTTGCTGACGGGGGCTGCCCAGGCGCACGGCACGCTCCCGTCAGTCCCACGCGGCTCGTTCACAGAAGAAGAGATCGAGATGGAGCCTGCTGAAGTCAGCAAGGTCCTCCCTTGCTGGGGGGAGAGGTGCAGGCATAGGTGCTAAATTCCCAAGACCTCATCAACAAATGTGTCTCTGCTCTCATGAGCTTACCCCAAGGAGGAAAATCTGCAGCTGGGTAGAGCAGCCCTAGAAGGAGACACTTGCTATCTTCAGTGGATCCATCTTGAGGCTTTAGCACTTTTCAAAACCTTTTGCAGCTTATTCCTCATTAGGCCTTTGTGTGTCAGAAACCATCCATCAGACAGGAAATTTGAAGAGAGGAATTAAAAGATGTACCCAAGGCTTTAGAGGATACCAGGCCAGTATTAAAATTTGCACTACTAAGTGATTTCCCATGCCATGCCCGTATTTCTCTTCAGAGCAACATGTTGCAGTTTAAGAAGGGTCACCAGCCACCACAGAGCAAGAAAAGGAAACTGCTTGTTGTTAGCTGAAATTAGCAATTGAAATTGGGAGAAGATGGAAGGAATTTCCAGAAGAAAAAGGAATTCCCTCTGGTGAGACCCAATCCCTCTCAGCTGCAGGAGGGTTCCCACTGAGGTAGGCAACGCATCCTCGCCCACAACTGAAGATAATTGCAGCAGTGTTCACTCCTGCAGGCTTCAGAAACTCTAGCCCAATCTCTTCTCTTTGAGGAAAGCATGTGTGGCCAGCAGAGATCCAAAGTTATTTAAAGAAACACTATATAAAGAGGAGGAAAACATTTATTCTGTGCATCTAGCCATCCAGCTTCTTCTGTTTACATTAGCCAAGACTTTGGGGAAATACCTAAAAGTGGAGGTTTATAACTGCATTAAGTCCAACAATGTATCAGTGAGAAGCATAAAGTTATTAACACTTCATGCCAGTGTTTCCCCCCCTTTGCATGCTTCTTCCACATCATCCAGAAGCTTTGGGGCAATTGCTATAATTCATTTTTTCAAAGAGATGACAGGTTACATGGCAATAATATTATACTTTTTATTAAATCTCTGAAACTGGCACATTGCTTGCTGTTGATTCATTTAGTAACTCTTGTCTTGAACTGAAACAGATGGAATTAGCACAAATATGGTGTTGTTAAGGTTCAGCACTTGGCAAACAAAGGTGCTTTGTTGCTAGGAGAACAATTTCTAACAGCATATTCTTAAAACAGAAATTAATGTTTTACCCTTCGCGTGTTGCGATCCAATGTCATCTGTCTCTAGAAATCCACTTCTCTTCTCAGAGCAAAAAATTCCACTGCTGGAGTCCAAACTTTCCTGTCTGCTTGGGAGCTATGAGAATACAGCATACAGGAAAAAGTGAGGCTCATCCAGAAACCAGCCATTCCTCAATGTTAAGAGCTGGATATTGATTGTCTCCACGCTGAAACACCTCTGCAAAAACAAGTGTCCTTTGTTAGTGAGGAATCCAAGCCCTATGTCTCTGATCCGTGGGTGTCTTGCTGGGATAACTGTTGGCCCATAATCGAATGTGACCAACGAAATGTACTTGTGAGAAGAATTGGAAGAAGTCACATTACTCCACTCTGGGCTATTTGGAAAATGACCATGAAAAATGCACAGACCAAATCTGATTATACTCTCCAGAGCTGAGCACAATGAAGCTGCTGACAGGACATGACAGAGGCAGGAAAGTGCTCACTATGCACCAGCTATGTTGAGAAGAAATCAGGTTAAACAGACATAGCCATGTGTGAGATTTATCTCGGAAACTGAGGATCCAACTCCAATACTGCCACCGAAGGCCATGTGGTTATGCAGCACTGATAGAGCATATGTAAGCACCGTGGCAGGCCACATAAACACCGCTTCGTGATAAATGACTGTCATTAGGAGGCAAAGCTAGTCACTCAAACACTTTCTGAAACAAATCCTGCTGACAGGTAACTACATATCTGTCAGCAAATTAAAAACAGAAGGAAAGATCATCTCCCATTACACCCACGCAATAATGCCCAAGGAGTGGTGCAAGCCTGCAGAGCCGAGGTGGTTGCTGGCCATGGCAGGTGGAGGTGCAGAGCATCTCACTGAACTGGGTTTCAGCGTCAGCCACAGCTCAGCATGGGAAGCCCCCGCTGCCCGGCTCACCAGGGCTGGATTCGCTCCCTGTGCACCCCCTGCCCCAGGAGCACCTCAGCAGCTGGCAAACTGGAACTGGAGGCAACCTTCTGCTGCCCCTCAAAGTATGTCCCCCATCCCTGTTTTCTGGGAGTATTAACAAGGTAGCTGTTCAGATGGAGAACTGCAAAAAAACCTGCTTGCAAGGGCTGGCAAAACCAGGACCCAGGGGTTTGCTCCAACCCTGCCTGGTATGGGGCAGCTCCAGCATGCGGTGCCACTGCTGTGCATGCAAAGAGCACACTCATGGTTTTAACATGTGGACAGAGGGTTTGCCTTACTCACTCACTGAAGTGGAACAGGGCAGGTGTGGAAAGGGCTTGTTTCCAGAAGTGTGGTCTGTTCCTGGTCTGTGGGATGGCTGGCATTTCCAAACCAAGGCACCTCTGCCCATGGCCAGGAGCGCCAGCCCAGGGACCCCTGCAAGCCTCAGGGGCACCAACAGAACACCCCAGAAACAGCCACCCTGTCACTTGCACAAGCTCTGCATGAGACAGCAGCGAAATCCTGGATGCCTCGTACTGCCAGGCTTGTGTGTGACACTGCCCTTAAAATGCCTTGCCAAGTGAGACAGCTCATAAGCCCCTTTCTACACCCCTTCTTTCTCCCCAACTCTCAGTTCATCTCTGTTCTTTGAAGTCCCAGGGGCTTGAACAGCATTAACTCTGCACCTGGCAGCTCAGCCGGCGCCTTTCATCTCAAAGCCCCCACGGATCCACTTGCTGCAAAAGTGTGGGAGCTGTAATGCAAAGAGCTTGCTGGGAGCTTGGACCCCACAGGGATGTTTCCATTGCACTGTTACGATACAAAAGGCCCAGAAGAAAAAGACAAAATTAAGGGCCCTGCACAAGCCCAGTAGATGCGCTGGAGGTCTCTGCAGGCCTGTGGCGAGCAGTAACCTTTCAATGCATTTGCAATCATTATTGATGAGTGCAGTGTGCCTGAGCAAACCAACCAATAATGGGTCTCAGCACTGAGATTGCCAGGGCCTGATTTAACAAAGACATCTACAGAATCCCTTAAAATGTCATCATACCCAGCAAAATATAACACTAGTCCCATGGGAAAGGAGCAGAAACCAGCACTTCCCAGACTCAAACAAGCAACAAGACCAGTAGCCCACCAACACATCATGGAAGCTGCAAGAGCTTGCAGCTTCTGACGGCAAAGCAGACCCCCCCAGCTCAGCTCTGCCTACCGCCCCATGCCTCGGCGCTGCCCTGGCTGCTTTCCTGATGCCTTTTGATGCAAGGCAGCCACAAACTTGGCACAGACCTGCTTCCTTTTGCCACCCCAGAGCAGAGTAAAGCACAGCTTGACAGTTGGCCCTGCATGCGAAATTACTTTTTCTGCTCTGATAACCTGCTTCAAACAGAATCAAAACTTGCCTTTCCTGTGAGGAGTTCTCGTTTATCAAATTCATCTCAAGGCAAGCAATCCCCACGAGGGAATATAAACACGTCAATATCAACAGGCAGTCATATATGCCCTGACACTTCACAGCTTCTCTCTGAGAACTGTATCCAAGATGTCATAAGTTTTGTAAAAGAAAGTTGGCTCCATTTTGCTGAGACATCTTCCTTTGCTGTCATGAAGTTGCACAGTTTGAGGCTCTGAGACAGCAGAGTACTTTACTTAACCACTTCCCTAACTCAAAGTACCTGTGTAGTGCTATACTGAGATTTGGTAGGCGGCTTCACTGAGCTGAAATAGTTTTCTGCACTTGGAAAGGCTCTTGGCCTTCCTTGGGCTGTTGCTTGTTTAACAGCAGGAGTCTTCTTTGTTGTGGAGCTGGGCCTGTGTAATTCAGTCGGATTTAAAAATGAAGGCAATTTGAAAATGCACTCAGACTGACATCTCCCGTTTGACCGACCCAGCTCTGCAGGCAGGGCCATGGGCCATGGTACGACCGGCACCCCGCCACCGCTGCACGCCCCGGGCTGGGGCTGTGCTGGGAGCAGCGTGGACCAGGCAGGGAGGGAGGTGGCGTCTGGCACCACCTGGGAAAGGGAGTAGGGGAAAGCATTGCGGGGAGGCAGGGGAAGGGAGAGCCATTTAGACCTCTGTGGGAGGACGAGGAGGTGCCTGGAGCCAGTGAGGAGAGACGAAGTAGAAGAAAGTTGCAGCTGAGACGCTGTGGGAGAAGAGAGGGTGTCTGAGAAAGGGAGGTCAATTTGACAGGCAATATAAAGACTCTTTCTTTTCCTATCCAATTACTGGCTGCTTTTACAGTCCAAAATTAACTACTGTAGTCCAAGACAATTACAGGCTTCATTAAAGCCATGGGAGAATGAGCTGTCAGACTGAAGAGCTGTCAAGCCCTTTCGTCTAAGGAAAAGAGCGGGACACTCAGGCTGCTGCAAGCCAAGCTGCAGGCAGCCTCAGCAGACAGGCAGGGTTTTTCTCTGGCGACGGGCTGGGGGTGTGTATTGGAAAGGCAAAGCCAGGAGGATTTGTGCCCAACGTGGGTGGCAGCTCAAGCTTGAGAAGCTGCCAGGCTGGCAGGTTTGGGAACAGCTGAGTTGGCAGGCACTGCTGCCCCTGCCTCCTTGGGAGACGGCGTTGCCATACTTCCCTAGGGATGCGTGGCGAGGTCACGTCAGACAGCCTCCATTTGTGTAACTGGTTCTCACCCTAGTGAAAACTGTCCTCCAGGTGACTTCCTCCAGTCACACCAGGTGGACAGTGTCACTGGCTGGGCAATGCAAGGCAATACCTTTTAGATGTATTTCAGCCTACAAGAATAGCTTTATGTACCTTGGGGCGGGGAGGGAAGGCAGGACTGATCACATACACTATGCCAAGAATAACCGAGATGTGCAAATAGAGGGCTCTGCACGTTGGCACGAACATGCTCTGGTTCAGCCAGTCTCACATCAGCCAGAAGTCGGTCCCATGGCCTGCACCTGCCAGATAAGACGTTCAACAGCCTGTACTCAACACAATATCTCTGATCACCCAAGGTGCGAAAAACTCCTTGCAACCAGACTGCAAGTCACCAGTTCCATCTCTTCCGTCTTCCCAGTGTTTGGCCTGCATATACTTCCTCTTCTTTGGGACATGGAATGGGATTTGAAGACTATTTAATGCTTAAAAAATCTGTGCAGCCGTGTTCTACTTAACAGAGAAGTTTTACATGGAAAATGTGTTGTTTTTTCCATTATGCTAACTTCTCACAGCTCTGCCTGCCAGTTGCAGCTCCTTGCTTTCAAGCTACTGATGAGCCTCAGCATCTGTTCTTCTGGGCATCCAGGCCATTTGCAGATTCTTTAAAAGCAAAAGCCACGAAAAACTCTTTTTGTAAAATGACTGGATGTCTTCCAGGGTTGGAGTCAATTAGTGAAATGGGGCCTCAATGTATTGCCGACATGATGTTGCAAGAAGAGTAGGTTGAGGATTTGTCCATTCCCTCTAAGGCTACCACAGCCTTCTCCCATGCTAACTCGAGAAGCAGAGTTCCCCCAGGCACAGAGAAAGAAGTGAAGAAGTCAGTCCTTCTAGTAAATGGCAAGCTGGAAAAATAGTTTTGAATACTGCTGATGGCCTAGCTGCTCTTTAAACCTGCATTAGAACAAAGTCTCCTGACGTGGAAAACAAATCAAACTTTTAACAAGGCAAAACTGCAAGCAAAATCTCTGGATAAGACCCCGATGGCATTTTCCAGCTAGTAATGCTAGAACCTTACATTTTATGGCCAGAAAGAAAAGTATTCAACAGACGTCTGGGAAATAAGCCAAAGTTTTGTGACAAAGATTGTCACTCCTTTGCTGTCCAGCCAAGTTTTGCCCATGGAGCTTTTCAATGGTATTGCTTTCAGTCTTTAGTGACTCTCACAGAGGAAAGAGCACACTTTATCCATTGCTGTTAATATCCAGGTAGGCAGGAGAGCCCACACTGAGAGATTATCTATTGCTAAGCTTCTCCAAATGAAGGCTCAGCATTTCTTCTGGACAGTGGAGTTGAAGTTTTTCCTAAGCAACGCACAGAGCTCTTCACTTTTTCATTGCTGCTGAGGTGTTGTGAGGCATGCCATTTTTTCATACTAATGACAAGTCTGGGAAAGGCACCATATGATGCAGTTTTCAGTGACTGCAAAGCAGTTTTCATCTCATTGTTTGCTGTGGCAATGTTGCCTGTTCATCCTGGGCCACAGTCACTTCAAGGACACAAGGAACTGGAAACTAGTGTGTCAGGAGTGGGGACATAACCCTAAGGTTTACCAGGGCCCCCTTCCCATCCCTGTGCAGATCCCCCTTGAGAAAGCCAAGGGAGGAGAGATGGCAAGGCAACACGCGTCTGTGTAACCACCTTCTCGCCACCGCTGGCACGGCAGCAGTGTGCACGTGGCATGAACCGGTCAAGCCCTTCCTCAATGAAGTGAATGTGCATCAAAATGGGAAGTGAATAGGAATGAATCAAAGCACTTCTGCGTGTATCTATCCCTTGGCCTGGATACGAGTCCATTAATCAAACTCTTTTTTGTTCTTCTTTTTTTCCCTTTTCATCAAGTTAGTCATCCTCAGACATTTTGTCCCTCTCCATTTTTCCCCTTTTAATCACTCTAGTGACAACAGCACTAAGATAAATGTGTTTACAGACCCGAACTGGGCTGGTATCTCAAATTCCTCTCTGCTGCAGACAATTGCATGACTTCACCCACTGGCCACACAGCAGAAAGCCGAGGGGCTGCCAGCCAGCGACGTCAGGCAGCGTGCAGGCAGCGGCAGCTTCCGCTTCACTTCTGGCACCCGGGGAGCTCGAATGCAGCAAGGGACACAGGCGCGGCTTGCCTCTGGCAAGAAGAAAACCATGGGGAGCACGTTGGGGACGGGCTGTGCGTGTGCATGTCTCCACCCCGCAGTTCATCCAGCTGCAGGGACTCTGGGCAGGTTCAGGTGCCCGAGGCAAATTTGCACCATATCTGGGTAGCCACAGCCTGGCATGCGTGCACACACATAGTGGGTGTCATACCCTGCCCCGGGGCACTTTAATGTGGAGTAAAGTCTTGCTCCTGGTCCCTGTAGGACAGCCCTGCCAACTATTTCTGACCTCTGAAGTGAAGAAAGGGAAACAAGCCCCTGTCTGAACAGACCGATGTGGCCAGCAGCTCGGTGAGCATCAGTAACACAGATTTCTTTCCTCCAGGTTTCAAACTTAGACATGGTAGAAGGGCAACTCCGGTGTTTTACAGACAGTTTCCTTACGACTATGGAGAGGGGAAATTCCCAGGTCTATTTTAACTTCATAAATGCTCTGCTGTTGCACAGACTGAGGACACTGACGGTACCTTTGATCTTTCCTTCTGCTTTCCTGAGGCACATGATCATTTTTTGGCTTCTGGTTTTGCCTGGTGAAGGTCTAGAGTTTGCTGTAAGGTGTTGGGCAGTATGCGGTGGCTGCCAGCGTGCAGCACGTGGGGTCTGCCAGCCCTCCCAGCACAAGCATCTCAGCCCTGGCCACCAGCTGGCCCCAGGACAGGACCCAGCAGCCCAGGTGGTCTTCTCCTGACACACTGTTGCCTGATTGTCCAAGCTAAGAGCAGATGCGGGTTTCAATGATTCAGGGTGCCCCGGAGATTTAGCAAGGCAAATCAAGTTGACTATTGCTAGCCCAATTTGAGAAAAAAAAAGACAATTTTATAAAGGGCATTGTTTTTCTCCCACAGCTTTCTTTAGAAATGTCCTCTAAAGCAATTTCACATTTCAAGTAGTTTAGGAACACCCAGATTTCATCTCTTTGTTTTCAGACTCTTCTGCCCCACTGAGGGAATACAATGAAGGTTGGTCTGCATTGAGCCACACTCAGACAGCTGAGGCAGGGATTTTTGCTGCCTCCAGAACATTTCCCCCTTTGCCCTGCTACCTATTTCTAAGAAAATCTTCTCAATGAGAGATGATCCTGAGACAATTTTTTGCTTGGCTTTTCCCTGCTGATTTTGTGATCATTCACAGCCATGCCATATGTGTGGACTGGTACTGTATTTCACCTCCTTCATTTAGTGTGAATTGCCACCTCAGGAGCATGTCACTGATAGTTGGTCCCCTCACATACCTGACTTCCTGAATCTCTGTCTCTTCCTGGAGCGGAGCTGTGACTCTCGCAGTGCCCACTGCTTGGACAGTGCTAGGCCAAATGCACGTTTTAATGGGTATCACACAAATGCAGAAGATAAACCATATTAAATTATCAAATGGGTCACTGCGTACTCTTTCCAATATTAGATCTAATGCTGCATGTGGTGTGTGAAAATATGAAACAATCGCAGAGAGCAGAAACCAAAAGCTCCCTGCAGCTGTGTACTAATAAAAAAGCCAAATCTGAGATGTGGCTTTGCACATCCCTCTCTCTCAACTTTGGTTACCAGCGTTTAAGTAGTAAGAGAAACACACATGGTTCCACCTGATAAACTTAAGCTTGTCCTAGGGATTTAAAGTGGTCACAGACTGTGTTGTAGAGGGACAGAACAGAACACAATTAAATGAGGCATTATGAAAGAGATTTTTTCTACTCTGTTGTTTCCCCACAGGAAAGCCATTGCAAATGGGGAATAAAGAAAAACTGAAACTTTGCACAAATAGGTGAAGGAACAAATCTAAGGGAAACAGGTGCCTGGATTCAAAGAGCCTTTCACGGGGCTGCGTGGCTTCTCATAGATCTTCCACCCACCAACGTGCAGAATCATCAGCTCCGCCCACAAGGGCAGCTAAAAGTGTTTACAAGCCATTTCGGTATTAGGGAACACTGAGCTCTCATGCAGAAGAGGTCAGATCCCAGCACGAAAATCCTTGATAGCACACTGTGATCAAACTGAGTAACTATATATATAAAAATGTGCATAATTCTGAATTGTTGTACATGTCAACAAATTGTAGACAACCTGCTGTTAATGTCTTTCCGGTGCCCCTGTAACAAAATGTAATTTGTAATTCAAAAGAGCACTGTCACTTCCAATCTGATCTCCTCCAGGTTTTCTTTTCATATCCAAAGCATAAAGTGAGAAGGATTTAAATCTGGGAAAGCTGAGTTTCTTTTGTTTTGTGTACTTAACTTTCTCATCTTTGCTTTAGAGACCCAAATCCTAACTAACTGCTTTGGAAATGGAGTTTCTTGCATCATTAAAACAAGTGGGACCAATAACTTTTAGTGAACTAAATGATGTTGCTTCTAATGTGAATGCCACAAAAAACAAGAGGTGATGACCAATATTCAAAAGTGCTTAAATAAGTGACTTAGTGACATCAGCTTCATAGGAAGAAGCTTTAAGTCACTGCTGACAAATGTTTCTCATGGCAGAAAACATTTTTGATGGGTATAACCATGGTGTAAGTTTGAATGAGACCTCTCCTTGCTCCGCATTTAAAAGTGAAGGACAGATATAAGTAATGTACTGCACGAACCCAGCAGCTTGTGCCTAATATTCTAGGAGTAGCTGCTTGGCTTGTCAATGGCTTTGAGTACTAACCAGACTAGAAAGAGGTTAAGTCACAGAAGTTTGGAGAAAAGAACTAAAACTTTGCAGTCTGCTCTGTAGACCTGATCTGCACACTAAGGTGCTCCATTTAGACTAAATGGAACCAAGACTGTAGATCCCTGCTCAGCCTCTAACACTGGTTTAAACCTGGCTTGTGTCAGTTTGAGTCCAGTAAAATTCCTGGCAACCATGTAAGAAAATATCCATGCAAAACACTGTGTGGATTTAACTAAACTTGACTAGTATCATTGGCCTGTCTTACAAAAGGATTTTTGTAGTCAGTTGACAGCTCTTCAAATCAGACATCTATGGAGTATGGACGCGGACTTAATGAGAAGGCACCATATTTCATTAGGGATGACTCTGCCCCCAAGATTCACGAAATATTAACTAAATCACAGCTTGTCATTATTGTCCTATTTTCTGTGTTACTTCCTTGGCGCTGGCATGTATTTTACAGTTATGTCAGGACCCTGCTTTGACATCAGACGAACCTTCAGCAAGATCCAGCCTGGCCAATGCAAGGCCCCTAAATAATACAGTGCTTTGAAGGGGAATGAACTGTTCAGGGTTGTTGGAGTTTAGTGCAGATGAGCCCATCAAAAGAGCTGTCCTAGCGGTAAGGAACTTGTCTGCTGTGTCTTTGCATCCTGCAATTACAACTCTTCCCAGGAACTGCAGACTTCACTGTAAGGTCCCCGGGGACCTTTGCACAGAAAGAACTGACGCCCGCATACTGGCCTCTGCTTTTGGGGAAAAGGCTGATGGGACCAAAATGGAGTATGTTTGCCCCACAGCCTATGCGGAAGGGGGATACATCTCAGCTAGCTTCACCTCAGCTGAGCCAGCCATCTCCAAAGCAGTCGATGGGGAACTTTGTGCTGCAATGGCTATACTATTTCTGGTACTCAGGTCACCTTGTTCAAGGCAAGCTTATGTATCTCTGCACCATACTGTGGTCCATGTAGATGTTCCCCTGGAAATCTAATTTCCTGATTTAGGAGAACAAAAATGGAAGTCAGACTAAAACTTTTTTGCGATTTACTCCCTGGCTATATTTAGTTCTGCATTAGCTTTGCAAAAACTCAGTTGACATTTCAATTACACCCCACCATCCCCCCAAGGAAAAGAAACCAAACCAGAACCTTAAACTATCCTTTGAAATTTCTGTCCCGTTCAAGGGTTTGGCAGGGTTAGGTCTTGCTTGTGAAATGTAACAGTCTCCCAGTGGGGGATAGCTCACTTGGTACTACCTTCTCCTCTAGGACTGTGGAAAGGTTTAAAAGGATCAGGAAAGCCCAATCAATATCAAGGTTTTTTTGTTATTTCTCCAGCGTTAATTTCCTATTCTCTTTTCATGTGAAAAGCTACCTGGACAAAGCACAGTGCATGACTGGCCTGGTGTGCCTTTCCACATTATTGTAAAATATAATCAGACCAGAAGCTATTCAGGGAGGATTAATAGCAACCAAAAAGAAAGGTTTACCATGGAGACCATCCAATAGAAATTTCCTTTTTCTCACCACAATTTTATATGGGATTAAAATCATATTCATCAGCACTTTTGTAAATGTTTTTCACTGACATTGCAACCAATGTTTTCTCTTACTATTTTAAACAGCTTGATTGATTACCAAGCACAATAAGTTCCCTGTAATTCCATCTGTGTTATAAGAAGGAAGGTGTTTTACCAAGGTTTGGAAATTTCTGTTTACCACAGCCATCTGTTTGACATAGCCCTCCCAACTTTTGGAGCCACAGTAGTTCATTTTCTTCTTCCCTGGCAGGCTGCCTGGTCGTAACCAAGGTTCCTTTGCTCATTGCCCCATTGGTGCATGCGAGGACTAACACTGCTTGTACAGATTTGTGAAAAATCAAGGTTTGGAAAGGAATGAAAGAAGAATGAGGCTCTAAGGCTGCAGTACAGTTTGTGCCCTGCGCAGCCCTCCTGCACCAGGCAGTTGACACGCAAGGAGGCTTCCCTGCCTGCTTCATCCTGGGCAGTGCTATTCCCTGCAGACCATCCCATCGGCATGGGCACTAGCACGCTGCTCGTGGTGAACAAGAATGCTGGAACTGATCCTGTAACGGGTGCAAAGCTCAACACGTATCTGCTTTGCAAGGTCTGGAGCACAGAAGCTAACTTTGAATTCCGACTGGTGATTGAATGTTATAAAATGAAGTGAACAGCAAATACATCCCCACTATGTAACACTAGGCCTCTTGCCTCTCCACTCTGGCTCTCACCCATCTGTCCAGCACCCCTGAGCTCTCCTGGGCATTTGCACTTGCACCCTAGTCTATAACACCCTGTGCAGGGTCCAGTCAGTCCAGCCTGCCAACTTTTCATACTGTATCCCAAATCCATGCACCTCTGGTCACCATGGACCTGCTTCATGCTTGACAGCAGAGAAAACAACTCTTAGATAAAGGGTTTTACATTATCCGAGTCACAAGCTGCACTGAACTCAGCATGCTCTGCCTTTTCCCAGGTAAAAAGTGGTGCCGAAGGGTGAATGATACTATTGGGGTCCAGGATTTCCTTCACTTACTCTGATCCTTTGTTGCACAGATAATACCCATACCAGTGACATAGCTTTAAGGAGATGTTTTGTGAGGACAGATGGTGGTATTAAGTGAGGCATCAAGGTAGTCTTGATTGCCTTCTGGAAACTCTGCCAAGAGACTCTTGTCTTATTTCTGGGTCAGATGCCCAAATCTGGATGGTATGAACACCCTCCACCTCTCCCTTGCCCAAGAAACCCTGGGTTCCCCTCCTGCAATATTCAGTGTAATCCTTCTGCCAGGTGCTGTTGGCTGCAGCTAAGGCCTGGCTCAAATCTGTCTTTAAATTAAGCTGTGACTTTAAGTCCTGACCCAGCATTCATGGCCTCACTATATACAATCCCAGCGTGCTCTTTCTAGGCATTAAGTTCACATAAGAGCTAAATCCTGGCATGAAAGGACTTTGCAATGTGGAAAAGAGAGCATGGACCGACCTAGTAAAATGAAGCACTGGTCTTAATGAATAACAGCTTAAACAGCCTTCCAGAGTAACCCTGAGAGCTTTTTCTCCATATACTGGACTGAATGTGCAGACATCCACACCAGTTGCCACTACACCACCTCCTACTGCCACATCCACTGCAATTCCTGTTCCTAGTTTTGTGCCAACAGGTAACACAGTTGCTGTATCGTCTCTTACAGACCTTGGGAAACACTTGCTTGTCCTTGAGATTTGGGTAATATAGCAAGGAGAAGAAAACGTAATGGTAACTGGGATGTGACCACCAAATCCACGAGTGGTTTGTTGTTTTCTGGTGTTATATATACAAATATGACCTCAAGCTGTTGAGGTCAGCTGTTGAGCTGTTGCAGTTGTAAACCAGAAAAACAGGAAAATGCTCAGGGATGTTATAAGAGCTGTCCAAAAGCAGTGAAGAAGGTTGTCATGATTAGGTGTGGTCATAAACAGCCCAGAACTGAGCAGAACCCCTCTCTACTAACTATAATCACCTTCTCAAGGAGAAGTGGATTTGGCTTTCACTTCTTTTCAGCTGCTTCTGGAGATACTTTTTCCCTCTGCGGCCTCACAGCCCTCTTTTATTTTGGTCAGTTTTCCAAACAACATTTCTCATATGAAAATAAGATGTATTTTTGATCTATAAATATGAATCTTGAAAGGAATGGAGCAAACAGCCTGATAACATATCATAAATACGGACGTCTATGAGTTCAGACAGCATGGAAGCAGCCAAAGACAGATGCAAACCAGGCCTGGCCCCAGTCTGGCCTAGGGAGCCAGGGTGGATACAGCCCGTGGCATCCAAAGTGCTGTGTGTCTTCAAATCAGGATGCTGGACAGCAGGCTGCAAGCCGAGGATCAACTCATAGCAAGAGCTGATTTGAAACCACCGCATGTTGTTATGGCCTTGTGCCCTGTGCCAACATCCTGCTATCCAGCAAAACCAGGTTCTCCATAAAATGGGAAATGGTTAAAAGATGTACGATCCTTTGTGTCCTTCCCATTCCCATTGCTGGCCTGGCTTGATCTAAAACTGGTCAAAACAAGGCAGCCTTCAGACCGCTCTCATTTACCTGTGCTTGCTAGTACCCCTTCAGGCTGTTCTGGAAGCTTGTGTTGGTGCACAGGCACACCATAGCTCTGTACCCTCTGCCCCTCACCATGCCCCACACCTTTACAAGTTTGCAGCTGCAGCTTTGGATCTGGAGTGATGCAGGAATAAGCCCTGTGTGGCTTTAGGACAGCTACTGTTCCTCTATTCTCCTGTGCCTCTGAAAGTCAGAGGCAAACCCTGACCCTCCTCCTCGGGTGTTCATGCTTTGCATTCCTCTTTCTGCCCTGTAAAGGCGGGGAATAAGGTGGAGAGCAGCACAGAACGATGTCCTGGCTGTAAAACTGGGCTGGAGATGACCCTCTGATTCCAAGTGCACCAGGAGCAGGATTTATCTTCCCCCTTTGGAGGCAGACCCAGAGCGGAGGGGTTGACCCTTCCACTGGGGCAGCCAACAAGGCTTTATATGAGTGCTGGAGGCACCTCATTGGCATAGGTTCATCTCTGTCCTGGTCAGCAGCTCCTCACCCCCAGCATACATCCTCGAGCTGATGCAGTACAGGTGGCCATAGGGCACATAGACCTTTAAGCCTTGCCACTGTTGGGGAGCAGAAAACTGGGGGTGGTGGTGCTCAGATTGACTAACCATGGCAATGTTTAAGTCTTCACGTCCTGGCCTGCCTGTCCCCTGTCTTTCCCCGAGCCTGCTGCACACTGTCCAGTTGGTTGGAGGGACTCCAGGGAAGCGTGAACGGCCTGACCGGCTTGAACAGGCAAAAAGCTTCACCTGAAGGTTTCGTATTCACTGATGTCCTGTTTCCTGAAGCGCAGGAGTGGGAACACCACAAGGAGCTGTGTCTCCTACTGCTAGCAAGGAGACCCAGCCATGTGTCATGTGGCCACCGATGCCATGGGGTCTCTGGGCTACGAGGAACATTTAATCTCTTTGTGCCCTGAGCGTGCGGCCAAAATGAGCCGAGGTCCGTGGGGCAGGCTGGGTGGGACGTGGCTGGGGTCTCGCCGAGGTCCGTGGGGCAGGCTGGGTGGGACGTGGACGGGGTCTCACCGAGGTTGGTGGGGCAGGCTGGGTGGGATGCGCAGCCCCTGCACCATCAGGACTGCATTAGTGCTGCCATCGCTGGGGCCAGGACGCTTCGTGTTCAGCATCTGACCGAAATCCCAAAGCCCTGTGCTTCAGGCATGCTCAGGGTTTGGTTTTTTGATTCCCTTCTTTTCTTTTTAATCCAAATACCACAGGGTTAGCGAAGTATCGACTTACTGAGCACACTGCTGTAAAAACAACCTGACATTGCCGAGTTCCTGCAGGGCTGTTGTCAAAATGTTTGACACGACGCTGTGAAACGCCCCGGCCGTCCCATCCCACGCCTCTGCTCAGCGTCCAGCTGGGCTGCGCCCCGAGCCCTGCCACGTGCTGTGCCCCGCTCCGCAGGCGGGCGCGGACCCCGGGAGGGCACAATCCTGCCTGCCGCCCTCCCCGGCCATGGGCAGGGACCCTCGGGCCTTGCCTCTGCCCTGCCCCCCCCCGCAGCCGCCCTGCAGGGCCTCCGCTGAGCTGCAGGCCGAGGGGGTGGCATCCCCCGCTCCGGCCCCACAAGGCCAGTGCTCCTTTCTCATCCAGCTCGCAATGTGATAACCCGCCTATTGTTAGGGTATGCGCAACCTTGCGCTGCCTGTCAGCAGCTTGCTGCCTCGGCCATCGCTGTTAAGGCACGGCTGCCGGGTGCTGTGCCACGCGCTCTGCACAGCCTACCTGCCTCCTGCCCACGCAGGAACGGACCCAAAAGCCCCTGTGGAGTCAACACAGATGTCAGGGGGTTTTTTGAATCTTCTTTGACTCTTCCTTGTGTATCTTTTGCATTTTTTGCCGACTGTATGCTGTGTTCCCCCCCAGCCACAGCGCATTCCCCCGCCTCGCCATTAACAGGCGACTCGACTGCCTGTCCCTTGATGTTTCTGCTCGATGTTACACGCCACTGGTAGTCTTCCAGTCTCTACAGTTCTGCGGCAAAGAAATGGCAGGACCAACAAGGGCAATGTTTCCTAGAGAAAACGAGGCTTTTTGCCATGTAGAATAAGCGATAGTGCAAAATAATTCAGTTATCGATCAATTCACAGACAAAAGAAGGGGTGTAAGTTCATGTGGCTGCACCACCTTCAGCACAGTTAGGCCGGTTTACCACAGGTGAAGAAGATCAGTCTCCATAACCAACTGATCTGAGGCCCCAAGGTGGATCTGGATTTCAGACTCCCCATACATACAGTGTATAGTGCATAGAGGGTCGGGCATCCCAGGAATGGGTCCCAAACTGCCAGTAAGTCACGCAAGGCATCCTCCAAGGGCAGTAATTGCAGTGTTTGCTTTCCAGACCTAGATAGCCTCCTGCCACTGAGCACTGTAATCGCTCATGAGTATCAGAGCTTTTCTATGTGTCGGTCCTTCTGCTTTGAAAGACTGGAGTGGGGCTGAAAGACTTACTCAGTAAGATGAAAAGCAAGAAGAGACAGAAGCGACTGAATAAACAACGAGTATAAAGGTTTAGAGGAATACACAGAGGAAATAGGAGCTCAGAGACAATCACAAGATCAGAGAAGAAACTCAGTTACTTCTGCAAAGAAAGATAAGCATAATAAAGAATGTCAGAGCAAAAAGTAAAAGAGAGAAAGAATACTTTGAAGAGCTGTAAGACATACAGAATATCCCTTGATACATCCTAAGCCTATGTATTTAACAACTATAAGTGATCATTAGGAGCAGTGTATCCACTGCAGAGAATGGAAACAAGCACAGCAATTCTTTCCATGCAAAAATGTGCTGGCCTTTTCCCTGTAGAGCTTCCTTCTAAGCATCTGAAGTAGTCTGTTTGGGAGAGTTGCTTCTCAGGGGCCACATCAAGAGAATGTGAAAGGGCATGGTATTATTTCCATTTACCAGCGGCAGCAACAAGCACATCCCTGGCTTCACTTCTGCTGCCCAGATGGAGGGATGGGAGCCAGGTTTACCCTCCATCTCTGTGCATTGGACTATATGGCTAAGGCAGAGCGGTTACACTGGGCATCTGAAGGAGCAAGGTGCCTAGCTCTCCTCCCCTTCTTCCAGCTTGTGTAAGATGATACTCAGAGCTGCGTCAGGCTTCAGGACAACTTCAGTGTGAGACAAATTTATGAGAGCAGGTTTGAATGCGTGCTGTGCTTTTGGCTTCCCACCACATTCTCCTGGATGTTGAAATATTTATGGGGAAAACAGTCTTATGAGTTGAAAGAAAGAGATAATGAGCTACAAAACTGCTGATTACCGCGAGGACTCATCCTCCTTTGGCTGGCTTGCGTTTCTCCCATTAACTTGCAGAGATAGGCTTAGTCATTCTGGCATGGAAATGTCTGCAGTCCAAGATTTCACTTGTTTGATGAAATGGGAATAAACACCTCTGAGCCAGTAGCTCTCCATGACATTCATTATGTCATTATTGTCCTTTCCAGTTCAGAAAGGTGGGGTATTGTGATAAAGACTGGGTGGGCTCTCCTTAAATGTTTAGGCTTGCTTTCCAAGTCACAAAACATTCCAGACTTAACATGCCATACTCTAATTTTTATTTTATTTTATTTTTTGGTAGCGGGAAAATATTCCTTTGATTGATAGCAGAACTCAGGCTCCATCAAAGTTCCAGACATAAATTCCCTGTGGCAGCCAAAACCACTGAGTAAGGGAGCCCAGCTTAGAAGAATTTAGGGGAAAGAGGTTCTGGGAACTCAGATTTGGGATGCCTGGAAGATGCTGGGAATGTGATGCAACTCAGCTGAGGACTTTCAGACTATCATGAATAGTGGTCCAGAGGAGGTGAGCTGGAGAATCATTGTTTCTGATAGGCAGGTGGAATAAAACTGGTGAAATTGTTTGTTTTGAATATCAGTCTGAGATGCAATCCTAAAGCTAAGGAATCCTACCCTAGGATCAGTTCAGGAAGTCTTTCATGTCACTGAAATCCATCAGGTGGCTATTTTTCTCCAAGAACAGAGGACCTTCCCATGCAGCTCTGCGTGGTCCTGCAGGTTGCCGGACCACCCCCTCTCCAATTTTCTTTCAAATTACACAGTGGCAGGCCACATGAGCAGAGAGCAAAGAAGCTCCCTTCTTTACACTGAGTGGATGTCTGAGTCATGGCTGAAAGGGACAAGAAGCAATATACATCTTTTAAGAAGGGTTGATGCGATCAGAAGCAAACTGGAACAAAACAGGACTGCTGAGAACCGTAAGTACCTCCAGCTGTCTCTGCTGACACACAGCCATTGGAAGGAAGACAAGTACATGTGGCTTTAGGTCAAAATCTCACTCACACATACCTTCTGCATGGAGTGGGAGACCGCTTGGGTAGCGGATGCAGGTCCTTTCGGGGCTGGCCTCTGCGGGAGCAGCCAGCGCCAGCCTGGCCACCGGAGCCGTGCCATGGGCAAGGCCCCTGCCACTCCCTGCCTCTAGCCAAGGAGCTGCCACTGCACAAAGCTCTCACGCCCGTGCAGTGTCCTGGTGCGGAGAGGAAAGTTTGGGGATAGTTGGAATATTTGGACGCTCCAGCATCCCAAGGATTCGCTTTCTAATGTTTGAAATGGAATTTCCTTTTGAAAGGTTTGGTAAGTTATTTGAGAAGAAAAAACATTTGGAAACATTTTTAAAAGGTCAAAATCAAAATAAACATTTAGAAAATAGAGAATCTGCTCACCCAGTCTGAAATGTTCATTTCCTTTGGATTTGCTGTGCATATTTTTTTTTTTCCAGGGCTCCAACATTTCTTCTTTTCTGGTCAGAAAAGAATGTCAGATCCTGACAGTCCTTGTGGGGCTGGAGGAGCCTCTCCCACTCGGCCCTTCTGTGCATGCATCATTCATATGAGAAATGGGCCCTTGGACTGTAAACCAGTTGAGCAATTTGCTTCCAAAAGGAAACCACCATCAGAGTAGAAAAAGATGTCGAGAACAAAAGTTATTGTTTAATGTGATAAAGAAAATCAGTGTTGAAAACATCTTCCACTGTATCCCATTTCCTACAGCTTTGTCATTTGAAAACAAAGATCTCGCTCTCTCCCCTCTGCAGGCTTGACCTAAAGCTTATCTTTCTCACAGTTATGTGTCACTTGGATTCTATGAATTTTACACTCCCTGTGGTTTTTCTGACTTTGCTTGTCAGGTCCATGGGGCAGGGATACGTTCGTTACCCACTTTCCAAAGCACAGCAGGCTACGGCTCCCTGATGCAGGCACTATACCAGTACAGATAATAAATAAAGAGGAACGTGCCAAGCCATACAAGAATTAGAACTTTGAAGTTTTCCCTCTTTCTGTTTTTCTCATTGCAATTTTAATGTAGTTATTTAGAAGTCAATATATTTCACCCTTGCTGCTCACTAAATATTCGCAGATCAGCAGAGATGTAGAGCTGCTGAACACGCTTAAAGCAAGAAGGAGAAATTGTTTGCCAAACAGATGTAGAACATTATTACTAATTTCTTGTTTTTCATCATTCCTCTCCCAGTCAAGAAAAAATCAAATAATTGAAGTCTGAAACTGGTAACAAACCTTACAGCATCTGGATTCTGAAATAAAAGAGAAACCCTGTGTCTGCAGTCATCCTGCAATTTGTCCTTCAGCCTTAACCTGTTTGTTGTCCTTGGCGTTATTTTTAAAACAGCTCTATCTCAAAAGTTATCTTCTGACAAGTGGGGATTTCTAAAGTATTGGCGGTGCCCTTTCTCTGACCCTTTGAAGGCAACAGCCTGAGAAGGCTGGGGCATCTCTGGGTTTCACTCGCAGGGCTATCGGTGAGTGCAGGCTCACTTACCCTGCGTTTATTCTCACCGTGCATCTGACATCCTAAATGCAACGAAGCCATGACAAATGCTTTGCTCCCACTATAGTGCAGGTTTCCCGGCAATGCTCCCTGTGCACTAGTGGTGCCGCCAAGCAGAATTCGGCTTCTCAGGCCCCTTGTTCTTCTACTTCTGCTAATACTACGAGACTTTCTGAATCCGTGCCACGTGGTAGGGTTTCAGCGCTGCAGCAAATGCCCGGCATCCCTCCCCAGAGGCAGGTATCCTGTGTCCCCCACGCTGACAGTTCAAAGGGCCCTACAGGCTATTGGCTTTGCTCAGAATGCGTGAACTCTTCTAAAATAATAAACACGAGGGTCTTTCTGCATGGCCAGCCTCTGGCACCCCAAGCCGCTCACTTCGAATCTCCAAGCTCTGATCCTCAAGCATGGGGGCTACGACCTCACTTCATTCTGAGGTGATGGCTAAGATTGAAAATGGACTGAAGAGACGCCAGCTGCGGGCTGTGCAGTGATCTCGCAGCAGCTGCTAAGAGGGGCCATGCCCGGGTTAGCTCGCAATTCCCAAGGCTTCAACCCGGGCCTTTCCCCAGCTGTGGAAAGGGGCTGAGGGCAAGGTGACCCAGAGGAGCTGCATTCTCCATGTAGTCTGCATCGCTCCAGGCCTGGATCAGGACCAGACACAGAAAGAGTTTGACCTCAGGTCTCCTCAGAAGGCACTCTTCTCACCCATGTTGAGCCATCTGCTACGCCGCTGCCTAAAAGTAATTTTGCACAACATAACCTCCCTGCATAGGGCAATAGAAAGCAGCAGGAAAACTTAGGATAAGAGTCATCTGACCAACTTAGGCACCTACAGTGGGATTTATCTTCAGATGTGGTCACCTAAATGTGTGTGTCCCCATGTAAGTGCCTGTGGTAACACTTAAAGCCTTGAGTGAAGAGCTGCCCCACAGAGCCAGCAGATTACAGAGCTGTGCCGTTCACCTTCATTCCCTTTTCTAAACGTAGATGTCTAAGGGTAGGCATCCTGTGGGGCTGGCAGGTACGATGTAAGACCTATGGGTGACCTGCAGCCTTCCAGGGTTGTGTCTAAGGACTACACAAGATACACTATTGCATCTCAGGGAGAGACCCGTGTTTAGGCAACCAAGTCCCACCCCTAGAGAGCATGTAGGCACCAACACTCAGGTGTTTGCCTAGAGCCAGACCCCTCCTCCGCTTCAGGGTGAGCTGAGTCTTTCCGTAAAAGTGCCTATTTCTGTTCTAGGGGAAATCCTCCCAGCTGGGCAGGTGTCAGCAGCTGTGCTGCAGATGCTGGAGGCCCCCTCGTCTAGGGGCATGCCACAACCACCACCACAGCAGGTGAGCATTGAGGGGCTCTTCACATTTGTGTGAAAAAATCCTTTGGAAGTATCAACTTCTTTCCAATGAAAGAGGGAGAAAGGGGGAGAGAAAGAAGGGAAATGATTTTATTTGTTTTAAAATAAATACCAGGTTGATTGATTTCTTCAACAGTGACTAGCATGCATTTCTTGCCCTTTTCAGGTTTGTAGGCAATTGCAAACATTATGGCTGCACACTGATCACTCACAGTGATGCTAAAGGCAAGCAGCACTCTGGGATGAAATCTTGTCCAGACAAAGATGATGGAAGATCTCCTATGAACTTTGGTATGGGCAAGATTTTACCCCTAATTTTTCATAGAATCACAGAAACATAGAATAGTTTGGGTTGGAATGGATCTATAAAGATCATCTAGTTCAACCCCCCTGCAATGAGCAGGGACATCTTCAACTAGACCAGGTTGCCCAGAGCCCCATCCAGACTGACCTGGAATGTTTCCAGCGATGGGGCATCTACCACCTCTCTGGGCAACCTGTTCCAGTGTTTCACCACCCTCATCATAAAAAATTTCTTCCTTATATCTAGTCTGAATCTACCCTCTTTTAGTTTAAAACCATTACCCCTTGTCCTGTCACTACAGGCCCCACAAAAAAGTCCGTCCCCATCTTTCTTATGAGCCCCCTTTAACTGTTGAAAGGCGGCAACAGGGTGTCGCCGGAGCCTTCTCTTCTCCAGGCTGAACAACTCCAACTCTCTCAGCTTTTCCTCAGAGGAGAGGTGCTCCAGCCCTCGGATCATTTTTGTGGCCCTCCTCTGGACCCGCTCCAACAGGTCCATGTCTTTCCTGTGCTGAGGATTCCAGAGGTGGATCAGTACTCCAAGTGGGGTCTCAGGAGAGCGGAGTAGAGGGGCAGAATCACCTTCCTTTTGTGGTCAATGTATTTCCACAGGCTTCCCCAGCTGGGGTAGATCAGGCCTCCACAGGGAAAATTCAGACAAGTAGCTCTGAGATGTCAAAGTGGGGCAGAAATGCCCTCCAGTGCCACGCACTTGCACAGGGATGCTACAAGGGGATTTGAAAGCAGCAGAGCAATGAAGGGCTGGAGGAGGCTGTCAGGAGTGGAAGTAGTTCGGGAGGAGGTTGGAGGAAGGCAAGGTGACGACTTTTCTTCGAACTGCATGAAAGTGCAGCTTGAAACTGGGTGAAAGTTCAGGGCTGTGCTGCCTTTATCCAAACCAGATTTCCTAGCTTCACTCTGTGTGCAGGATTATTTTTTAGTTATTATTTCCTAGCTTTCCTGTTGCTATATGTGATCATTCCGAGGAATGTTTATCTATTTTCAAAACCCTGTGCTTCATAACTGAGGTGGATTTTGGGGGAGGCCATGGCTTCATCTGCACCGACAAGAAATGCTGCACAGTTGGAGCAGATCTGTGGAGTGGGTCGGTACTGAGGACCCGCCTCACCTCCTTGGGGTTTTCTTCAGCCCAGCTCCAGCCTGGACCACGTGCCCATGAGGAGGTGGCACACGCTACTAGCACTCCCATGGACCACTCTGACCCTGGTTTGGCCTGGCAGGAGCCCAGTTTGAGCTCTCCAAGACCACTCTGCCATACAAATCCTTGCAGGTTGTGTATGGGGAAAGCAGATACTCACTTCAAAACGTGTTCCTGCTCTGACCGAGTGCTGGTGTCGGCACAGCCCCAGGCAGCTGTAATGCAGGGACAGCAGAATAGCTCCTTCCTTTGGGGGCTGGAAGAGATGATCTCCAGAGGTCCCTTCCAACCCATACCATTCTGTGATTCTGTTTCTTTGCCCCTGTCAGAGCAACACCCTGCCTGAACCACGGTGCTCCTAGCTGCAGCAGTGCTGTTTGGCAAGTGCCGGTGTGGCACCAGATGGGAAATGAGCCTGCAAGGACAGATGTGGCTGCTATCAAGATATTAACTATAAGCAGCTCCAACTATTTTTCTCACAAGCCACAGCTGATCCAACACATGCAGGATGCCTGGAGGTAAAGAAATTAGTGTTTAGGAAGTGGTTAATGAGGAGTTAAACTCTAAGCTGGCATTATTAAGAAAGGGAGCGGGAGAAAGCTCCTTTCTAGTCACCTCTCCCTAACCGGTGCTAATAAGCTGGACTAAAACACACCAGCTCAGCTTGTGCTCAGGTGCTGACAGCTACCTGTTGGGATGTGAGTAACACCTGCCAGGCTGCTTGCAGTTCATCCAGCCTGTAAAAACATAAATCACTTGATCTCTGGACTGCGTTTGAAGGGAGTCACTAGTTCAGGCTCATTTTAATTGTCATTTATATGATTATTCCTGCTTGGAGAAGCAGGCAGCGAAGAGGGAAAGCACTGAAACCCACTCCTCTCTGTGATCACTGGCCCACCTCTAGACCTACAAAGGTGACAGATGCAGTCAGCATGGAGCAACACCGAGCTGCTCTGCGAGAGCACAGTGCTGCCCAAATACAGCACTGTCAGCTCTTAAGGGCAAATTTACCCGCTTTGAGAGCAAGTCTTGCAGTGCTTGGTGTTCTGCTTGCCCTGTAATTTCTGAAATCAAGGTAGCAGAAGCGTACCAGAGGTATTCTATTTTTTGAACCCAGCTTTTGTGATCTCAGAGGAAACGTTGTGAGAGCAAAACATCCAACTCAAGAATGGAAATGAAGACAACTCTAAATTTGCTGTTTAAAAAATGCTTAATTGATATAACTATGTTTGGGGTGAGAAGTACAGTGCCACACTTGGTGATTTGCTGTGAGTTGCAATAATTGGACAACACACTCTAAGGCTAAGGACTAGCTAAACTCTTCTCTCTTTCCAACCTCTCTTCTAAATTAAAAGTCAGTATCTCCCAAGTTCTTGTTGCCTCCTTGTCCAGGAATGGATTCTCATCTCTGACAAGTGTTCAAAATATTCATCTTGAATGACCCAAAACGTTATCCTGGATCCATGAAGACATAACTTCTGGGCTTAAGTGGGAAATTTCTTGAATGCCAAACAAATATTTCATGATCTGATCCTGCAAATGGCCATGAGTCAATAAATCTATGGACGCTGCTCATGCACATAAGACTTTGCAGAACTGGATCCCCAAAAAGGATCTTTTTAGCAATGATCAACAAAATCCCTAATGGTTAAGGGTCCAGTGCAGAGATTTGGATGCTTGCTATGCTTATGTAAACCTTCTGGATCGGCAACACTTGGCTGCAAATACAAAAAGTAAGACAGCGGAAAGAATTGTAGCACTTCTACTATTAGTCAGACCCCCAAAGAGCAGAGAGCATCATGGAGAAGAAAAAATACTGGAAATGAGATTAACCAAACTTTGCTGAAATGGCAATAAAAGTTTGTTGCAGATGGAAAGAATAAGATACGTTACCAGAAACAGCTAGCCCTTCCAGGTCCATTCCAGTCAACCCTTCAGCGAATTTGTAACTTGAATCTTCTTGTTTTCTGAAATGCAACATGTCACTGCTTCAGGCTCCTGATCACAGTAACGCCGCTGTCAGTGTCCTGCTGGCTGGTGGCATCTGTCCTCCTAGGCCTCCAGGATGCTGTGGGCAGCTGACCTCGAGCTGGTGCAGAAGTTTCACAGGCAGTACCATGACCATAAGAGCAAAGTATGTGAAGAAGGAGTCACAGACCTAAACAGGCAGCTCAGCTTGATGAACAAATACAAACATTTTCCCTTGGCTCTCACTGACTTCGTAAAGCCAGCATTTCATCACATCTCTGGATTTCCATATCAGTTTCACGGTTTGCAATAGCGGATACAGCTCGACTATGACCAGGGACTCTGTACAGTCATGCATCTGGGGACATGACCCCCTTGCAAGGGACCATGGGGGCCCCACAGGGCAGCACTTTTGAGGAAACTCAGAGGGGTAGTGCAGGTCCCTTAAGCCCCAGTAAACTCATGGCTGGTGTTGTGTGCATTAGTCATAAGGGTGTAGGAAAATGGATGAGCAGTTAAAGATTCAGGCTGAGAGCCCTGTGGACTTTGGTCTGGTGCTAGGTGGAAGGAGGTGCCTGCCCAGCAAGGTCTTAGTGTATGGCTGGGAGTTGGATGTAGCTGCGTGGATCAGATAAATAGCACTTTCCTCTACTTTCATCCCTTGACATTTTAGTAGTTATCAATCAGTTTAGAAATTAATTGGGGTTTGTGGTTCAATGTATTTTAGTTATTTTTTAAATTAGTTTCTTCATCGCTGTGTTGCTCT
The DNA here is from genome assembly GCA_009819775.1 of Phoenicopterus ruber ruber. Classification (NCBI taxonomy): domain Eukaryota; kingdom Metazoa; phylum Chordata; class Aves; order Phoenicopteriformes; family Phoenicopteridae; genus Phoenicopterus; species Phoenicopterus ruber. The sequence goes on from CM020217.1 coordinate 53,271,865, forward strand.
CCTCCTCAGCTCATGATGGGAGTCAAAGCTCAAGTACTGAGGCTGAAAGCTGTTTAGTCTGGTCCAAATTCTGCCTTCAGGTCCACCTGGATAAAATTAGTGTCTAATTTAAGTGTGAGCAAAGTCTGGGCTCTTCTCTCTGCCCTTTCTGTCCAAAGGCAGCAGACAAGGCCAGCAGCTCCCTGGGCTGCATGAGCAGGAGCACAGCCAGCAGATCAAGGGAAGTGACTTCTCCTTCTACTCAGCACTCAATAGACCACATCCAAAATACTGTGTCCAGTTTTGGGTGCCCCAGTACAAGGAAAACATCAATAAACTGGAGAAATTTCAGCAGGGGGCCACCAGTACAGTCAGGGCTGAGGCACTTGCCTTGTGAGCTGGGCTTGCTAAGCCTGGAGAAGAGATGGCTTTGGTGAGACCTGGCAGCAGCCCCTGGTACCTATGGGGAGGGCATCCTCCACTGGGGATGGAGCCAGATTCTTCATAGTGGTACACAGTGGGAGGATGAGAGATAATGGGCATAAGTTGAAATAAAAGAGGTTCAGTTTGGATATAAGGAGAAGCTTTTTCACCCGGAGGACAGGCTGGGAGGCAAACAGGTTGGCCAGAGATGCTGTACAACCCAAAGCAGGTTGAGGACAGAGTGCATTCTGTAAACAGACTGACAGACCAACGGGCTGACAGACAGGCATATTGACAAGGCTTGGACACAGGTGGAGTCCTTCACTCCACATCTGTGCGGTGCCTGTACACTGAGGCAATGCCCATCGCAGGTACAGCAGCAAAACACAAAGCACTGCTTTTGTTATTACTATTTTTTGTGGGTTGTCATTCTGAATTAAGATGAATAATTAATTAATGATTATGAAAAGCCAGCGGCTTCCACTGTTCCTCTAATAAGCTGGGTAAATAAGCAAATGCTGTCCAGCTCTGTGTCTACACCAATTTCATGTTTGTGCAACTTCACTTAAGCTTCAGTGGAAGAGGAAAGGAAGGTACCACAAGCCATTTGCTTCTGATCGTGTGTCCATAGTTGACATATGGCACATATACACATTACATACATCAGCGGTGGTGTTGCTGCTTTTGCAGATATTTCTCCATCTGGTCCTTGCATAATATATTCCTTCTTTCCCTGTGGGAACAAACTCCTCCGACATAGACCTGAGTGCAGAGTAACACAAGCTTTGGGTCAGCAAATAGTTACGGAGTAGATAAAATGTTGCCTTCTGTTCACAAAAGGTATTTTTTTCCTATTAAGGTAATATAATTACATATCAGAAAATACTTTATAGACTAAGCTTTTAAAATCAGCTTGGTCCATATGATGTTGGGAAGCAGGGATAATATCGACCACTAGGGGAACGACGATAGCAGAGTCTTCTGGTCTAATGCTACTGTGAAGGAGGGCCAGGTTGGCCAGGGAACAGCTACGACCTGTGTTGTTATTCTTCTGGTCCCCAGCCTTCTTGACTTCCCTCCATGTTCATGTTATTACATTACTGGATATCATTAAGAGACCTGGACTGCTAAAGTCCTTGTGCCTGTTTGACTGTCAGCAAGGAAAATGTTCCTCACCCCTGCTCTGAAGGAAACATCACATTTCAAAAGTGTATCTATCTGAGTTCAGATAGCTCAGCATTTCCCTGTCAGAAGATGCTGCCCTCAGATCATGTCTTTTATAACTAGTGGATTCCTAATGAGAGATAGGGGTGCTGAGGCTCTGCTAGAGGTTGCTGCGCCCCATGAGGCTCTAAAGGGCTTGTTATAGTACCTTGAAGAGCCAAACAGGGTGTTTAATGTGAGTCTACCTTTCAATGGCATTCTAGTTTCTGCATTGTCTTTATAAAGTGGAAAATAAGTAGCAGAAACTACTTTCTTCAGAAAACTTCCAGGAGGCTTCCAGGAGGCAAGGAAGACCTGGACCTGGAAGACGATGTCTCAATCACAGAGGAAAGCAATGGAGCTTGAAAAGCGTGGGGTTAGAGCTGCCCCATACCAGGCTGTGTTGTACTGGCAGTACAGAGCAGACACAACCTCATCCTGGCCAGCCACAGTCTGGATGCAACGCGTAGGTACCTGCCACAGAAATGTCCTGGCTCTGCTAGGTCTTTGGGCTTTCCGCTCTTGGCCCTTTCTTCTACTTCATATATTTGAGAAGACTCTTTAAAACGCGGCTGAGGGAGCAGTGCTCTGGCAGTGGCATTAGCAGGAGCTGTGTGTTTTGGAATCCTCAGCACAGGCCAAACAGTGAAACCGCTGAAACCCCAAACCAAGTGTATGACTTTTCATTTCTTGAGGGATTTCTGTCCCTGTCCCCAACATCCTGGAAATGGCAGGGCTTAGGAATGTAACTTTTTTTAGTTTAAGATTTCCAGGGACTTTTGCAGTGCTCCTTAGAAAAAAAATTGTTCTGACACGTCAGTGCTTTGAAAGCTTTATTGGTGGGGGTGGGGAAGAAAGAGCAAATACTAGTATATGAATAATGTATGGATTACAAAAAGGGTAAATATAAATTGGATTAAGTATTTTTTGTTATCTCCAGCTCACTGTACTTTTGTCCTCTTTCCAGCTCAGCAGAACTTTTAGCCAGTTCAGATGTTTCCTCAGAGACCCATAAAAGCTCTACAGCCCAGAGCAAGCCCCATAAAATAAGTAAAACCTCCCAGTGTGAAGTTCTGCCTCCCTCCCACTCAGCAATTAACTCTTCTTCCTCCCACTTACATACAAGTCGGCTTCCCATACACTGAATGCCAAGTTTGCTGCTACTCTTCTTTCACATCAACCTCAAGAGAAGGGGAGGGGATTTTTAACCATTCTGTCCTTGGGCTCTGCTGGGTCCTTCTCATCTCCAGGTCTCTCCTGGGACAGCTGCAGTCTGCTATGGGCCTGTCTCAATTTTCTTGGCCATTGAAGGACATGCAAACCTACTTGCTTTGAACCATTTCTCATATGGGAACATGTCTTACCCATACCTATATGCCCTCATCTCTCTTACTACCATCTATGCTACCAACGTAGAAAGAAGCAAACACTCTGGCTCCTGAAAGCAAAGCTCTGGTGAAAGTCTTGGCATGTGGCAGCTCTTTTACCTTGTTCCAGGAGCACAGAGAGGTTACAGTAAAACAAAGCCCCGTGATCCCAGGTAACACCCACATTTCCCTGTGACACAACCCCAGCACTGTCCGAGCTCACATCCCTCCTTCTCTGTTGATGGCAGACCTACAAAAGGTCGCTTTGAACACCCATATTCGCCTTCTTAATTTGTTTTTTTCTCCTTTTATTTTCTGGAGGATGAGAAATAATTTCTACTCTCCATTTCCTTCTCCTGCAACTCTAGATTATAATTACTTGCTGTCTGAGCCTGTTTGTTCAGAAAGTCTGGAAGTATAGTGCAGTTTGTTTTAAAGCCCATTTGCAAGAGCAAAATATCAAATGTTGGTAACCGTGCCAACTTTTGTTATATGGAGTTCCCCCTGTAGCTAGTTCATATGCAGTATTCATCATACGACATTGCAAAAAGCATGTGCCTAATTGACTGACTGTTTTCAGAAACAGCAAAGTCTCTTCTGTAGCTGGCTTCCAGCCCCTCTACAGCTGTCTAGCTCCTGCTAGTTTCACAGGGACAAACTGGATAAGCAAATACATGTGTCTGAATGTGGCCTATTTAAGCTCTCTATAAAAAGCTGAAAGCTCTGGAAGACAAGTCTAAGCAAGCAAGACGTGTTCAGATGTGGATACACCATTCCTTGAGATGCTTTCTGGAGTTCAAGAGCGGGTTAAGCTGTCCGTGTCGACACAGCTAACAACTGAAGCATCCGCACAGCAAGGGAGCCAAATGTAAACCTGGCACTGCTCTGTTGGCTTCCGTGTGGTTATTCCAGATATTAAGATCCCCATTTCCTACCTAAGTGGAAGAATTTAAATTCATCTGGGGTTTGATTGTCTCTGTCGAACCACGTCTGTGTGTTCTGGCATGTATTATTTCCCATTAGATCTACTCAGATCTTGGAGGAGAACTGCTTCCCAGTTCAACATCATAAAACACAAAGCAACATAACAGTAGCCAAATAAACATTTCTCATAAAATAGGGAAACACAGCGATAATATGCATGTAAAGAAAGCTGCATTTGCTGTGTGACTAGAACAGACTCCTAGAATCAGTCAGGAATGGGGGAAATGGCAAACAAGCCCTTACAAGGCACTGTTCCATCTTTCTAAAATACTAAGTTTTCTATAGTCACTTCTAACCCTAAAAGTAATGAGCCGCATAGGTGGGGCACAACAGAGACATCTCTGCTGACACACCGCGTGGGTATATTGTCACGGCTGCTCTGCCCTCCTGGCAGCACACGGAGGCAGAAACTGTAACGTGAGCCCGAACACAAGCATTTAGTTTGTTGCATCTGTAAACAGTTAGTTGTCCGATTTTCTATACGAATTCAAATTCAAGACCACTAAATGTTCTTCTCCTGAGGCTGACAACTGATGTGAAACTATAACTTATCCCCAGCCCAGTACTGAGGCAACCAACTACTGCTAATTAATGCCTTTTTTTTTATAGGAAACCTCAGCTTTCAGAAGGCAGATTTTGTATTTTCAAGAAGTGAAAAAGTTTTCTACTGCAATCTAGGGAAGAAGGTGGGAATTAATCAGCTGGTCTGGAGCCTCCAGCTCCAGCCTGTTTCCTTGCAGCTGTTAGCAGCTGGCTGACCCACACCCTGGGTATCCAAATGACAGAGGAACCTGCAATTCTGGCTGTTAGTTGAGGCCCTGAAAAAAGGACTACAGACCCATGTCTGTGAAAAGTGTGGATCCTGTATCAAAGTGGCTTTTCACAGAGTTTTTTCAGGCTTAGTGACAACAACAGGCACAAAAGGTGGTGGAAAAGACACAAGATGGAAAACAAGGCCCCACACTGAGGAGCTTTCCCTGTAACTGGGCTTCCTAAACAACGCACACGTCTTCCAGGAGCAGTGAAACTTGGAGAAACCCATGGCCAGATTTCGACCCATGCTGAGAAATCTTCAAGATATCTGAGTCCAGCCCCATGAAGCATCAGGAGCCAGTGGGGATTCCAGAAGGTCCCTTTTATACTTCTGTAATTGCATAAAGCAACATTAAGACAAGGATAGTATTTTTCAGGGGCTTCTGTCATATAGGAAAACCTCAGAGATGGGTCCATTGACACTCTTGCAATCTCCTTTCCTGTTATTCCGTGGCAGGGTGAGATGCAAGAGGACCAAAGCAGCCTTTGTTTGGTGTACTGCTGTTGAATGAAATGCCAGGTGTTGAATGTAAGAAGACCTCATGTTTAGTTGCATGCCAAAGACATAGGTTATCATCATAAAGGGACGAACGAGGGACATATGGCAAAGTCAGCAAAAACCCAGAGGGCAACTGGCTATCATACTGATTCTTACTTTTTTTTCTCTTTGGAAAACAAATGTATTGTGTTTGATGTGGCTGACAGCGGCTGATAGCTATAGAAAAATGAACGCATACGGTGCAGAAGCACACTCTCCTCCACAATAACAGAGACAGCAAATAAATCCTTGAATGCGCAGAGGCAAATTAGGCAATATCTCGCTTGTTTTGCACAACAGCTACCCCGTGCCCTCACTCTGTCCAGTGACACAAACTCAGTCATGGGCAAAATGCATAGCTCTTCTAATACGTACATAATCCACGTGTTAGAAACATTAGCATATCACTGAGACTCACTAAGAATTTGCTATATAGTGCCATGTGTTGTACTTACTCTATATACTTCAGTGCCATACATTTTTCTCTTCAGATGCAATTCAAACCTTCCTTATAAACTTTTTTGTCTTTATATCTTATATGATGGTTCTTTGAAGCAAACCTGGTTTTAGTACGGGTTAATGAAATGTGATGTGATGATATAATATATCAATTGATGTATACAATATTGTAATATACTCCAGATATACAAAAGTATTCAATAACTGTATGAATAAATGGCATTTCAGTTACTCTGAGCAACATGTTTTTTCTTGTTTCTGAACCTTTGGACTTCTAAAGAAAACCAGTCCAAGCAGATTTCTCAGCACACATGATTCCAGAATAATTTTTCAAAGAAAATTTCAAAAGGAAGAAATCAAAACAGATTTTTGGGGGATTGAGAGCAGCCCTGCCGAGAAGGACTTGGGGATACTGGTGGATGAAAAACTGGACATGAGCCAGCAATGTGCGCTCGCAGCCCAGAAAGCCAACCGTATCCTGGGCTGCATCAAAAGAAGTGTGGCCAGCAGGTCGAGGGAGGGGATTCTGCCCCTCTACTCCGCTCTGGTGAGACCCCACCTGGAGTCCTGCGTCCAGCTCTGGGGCCCCCAGCACAAGAAGGACATGGACCTGCTGGAGTGGGTCCAGAGGAGGGCCACAAAGATGATCCGAGGGCTGGAGGACGTCTCCTATGAAGACAGGCTGAGAGAATTTGGCTTGTTCAGCCTGGAGAAGAGAAGGCTCCAGGGAGACCTTATTGCGGCCTTTCAGTACCTAAAGGGGGCTTATAAGAAAGATGGAGAAAAACTTTTTAGCAGGGCCTGCTGTGAGAGGACAAGGGGTAATGGTTTTAAACTAAAGGAGGGGAGATAAAGGCTAGATCTAAGGAAGAAGTTTTTCACAATGAGGGTTGTGAAGCACTGGAACAGGTTGCCCAGAGAGGTGGTAGAAGCCCCATCCCTGGAAACATTCCAGGTCAGGCTGGATGGGGCTCTGGGCAACCTGATCTAGTGAGGTTGTCCCTGCTCATTGCAGGGGGCTTGGACTAGATGACCTTTAAAGGGTCCCTTCCAACCCAAACTATTCTATGATTCTATGATTCTATGATTTTTGTTTGGAATAAAAAATCTTAAAGCATATTTCTAGCAGGAAAGTTGAAAATCCAGAAAAACAGTATAACCTTAAAATGTAAAATGAGAGCTGCAGCAGCAGTAAAGGCACCTGGGAAATGGCTTGTCAGTTATAAGAAGCTCCAACCTAACCTAGGCCATTTCTGTGCAAAAAGCAAGTGGGAAAGCTGGGTATCACCAGCTTTCCTGCAGAGGAAGATTCCTCATCACCTTGAAAGTCATCCTGTGTTTGTCAGAAAGATCAGTTTTGAGCCTTTGCAGACAGAAGACTAGTAGGGTACCTGGCAGGAGACCTGGTGGGCTGCAGCATGACCATGGACGCTCTCTGCAGGAGGCCAGGCTGATGCAGTACTGCAGACAAGCTTGTCAGTGTGCAGTTTTGAAAGGTAAACATTCAGAGCAGGAAAGTACCAAAAAAATGAACTGCAGAGAAAATAATAATAACCTATAGTGCTACTTGAAATTAATGGACGAGTCCTTGTTCTGGTGAGTTACTTCTCTGTTTTGTTTAGGTTATGCTGCCTAAAGCCAGTGTTGACAATACTATTTATTTTCTAGGTCTTGTTTTTTCTCACATTCAGGGAGAGGAAATGGTAACATATTCACAGCTTGGAACCATTTTCTCTTGTTTGTTCACTGCTGATTAGCAGCATAAACTAAACACGACCTCAGCTGACTTGTATTTACATACTCTGCTGTTTGGGTAGAGAACACAAAACCACATAGCGTATCTGCTCTTTGCAGCCTGTGGACCTCTCTCATCTGTCTGCTGGTGCCTTTAGGCAGCTCTGCCTGTAGGGGTGACCATGTCACATGGGTTTCGGGTCTCACCCTGCCCTTTCCTGGGGGATGGAACTCCCAGCGTCTGCCCAAGGAGGTCTGGTGGGACGAGGAGCGCAGCTCTGCGGGTGGCCTCTGCCTTTCTCAAGGCTGTCCCAACCAAAAAGCAGGGCAGCCAGGACCCTCTGAGGAGCCATCTGGAGCAGCCCCTTCCCTCCTCTCTGCAGCTGTTCTATGAATACCAGCCTTCCAAGGCTGGCCAAAATGATCCTCACCACTCAGTGTGATGGAACGTGTAGCCTGGGGGAAGGAGTTGATGTTAATGCCACAACTCTGTAAGTCCCCCAAAACACCCAGAAGCAGCATTTCCCCATTCCCTATGGTCAGTAGCATCATGAGGGAATGAAATGGAGGCTCAGTAGTACCTGAGTCCAGCCCATGAGCTTGCCACAAGCAAGAGACGTGATGCCAGCACTCCTGCTTGGTAGGGATGCCCATGGGCAGCATAGGAAGGGCTCATACAGGAGAAGTTTTGCAGCCTGGGCCAGGCAGGACAGGGGCCAGCATGAAGACAGAGATGCTGAGTGAGCTGAAGGAGTGGAGAAGATTCGATCTCAGGTCCTCTCCTGTCTTGTACTGCCTCCATTTCATTCCCTCATGATGCTACTGACCATAGGGAAGGGGAAAATGCTGCTTCTGGGTGTTTTGGGGGGACTTACAGAGTTGTGGCATTAACATCTGCTCTGTTTATGCAGGAGAGAAATGTGTGGGCAAGGGAGGTTAAACATCTGCTACAAGACATCGAGTGGGACAAGACGGATCATGCTAACGGGTGCCGGGAGGGAACACCAACCTCTGAGTGCTCCGTTGTGAAGCATTTTTGGACATACCTTAAACTATACTTTCAGGACACAGTCAGTGCTTCACTCAGCTGCAAGACAGAATCTCCAGTTACAGAAGGGAGAAGGTCGATGAAGGGAAAAAATGGAGGTTAATGATGGAGAATCAGCAAATGCTTATGGGGATTTTATTAGCAGTTTAAATAAGCACAGCCCATATTTTTAATGGATGAAGAGGACCTGCAGCTCACAGAACAAAGACTTTCAGAAGGATGAAGTGTGGAAAGCAATTAGGTGGGCAGAAACACTATTGCAATTACATTCAAGAAGAGTTTGAAAGCCTCCTGGAAATAGTCTGTAATGCTTTGACTCCTACTGCAAGATAAACTGGTTCTTGCTGCCCACAGTACTCTGGGGAAAATCATAGTGCCTGCAATTTTAGGAAAAGTATCTCCTGAGAAAGCACAGCAGGAGCACATTGTGTATTTGCACTTTGTCTGTTTCTACTTATAACCTTCCAAAGCTTTAGATATAATAGATTGCAAGTTTTGCCTTGTGAGGGATGGACTTCTTCTTAGAGATTCCCCCTAAGACCTGGGAATGGACTTTGCTGCTCCTGAACCAAAACTGTGCTCTCATCAGAACAATTTTCTCACTATGTGTGTGCAATGCTGAATGCACATGCCATCTGCACTCCTGCCACTCATCCCCAGCTGTAGGGGCCTGCTGCGAGGCCTGGCCAAATAGCATCTCCTGCCATCTAGAGGCTTTTTGCATAAGCATGAGGGTATTGCCGATGCTCACGTGTGACCTGGTCCCCAGACGCAGCTGTGAGCTTGCACAAGTCACATTCGGACAGCATGTGCAGGAACTACTTGCAGCAAGAAGCCAAGGTCAGAAATTCTTCACAGGAGTCTAGGAGACTACTCTCCTTCCCTCTCTTGCCCTCACAGCCTCCCTCACTCCCTCGCAAATGGTCATGCTTTCATCTGGGAGCCAGCATGCAACTTCCATTTAGAAAAAAAAGAAAAAAAAAAAAAAAAAATCAGCATTTTTTTTAAGGTGTTCGTTTCCAAAAAGGTGATCCTGCCCTTTTATTCAGCACTGATGAGGCCACACCTGGAGTAGTCTGTGTTCAGTCCTGGGCTCTCCAGTACAAGAGAGACATGGACATACAGGAGAAAGTCCAACGAAGGGCCGCAAAGATGATGAAGGGACTGGAGCATCTCTGATACAAGGAAAGGCTGAGAGCTGGGACTTTTCAGCCTGGAGAAGAGAAGGCTCAGTGGGACCTTATCCATGTGCATAAATACCTGATGTAGGGAGTAAAGAAGATGGAGCCAGGCTCTTCTCAGTGGTGTCCAGTGACAGAAGTCAATAGGCACCAACTGAAATACAGAAAATCCCATTTAAACAAAAGAAAAATCTTTTTTATTGTGGGATAGTGGTCAATCTCTGGCACAGGTTGCCAAGAGAGACTGTGGAGTTTCCATCCTTGGAGACATTTAAAACGTGAGAAGACACGGTCCTGCGTAACCTGCTGTGGCTGACCCTGCTTTCAGCAGAGGGGATTGGACTAGACGATCCTCAGAGGTCCCTTCCAACCTCAGACATTCTGTAAGTCTATGATCATTTTTGTCCCCCCCGAAAAATCCACTGTGAAAATTTCCTGGAGTTTGCGCTTTGCTTCTGTGAAATTTTTGTTCTGTTTTTGTCTGGCTGCATGATGTAGTGGTTGATATTATTCATAGACTTGTACACTACTTTAGGTTGGAAGGAACCTTTGGAACTTGGGTCCAACCCATTGCTCAAAGCAAGGCCAACATCAAAGCTAGATCAGGTTACTCACGGCCCTCTCCAGGCCAGTTATGAGCATCTTCAGGAACGGAGTTTCCCCGACCTCTCTGGGCTGCTGTCCTTGTGCTTCATCACCTCCGCGATAAAAACATTTTCCTAATACTTCACTGGAATTTACCATGTTGCAGTTTGTGTCCGTTACCCTTCATCCTTTCACCGTGTGTCTCTCAGAAAAGTGTGGTTCCACCTTCTTTACAAACCCATTAGGCTGTTGGAGGTATCAATTCAACCCACGCCCGCCAGTCAAGCCTTCCCTCCCCAAGGCTGAATAAACCCAGCGCTCGGCCTCTCCTTGTACGTCCTGTGCACCAGCCCCCTAACCATTGTGGTCACCCTCTCCTCGATCCACTCCAGTTTGCCTTGTACTGGAGGGCCAACGGTACTCCACGTGCAGGCTCACCTGTGCCGAACAGAGGAGGGTAAGTACAACACTGAGCCCACAGACCGTGTCCTTGCTAACGCAGCTCAGGCTGTGGCAAGGGCATGCTGCTGGTGCTTCCTCGGCATGTGCCATGTGGAGGTTCCCCCAGCTCTTCTTCTGCTGGTCAGGCTGTGTTTGGAGCTGGGTGACACAACTGGCCTTGAGGAGTTATGGCAACAGTTAGCACTCGAGGATGTGGCCCCGAGGCTGTTGCCTTTGACACTTGACTTCCCAATGTTGACACCACGATTATCGCGCTCAGCTACGATTCTGGTGTTATTCTGCTCCGAGTGCTCATCCCCACCTGGGCTGTACTTTACTTTGCACTGACCGTGGTGGCGCAACTGGCAGAGCGATGTGGCACAAGTCCCGCAGGAGTGCTTCCTGCTTTATGGGGCACAGAAGCGCGACGAGAAAGGGAGCAGCAGTACAAGGGATGGCATTGTTTTCAAATGTTACCAGCTAGGGGCCCTCAGGCAGACTGGCGGCTCTCCAGGGGTGGGATTTTTTACACATCCATGGATGCCAGCCTCACTTTGGGAAGCAGAGCCGGGCTGCTGCAGCATTGACCTCATTCCCTTCTGCATTTACCTCATTCTCTTCTGCCAGAGGAAGGCAGTTGTCATACGAATAACATCTAGCTGCCTGGTGAGAAAAAAGGACGTGGGTTTTGGGGACAGAAAATCATATAGTTTCTTGTAGGGAGGAGCCATAAGGAACATTTCACATTGTTCAGTGGGTTGGGTTACCTCCCGCGAAGGCCTTCAATTATCTTTCCAAGTGATGCCCAGTGCTTCCTTCATCACCAAAGAGCTCTTCTGTTCACAAACCAGGTCCACATGCTGGGCTTTGGCTGCCCCCAAGAGCCCTTGGCATTTCTCACATGCTGGCAATTGTTCCTGCTGCCTTTGAGGCAGAAATCCCAATTCTCACAAAAATATGGTACAGTGATCAGAGATTAGCATCTGGAACTGACCAGGGCCAAACAACGCTTCGAGCAACTTCTTTGCATGTCTTTTCCTCCCCACCCTTTCCCCCCCGTTGTGTTTTTCTCCCTTTCTTTTCCAGCTCTATACAATTCCCCACCGGGCAGGGCCCTGGCGTCTGTCCGCCCCGGAGAGACTTGGACCAGAGGCGATGCAGGCACAAGCTGTGTGGATTTTCTCTCTGTAGGGATCCTCCCTCTCCTTCATCCCCTTCCCTCAAGAATCACTCCGACAAGAAGACAGGGTTGGTGCAACACCCCCCAGAGACTCTCAAGGGTCGTGGCATTCTCTGAGCTGGTGCCAAGGGCTGGGAGACCAGATGCAGATGTGGCTTTGCCAGCAAGGGGGGCACGGGAGGAGAGCTGACGGAGGGAAAGAGCCGTCCCTCTCCCATGAGCACCATCCGGAGCCGTACGATGTCCCCTGTCATGCAGCACAGCCACAAACAGCTGTACAGCTGTTTCGACGGGGACAGGGTTTACTTCCAGGCAGACACGCTGCTTCTCCGACGGTGGCACAGCAGGACCAGTGCGTCGCTGGGACAGTGGGAAGAGGGGGGAAGGAATGGGGAGGGTGGCCTGGTGCTCAGGGCACTGCCAGGGCCTTGGAGAGAGGATCTGGGTGGGAAGTGGCTTTCCTGACCCACGTGGCTAAGCCCCTTTAATCCCACCACCTCTTAGATAAACAAAGAGCAGTGTGCAAAAATAATGTCATCTCTTCAAGAAACTACCTACTATCACGATAACGTGTTACCCTGTGCATAGGACAAAGGATGCAAATGTGCCCATCGGATCACCTCATACAGTGCAGAGGACTTACCCATACCCCAAAGTGAAGGGAACAGCGGCATACCGCTGCATTTCATGTGCTTCCCTGTTGTGTGGTACTGCTGACTCTGCCTCAGGTGGTTTAGCCTCAGAGAATATTTACACTGGAGGGGAACAGTGCACAGTGCCCTCCACCCCTGCCCCCAGCACCCCCCAGTTCCTCCCCAGCTGAGGCTGCAGAAAAAATGATGGCCTCAGCCCCTCACCCATGATGACAACCCTGAATGGGACTCTCCCACCCCAAGGGTATTTCCAGCAGGGAATGAAGGAACCGTATCTCTGCAGATGGAACAAATCAAAACCCACCTGTGGTCTCTGCAGGTGAAACTGCAGAATGCATTGGCTGTGGGGAGGGAACATCCATCTTTAAACACTAGGCCAAACCACGACTGGTAAAACCAGGCCCTGCTCTTAAGAGTCAGTGGCACAAGTCCCACTCACGCGTGCTGAAGACTGGGCTCTGGACCAAGGCATGATTTCAATTCAATTAAAAAAACCCCCAACATTTTATTATTGGATGCCTCCGCTAGAATCATAAAAAGTCACTGGATAATTTAGGTTGGAATGGACCTCTGGAGTGCTCACATTCAATCTGTTGTCCACAAGGACCCCCAAGTCCTCTTTTGCAAAGCTGCTTTCTAGACAATCACCCCAGCCGGTGTTGCTGCAAGGGGCTATTCCATCCCATGTGTGGGACTTCTCACTTCCCTTTGCTGAACTGCATAAAGGTACTGACGGCTCATTTCTCCAGCCCATCAAAGTCCCTCTGATCAGCAGCTCTGCCCTCCAGCACATCAACCACTCCCCACTCCCAGTTTAGTATCAGCCACAAGCTTGCTGATGGTGCACTCCATCCATGCACTACATCCCGTTGCCCAGGTCATTAGACAGTACTGGCCCCTGGGGGTGGCACTTGCAACTAGCTGTCATTCGGACTTTGCACTATTTTTGATCACAACACTTTGAGCCTCATGTCTCAGCTAATTTTACACCCACCTTAAAGTCCAACTATCCAAGCCATATCCCACTAGTCTGCCTACTAGGATACTGTGGGAGACCATGCCAAGCACCTTACAAAAGCCAAAGTCAGTGACATCCACCTTTCTCCCCTTGTGCACAGAGCCAGTCATCTCAACAAAGAATATGATCAGGCTGGTCAGGCATGATTTGCCCTTGGTAACTCCACGCTAGCTGCTAACCACCTTCATAAGGGAGTAACACGCTCACATGCTTCCAGTCCCTTAGAAAAAAGTTGATACCTACTCCTCTCCCAAGGAAGAAAGACTTTTTGAAAGCTAACAATTTGTCACTTTCTCAGATTACTTGACACAGATGAGCAGAAAGGATGAAACAGAAATGGAACCATGTATCATAGGTTTATTAGGGAAAAAAAGTTATACTTCAAGACCATATATCTGGCACTGTACTGAAGCAAATGTATGTGAGAACAATTAAAATGTTAAAACCCCAATCATCATGAAAAATAAAATGCTCTTTTAATCACTTTAGTTCCTTTTTTATGTCCCCATACAATTTACAATAACTACAGGAAGCAACTGAAAAGGTGTTAGATCTACACTACACGTAAGCTAGAATGAGAGTGAGAGATGGACGACAGATCAGAGCCGTCCCCCAGGTATGCTGCTACTCTCCCAGGCTGTCAGAATGGTGGAGTCTTACTAACACGAGCAAAGGCCGTTGAGACGTTACCATCAAATGGTAAGACCATGAAAGTTACTGAGTAAACCATTAATGCTAGATTGCCCAGAAGGACTACTAAAATCCTACATTATTGCAAGCTGCCAAATGCCTGCTAAAAAAATCATCATTATACCTTTCATCCATGTCAGCTTTTGCTTTCCGATCTGAAAGGAAGAGATTTCGGTAGTATTTTAAATGAACTGTATCCCAGTTTGTCCCCAGGACGGATCAAAGTCAAAGGAGTTTCCTGCTAGTTGACTCTTGTATTGGTGGCTTGGGCTTCTTTTTGGAGGGCAAATAAGTTAAAAGCAGTTTCTAATTTGCAAGTAACTCATCCCATGCCTCCGCACAGTGAAGTGAAAGGTACTGACAAGGAATAAATAACATACCAAATAAGATGAGAATGGACTGAAGAAAAGTTGCACCAGAAGTTTTAAATCGTAAAGGATAGAAAGTTTAACTCATGCCGATAAAATGCTGAATATGTGTTTTTGCTGGACTATACAGTGCCACTCTAACATGGATAGAGGGGTAGGTTCCCGTTGAACATCAAGTCCAAAGGCTGCCAAGGAAGTAGGACACAGGTCTTTGATCAATAATTCAAATGTTAGATCAACAGTACTCACAAGAAGGATACAGATCTTTCCTTGGTTAATATATTGTGCATAGCAATATCTCAAAGAATTAACAGCACCTTTTACATAAAAATTCCAAACATATTTATCTAGTGAACAAGAAAATCTCAGCATCTCTAAGCAGTACTTCTGCAGATGTACAGTACTGTATTTATATAGATATAGATATATATATCTCAAAGTGAATTTACACTGTGACCTGGCGATTAGTCCAGCAGCGGGCAAACCCACAGGGTAAGTCTTCAGGAGAATATATTGCCTTTGGTGGGCAGCCCATTACATGGCACGATTGCATAGGGCAGCCCCGGCGGGCAGCAAAGGACAGTTTAGCATCCCATTAAGCAAGCACAGCATGCTTAGGTCGTTCCTGCAAGATATAAGAAACTTCCAAATTTTCATGGCTAATACAGTTCTAGATTTCACAGGTCGCGCACATTGCAACCGCCTCTCCGTGCCTTAAAGACCCAGAGGAGGAAGGTAGGACACCAAACTTATATCCTGTCCCTGCTTCCAAGCAGAAATCAAGCAGCACCACAGATTTAGGCTGGTAAAGTGGGGACCATGTTTGGCTTCACAGGGGTTTCTTGAGCAGCTGGTCTTCACTGGCGTGCCTCATTTCTCTTTTTTTTTTTTTTTTCTTTTCCGAATCAGTTGCTCACAGTCCTCTGGTAGAAATATTTTGAAAAGCATGGCCAGCCTGCCCTGCCTAAGACAGGAAAGCAGACTGCTACCATTTCCCTGGGATAGGCACGCCGCACTCATACCAGCCCACGTAGTAGTAGGGTGTTGTGTGTCCAATGCGTCCAAATGATACAGGCTCCTGGCGGTACTGGCGGTAATATCCTGTCGGGAGAAAAACGCCCGTTTGCATTTCAAAACAAAGACATAATAATTTAACAAAAGTAACAGACGCAGCAAGAGTCAATCCCACAGCCCAAATGAAAACGTAGAAGCTGTCTGGTAGGGAGTTTTGTCAAAAGGGTATTTGCTAGCCCTGGTATTTGCTTTAGATCTTTCTTGAATGATTTAACTCTGGTCCTTTATATTTCTTGTAGTTTTGATTGGTTTTACTGTCCAAAACCTCCTGAACTATTGTGTAATGCTGTAGTCTGCCAAAGCGCTTCTGCATTTCACTCCAAAAGGTGGCTATATTTCAGCTGTGTTTATGAAGTTTGCAAGTCAGTTTAAATATATGAAGGACTCTGGGGTAAAAAGTACCATCAAACCGTATTATCTCATAGGGCTCGAGAGACTATCAACAAACATCAGCTTTTCACAAAATAAAAAGGTATCAGTTCATGCAGTAAATGTGGAGTTGAGCCCTTTCTCCCCCTTCCGATAGCCTTTTTCTTCATCTGCAGAAAGAATGTGACTGCTTAAAGCATTAGGAGAGGTGCAGCATTCTTCTCTGCATAGCTCGTGCACTGGAACATCTGAAACACTCATGTCTTGTGCCAGTAATATAATTTCTGTGTGCTCTCTATCTCTGTCTCCTAGACCTAGTAATACACATCTGGATTAATCATCCCTCTTTTGAACTGAGAAATGCAGTACTTCCCAGTGATACATAAATATCAGTGACTATTTCAGTTTCTTCCTGGTAACGCCACCATGAAAAGAATATCAACAAATAATTTAACATGGAAACCATTAAAGCCAACTGAATCATTTAAATCAATAGACTTATTGAAAAGATTGGCTGACTTTCATGATTGGGTTCATTTTGTGAAGCAAGCCGTCACCTCTCGGCTATGTGAGCTGAGCAGCTTACTGAGAGGAACTCCTTCAAGGTGAGAATTTTCACTCGGAGGGAGATATCTACCAGGCCAGAACAAAGCCCTGCAGTCCGACCTTAAGTCACTAGACATGCTCCTATGTGTTTTGCATTGAATGAACTGGTCAGAAACCATTTGCAAAAGCCATATTTGCAAAGATGTAGCTGGTTCTTTGTAGCATATGGAAGAGTTTTTGCACCTTGATTCAATGCGGCAGGTCTTATAATTAGGAGAAAGGCTTCATAGACCCATACAACTTTTTTCTTTCTGTTTTTGCATTCTGTTCCTGTAAATTATTTGCATTATATGCCCCTCTCTTTCTTTCCGTCTCTTTCTCTCTCTCGACACCCACAAGTCCTTCTGGGACTGTCAGAACCTGTTCAGCTAGGCCTGAGTACAAGACCACCTCATGGCCTACTGCATCAGCAGGGCTCCTCAGAGAGCGGCCAGCAGCCGTGGACAAAAAGCCCCACTCTGTGCTCCGCTCCCTACCCCTTAATCCTACAGATGGGATGACAGGCACCTGGCCAGCATCCCACTCCCCCATTGCCGTACCTCGGATGGTGGGCAGGGCTTCAACGTACGACTGAGGTCCTGTTCTTCCGTCCAGGTGTGAATCCACAAACTGGCAGTGGTCCTCGCCCCTTCCCCAGCTGTCCCCGATGCTGTAGAAGGTGTCTGAAGGGTGATACAGACAGATTGTTTGACTCAGCATTACTTTTGTTTAGGATGCTCTTACCACCAGGAAAACAGATGCGGGAGAAAGCAGAAGTACTACAGGGACAAACACAGTATTACCACTGAACAGACAGTGGCTGGAAAGAGGGAGAAGGCTGCCGTCACAGTATGGAAGGAGGAATTATGGAAAAGAGAAATGGGTTACAGCTCAGTAAGGAATAGTCCCCATTTTGCAAGTCCATGGACACTGCACCACAGGTGACAGGTGGAGGGAATTTCAACTGGACCAGCCATTTCAATATATCATGAGACAGTAAAAAACGCTCTATATGTCAGTACCATTAGTTTGACTGCAGTCAAACTAAAAACTGTGGAGGTCCCTTTCTCTAACAGATGGGGTGGGTCCTGCCACCCTGTTTGTTTCTTATTGCATATTCAAACACTGCCTTGAAACTATACCAGTGCATTGCAATAGGAATAACACATTAACATAATCTGAAAAGCCATTGAGATAATCCCAGTACCCCAGATCAACAATTTGGAAAGTTTTCTTCGTTATCTCTCAGCAAATACACCCGTGTAAGAGCTACTGTTCACCCTTAGGAGTACTGCTCACCCAGTCATCGCACTACCAGCCTTTCCTTCACCGGTCCCCACTCTGACCTGCCCTGGGGCTCCCTGGGGTGCTTTGCTCTGCCTCATCGCGTGCAGCTGGGGCTCACCCGCCCACGGACCAAGTGTGGGGCTTCCCACGGAGACGCGTGGGGAGCAGCACTTTGTTTCCACAGTACAAAGCACGTTGCCTTCTCAGGATACGAACACACGCAGGCTTTTCAAGGGACACTCCCTCCTGTCCTCTGTGTAAAGAGCTCTGCTTGAAAGCTAGCGCCAGGGCATGAGCGTAACGCAAAAGCAGGGCAGCTTGGCTATCGCATCAGACCTTCTCGGGGGAAGGGCTCCCAGACAGCCGTCACACAATTCTTTCACAGATGAGGTGAAGAAAGCGAGAAGATGGAGATGGCAAGTAGTCATGTATCAGGAAATTAATCTTGGTGCCTACCTTTCAGATCATCACTGAGGTAAATCTTGTACCTTAAGGAGTTGCAAAGAACCACTCCTACAAACTTGCGGTACCAAGTTCGTTTCACGTACTGCTTGCCACTGCAGTCTGAATAGGTGGGGTCGTATTTAAAAGTGAATGGGATCCAGATAGGCTCACCACCTTAAAGAAAAAAAAATTCAACATTAAGGACAGACTTTAGCATTTCGGTCTGAGTTTCCCTGAGGTTAACATCTGATAATATGTTTTACAAAAGATGCTGCAGCAGATTAATGCATGACTGTTCTATATCCAGAAATACTACTTCAAGAACAAACATTATAAAAAAAAAACTAAAAAGCAAGGGACTTGATTAAGTCCCTTCTAGGCAGTAGATAATAATTACTGTTAAAATGATAAAAAGATATAATTTCATGTACTGAACCACAGTTTTAAGTAAACAGTCTCACTGTTTTTAGTAAGACATCTTCTCTACCTAGTGATACTCAGTTTCTTTTCTCAACAGAGCCTAATCTTAGGTCTGACAGTGTCACTGTCTAAATACAGTCACTTGCATTTTAACACTAAGTACAAAACTTAATCCTTCTCCTAAAGAGCAGATGTTAAGAATTCTGCAGTGAGTAACAGCCTGTGATGTGAAGTAAAGTCTATTCTTGCTATTTGGTTCAACAGATCAAATCCAAAATGTACTCTTCTGGTTTGTTTTCCCACATTACATCAAAACAGATGAGTTTCCAAGAACAGACAAGCGAGACCTTTCCTGGGGAACTCTGTCCAGAGCACTGCTGCAGAGGAGACTGCTTAACTGTATCGCAAACCACTAAATATTCCTACTGGCTTACCTAAATGTTTGCTTTATACTAACAAAGACAAAATAATTTCTTTTGAAACTGCTGTTGTAGTAATGTATATATAATTACACAAAAAGCTTCCAATGCGATAATTTGTATTTTTCTCTCTAGCTACAGCACAAAGCCCTGTTTTTACTGTGCTATTTTGAGGTGGTTTACAAATGAGATTGAAAGCTTTTTCTGTTAGTCATTCTTCCTCCCTCTCACTAGGCACACGGACCAAACCCTGCCAAGGCTTGCATGTGAGAAGCAATCACTGATCAGCAATCCTCAGAACTCCACCGGTACGGACACAAACGCAACTGGACTGACTTTACACAATTAGTCACATGGTGAAAGGATTGCAGGATTTTGGCCACAGCTTTCTCTTTAGAATAAAGCAATAAACTATCTATTTCTTGAATGCAGGTTTATTGCTGTGAACAGTCTGCTTTTTTCCGTCACTTTTGCCCACCTCCAAAAATCCTGAAGGATAAACTCAGCATGTCCTGTAAGAGCTGCGCTGGATGTTCAGAAGCTCTTCATTTCCACATATTCCCAGAACTCTGCCACCTCTTTTTGGTCTATCTTATCTCTACCACTGCAGCCACACAAAAATATTGTCTCTCTGTCCAGTCCAAGCAGAAACAACAAGCGCAAAAGCCATCACCTTCCAACACCTCCTTTCCATAAACAGACCCACGAAAGAGCTGACAGCAAAAATCCTGAAGGTGACCAGGGACACGGGAAGGCCACCGCTCTCAGGCCTCCCACACTGACTGCCAGAGACATAGCGTGCCTGCGCTCTCCAATATCTGTGCATCATCAGAGACATCCGAGAGGACACGGGAAAGACAGACTAACAAGCGTAATAAAACATAGAAGGGAGGGAGACACTGGACATTGTTTTCATGAACAATGTAGTCACAAAGCCCCAGAACCAACCATTTGAACTGCTTGGGAAAGCTGACAGAGCGTAATAACCATGAGGTCTTTTTTTCCTGCTTCTCTCCCGAGCGCACGTGCTGCCTGGCGTTACCCTACCAAGGTACGTGTCAGCAAGGTTGGTCCCAGCACCAGGAAATCGGCTCTGCTGATTAGGGGCTGAAATGGGTTGTTGCCAAGTCAGTAGCCTTGGAAATGCACAGCAAGCTCAACAGCTTCATGGCATATCCATGTCATTCAGGTCAGCCACAAACCCCTGAAGTTTTTTATTATTTTTAAGGACATGATGATCAGTACAGATGAGCCTAACAACAAGAGACGTGAAAAACTGATCCCACTGTCCAAGCTAAGCTCAGGCAACTAAGGGACACAGACACAGAAGCAATATAGTGTAGTGGTTATTACTAAGCAATTAAAGCTGTTGCACCAGGCAAAAGATGGGCCAAAATCAAGTCCTTAATCTAACACATCTTTACAAGGTTTCTTTTCAAAGACCAGAATAAGGGAACCCAAGACAGAAAACGTTTTGTGAATTAGCACAATGAATTAATACCTGTTCCTGCTTAAAACTGTAACTCAAACTGCCTGTTAATATGCTTCTAACACCCATATTGTAACTGGTTTGCACAGGTTTTATGCACTTCACGAAAGAAATAGCAGAATAAGACTTACCAGGTGGTCTGACAATGAGGAGGGGATTGTCTAGAAGAATTAAAGAAATAAAAAAAAATTAATATTTTGTTCCAAACCTTGTTTTATAATATGAAAGATACAGTGTCACTCAAGAAAATGTCAGTTGTGGAGTAACTACCTTTAGCTACATTATGAATGAGGGATTTACATGGCTCGTCAATTTGCAGAGCTAATGAGTGTTTGTTATTCCGCTGTTTTTCTCCATTGATGAAACCTGCCACAGGACTGTATATTTATTCTGACACTGTCAAAAATCTACTGAGATTAGTATCAAAGTTCAAAGCCAGCTTTGAAACAGATTTCCTCCTCTCAGAAGGTCCTCAGAGCAGGAGGGCAGGTTCTCTGCAGGCTTCTGGATATATAGTGTAAGTTACACCCGCAGGCCTAACTTCCAAAGGGAAACGTAACCTACCTCTTGTATGCAAATCTCGCTCTCAGACATCCATCACGTTTAGTACAGTTGTTTAATGGTATTCATAAATATGTGAAATTTACCATTGTAGCTTTTTTTTTTGTCATGGTGACAGAATTCTTGCGGGAGCCCCCTGGGCGGGGCAGGGTGCACTGTCCACTACCTCAGGAGCTTCTGCTCGCTTGAAATACTCTCTTTTTTAAAGAAAGAAGGATGGAATAGGTGTAGAGGAAGGATAACGAAACAACATGATCTAATGCATTAGCTTGTCTGTATTTATTACATTGCAGTTTCTGTCATCTCTTAACTAGCCCTTGTCGTGCACAAAATACCTGAAGAAAAAGCACGGTGCTTGTCTACCGATGGGGAAGAACAATTCCAGGGAGGTTTTACAGTTTGATGAAAGAGAACAACGGTTTTCTGTTCTCTTCAGTGGGTTACCAGGGGTAAGATCAAACGTTTTCAGTAGGCTGCTTGATCCTACGATGGCATTCTTTATTGAATATTCTCATCAGCTCAAATCTTTCAATTGCACCAGAAAAGTACTCTGAACAAACAATTTCTGTCTCTTCTGACCTGCTCCATCACTGTAACTATACCATCTGGCTTTAGGTTTAGCAATTGCTTTTGTACTTGTGCCAGCTGGAAAGCCACCTTTGGCCACATGACAAACGAAAGATCAGTGCTGCAAATAAAATTTTAAATTTGGTGGATTTAACCTGTTAAATAAAGCTCACAAGGTAGCTGATTTTGCATAGGAAAACTAGGCATTCAAGCCCATATACTGGCAGCCTGCTAATCAGCAAAACTCCCTGCAAGATACAGCATGCTGTATTTGTCCAATGGTAAACATTATGCTTGGATTTATCCTTGAGCTTCTTTCTCTTTTAAAAAAAATCCTAATATGTTATGCAGGACCATTTACTTATCTTGCACCTTTGTCTCCCTTCTGTGAAGAACTGTTTCCATGGTTCTTAATGAGGCTTCTGAAGTGAACACTACAGGTTAAAGTCAAATGAGCCAAGGCAGAGACTGTGTAAACCCTATGTTGTCAAAAGGGCAAAATTTGCAAGAGACAACAGACCTTTTGCTCAAGGAAAGACTGAATAATGTGCCTTTTATTATTCAGCGGAGTCATTGGCCTCTGGCTCAATGGAAGAAGAAGAAGAAGAAGAAGAAGTTGGTGAAGAAGACGGCGAAGAAGATGGCGAAGAAGAAATGGGTAAAAATAGCTCATTTAACATACTATTTTTAGAAGGGGGTGTTGCTCTTGAACACACTATTAGCCCTGTGAAAGAGCAGCATGCTTTGTCAAAAAAAGAACAGAGAACTTTGCCCATCTGATGGAACAATTGTTTCCTATATTTCTTCCAGAGAGAACTGCTTCCAACTGTTCAGCTGTTCACAATTAGGAAGCTAATTTACTAAGTCTTTGGTCAATCTATCAAAGACATTAAACTTCCCATTGCTTCTGTATTGTTGAACATTAGTAGGCTTTTGTATTTTAAATTCAACTTTCTGTTCCCCTGAAGCTCACTTTAATGTCACTTATATTTTCATAGTGGCATTAGGAGTGCATATTACTTTCCTAGTGTTACTGAAAAAAAAAATCTCAAAAGTAGCAAGTTCAGGACAATCACCATTATAACCGTGCTGGTGTCAGTCACTGCCCTGCCACACCTGTTATTAGGAATTCAGTTTTGAGATGAAAATAAAAAGCAAAGCATACCAGATTCTGTGATAAATGAGACTGAAGAGCTAACAGGTCCATAACCAAAGGGATTCTTTGCTTGGACTTTAAAATAATACCTGAAACAAAAAGAGAGGGAAAATAAGATTAAAACATTGATTCCACTGCAATGGCTAAATTATAAATAATACTAAACCAGGGTGAGAATCAAACCAGCAGAATTCCACTGAGTTCAAGTGTCCTTTGCATTAAACAGAGTTGGATACTCAGCCAGGGTACGAGCTGGCTGTTACAGACAAATTTCTCCTTTTTGCAATTGCTCACATGCATATTTTTGGATCATTTATTTTTATCACCCCCCTTCCAAAAACCACACACAACTACATCCACTTTATATGAAACAACCAATGGCAATAGACTAAAAGAAAAAGTTGAAAGGAAATTAAATTCTGATCTCAGGAATAGTTTTAAACCAGATTAACTCCTACAAAAGCAGTGGTGTGGACTGCAAACTAAAACTACATCAGATTTATGAGATCAGAAGCTAAGCTTTTGACCTTTCTGTAAAAACTCTAGCAGCATTAAGATCGCAATACTTGAGTAATATGAGAAAGTTTCACATGTTGCCTTATTGATTCCCCAAAGTATTTAAATCACATGCTTAACTCGAAGCACATGACTCACCACTAGAACTCCATTCTTTGCTCAATAGAAGCAAAATTATTCTCACTCATAGAGAAGAATATGTGTAAGCACATTTTTATTTCATTTCCAAATACAGTGATTTTTAGTTGATGCCTACCCTGACATTTTTTCCCCAGAGTAATGTTTTCTTCTTTCCCTTTTTGCTTTGCATCCACTCCAGCAGAAACCAATTAGAATGGAAAATTACTGTAAAAAGTTCCAGCACAGCATTTTTGAAGTGCCTGAGTTCAGGTTTTCCCTTCTTGCCTGCTTGCTCAACTTCATTCTTGTAAAGAAATTAATAAAAAAATGACCGCGCCTCTGTAATACCCACATAGCACTTGGATCGTGATCTAGCCTCTCATCCAAAAGCAGACATCTCCAAAAGCACCATTCGTGACCCACGTAAGAGGGTGAGCGCTTAGGCGCGAGGACAGGTGCCGCCGAGCCCAGCATCACCTCCCGTGGCAACGTCCCACCCGAGTGGCGGGCCTGATGCTCCTCAGCTGGTGAAAGTCAGCCTGCCCATTAAGAACGTCAGGCTGCTCTTGATGGCAAAGCTCTCCCCATCCCGTGCAGAAACCTGCCGGCGCTGCTCCGCTCGCACGGCCCACGCTGGGCTGAGACAGCGTGGGTCACAGCAGAGGCGGTCTGACGTCCCCTGCAAGCTGTTGCCACCCGGTGCAGTTTATGCGCCAAGCATGGACACCATCCACTTTAAAAACTCTACTCCTCTTTTGTCACTTCTGTCCACAAGAAGTGATAGTAGCCCTTGCAACGTAAGAGTGTAACGTGGTTCAATGCCACATAAGATGCTTGTGCTTTACAGCCTACAAAGCAGCAGGAAAATTCAACGTGATCCTGTTGCAGGAGCTTTGCTATTTTCAGTCTGCCACTCAATTTTTACCAAGTGCACTTTCCTGTACTGTAAGATGTATCTTTTCCTCAAGGACTGAGCCACAGAGCAGGGCCTGGAGGTCGCTCCTGAAAGGGCCCTCTCTGGCCTAAGCACCAGCTAAGCCCAAATGAAATGATTCACACTGATAAACCCGAGGGGACTCAGTTGAACCAGCCCTTTGGCAAAGGTGAATCTCTTTTTTCATTAAAAAGAATGCCTTTTTTCATACAAAGTGAACTGCTTCGCCTCAAAACCAAACTGATCTTTATGAAAAGGCTGAAAATGTGCAAATAATGTCCACTTCTTCAGCAGAAGGGTGGCAGTCATGTGAATACACAGTTTTGCCATGAAGCAAGCTGGTTATCTCCCGAGTACGTGCCAGGGCATCTTCTTGTTCATTTCCTTAAAATCACAGGCGGGTCCTCTAGGTAAGATCAATGTGGAAGCTACAGCAATTGAAATACTCTGGGCTTCATCTGTGGCACAAGCTTTACCTCGTATCATCTCTGCCAGACCTGCAGCACACGCATGGTCAGACCCTCTGTGGGACACGTTCCTGCCCCTGCACGGGGGATATGCCCCTGTCCCTGCAGCTGACGCCAGAAACCGTCTCCACCCCTGCTTTCTGCAGCCAGTTCTGCCTGTAATTAGTGGCTATACGATGCTCACAAAGGACTTGCAGCTTGCTTTTAAGACCCACGCACTGTGGCAAAAAGAAATCAAGTTAAATAGTGAAATTTATCAAGGCTGTGTCTTTTGCTCATTCCTAGCACAATTCTCTTGCTGGCAGAAATATTTGCCAGTGGTTTTAACTATTGGCCTTGATTTCTTGGCCGTGGCTTGTGAGTGTTTAGCATGGCTGGAGAAAGAGGAGAGGGGAGGTGAAAAGCCTCCCATGTGCTCCTCTACTTCTGGCCACCTGAGCAGAGCACGGCAGCCTGAGCACTGCTCTAATCCCCTGAGCTGCCGATGCTCTCACGGGACACCTGCATCCATCCACCCCTCCTTCACCCACTCGCACCTTCTCCACCTGGATTGGGACAGGGACCGGCAGTGCCAGGCTGACCACGGGGACAGGACACAGGGCAGCGATTCCTCACGCTGGCTCCCAAAACAGCCACAACAGCACCAAGCTGTACCGGCTTAGCCCAGCACTTGGTGTAACTACTTCAGAAGAGCAGGAGAAAAATGTTTTCCAGCCTACGTCTTTTCCATAATGCTTCAAAGCATGGTGAAAACATCTGTACAGACTCCTGACTCCCCACTGCTTCCAAAGAGGTATAATTAGATACCACCTTTGCAACACAGTGGCACCTTCTGAGCAACCCTTTCAATGCACTTAATACGTGTGTGTTAATGCTAGCTTCGGAACATTCCCACGAGAAACCTAAGTGCCATGATCCACATCTGAAATAGGAGAGAGCTGCCCAAGAACCTCGTGCTCAAAATGCATCTATTTAAGTGGGGAAAAGCATGCAGTTTTGTTCCATGCGTAATGCAGGAACGGATTACCTATGCAATCAGGGCAACTGTGCATTCAGGTGTCCTGTTACGTACGTAAAAGCCCATCTAGGACACAAGATTGTTCAAGATGCCTGCCTGACTGTCTGGAAAAAACAGCGATGAAGTTATGAGTACGTTCTTCTTCGCTAAATTGGAAAATTAGTTCCTAAGCCTTTATATACACAAGAAGCCTTTAGTAGTGCCAGAAAGAGAGCCAGGTCTCATCACTTGCTGACCTGTGATTTAAAGACAGATGATGCTAAGATTGCTGTATTAAGAACGTCAATAAAATAATGCAGTCAGGATATATTTCTTTCTCAGACATGACAAATAAAAAAGAAATTGCCAAAGCCCTACTACATCCAGGCATCTGACATTTTCATTAGTCAGAATCCTTCAGCTGCTGAATTTGCCAGGAAATCTCAAATCAGTATAACTCAACTGTTCTTCATCACATAAATACATGAACAAAATTTGCAGTGTGTAAGTTGATTGTGCTTTGCTTACACTTTGCTTAGGCAGAATTGCAATGAATTGTTACCAATAGGCACAGAAGAATCACAACTGCAAGAGATGCAATACCCTTCGCTGTTCATTTTCGGTACAGACAAGAACAAAGCTTTTCCTCCTATGAATAAACCTCCTTAGAGATTTTATATACCACTTCTACTGACATGTCAAAAAAGGACAAAATAAAGTGTAATGGGGCAATGAATATGTAATATCTTTATTCATTTAGACTATATAACTAATCGTATCACCATACCTGTCACTTCGAGCAAAATCATTTTATGACTTAATTCAAGGTGTCTCCCTTCTGTTCGAATTAAATAGCTGGCTCTCGCAGCCACAGAGTGAGATAATCGCTCAGCATGCTAACTAGGGAAACAGCTGTTTTTAAAAAAAATTCGTTACCCACGAAATCCTTTTTCCAGCCCCTCCGCAGGCACGCCTGCATGGACCCCCCAGCCCCGCGCCCCGTCCGGCGGCAGGCTGAGATGGCGGGATGCCAGCCAGCTCTGGGACGCACAGCGGCACCGTCCGCACGTGCCGCAGGCGGCGGGGCGGGAGCCACAGCACCGCGACCGCGTGCCAGCCACGGGGACGGTGGGACGGCTGCGGCCGGACCTCCGGCAGCGCTGGCTGAGAGCCGGGGTGGATGCGCAGATGTCTGGGAGGGAGAGCCGCGCGCTGCCTGGGAAGGGGAGGGCATGAGCCGACGTGACAGCACCCCACAGACCCACCGCCCAGCAGGATCAGTGGATGAGGGGGAAAAGAGGCTGGGAGCGGGTCGGGAAGGACAGGCAGGTTTCATCCCACGAGCACGTGGAGAGGGCAGCAGGGGCTGAAACACTCCTCCTGCAACTGCACCATCCCTCCAGAAGAAAAACACGCAAATCAGCTGCCTGCATGTTCACAGGCTAGTGCAAAGTGTCTCCCTCCATCCAAAATGGCCTAGCACTACATCTGTCGCAAATATTTACAACAAACATTATAATGAGACACTAGAGCAGAGCTGGAAGAGGTGCTTCCTACACAGCTGGTGTGAGGTAGGTACGTGCCACACAGGTCTACCGCTTGCATAGGGCAAGGGTTTCATTGACATCTTACCTCTTTTGTGCTGTTCTGCTGATACATAGCAGCCAGCAGTGGCTGAGGCTGCTTGTCGGACATACTGCAGCTTTGCTTTAACAGAGATACAGAAGTTTTTGGTGCATCTGCCCCCCAGAGCCAGGAGATCCAGGCTCTGTTTGCAGTTGTGAGCCCTGAGTAAATGTTTGAGAGCCTCCTATGAAAGGCTCTGTACAACACTGGAATTGGTAGCAGGCACTGTGGGATCAAAACGTCCCTGGAGGGAACAAAAATCAGGTGGACAGATTTGATGAGACATGGAGATACGGTGGTAAAGGACCGCCTTTTAAACCATGAGACTATTTCGCCACTCCCATCAGGCACTGACACAGCTTTTGGGCAAAAGGCAGGAAAAAGCCTAACCGTGCTCAAGAAGGAGATTGAAATGTTTACGATGAGGATTATAATGTTTGTGACTGCAGGAGACTGGATTTAGTGGCTGAGCAGATGCTGCCCAGCCTTTTGCATCAGTCTTCTGTGATGGCTGAGAATTAAAGTTAGGGAAGGGACATTGTCAAGACTGCTGTTTTTAAGATTTAATAAGGTTTAAAGCAATTTTAGCGTTTACATTCACATGTCACGAGGAAGCAGCTCCTGTGCTTACTGAAGCTGACCAGAGTTTTGCTAACGGAAAAACTTCCACTTCTCAAATGGAGGTTAGGCCAGGCCTTGGAAGAAAACTTATGACATGGGTTAAACATAGACTTCTGTTTTGTTTATAAAACCTAAACACCAGGCAGATGTTTTCCAGGATATGTTGACAGCTTCAAGTCTTCTCTGGGGCTGATGTCTGCCAAGATGCCAACCCGTTGCTGATACGCTGCGCATGCCACAAGATTGCACCACCAATAGCCCCTCATGGGACGCCCAGCAGTCAAAAGCATCTGCATACAGTAAATCCGACTTAATCAGAGATTTCTCACAAAATGCACTAACAATGCAAACACAAAATTTTTAGACTAACTTCAGATTTCACACCATATTTTCTTAGTTAGGCATGGGGTCTTTTCCCAGTGGTTAGGGAGTTATTTTTAAGACAAAAAATATGCAATCAATTCAGGCTGTGGATTTGGAGAATGTAAATGAGATTGGCCGATACACACAATTTCTCTGTTGTAAAGAACCCTCCTTCTCCACCACAGACCCCACATGAAGCCTTTACTGCCTCCACAGAGCATACAACAGAGGCCAAAGGATTATACCATTCTTCAGTAAGATGCTGGGGAAATAATACGCTTAAAACAAATAGTACGTGCTTGAACCTCCCTACTTTGAAACAGAACCTTAATATTTGACATGGGAGTTACTAGGTTCATGGAGATGCATGAACCTGTGACCTTGCTGTTCCTATAAAACTCTATTCAAATACAGCCAAACTGTGACCTTCTGAAGCCTGGAGTCAACGTATGCCTCAGCAGATGTATCACAGGTTGGCAGCTCCATTTCCACCAATTCCCCTGCACCAGGCGTGGCTGGGACAGCGGCTGCGGGGCTCCTGGGCGCTTTCACTGCAACTGCTCTTTCTGGTCACCCGGAGCCCTTGAGATGTTGGGCACAAGAAGC
The DNA here is from genome assembly GCA_009819775.1 of Phoenicopterus ruber ruber. Classification (NCBI taxonomy): domain Eukaryota; kingdom Metazoa; phylum Chordata; class Aves; order Phoenicopteriformes; family Phoenicopteridae; genus Phoenicopterus; species Phoenicopterus ruber. The sequence goes on from CM020217.1 coordinate 53,301,150, forward strand.
AGAGAGCTATCGCTGGCCTTCAACACTGTCCTTGGGGCAGCAGGAGAGGGAGACTTGACTGAAAGACAGTGAAGAGGTGAGCAGCTGCGGCTGGAAGGTGGAAATGGCAGAGAAGCAAGAGATGGAGGAGCCCGGCTGGAGGAAGCTGGAGCATACAGGCAATGCCTCCCTGGCCTGTGTGGGGAAGGAGTGGAGGAGAGGCTGCGGAAAACTGGTGAAGGGGAAAAGGGCTGGGGCTGTACAGGACTCTGGGATGTGGAGGCAGGAACTGGGACTAGCGGCAGGAGGAGAGAGATTTAGGGAAAGGGTGTCCTCAAGGCACAAGGACGTGGATGGACAAAGGCAGGAGGGTCTGCACCCGCTTCTCTCACTGTCTAGGAACAGAGTTTAGGAGATCTCAGACCTCTTCCATCTTGTTATAACAAGTGAAATCCACAGATAAACTGTGCCCCATACCTCCCTCTACATATTTGTAACAATGATGTTTTGTAATAAGGGCACTAGCAGATGCAGAGCATACAACTGCAGCTCTCTACTGTGCAAGTAATACTGCTTTAACGCACCTACTCTAAAGGACTTGCGCTGAGGTCTACATTATTAATCTTCAGAATAGGTTGCCCTTTTTTATCTCTTGGATATGTAAGAAAAAGCCTCATGAATTGTGTGACTGACAGCGCTGTAGACAGAACAGGAGAGGGTAAGACAGCACAAAGTTTTTCCTGTAACATTTCTGGGTTTTTAAACTCTTTGGGTATCCTGTGTGTGCTTATCCTGCCTCTCCATGCACCTTTTGCTTGCTAATTTCCCAGGTGTTTGACGCTGCAGGTGTCCTCTGGTGGACGTGTCTCTGGTGCACCTGCCTAAGAAACTGCTGCTGAAGTTGCTCTGGTGCTGGCTCTCCCAAAGAGCTGCCATGTCCCCAGAACTCTTTGGTTGGAGGGAAATCTCCAGGGAGGAGACAGGGGAGCAGCACTCCCTTGTTAACACATACTGTGATTTCTTGGTGCTTGGACGTTTCAGGGCCAGCAGTAGCAGCTGCAGGGGCAAGGCGTGTGTGAGTCTATGCTAAAGGCAGGGCTGTGCGCAGAAGCGCTGTAATGTGGTCAGGAAAAATATGCCTGGTCATATTTGAGACTCAAATGCTACACTGCACTGACTTTTCATAACTTACTTATTTTATCTTATTTTATTATTAATCTATTAAGATTTTAGATGAAGGCCATGCTCAAACAATTCTTCTGTTTTCTAGGTTGACGTTCTCAATCAACTGCTTTTAACCTGCAGAACCTTCCCTTTGTCCATAAATCATCTTGGAAAGGAAAGATGCTTTAGGTGACACCATTGCTCTCTGTGTTGCCCTAGCACAAATCCTATGTGCCTGTCCTAGGAGTGGATGCTCTGATCTGTAGCTCATCACCAAGTGAGGCACGCTAGTCCAAGCCCACAACCCCGGTGCATCTCCCACGTTACCAAATACAGAAGCAAGACCTCCCACCAGTGTCTAAGAGACTGTAGCACAGTTGTGCACAGACTGCAGCACAGCACGTGAAGAGCAATCACCTAGCCCAAGACAGCACCAAAAGTATTTCAGACTCAGAATTTGAGAGGAAAGTATGAGAGACACTGAGCATCTGTCAAAAGAAGTAATTTTAATGTAGTCCCTTTGTGGCCGTTTACTTCCCACCTAATTGCCATGAATTATTCCAGTATCACGCAAAGCATGCATTCTTGTTCTGCCATTTCAGTGAGATTTTTTGCAAGATAAAGACCTAAACCTCCTGCCAAACTGACTTCTGAGCAACTGCCACGGCCTCATTATATACCACCAAGCCTTCTCTTCCAGCACAACTCATGTGAACAGACAGCAACAGAGCAGAGAGCGGCACTTCTCCTCACCAGCTCTTGGGTATCAAATCTTGGCCATGCCAGTATGTGGGAATGGCCATATCACATCACACCAAGGGTATAGTGTAGTATACTCTTCCCCCAAAAAATTTGATTCAGTTATGCATAAGCCTAGAAAATGCATTTTTAAAATAAGATTTTCTCTGTTACTGATATGTGGTCTTATATACACAAACATATATGTAGGTACACACAGTCATCTGCTCCAGGGATAATTTGGTAAACATATCATGTAAGTAGCTGTGCGGGTTATAAAACAATTTGCTGTCAAACAGAATGAGTAAAATCTAGTTCAGATGTAAACATTTATACTAAGGCCACGAAAAGTGATTGACAATTCTCAATATTTGTTTTACTTCCCAAACACAACTGAAAAAGAATGGATCAAATCCTTACCGTGTGTTGGGCTTCAGGTTCTCAATTGGCAAATGAGTAGTCCCTGCAGTCCTGGTTGACCACTTATTCTTTAAAAAGTCATCATAGGATGCACTGTAAACCAGATAGCCTGTAAATGGGAACGACAAATAGTTGTGAGGATTCTAAATAAATTTTAAATACATGATATCCCAAGTCTTAGGTGTTGTGGTAGATTTTATGGGTTAAAAGCAATAGAAGCATCTTTGAATCTGAAAGTGATTTGATGCCTAACTCTCCTGGAAAATCCCAGGCAAAAAGAATTTCCTGTTATTAGCCAATCATGATGGAACATTACATCAGAGGGTGGTACCCAGGTGCAAATACTGATTTAAAACACAGCAAAGGCAAAAAGATGACAGAGTCAACCCATTCACTGTTTTAAGTGGTACGCTAACTGTGCAGAAACTAATATAATAAGAAATACTGTGCTTTTTTAAAAAAAAAATGTTGTGCAAAGTGCACTCAGTAAGGTACTGGAAAAACAGCCTTGAAGAATGAAACGCTGTGGGACAGACACCACATGGCCTGTTCAAGTGCCACCTTCTCCCTTTCCAACCATTATCGCTGCCCCAACCATTATCCCAACCGTTGGTCGGCTCTGCCAGCTCCCACCCCTCTGCCATCGCTGTCAGCCACAGAGCTGGGTGAGGCTCCTCAAAAACTGAATGTTAGCACCAAAGCAGTCGCCTTTTCCAATGCTTACTTCAGACCTTTTGGGACAACTGACAAACAGGAGTTAATTTCTACAATATTTTGGTTATTTATTTACTCTAGTGTTTTTCTAGCCACTTTTGAGATTCATTCTTGAAGTCAGTTGGGCTTCTCTTTGGCTCTCAAAAGGTCTAAAGACATTAAAGGAGATCTCATTTAACACATTTGTTTAACATATTCTCCATCCCTGAACCTCACTTGTCAGACTGATATTTGAGCAAAATTTCAGTAAAACAAGGTAAGCATAGCCTGGGCCACAGACTCCAGTGGAGGTAATTGACTCTGATACGTTCTTTTCCTACAAAAAAGCAGACTAGAAGACTGCCAAGCGAGAAGCCCCTCTACAGGCAGACCGCCCCTGTAGCCACGCTCACAGCCAGGCAGGACCCAGACCGGCTCCAGCCACACAGTCACCTTAGCTCGGCGCGGACTGAAGCCGAGTGTGAAAGACGCCCCAAAGGCAGGCTTGGGAGGTGCCTGCGGGGGAGCTGAGGGCACTACCTGGGGGCAGAAGCGCTCAGTGGAGCGAAGCGCTATCACAGCTACCATCCAGGCGAGAAGCAGTGCCTTCAGAATGACTGGCACAGAATCGGTGCCAAAATCTTGAGATATCTGGACCAGCATGGGCTGGTTGGTCTGACACTGAGAGACAACAGAGGGACCTTTCTTGCTCCTCAGAAAGTAGCTCACCTCCCTCAGAAAATCGCAGAGGAGTGAGAACTTCATGAGCTGTTGGCTCAGTTTAAGGTAAAAACAGTCATTTAAGAAAACCTTCCCCTTCCCCACTACCCCATCAGGAGAGGAACCCTCAGGAGTGTACCTGTTACCATGTCTCCTTGAGCAGGTTTGGCCCAGTCCACGATGACAAAGGAGTGACAGCCTTCGACTGCCACGACGGTGATGTTGTGAGGCGCTTTCAGGGGACGCAGCTCTTTCTCTCTGAGGTCATTAGGGATGATTTCATCAAGGCTCTCCACTTGGAAGTGCTCCAGGGCCTCTGTCAAGGAGCAGGGCGCTGCTGGATCTTTATTGAGATAGGTCACATAAGGAGCTGGAAAAGACAGGGAAGGATGGTGTTTAGTTAGCAGTTTGTAGGTACCGCAGAGTAGCCCACAGGCTGGCAGTTTCCTGAAGAGAAGAGAATGAAGTTTTGTGATGCATTTTTAAATTCCTTCCCTTCCAGCCCAGAGACAGTTCACTGCTGCCAACAAATCACACTCAATTTGACTGATGAGCAGGGGGAATGGGATGCCAATATTCAGGTCTACCTCACACTGACAACTGTACTCAGTTGTGCAAAGACAGAAAGGATCATCTTCGCTACGAGAGGCAGAAGCGAGCGGTCTGACTGCAGGACCCTCTGCATGCTACCTCCAGCTTCTCTGAAGGTGGAGTGGAAATGTCACCCAAACTCTCTGCCTTTCCACATGTGGGAACAGATCCCTGCCGAGGCCTTAGATCGTTTAAGACTTTACCAGGTCTTAGTGGTTGGTTCTTACACAAACATCCTGAAGCTGGGGTGAAACAACAGAGAGAACAAGAAGAGTAATTCCGAGGTGAAGTCCGACTAGCTTAAACGAAGGGTTTATTGCTGTGGTCCCCTGTGTACTAAGGGACCAGGAGTCATAAGTTCCTACCTTCTAGGGATCTGCTCCCAACCTGTAACTTCTATTTTTAAAAGCTTTATACTGACTGGAATTGCACTTCAGTTCAGGAAAAGATTAAACCATCTTTTTATTGCCCTAAAAGTCACTGTAACATTCAAAGTAAGGACTACAAAACTTGCTTTGGAAATGTTTATTCAGTTGCGATAATACAATTCATTGAAATGGTAATATTATTTCCCTGGTGTCTTGAAATGTTCATAAACCAACATTTCTTGGTTTATCTTATTGGATTTCATGCCCTAAAGGGATTTTTTCCAGATCTTGCAATGAAGTTAATTTTAGCCTCTCCAGCTAAATGAATCAAGAAGCACTGTCAGTGAGAGAGACGAATAGAAACATCATGAAATTGTTTGGACAGGGAAACTGAAGATGCACTGGAAAAAGTCTTGGCATATATAAAAACAAATCTTTTACTCCAGCAGCAGAGCTCCACTCTAAGCCATATGAAGCTTGTGGATATTGGAAGGGAAGGCAAAAGATGAGTCAAAGCTGACTCTCCATCCCCTGAACTCCTGTCTGAAATACCACGTGAGCCAGCAGCTGACCTGACCTCAGTTCAAAAGTCAGAGGTTTGTAAAGGGCTGCAGGGGGTTCATCAGTCTGGGGTGGAGGCTGGAATGCAGTGTTCTACCACCTTCAAGTGCCTCCGGTCTGGCCCCCAGCTGCTTCTCTGACAAAGAAGCAGAGCAGCTCTGAAGTCAGAGCTGCAACACCTACCTACACACTTGCATGGCTCATGTACACAGGAGCCAGCCTCATGGCTCGTGTCAATGTACTCTGGGTTCCTTCACCAAGTTCCTTCTACATAGCAAAGATACCAATAGCAAAGCCAAATTTATCTCTATTGGTTTTACTTTTTGGAAAGTTTGTATCCAAAATACCATTAATTCCTTGACTTTGAAGCACATCTTCGACATACATGCTTGTGCAAGGTGGGTGAAATCACTGGGGTTGCATGGGCCACAGGAGAAGAATTAGGTCCCCCAGAGGAAGACTCACACCTACATGAAGACTTGCACTGACTGTACTACTGGTGTGAACTTAAAATGATGCAGTCGAGCGGAACTGAGCATCAGAGTAGACACTCTTGCTCTCTTACTGACTTCAGCTAAACCGAACACAGGCAGAATACAAAGCAGAGCACGCACTTACACTGAAAGAGTACAAAGAGGTTTGCACCGCTTCAACAAAATCAGCGTGGGTCCACATGTACACATGCAAGCATCGAAGCTATGAAGAAAGTACTGCTGTTTGGGTTTCCCAGGTGGCAGTCCTTATGGGGACCACACACTAGTCTGTTGGACATATTTGTGCAACGGTCTCAGCTTAAGGGCCGACCTTGCTAGAACAAAAACTCTTTGCAGCACAAGTAGTAAGCAACATAAACCAAAGGATATCCTTACCAGTGAACCGTTTCTTCCCAGCAATATCATATTCTGACGCAGGGCCAGTCCCAACACCAGTCTCCGGATACACAACTTCTGATTCTGTTGTTGTAGAAGCAGTGGTGGTCGTGACAGTGGTGGTGGTCGGTGGCAAAGTGCTCTCAAAAAACTCATAATCTTCAGAGGAAACATAAGATGAAAATATTAGTTTGCTTCATGTCATTTTGGCTTCACTGTAAGAAGGAAAACATTTCTGTCACCAGCCACGCTCCCAAAGGAGTGCCACGCATCCTGCCCTAGCTACCGAACTCCTTACGGGCCTCTGTGTCGGGGTCGGTCACACCTCTGCCTTGCAAGGGTTTCTGCCAAACTGATGACAGCAAGCCCATAGTCTTTGCCTTAGAATACTAGTGTTGTTGCTGATTTAGACCTCACTCACATAAGTAAAAAAGGTGACAGTAAACACATGGATTCATCCAGCAATATCCTGAACGCGCTCTGTCTGCCACCTCCCCTTACAATCCCCACAGAAAGACAGCACAGTAACTGAATCCCAGGCCACAGCCCTCAGATGCCCAAGGAAGGAGATAAGGGAGTGAAAAAATGGCTTTTTAAGAAAACTCTGTGTTATTATTCTAAAATGCTACAGCTGGTTCATACTGCTCTTAAACCTTCCTGCAACTTAGAGGTGTGGAGTCTTGTACTTGCCAGTCTCCTGATATTCAGTCCTCCTCGATATTCAGTCCCATTAAATCTAGTGCTCTTTGAAAAGCTACTGTGCTACCAGAAAATGAAAGGAAAGAAGCATTTGGCATCCCTGCCGTGCCCTCATACAGGCTGTGGGACTCTGCTCATGGCTTTGAGTGTTTTCTGCTTAAACTGCTAAAGCATCTGTTTTCTGCAGGTGACCTGCCCCTAAGGGGAGGTCTGGCAAAAGACCTGTGCACTGAGGACATTCCAATTCCATGGGGATGTAAGGAACGTGGGATGCAAAATTTGTGCAGTTTTTAGTTCATCCTGTCCTCCCCGCATTCTTAGTTGGCCTCAGTATGAAGCAATCAGAATACAAAGCAAAAAAGTCTATGATATCTTCCTCTCAGTTGCTGCACTCTCTTTTTAAATGCTTTTTGTTGTCGTCATTGGTTTGACTTAAGATGCCAGCACTGCATGCACAAAATAAAAAACTTCTATTATTCTAAAGCCATAAATTCTACTAAAAAGCTAATACTAAAATGCTCTGAGTTTAACAGAGGTCTGTACTTATCTGCTTTAATATGTGGGGGTAGGAGCAAGAATCTGAGGATTAAAAGGAACAGAACATCAGAAGTCAGTGATGGCAGAAAGTGAATGCTAGTTCCAGTAACAGAGCATTTGCATTCCCTGTGCAACCTTATAATTAGATGATGGGACTTGAGGCTTCCTCTTCAGTTAAGTTTTGTGTGTCCTGAATTATAGTATCAAGATGGCATGAATTAACTGCAAAAATCTTTCCCTCTTCTCCTTTTATCTGATTTCAAATCTCTTCAATTTAAATTCCACATGAATTCAGCAAATTAATTATTTTATATGTAGGTGATCTCATTCAGTACGAGCATGTTTTATAGTCTAAATGCAGACTACACATCCAAAAAAAAGACAAAAAAATATATTCACAGTGCTGTAGAGTGGTAAAAACTCACTAAGGTATTTCAAGTTTCCAGGGCTCAGACAATATTTTGGTTTTCTATTTTAGAAGAGTTCCTTGACTTTGACTGGGCTGGAGTTCGAAGTTGTACCAGAGAAAGTAAGTCTAAGATTGAAGCGGTGAGTGCACGACCCAGCTCTGAACGTAATTTATTTCCAAAATAGGTTCCTGTTAGACTGCAGGACCAATAGAAAGGGACCTTTATGTCCAGAAATCATTGCCTTTGCACCCTTGAACTTCACATGTGATGCAGAACTCTGGAAAGCTTTTCCAGCTCACCACGGCTTGCTTAAGCTCCCATTCACCAACCTGCCCCCTCGAACCCAATTCCAAAGAAAGGAGAGGGGGGAAAAAACCAACCCCAAACATGCCACTTGCAATAGACTTTTACAGTTAAACAGTACCATCATCATATATCACATATGCCTCTGGAGTTGCTGTCACATCTGAATCCAGTCCTGAGAATGTATCTATTGAGGGAGAAAGAAAAAAATGCTATAAGAATTCAATGGTCTCATCCCCACCTTCCTAGTAAAATACTTCTGGAATAAAATTTAAAATAAAAATCTTCAGCCAGTTGATTTGTAAAGAAATAAGACAACTGCCTAGTTTCCAGATAACACAGTGTCAGTCCACTCTGCGTATTTAGAATAGCAGCTGAGTAGCTAACTGCAGTAGTCAGTTTTGCTGGGGGAAAATGGGTTCAGGGCTGCTACTCAAAATCAAGAGTAATGCACCTTCCAGGAGCTCTGCCTTGGCACTGGGAGCCCTGGAGCAAAGGCAGGCTACCAGCAACCACGTAGTGCTCAGGTCAGGATTTGACAACATTTTATAGTCTCAGGAGCAGTAAACATGAGAAAGGTATATGCAAAAAACCAATCAAGCAATTCAAATAAACTGAAAACTTCTATTCAAATATTTTTGCGCAGGAATAAAAATCAAACAACCCACAGAGCCGTGACATTTTCAGACTGCGTCCATGCTAGCAAGTAATGTAGCCAAAAAGGAATGGATTTGTAGAATGACGTAATTGGTGCTGGATTTCCCAGGGTTTTATTTTCCACTAGCTCTAGTCTGATCCTGTGGACCGAATGCCCATTAGAGGTTGGGGCACATACGCGTCATCCTGAAGCACTGCTTCTGCTTTTGTTTCATCCAACGGGAATTCAGTGTGTGCACATCAAGATTGCTCAACGATGCAAAGGAAAGCATGGCAAGAAGAGATGACTGTGAGGTGCACATCAAAAACACTCTCCTGATCCTCCCAAAAAACCAATGCAAATGCACCCACAGACTTCCCAGATGCCTATTCCTATATATTATCTCAATATCTCTGCAGGTCATGCATCCAGCACCAGATACATCAACCATCAAGTACCTCATCTTGTGAATCATGGAGGCTCCCCTGCACAATCCGAGAAATGCATTTGTCCACATGTTGTACAGGGAAGCCAAAGAGTCCACAAAGCTCAGATTAGCCACGAAAAGCAACGCAAACAAAGCAAAAGCATTGTGCTGGAACCCACTGCAGGCACAATCAGAAGTCTTCGATGAAATGCTGGGGCTGGGGAGAGGCCAGTGTGTGAACAAAGACAAGAGAAAGACAGCTTTGACCTCAGGATACTACACAGAAACCGGTAATGGTCCTGTAACACTTGATATGGAAGCGACAATGTTATTTTTACTAAGCCAGTAATATGAACAATGCAAAATTTCAACTGCCAATGTCAAATAGTTCACAAATATAATCTGAATGATACATTTTCATTTTGCCTTTTTTTTTTTAATTTAGAATGAACAATTATTGTACAAGACTGATCTTTTCCTACTACAATAAGTTTCTTCTAAATACACAGTAGTGATTTTAATGCCAAAAAAAAGCTTTGAAAACACAGGAAATGATTTAATTCTTGTCAGACTTTCATATAGCAAAATCTGACATTTTCTCATGGTAGACTTCTGCAGCCACTCTTCAGATCATCCACTTGGAAGCCACTTGACTTCTCTGAGGGTAGTCAGTGACAAAGTAGATCCTTTGCTGAATTCTGTAGATCTTCTCACCACAGTTGGCCAGCATCAACCAACATCTATAATGTATGCACTTATCTTTGACTGCATCCAAGTAAACAAGAAGCTCAGCGGAAATTTGAAGTCGTTCATGGGCAGATTTCAACTCATTCACACCTACTACCTAGCCAGCCTTTTGCCTATGTACAGTCCAGCATAAAAAAAATTTATTTTTCTATTTTTGTGCTCGTTCAGTCTCTTCTACCTCCCTTCCGTACTTCTTTAGCATTAGCCGTGGCATGGAGACGACAGGGTTACTTCCCAAAAGACCTCTTGCTTTATAATTTTCTCCAAGTACACCAGCTGCAGTTCTCCAGCTTGCTCCAACACCCTTCACTGCAGCTCTGCAGTGAACCCTGCCTGCACCAAATGAGGCTAAGTCTTGCTATGACCACTTGCCGTAGTCTTTTGGCATCTGTAAGGACAGCGGACTGCGCAACCATCACTTGATTTTATCACACGTAACACGTGGTTAAGACTCCACCTTTTTTTTCCTTGTGAGTTCATGCAAAAAGTTTAGCTGATTTCACTGACAAATCACGCTTGTGTGGCCAAACTCCTTCTTGAAAGTTACAGACTGCTGAATCTAGTGAAATGTTGACACTAAATTCTGCTGGGTCAAGCAAAAATCCTGCCAGAGAGTAAGCAAATTTGCCAAAGCTTAAGTAGAACGTTTGGCGGTGGGTTTTGGCGCTTGCAGCCCTGGGCTGTTTGGGAGTAAAGAACTTAGCAACAAAATATCAAGCTTTGGCAGAATAAGCATTTCATTAAATGATCTGGAGTATTTTCCAGACTCAGATTAAAGGGAAAGACAACATAAAAATATGATTTGGAAATGGTCAAGGGAAAACTGCATTAAATGTTTTGATAGCTCACGTAGTAGTTGTTTATCCCTCTTGAAATAGACACTGCACTTGTTGAACTAAACCGGCTATCATTAAATAAATACCACAACGATGCTTTCATCTCAAGCAAGTTCCTCTGTGGAACAGGCAGGTTGTTTTGCTGCATTTGTCAAATGTTGAGGCAGGTCATCAGGATGCCAAAAAAAAAAAAAAAAAGGAAAAAAGAAAACCCTAATAATTGCTCTTCAGAGAAACTTTCGTAATTGCGAGGTAGGGATTAAAATTTCTTAAGCTATATGCAGGCAAGAAGTGGAAATCCAGCACCATATTGTCCTTGATGCATTTCCAGACATACTGTCGATATGCCAGACAGTTTAGGATTGACTTAAAAGCCGTTCCCATTGAACACACAGCCTGTGTAAAAAAACTAGTTTTCATTCATGCCTCTAAGAATGCTCAAGGATCCAGTAAGCCCATCTGGTAGAAGGCAAAAAACGCAAGCAGAATGTTTTTAAATGTTCATAAATTCATATTAAAATTCCACAGCCCACAACTCTACTAAAAATAATACTGCAAAGCTTTTTGTTGTTCGGCTTCTGGAGCCTATGCTCAGATTAAGCCCAGCCATATTTCATGAACTCTTATTGTTCTTACAATATGTATTCTCAGAAGAGGTCCTTCAGGTATCGAATAGCACAGGCGAAAGAGCGGAAACTTCACAGGATATAAGCAACTTAAAAGCTAGGCAAAAGAAGCTGTGGGAGTGGGAGGGACTCTAAACCTACCAAAAATCATGGTCCCCTTTAGGCAACTTTGAAAATACCAGGTTGACCATATATAGCAATATTTGTAACACTTTTTAAAATACAATTAAGAAGAATAAATGCACCAAAGGGAAAACCAAAAATCTTCAAAGAAATATTTAATCATAGAATCATAGAATCATAGAATAGTTTGGGTTGGAAGGGACCTTTAAAGGCCATCTAGTCAAACCCCCCTGCAATGAATGAGCAGGGACAACCTCACTAGATCAGGTTGCTCAGAGCCCCGTCCAGCCTGACCTTGAATGTTTCCAGGGATGGGGCTTCTACTACCTCTCTGGGCAACCTGTGCCAGTGCTTCACAACCCTCATTGTGAAAAACTTCTTTCTGATTTCCAGCCTATATCTCCCCTCCTTTAGTTTAAAACCATTACCCCTTGTCCTATCACAACAGGCCCTGCTAAAAAGTTTCTCCCCATTTTTCCTATAGGCCCCCTTCAAGTACTGAAAGGCTGCAATAAGGTCTCCCTGGAGCCTTCTCTTCTCCAGGCTGAACAAGCCCAACTCCCTCAGCCTGTCTTCAGAGGAGAGGTGCTCCAGCCCTCTGATCATCCTTGTGGCCCTCCTCTGGACCCGCTCCAGCAGGTCCACATCCTTCTTATGTTGGGGGCCCCAGAGCTGGACGCAGTACTCCAGGTGGGGCCTCACCAGGGCAGAGTAGAGGGGCAGAATCCCCTCCCTCGACCTGCTGGCCACGTTTCTTTTGATGCAGCCCAGGATACGGTTGGCCTTCTGGGCTGCCAGCGCACATTGTTGGCTCATGTCCAGCCTTTCATCCACCAGCACCCCCAAGTCCTTCTCGGCAGGGCTGCTCTCCATCCCTGCATCCCCCAGCCTGTATGATGATGGTCATTTTTATACACGTTTGTGAGTGCATATATACACATACACGCGTATGTACATACGCAAGCACACTTCTATAAATACAGACACTGTCAAACATGGGGCTAATTGTTAGGTAAATATTAACACTATAAATCATTGTAATTCCATCTGTACAAGGCAATTACATCTGTGACTCACTTCTTTCTTACCCAGGGCAGCTGGTAAGGGAATTTTCAGTCTTCTGTTTCTGAGACCCTTTCCAAAGATGCCATCCTTAGACTCACTGTGAGTTGTTGAAACCACACCTTTCCATATCTCTGCACTCTTCAAAGCGATAGTTCAGCTTCTCAGGCCATGGTTACATGACCTACTTGTAAATCTACTTTGGCTTCAGAGATACAGGTGTATGGGGTAAAGGTAAGGGGGTTTAATTACCCATTAAAAGTGGGCACTGCAGTTGGCAGATGTGTGACTGCCATCCCTTTGTTTAGGTTATGGCCTTGCTTCTACTGCCCATTTGTAGACTGAGTTGGGGATTACCTACAAATGGAAAGGGTAAGGACTACCACGGTGCTCCCTGATCCAGTTTTGCAAAATAAGCAGCTAACTGGTTTGCAATGAAACATTCGGGTGATGAAAAGGTAAAACATGGTAGGAACAGGCTCAATGCCCAAAGACTCTAGTGCATTTACATCTGTTTACTTTGGATTTCAGTTTGGCACCACGTCCTAAGCTTGTATAACTGCAACAAGGAAATAATGACATGTACCGACACTGTTTTATACTTTCAGATGAGAAAGAAATCAGTGTACAACTCTCTGCCTTATCTGTGCAGAGCCAGAGTTGTCTCTCCCCAGCTTCATCCATGCTGTGCTACGTTCCTGCTAGACAATCTCTATCTCTGAGGGCTGGCAAGAGAACAAGAATCTCATTTTGCAAAAGTCCCGCTATGGCTCAAAAGAGAGACTTTTCAGAATTTACTGTGAGAAATGAACACAAAATAGACAAAGTGTATAGTGCCTTCACGTCCTCCCCTGGCCTGAACTGGAGTGAGGCCTTCCTTATAGGTGCGTGCTTTGACCACAAAACTACTGCCTAAACTTGTGCTCACGTGCATGAATATATGTGACAAGACTGGATCCAACACAAGGTGAGAATTTTGCTGAAATCAACATATTTCCACAAAAAACTTCAGCTTTGGGGAAAGTTGACATTTTCCAATGAAAAACCATTTAACACCCAAACCCTTCTTCAGCTGCTCTAATCTCAGCTCCTACCTTATCACGTGGACCAAAATGCTCAGAGGCAGATTCTCTCCCACTTTACTTTTGTGTAACTACGCTGCACAAACAGCACAACCAAAGAAGTTCAAACAGCACAAGAGGCAGTTACCTTCTGCATTGCACTCTGGCAGGCCATCGAACCCCAACAGCAAGTTGCCCTCATCATCATACTGTGCATAGGTGCCGGGAGGACAGGTTGGGGCTGGTTTCTCAGTGGGTGGTTCAGTGGTGGTTGGTTCAGGAGTGGTGGTGGTAGTTGTAGCGATAGTTGTTGTAGTGGTCGTAGTAGTTGTTGCAGTGGTAGTTGTTGGTGGCATTGTTGTAGTAGTAGTTGAGGGAGTGGTTGTTTTCTTAATCATTTCAAGACCAATCAGAGGTTTCCCTCCAAGGCTTATTATTGGTTTATCTTGTGCACTTGCTACAGGTTTACTAAATCTGCCATGTCCAAACAAAGGTAATCCATCAGGACTCACCATTGGGGCACCCTTTTCATCTAGGAGAGAAGAACAAAACCAACAAATCTCACTATTAATCCATTGCAGGCTTATAGCATGATATTTAACAACAGTAGTTACCACAAGAGCCCTGAGAGTACGACTACAGCCTCTGGTAACTAAGCTGACAAAAAAAGGTTGTAATCTAAGAAAGAGCCATGGCTAAGGTAGCTGGAAAAAGGTTCAGAAGACCCTCAGATAAACCACACTGTTGTTCACTTTTATCAGCTGTTTGACAAAGATTTCTTGGGAAGACTGCAGGGAGATTTCACTTCAGAATCACAACATGCAGACAGTGCCTGCATTTAATCTGAGTCAGTCTCGTAACTGTCGATGAAAGGTATGGTGAATCCATATTCTGCTCCCTCACGTCAAACGCGTGCAAGGCAAAACTGGGATGAGTTGGTGAGGTGCTGTCACTGCAGATAAACTTTTGTGCCAAATTCTGAATATTGCAAGTATTCACAGGCACCAGTTTAACAGCAGGCACTGAATTTGCATTCAAGGGATCTATTCAGACGGACTGATATGCAACCAGCAGTGTCTGCACAGATCACACACAGGGTTTTTTACTATTTGTGGTCAGTTTCAGAAAAGAAAAAAAAATTACATACCTACGGCTGGAACAGTGCTAGTGGGGGTGAATAATTATTTCTATGTACACAAAGATATTAAACAAGCATCAATCCTTATTCTGACTCTGTTCTGCAGTCCTTTCTCATGCTGATACAAGTGAGATGGACTTGGGTGATTCTTGCTGCCTCATACTCAGGAGCCCCACAGGATGCCCCAAAGCATCCCCAGGTCCTGCAACGCACTGACTGCCCGATGGAGACCTGAGGTACAACAAACCCCAAACGGCTTGCATGGGACCTAGGGATGCTTGAAGCTCAACAGCTCAAAAGACTTGTACCATGTGCACAAAATTGTAGCTTTTTTTCTGTAAGAAGGAAGCTGTCACTTACCAACAATTGTACGTCCATCCCCTCCTAATTTCACTCGGAGAGGGTTGCCTTGGGAATCTTGGAGGTATTTTCCTTCAACATTTAACACTAGCCCTCGGTCAAGGTCTACAATCTAAAAGCAATAGATGGATTCAAATTTCGATAGCACAAGAGGAGGTGAAATGAAATGTCACAGCAATAGAAATCCTGGGGAAATTCAGATGCTAAGTGTGATGTTCAGGAACAGCTACAACAGCTACGGACAAACTTTTAAAAGTGAATCACTAATTGTATAGTAATTACTGAAAAATCACTGCTGAAGAAGGCAAATCCCCAGGAACTGGGTTCCAGAGTTGCACAACAATCATATTCATATCACCTACTGTAGCTCTCATGTGCAAAGGAGCAACTCCCTTGATTTTCTTGGTCTGTGCAACCCCTAAAGTGGATTCCTGTAATACTGGTTTGAGTATGACCCTCAGTCCTTTTGAAGACAGCATGTCTACTCATTAAAAAAGAGGAAATATTAAACTAGTTAATTTAGATTGAAACAGTAGTGAAAACAAAGTAGCTAAGATTTTAATTGAGGTAGGAGACTGAAGAAAAGCCTCTGTCTCATAAAACAAATCCGTCTGAGAGTTTGGATTGAATTCAAGAGGTAACTGCAGTTAAAATCCAGTGCTCAGTGCAATTTCAAACCCAACAGCTGAACTGTATGCTGGTTTAACCTGAGGTAACATACACTGAGCCACAGAACACAAAAATGCAAAGGGTGTTAAGTGCTGGGAGGACATTAGGAAAAGGTTCTTCACTGAGAGGGTGGTCGGTCACTGGAACAGGCTCCCCAGGGAAGCGGTCACGGCACCAAGCCTGTCACAGTTCAAGGAGCATCTGGACAACGCTCTTAGTCATATGGTTTAGTCTTTAGGTAGTCCTGCGAGGAGCAGGGAGTTGGACTCCATGATCCTTATGGGTCCCTTCCAACTTGAGATATTCTATGGTTCTATGAAACTGGGAAGAGGACGTGAGCAGCGGTTTCAGGCTGGCGAGACAAGACTTGTTTGGTGCTGAGGAAAAGCCTGTAGCAGGAGGGACAGTAGATCATGAGATCAGACTGCCTGCTGCGTGGAGGTCAGACTGCCCCCAGTTCTGGAGGCCTCCAGGCCCCAGATGTTGACATAGATGTTGACATAGATCCTCTCAGTTTTTAAGGTGTTCGTCCTGCGTGCAGCAATGCCCTTCTCTCGTGGAGTAGCGAGAGACACCCCACGGCCTCCCAAGGACCTTTCAAGCCCGCTTTCTGGAGTCTATTTAAAGGGCTTTGGGCATGCTTTTCAAAAGGCCTCCCTTGAACGAGACATACCTGATGCACCTTTTTCTGTTCCTCTAATGCAAGCAGTAAGATTGAAGTGGCCGTAAAATAAATGTCTTTATGTGTCATGCAGTGTGTGAGCAGCTCTACAGACGCCAGGGAGGCTGGTCACAGTCTCCTCCTGCTCAGTATTTGGGCAAACACATAGGAAACACCAGTTTCTTCCCTGCCTTGGTTATAAACTCACTGGAAAGGATTTTAAAAGACAAGGTCTGGGCATGTAGGCACCTAGCGGGGCTTTCCTATCAATGGCACCTGAGCTCTTCTGAAAATACCATTGGCAACATGTTTGTATGAACAGCAGAACGCGTAAAGATACCTACGTATGTGCATTCAAAGCATTGTGACACTTACAGAGAAACTTTACATTTTGATACTCTTGCTTACGAGCTTCTCCCTGGAGCATGACTCTGGGAGAAGCATTGCTGAACACATCTTTCCCAGCAGCTATTCCTGGCAGTCCCCACTTACCCTGTGCAGCAGACAAGCCTGGAGTCACTAGGGAGCATAAGTCTCTGATGAAAAAATGTTTCACTAAATGTCTGGGAGTAATGCTATAGTTGAAAATTCAAGCCATCGGGCTTTAAATCAGACATTTAAGAGTTCAAATAATGAAATGCAGAATTTGTCATTAGATTTCAACGGAACAGCGGAAATCAGATCGCTAAGTATAACCTCACTTTACAGCTTCATTGACTGTGGGCACTGTTCTCTCTTTTCTTAATGAAAATGTAAGTACAATAAAAGGCCAAAGCATCTTGAATTTGGAGAGAAGGTCACCCTACCCACTTTGTTCCTTGAGGGCCATTGATTACTCTCTGTCCACTTGGCTTTCCATTATTACCAGGTATCATTTTTCCATTTCCATTTCCATTTTTCGTTGTAAGATTAGGTCTGCCATTGTAACCTGCAACAGAGAAGAAAACACGCTATTCTGAAGAAAGCTATGCATACTACAAACCACATTTTAAAATGCAAATAAATGCATTTTCTGACCAATCTGGACAGAAACAAGAGCAGAAAGAGCCCTCACCACACTCGGCAAACCAGGCATTTCATTTTTGCTTGGAGCAACTGTTGTGACGCTGTCGCTTACACAAGCATCTGAAATGGTTTCTTCTGAAGAGGTTAAACACTCATGGTTTGTTTCTACCATGTTTGTTTGGTCTCTTTATTCCCTCTCATTTTTTTAAGAAAAGAGGTCAACATTTCTAGATGGCACTAGAGCCATTAAAATGTTTGTGATCTTCGTAAACATTTAAGGAGTGAGGTGAGGGAAGAAACCACTATTAAACACAACCACTTTTTCAGTTCTATCCTTATACAATGCTGCAGTGACAAACTGAAAGGAGAGGGGATGGGAATTACCTCAATTTTTTTTTAACCTGTAAAAGGAAGGACTCTCCTTCTCTACCTGAAAAACATCGCTACAGAGGCACACTCAGCTCAGCAGTGCAGAAGCAGTGGCACTGAGCTGCAGGCCCCCCCAGCTCAGAAAGGGCAGCAATTTTCACAACCTAGCTCAGAGGCTTGCCTCTAGTAAAAATAGATATGAAATGAATATAAATTAACTGAACACTCCTCGCCTATCAACTTCCCAATTGCATGGCTAGCAGTAAGCCGGTATCCAACCTCCACAGAGAAATCTGTTAATCTCTCATGCCACACATCTCACCCTCCATGGTATTATTTAAGCTCTCATTTGAAAGCTCTGCAAGTTGGTGGACCTCTACACAACATTGAGTCTGACTAAAGCATAGCAAATACAGAAGTCCAGACGTATGGTCCTCACTGTATAGCAGTGAGGCCACATTGAACAAAACATTGTTATCCACATATAGCACAGAAGGTATTTACTAAAACACTCAGGTAATTCAATACTATTGTGGATGTCCATGCATTGGAGGGAGAAAAAACCATTTCTACCTAGCAAAGTCACTGAGACTGTCTGGGATTCTCCATAGATGACATGGGGAATCAATAGGTGACACACCTTGACGTGTAGTGGACCCTCTGTTCCACTACCCAGGCTCAGCAGACATTCTGCCACAAAGCAAGCCTCTAACATTTGAGGTGAATCACAGCCATAAAGGTATCAGAGGGCCTGTCTGTGATGTGAGCAGTCCTCAGTAGGAATGCATAACTCTGAGCTGTCACTTAGAAAAAAAGAGGAAAGTATCTTAAAAATTAATTAACAAAAACATAGCATGCCAGGACAGTATGAGGAAACACCTTACTACCTAGGTGTGGGCAAGGTAGCACTATATAACCTGCAAAAGCCTTTTAGTAATCCATATGATGAAGAGCAATATACCTGAGAGGTTGTCATATTCTGAGTACAAATGTGCTTTCAGCACATATTCAGTGAAGTCGTTACTCAATAAGGAACTTTTCCACTTTTTTTTTCCCTTTTCCACTGCAGTACCTAACTCTGTCATCTCATCTGTGGATCATGGGATCCTATGCAGATCAGATCACAGGACCAAAGGTCTGGGGCACCACATTACACCAATTAGGCAATGTCCTCAAGAACCGGGCTCCCTGAGAACCACTAAAATAAAAATACATTATACCAAATAACTGAACCTGCATTCTGATGGAGGACTTTTCATCTAACTGCTGATCTTAGGAAAAACTCAATTCAGTGGAATTACTACAACAGAGACAAGATACCTTGTCTATAAGGAGGTCTAACAAATTGCCGTTGGGAAGGGCTCCGTAGCCTGGAGTTCAATAGTCGCTGGCGAGGGGACAAAGTGGAAGAAGAAACTGTTGGAGAAACAGTGTGTGTGGTCGTAGATGCAGAAGAACGCGGCCAGACAAAGCTTGGTTTAGATGGGGTATGCTTTTTAGAGGACTGAGTAATCCATGATGCTATGGCAGAGCTTCCTGGTGATTCAGGAGAAGATATTTTTAATGACGGAGTTTTTTCCTCCTCTTCCTCTTCAGAGCTTACTTTGTGAGGTAGAAGAGTGTCCATAGATTTCCTTTTATTGCTAGTAGTGTCATCATATGTGTTTTTGTTACCTCTAGAAACAGAAGGCGACCATTTTGCTGCCAAAGATGTGGGTTTCTCTTCTGTTTCTTTCTGATCATATTCACTGTAATAATCGTCCTCTTCATTAGAAACTGACTGACGAGATTTAGATGAAGAGGAGGAAGGAATTTTTCGAGGAATTTCAGCTTTGGACATTTTTGAGGGCACCAGCCCATATTTTTTCTCTGTTTGGGACACTGTTCCTGTAGCGACCCTTGAGCGAGTAGGTAATGAAGGACGAGTTTGTCTTGGAGAAGTGGATGACAACCTTGGATTATACTGGTTGTCTTTTGCTGTATCACTGGCAGAACTGGAGTCTGGCTGAGTAAGTTCTGGTTTGTAGGAAGTTACCTGAGAACCTGGTGGCTGTTGCTTTGATAGAGATGAACTTGAGCTTCCCTGAGAGAAAGATGCAGGTAAACCCCTAGAAGGGGACACCTCTTTAGGGAACACAGAGCGGCTGCTTGCTCTGTCACTGCGTTCTGTTACATCCTCATCATCATCTTCCTGTAATTCTTCATTACTCTGGGATAAGACGGGAGATGGGAGGCGCCGGCCCCTTGAATGAAGTAAGGAAGGACTGGTTTGTGCCCTTTGCGGAGGCTCTGAGCGGGAGGTCTTCTCCAATGGAAGATAAGAGGGGAATGTCTTTTTAGGTAAAGATATACTTGGTTTTGATCGAGCAAGGGTTTCTTTTACCTCTCGACTGTCCTCCTCTTCGGGCTTATGTTTGGAAAGAGGAGACCGCGAATGAGAATGCTTTTCTGGAGCAGCCGCTCGACTTCGTTGTTCTTCTGAGTCAGAGTGGGGTGACTTTTCACCGTGTGTCTCTCTGAGGTGAGAATCAGAATCGACCTGAGGATTTCTTCTCTTGGAATAGATTGCTGAAGATGACTGCCTGGAAGAGGGTAGAGAAGGAAATAAGGGGTTTGCATCTTGTGAGTCCTCCCTATAATTCTTATCAACATCCTTTCCCTCGGATTTGGCACTGGTGGAGGAGCGAGAATGAGGTGAAGTGTGACCAGAAACAGCAGACCTTGATGAGACTGCCACCGCAGCTAATTTCGAATCCTTCCACGCGCGAGAACTGGAGCCTGAAGGCAGCCTCGTTTGCTGTGACCTGGAACTGGGCTGTGCCGCTCTGTCCTCTGCTTCTTCACTGTCAAACTCATTATGGCTATCACGAGCATGGGAATCTGCTGATTTGGAAGAGGTTTGATGTGAATGACCTAGAGAGCCAGACCTACTGGGATGGCCTGGGACAACCTCATGAGAGATAGCAGACTGTCGATTTGATGGCAAAGCCAGGCGACTAGGCTCTGAAGTTTTAGAAGACACTTTCACCAGCATGGGGTCTGGCTTTCCTTCCACATTACCCTCAAGATCATTATTTTTGGCAGGCAGAGGATGGGAAGAGGTTTTAGGAGAAGGCACATTAGTGTTGCTTTGCCTCAGTTGCTTTGTTTCATTATCTGTGTATTTAGGAACAGACGCAGAAAAGCGTTGCGCTGACGATGGTAACGGTGCTGGTGGCTCACGTTTCTCTGTGCTCGTGTGCCGTGACACCTCTGATGTGTGGGTTCGAACAGGGGTCCTTCCTGAGGCAAGGACAGGGTGGACCGGACGACTAGGGGCCAAGGGTCTAACATTCCTCCTCTGATCCTGGGCTTTTGGTGGCATCGTTGGAACTTCTTGGGAGGAATCACGATCATCTGTCACTTCAGTGGACTGGAGATCAGGTTCCAGCTCTCCTGTCTTTCTAGAAGGTAACTGAGATTTACTTAGGACCCCTCCTCGAGTCAAGATTTTATTCTTATATTCAGAAAGAAGACTCTTTTTATCACTGACGTTAGGTGAACGAACAGATGACTGCTTAGAGGAAAGCGATGGCTGGACTTTTGAAGAAACAGAGGAAGTTTGAGAAGGAGATGAGCCAGCTTTCCCAGGTTTTTTAGCCTCTAAATTATCTTGGATGTTTGTTTGTTGCTGAGCAACTGAATCCTCATGAACAGCTGAGGGAAAAAAAAAAGTGTTTATTTACAACAATAGAAGCAGCACAAAAAACTGACCGAGAAATGAGCCAGGTAGCAAGAACAAAACAACTTACGAGAACATGAGACAATAATTATTTTTGTATTAACCAGCCTATATGGAATTACTGTAGCTTGGGTAAAACTTAGAGCAACTAAAATCAAGTATCTAAAAGCAGAGGCTGCAACATCCTATCAGTGGAACCAAATCTTCAGTAGAGCTTAGTCATGTTGATGGCATGGTGCTGCACTATCCCATCTGAGGCTGTGGCCCACATTTTTAGTTAACTCGGCAAATTTTCTGTCCCCACAACAGCACCTTTTTGGCACAAAGCAAGTGCAAGGAGTAGTATCTGAGTAAGCCAGTCTAACTGACTTTCAAGAGCGGGACTTGTCAGGAATAGCGCAACCAAAGACCCAAAGCATTGTATTCTTTGGCCTTTGTATAACAAGAGCACATAGTGTTTTCATGCAGGAAATAGAGTATGGTATGTATTTATTTAAGATGTTAAAATGCCCATAAAATGTCCTTTTACATGCTGCAGTAACAGAAACAGTATTAAGGAAGGAAAATCCCATGGGTTAGATGGAGCGCAGAGGAAGCTAAGGAAAGTCGGTAAGAATGACCATAACTGGGACCAAGGCAAGAACGGGCAGCCTGCGCCATCGGCGCATGGCTTGGTGCTCACCTGCTGGGATGGCAACACTGAAGGCTTTAGACTGAGGACCTGGTCCCCTCCTGTTTGCTGCACGAATTTTGAAAATATAGCGCTCGCCAGCCTGCAGACCGTCTATTATGGCTGATGTTGTAGCTCCAGAGTAG
The DNA here is from genome assembly GCA_009819775.1 of Phoenicopterus ruber ruber. Lineage (NCBI taxonomy): Eukaryota > Metazoa > Chordata > Aves > Phoenicopteriformes > Phoenicopteridae > Phoenicopterus > Phoenicopterus ruber. The sequence goes on from CM020217.1 coordinate 53,323,460, forward strand.
GTGATGGACTTTGCTCCAAACGGCTTGAGAGCCGGGGCGTATGAAAGAATGTATTCTGAAATGATTTGGCAGACGGTTGGAAGGAGGAAACTGAAAACAGTCCTGTTTCCAGCGGACAGACTGTATGGGTAGGATGAATTAGAACGTGCATTACTAAAATTAATACACTAGCAATGCACGCCGAGTCGACAGCTGGAGTATAAAGACATGAGAGAGATATATACATATATACGTAGATAAGTTGGACATTTGTTCATCTTGACAGACAAAACCAAATCACATCGACGACCTAATGACTGAGACAGAATATATTAGCTATACCTTTGTAAAAATACATAAGCAACAATGCCCATCAGAGTGAATATTCACCAACAGGAGCCAGACGACAGCTGTGCATTCCAGAGAAGGTGTGGGGGACATGAGAAAGTTACAGCACCAACTACTGCGCGGTTTGGTGTGCTGCACCAGGAAACCTTTTGTTTCTGGACATCGACTAACAAAGGGAAAAAAATGAGTCCTCTGAAAAAATTAACTGCCCTAAATCAGAAATAACAGAGGAAATCTACAAAGAGAAAACGCACTGTAGGCAGAAAATAGGTATGAACATTGCCAGGAAAATACGCACTGTCCTACTACTTGTGGAAATCTAGTCTGAGAGCCTGTGCAAATGTTAGGTAGCGCAGATTGCTAAAATCAGAATATCCGTGCTGTTTCAGCTGACGGACCACAAGCAGATTTTAGACTTCCCAACAGAAAGAGAAATTTTGAACTTACTGGTTAGCTACCAAGATATCTGCAATCAACAACACATGATCCAGAGAACATTCCTCCAAAACATAACTTGCTCACAACGGCGGACAACACACAATCGCGTTGCTGACAGTAGCTATGTCCACAGCAAATAAGAACGTTAAAAAATTTTCTTTCCCACAGAAATTATTTGGAAGAACAACAAAATGGTGTATTCACATAATTATCCTTCCAGACATCAGTACTAAAATCAGGTGACATCATTATTCATTACTATTATTACTTTCTTATCCTACATTTCCAACAGAGCCTTGACACAGCTATAATTGCACTGTACTTTAAGACCCTGGTCATGCAAAAGCAGCTCTGCCAGTCCACTGTAGTGAAACTCTACCAGCTCCAAAGGCCATATACTCATTCCTCAGCAGGGCTGGAGCCTGAGGGGCAACCCCATGAAAACACCAAAGCACTTACTTTAATCATGGGAACAATATTACTGCAGTCAAATATAAGTGTTACCAGCTGAGTCTTTGCTTAGAGGGGTTTTAGCTGCAATCTACAGGCCAGTAGGTAAAATTCACGCCTGGACGACTGAGGTTCTTATTCAGAAAATACACTTCCACTAGGAAATAACAGCACTGCATATTGCCAACTGGTAGCACCAGCACGCCTGTCCAACAAAATCTACATCTGACACGCTGGGCTTAGCTGTAGCCGAGGCCAAACACCACCGCAGGGAGAGCAAAGCAAGGTCTTGTCACCAGTTAGGTCTTGTCGCCTTTCGGGAAGTGGTACCTGCGCTCTGTTTTGGCTTTCTGTATCGAGAGAAATTTCACCTCCAGAGGAATAGTTGTAGGCTTGAAGACGAGTCTTCCCATTTCACTCCCAAGGAGTGTGCATGGCTCTCCCGAGGAGCCATGTGCAGGCTTCCTTTTCTTTTCAATCCTCTGTAAGAGGCACAGGTTTCAGGCCAAAACAGGGTTTTGAAAATAAAGTCCAAGGGCTGCCAGTTTTCTCTCCCTCTACACAAACACAATAACGCTTGAGGAGTCACAGTGCCACGACGGGAAAACTCTAGAACATAACACCTTTAAAAACAGGAGACTTACTTTTTTCTGAAAACGAGGCCATATTCATTGTGTTAAGAAATAAGCCATGCATAGGTCATCAAAATCAAGAAAAAAAATCATCAGTATTTTATATGTAAATGCATTTAACGCTCAGTTGAAAAAAAAATCAATGTATTAGAAGGCATGGTAGGCCTTGGATTGGGTTTTTTTTTGTTTTAAGATACACAGGAGTTGCTTTAATTGCAGAGGCACTGGCGTGACTTCTGGCAACTCTCAAATGGCTACTGGAGGGCATTTTCTCTCATTACTTTAATATGTGGTGTAAATATATAAAAGGACGGGGTTGAAAAACAAAAGGACCAAAAGACAAAAATTCCTGATTACCATGTGCTGTCAAAATGACTATGAAGTGCTAATTCAGTGACTTCATTTAGCCAGTATAAATATCATTTTTGTCTTTTATTTAGTTTAAAAATAAGACCTCTCCTGTAATACTTCATATTCAAGAAAAACAATGATATATTAGACATGTATAAGCATTCAGCCCTTGAATATCAGGTATCTTTAAAATGATTGCCTTGGATGAATCATCTAAAGATCAGCAGACAAAAATGGACAAAGGGCTACAGACTGCTCAAAATTAGGAGCAGATTTGAAATTTCAGATAATGTCCCTGCATGACCCTACTTTAAGAAATAATAATTCTTGGACACAATTGCAGCTCCACTGAAGCAATTGGCAAGACTCCTACTGACTTCAAAGAGGAAGGAACTCCACCACTGCCCTGAAGAACACATAAAGTAGGTCTTGTGTGCAGACACGGTACACTTCCCTCCAGGCCAAAGGTTTTTTAAATCCTGAGATGCTACAGTGCTGATAAGGCACCTCCAGAAACTTGTGTAACTTGAGAACACAATCCCATCAACCACTGGAGAACAGGAGTGGCCAAAAAATCAGCCTGTTCATTTTCAGAAGGAAAAGGGAAAAAAAAAACCCACAAAGTTTTTTTTTTTAAATCCTGTGCAAGTAAGTAGACACTGACAAATTAGCTTCACGACCACGTATGATAATGCTATAGTACACAAGGCTTATGCATGATATCTGTTGAAATCACTATTTGCGCTTGCTTCTTAAGCTGAGGCTTTCCTTCCGCGATAAACCAGAAATAAAACACAACATAATCCCACTCACTTTCTTGGCAACTACCCGGCTTTTCTTTCTTCACCTAACTGTTACAAATCCTCTGGGAAACTTCCTTCTTGAGCTCCGTTTCGACCTGCTTATTAACGGAAGAAGAGGTAAGCGTGCACGCACGACACCCCGGGAAGCTCTGTGTCATCCCAGGCACACGCTGACGATGGCTTTCCAGAGGCAGCGCGGAGACGCTGGGCTCGAAACAAGAAAATCTTGCTCGGGTATAAGCCATTAACAAGTGAAAAAAACCTGCACAGTCAGCAGTTCCAGCTTGCTGCAGAGCGGCAGTCTGGCTTCGAGAAGACCAGCTCCTTGAGGGGGTTAAAAACTGACAGTGATGACTTACCTTTGACTTTTCCTTCACTCTCTGGGAGAGCATCCCAGGATGCTGCTACAGAGGTCGGTTTCCCCTTTAGTGGCCAAACATCCAAATTTTCAGGTGCGCTGGCAGGAGCTGTGAAACAGCCATACGCAGAAGAGGCAAGTAAGAAAAGTTGACCTAAACGGCATACACCTTTTGCTCCTTCTTCTCATAGCAGAAATTCCTATACGGTCATTTCAAAGATAAATGTGAAGAGCACACATGGCTCAGGTCCATGCGTGCCTGTGCTACATCTCTGTACCAGACTCCTGTTGTGAAATTTTATTCCATACTTTCAGGAACAGGCTGTCTGCACGAGACTGCTACTGTGGCTTAGCTGGAACGACGTGGTAATTCGGTTGTTATGGACCACTTCCCTGTACCAAAGGGGCCCCACGGCTTCTCCGTGGTGGAAGCAGAATTTAAATTGGCTGCCCACAGAGAGGGACAGCAGCCAGGCTGCTCCTCCCAAAGGAAGGGGTACACTCAGCTGCAGGGGTCCAAGGTGCTGACCTGTCCCCCAAAATTACCCAAACCACCTCCCCCTGTTCTCGTCGTGCCACAAGAGCAACCCCGATGTGCTCTCCAGGGCACTGCTGCAGGGACGCAGGCAGCAGCACCGAGGCTTTTCCCATGTTCCCAACCCTCTGCTGCCCCAGGCAACCACTTATCCTGGCTTTCCCTCAGGTGAGCCGTGTTTCACAGCTCAGACTCTAGAGACTTGTGTTACTCCAAGGACCTCTTGAATACATACCTGCCTCCGGGGTCCGTTGGTAAACAGACACGCTCCATTTGCCTTCCTTTGCTCCCTCCAAGATCTGGACGGCAAACTCGTACATAGTGTCTGGCACCAGATTCTCCACCAGCGCCCGCCGGTTGGACACCTGCTTGTAATCCCACCTTGCCGATTCCCCCTTTTCCCGATAGCGAACGCTGTATTGCCTGGGATCAGAAACACAGGAAAATAAAACCTCACCTGTTGAAACCTAGCATTATCAGAACCAGAGAGAGATGGGGCTGTTTTCCCCTCGGCTAGCCTGCTGGGGCTTACCAGGAAACTACCAAAACACAAACAACAAAGCACCACCACCACCACCAAGAGCCAGCATCTTTAAGTATCTGCCTTCCTCTAACGGAGTCCGACTGCCTTCGCCCCAAGGGATGGACCGCTCTTCCCAGTCTCTTACTCAAAACACCCCCTGCCCCGGGGGGAAGGTGCAGGGATTTCCAAACCAAGGCAGGCATCCCGGGGGGCTCCACGCCAACGTCCTGCCGCCCCATGGCTGCCAGCATGGCCGGACGGCTGGGAGCCCCTCGCCCCCAGAGCAGCGCTGGCAGCTCGGTTCCCACGTGTCTGCCCAGATAACCGCTTCCACAAGGAAAGTAAGAACATGTAAAATTACCACTTCTCCTACTGTGCCCCTCAGGGCACTTCAGCCTCGGGTTGACAGCCCTTTGCTGTTCCCAGGCTGAGCAACACAGTCCAGCACTTTCAGACCTTTGGCAGTTTCCAGCCTGTTTCTCTGTTTATTTTGGTCTCCAAATGCTGCAGCACGCTGCTGTGAGACAAACTCTCCCACTCACGGGAGAACCCAACCTGCTCCGCCTCGGTTGCAGTGGGTTTCTGGAGGGTCAGCAGATGCAGGGGACACTGATGGGCATCTTTCCCGCTGCGGTGATGCTTCCTTCACCCGCCGTATGGTTGTCTCGAAGCTGTAGTCTGTTCTGACAATCCAACTCAACACCTCGCCCCTGCCTCTCTGCGGTCTGTGCCCTGTGCCCACCCCTTCTTTCCCCATGCACCCATGGGGATTTGCTGACCGTGGTGGCACACCAGCATCTGAATAGCAAAACTATCCCTGGTTGGTACTGACAACATTCAAACGGGATCTAAACCCCTGTAGTCCAGTACTTGCACAGACTTCTAAATACCAGAGACCAGGGCGCAGGGAGGCAAGGAGGGTACATCGCCCCACATCCACCCACGTCAGGTTTCTAACAGCTTCTCTGAAGCATCCCCTACCAGCCACTGCCATAGGCAGGGATACGCAAATTCCTACACACTAAGCTAAATTATTCCCCAAACCAACTGTAATTAAATAAGTGCAAAAGCAATCAGTAGTGCGTTGGCAGCAGTTCACCTTTAGTATGTATTGAGAAAAGTAAACCCAGGGCTAACTACCTATTTGCTGCAACCTTCTGTTTTTCATACAGTGGATCTGTCCAAGAAACGAGCACAGATTGAGAGGACATAACTCGAACAGTTACGTCTTGTGCCACCTCCACCTCTTCCTCCTCTGAAATGGCAAAATAAAATAGCGTATCAGTAACAAGAATGTTGGAGTTCTCATAAAAAACAGTAACTGTCTTCAACTGATGTTATAATACGCACACAGCACAGATGAGTAACAAATATAGTGGCAGTGGAAAACCAAATGCACTGATTACTGATGGTGCCCCATGGAAACATCATTTCTTCTGTTAGTTGTCTGCTTACAAGACCTTCTCTTCAGCGGGTGGTATGTTATCCCGAAACCCAGCACTGCCCACACAGAAGGCAGGTGGCAGGGAAGCACGTTTCACTTCTTCCAAACAGGTTTTTAATGCAGAGGGCTCTCAGACAATTCAAGGTTTTCCAAGCCCAACAGCTACTACTCAAAAGTGGCTGAGAGGACCCATCTACTGCTAAGAAGTGGCTTAGGGGACCTATTCATAATGCTTTGCAATGGGAGCACCTGAAGAGAGAAAGTGAGCGTGAGAAGTGGACGGCACTGCCTCCCCAGAAAAGGTGTGAGTTGGGATTTCAATACGCCACAGTTCCCAGTTCTGACAAAGGTGTTCTCCATCACCGTCAAAATATCCGAAACACTCTGCCACCCCCACGGCATTCTCATCACAATGCGAGAGGGTGAGAAGGTGGCGCTGGCGTGGAGATAACTCAGAATCTCACTCGTCCTTTTTAACCTCGGCAGCAGTATGTAATGCTTTCTTTCCAAAAGAAAGTGAAAAATTTTGCTGACTGGGTTTAGGCTTCTGGAAATCATCCCTTCAGAAAAGGGCGTGGAGATCTGACAAGAAGGCATACAGTTGTGGAGATCCTCACTTTGATTTAATCGAGCCTTCTCATGCCGTTATTTGCTTTGCCAATAGCTACAGAGGAGGAGATTAAAAAAACCAAACCAAAACAAAAAACTACGAACAACAGAAACCCAACCAACCATGTTGCAGAGTTGTATCATTTTATTAATCCTGCTTGAATTAGAGAAGCAACCACAGACATCCATCAAGCTCTTTAACACAGAGAGAAAAATCTAGCAGCTCCAGCACCAAAGGACTTGCAGTCTAAAAATCACAGAGCTATCCCATTGCGTTCAAATGTCGCCATGAACTGATGGCAGATATGAAAGAAACATACCTGTGACTTTTCTTTTAGTTAAAGATGACCTATAGACAGGTTGGCTCCGTCCTTGGGAGCTCCTTGATGGCAGCGAAACCACATGAACTGACTCAGAGGCTGTACATGCAAGGAAAAAACAGAGGCTTTCCTGTAACCTTTTTCATTGAAAAAAAAGTGTAGTCTTTTCAGGCAGAACTCTGTTTTATTCTTTTCTGAGACACAAAATGAGAAGCTTACTTGAAAATTAATTTATTTAGAGTCATAGCATTTATGTCAAAGAGTTCAATATACATGCAGGAAGAACAGTAAAGTTGGTATTTTAGAAGCAGGAAAGCAAATCATTAACATGCAAAGACTATTACAAGAGTCCTATATTCTAGATTTGAGTTCTTCACCTGATAATTGGATTATTTAAAAAGCATTTGCTCTCCCTTTTTAAAAAAAACATAGTATAAAAGTAATGAAAACAAGAAGTAGATGCTGAAAACCACGTTACATACTATTTCTCATCAAGATTAAGTTCGTTACTGAGCTCCCACTAAGTGCGTGTACTGCCCGGACAGGCTCTCAACCTGCAGAGCAGAGGTACGTGCTGAGCAGCAAACGAACGGGGGAGCGTCCTCCACACGTACGCGTCTCAACCCAGCCGCCTCGGCACAGGCGCCAGAGCGGCCCCTTCGCGAGCGCTGCATAGAAAGACAAAAAAGTGAAGGGATACCAGAGAAGGGATGAGAAGTAAGAAAGAGATTCCTGTCAGGAAAAGGTGGAATAACTGCTAAAGGTGACCGAGGAGTTCTCTCTCTTTGCACAAACGGAGATAAAGGTGTGCATTTAATACAAAATCCACAAAGCAGAAGGGGAAATAGACATTGCAAAGCCAGGAATTCTGGCAGCCACGTGTGATTTTGCAATCATCACCCACTTTGTACCCCAAGACCAGACCACGTGTGGGATGGGCTTCCAGCCTACAGAAGAGATTTTGGGAGAAAAAAGCCTAACCTTGAGCAAACGCACCCAAACACCACAGAGCAGCCGAAGCTTGCAAGAGGAGGATCCCAGTAAGGCTCGTGAGTGCAGACCTAGCACCCGCTCGGGCAAGAGGAGCTCAGGCAGCAGGACAGAGACAGGTTGGCCACGACACAGGCAAGTGACACAAACAGCACAAAGGGAAATGCTCAGCCTCTGTGGAAATAAAACTGTTGCAAACCCCATTGCTACCATTAGATGGGAAATTCTTTATATCAAGGGCACATGACCTAAGGCACAAGTGCAAATCACCACAGCACGGCAGGGCAGGGAGCACAGAAGAGGCCAACCTGACTATCTCAGGAGCCCTTAGTGACCAGGACCTCATGAAGGAACTGGAGAGAACAGGTACATAGGAGTGTAACACTCTAGTACAGAGCCCATGAAACAGTTTTCCTGTTAATCATGGATACATTTAATTAACGCATTATTTTTTCTCCACTGTCCTGAAATAACGTAGAGGCACAAAGCGTAAGAAGAGGACAAGAAACACTGGATTTAAGAGCGGCCCCACCACAAACAAGGGGAATCTGAGCTAAGACTCTTCTCCCCAGCCCTTCCCTCTGCTATTAATAGGAGTAACTCGCACATGGTGTCTCTTTAACACAGCATCAAGTTCTGCTACACTTTCTACCCTAGTCATCATATAATGCAATTATAGTGAGCACATTTTAATTTATAGGAAGAAGTTACTTTGATGGCTACAACAACACGTGACCTGTGATCACCTAGCAGCCACAGAAGCAACGTGTAATCTAGCGGGCTCAGCTAGATGCTCTCGGGGAAATCCGACTCACCTAGTTTTCTCGCTTCCTGGTTCTGTCGCTCTTGCAGCAGCGGAGCATAGCTCATCCTTCGGCTGCTCTCTCCGTACCCACGGAGGTAACCTTGGGATCTGCTGCGCGGACCTCTGATGCCGGCTCCGTAAGGTGGCCTCCACCGAAAAGATAACTTGCCATCCGGAGACTGGGCGCGCACTCTCAGAGGTCTGTTTGGCATGTCCTTCTCTTCAAAAAATAAGCAAAGACACAAAACCCATCACAGTTATTATGAAGCACGTGACATATAGCAGTCCACATATGTCTGTTGCAAGCACATCTATTAAATTACATCAGAATAAAGGGCATCACTTTATAGTTTTTTAATTTTGCTATAAAACCCAACTGCAGTAACAACAAGTTTTCCAAGCAGGATGTACAATACTCAATAGTGTCTTTTCCCAGGCTCTTCAGACAGACTGGTGCAAGACACCAAAAGTGAAAACATATCGTAATACAAGGATCCCTGCCAGAAACTGGGGATGTCTTGTAGCTTTCCTGTTTAATCTTTTCTTTTTTTAAAAAAATCCCCTTTCCCTAGTTCAGGCACACCAGTACATTATTTTTTTGGCAAGTGCTTAAGGTCAGTGTAAAATGAAGCACAGAACATTTCACTGTTTTTAAACTTTCTTTTAGAAAGCAATCCACATTAAAAGCGGGTTCTCTTCTCCTAACCCATCACTAATGGTTCGGCTCTCTCATAGCCTCCTATTTAACAGGTCTGTTCTGCACATGCTTCAACTCTTGACTTCTCAAACTCCCATTATACGATCCCTTGAGCATCCAGCACTATAACAGTTACCGTATGCAAGTCATTTATTTTTATATTTGCTGGCAAGTTAGCAGTGCTCTTTTAAGAAGTGACACTGATGCAAGAATTACTCAAGCAGCCAGTCTGAACGGCATCTCCAGTTTTCATGGTGCTCTCCATCACCTATGACCTGCACCACGCTACCGCACAGGCTGCGAGCAGAGCAGACAGAAACAGTGGGAAGAAGGGTGCCAGCAGCACCATCCAGGACTGAGATCTCCCACACCTGCAGCGATTTTTTGCCTCTTATCTTTTACATTTCACACTCAAAGCAGGACTCGCTCAGTCTCTTCTAGCAATGCCATTTCACTGAGCACAAGGTCGTGCGAACCTGCCAGTACAGAGGTTACACGTTGTATTCAAACCCTCTCACTCGCTGGCTAAGACAGTTATTGCAACCACAGCAATGTCAAGAGAACAAGAGACTGGGACAGAAACAGCCGCCAGCAAGAGAGACCTGGACAGGCAACGAAAGACAATGCACCAAAGTACCGCCTGTCAATAGATCAATAGTGAGGTCCTTTTTCCAGGATCAGTCCAGGAGCTCATATTTATTCCTGACAGCATTTAAACATGTTACTTTAAGTATGTATTGATGCCTGCATGTCCCTATATACACCAAAAGCAGGTCCTTTTCCAATATTTCTGCTCAGTGACAGCTTCTATAACCAAGCTGTTCACCATGTCTTTATCTGCTGACAAGGTTGCATCTTCTTACACCCTCACAATAAATGTTCTTCTATTAAATCACCCTTTGGAAGGGACCATAACGACTCTCAAAGCTGTTTGCAGAGTTCCTCTTGAAATCCCTGAGAGAAATGCAAGGTTTCAGTGCTGATGAGGCACATAACACATGCAGAGAACAGCACACTCCCAGGGAACTCTGCTTTTCTACTGAAACACTGGGCAACAACTCAGCATGATTAACCTTGCCTTTTTATTTTGCCTACAGAGAGACAGATCACCAGTTTAAACACATGGACTTCAACAGCTTCTCTCTTCTGGCTGCTCCTCACCACCCCAGCAAAACGAAGCAGCTATAAACCTAGATTAATCAGGCAATTAAGCCAGTTTTACAGATGCTTTGTGTTGCCAGAGCAGTGTATACTAGCTGGATCACAGCAGTGGATCTCGTCCTAAGTGTTTAACAAACAATAAAATGCTTTTTGCTATACAATAAATATGTTTGCCTTCATGAGGCTCCCCGACCACTTTTCAAGGAACCTTCTCAGTCACACGGTCTATTAAAACAACCACCTGCTCTCACACAGTTTCTTTTTCTTGCTCTCCTGAGCAGTTGCTCAACACAGATTTCAAAAACCCATTAGTCACTGATCATGTAGGCACACAGCCTTGATTCACAGCACCACCATGGAGAACTGAAAGAGGGCAAAATTCAAGACGGACAGGAGCCATGGAGGTCTCTTCTCAACCTCCTGCTCAAAGATAGACTATCACCTCCAACACTGCATGAGCCCAGCCCTGGTTTTCCCTAGCTCAGTCTTCAAAACCTCCCAGGATGGAGATGGCACAGCCTCCCTGTGGACCTGCTCCGGTGCTGCACCAGCTGCCTGGAGTGAAAGTTTTTCCTAATGTCCAACCCCAACCTCCCAAACAGCAACTTGTGGCTGCTGCCCAGCGTTACACGTGGCCTACCACCATCAAGAAGTGGCTTCCTTGCAGCCCCCAGTCAAGTAGCAGCTGGCTGCTGTGGGATGTCTCCCTCCCCTCCCCTTTGCCAGACTGGACCAGCCCCACTCTCACGGCCTCTCCTTGAGGCCCACGCGCCGCAGGCAGTCACCACCTCCCCAGATCTCAACACCCCTCCTGAGCAGCCCGGCCCTGGCCGGGGGGCAGCAACACCTCCCCTCAACCAGCCACGCTCTGCCGGGCGCCTGCGGCTTGCCGGGCTGCGGTGCAGGCACACCGTTTGGGTTTCCTCTCAGCGGCCCTGTGTGTCACTGAGCGCCGAGAGCCCGCTGGCCCGGGGCGGCCGGGAGGGATGCTGCAGCCCATCAGCTCCGCTCCCCCAGTTAAAGCCGCAGCTTCCAACTGGAATTAAAATAGGGAGTTGTAAGGGACAAAGGATACAAAAGGAACCAGCCCAGCCAGCCAGCCATATGGAAAGTATTCAATCTAAAACAAATGTGGCTTTAGGCAAAGAGAAGTTTATCAACCCTAATGCTGAATGAAGGGGATCAGCTGAAGTTTTAAAACCAGAGCTTTCTAAGGCTTCGATTACTTTCCTCATGGTAGCACCTCACTTCACTGCCCATTGTTCCCATTTCACTAGTTAGCTCCAGTTTTTATCTTTCCTTGTCACAGTTTGACTGGCAGCAATCTGAAGGCATCCAGGATGGAGCTATCAGAGAATGGTTTAAATGGCTTTGGTGGTAACTGCTGATCCATCAAACCCAGTATTTTTGTGTGAAGTCTGTGCCAGGCTTGACAAGAAAGGGATTTCTCATTAAAACCAAAGAGCAGCAGAAGGAGCTTGCCCACCTGGCTGTAGCCCACAGCCCGGGAGCCATCAGCTTGGTCTGGGATATGGCTGAAGGCCCTGACCTCAGCCACACAGAGGAAGAAGGTGAAGCTGGGCTCACGCCACCTCGTACAAGCTGCTGTCCCGTTGGGCTCAGACACGCCATAGGGCCAGTGCCCCCCCCCCCAGTCAGGACATTTCCCACTCCTTAAGTCCCCCATGGGACAGCAAGTCACTGCGTCCTGCTGTCACAGCCCCTGCACCTGAGCACTCTCCTGCCCTGGTCTCCTCCTCTCGTCTTGGCTCCAGGAAATAGTCGGGATCTCCACAAGGAGGATAACCCTGGGACTGTGGAGGTCAAGCAACAAGAAAAGCTCACTGTGTCCTAAGGACCAGAGTTTGGTCCTGCTGGCCAGGCTCATTCATCTTAAAAAAAAAAAAAAAAAAAAAAGAAAGAAAAAAAAAGAAAAAAAATCTTAAACAAGCTACACTCATCAGGGAAGGGGTGGGAGTAGAAAGAAATAAATCCCATGCATCATTTAAGTCATTCAGTTCCCAAAGTAGCCCCTTCCTGTGGGGACACTGAACTCCCCAGGAACAATAGTCTTCAACAGCTCACAGCTAACGAAAAGAGAATTAGATGATGCTGTCACCACAGGTCAAGCACTATGCATCCCATCACCTTCCTGCATCACTAGCAGCATTCACTGCACATCTAGGTGCTGGATGTGAACCTGGAGACGGCAAGATCCGAATCTGCTCAAGAGACTACGCAGTGGATTTTTTTGCCATGCTGGGCTAAAGAAAGCAAAACCTCTTGAAAAATCAAGGCATCGTTTCAATCCTAGACCAAGGGAGACAAGAATAGGTCCAAGAAAAGGGGCGTGGAGAGGAAGAGTTGAAACAGGGGAGATCAAAGTCAGTGAAAGAACTATTATAATAATATTAAAGGTGACATGGAAATAGGAACACACATGGAAATCTGATGCAGACAGGGAAGAAATGTAGTGTTGAAACTGAGAAGAGGCTAAGAGTGAAGTAGCATGGGTGGAAATGAGGGAAGGACTAATCAGAGCTGTAGCCACTGGATGCTGGGCTTCATCCACCTTCAACGGGAGCTTACATAAATCCTCCAGCCTCCTCCAAACAGATTAATGTGACAATAAAAATTGCCTCACTTAAGACAAATATCCACTAGGTATACAAGTACGCCAATATCTCAGCAACAGTGGTACGGAGATCTGTAAGTAAAACCTCATCCTCCCAGAGGGAGAAAAGACGCATCAGATTATATCTGGGAGTTTGCACTCCAAGTGATGCAGGAGATGGTAGATTTACCAACAGGAGGACCAAGCACAAACAGAAACCCCAATATCGTGCTCACCACCTGGCATAACACATCCCCACGTCACAGGATGGGTACATTGCACTGCTGCTCACTCCCAGCATCAATGCCATAGCTCCAGCCAGGCCAGCTGAGTCCAACCCAGACAAATGGGCATCCAGAAATGGCCCGGAACACTGGTCACTTTTAGGCCCCCTGAGCAGTGGGGAACATTCCCACCGCTTCCCTGGGCTGCGGTCTGATCCTGCCAGGCATCTGTCCCTACCTTTTGCAATGGGCCAAACTTGGGCAGGTTGCCTGAATCCTCAGCAGAAGATGGCCCTAAGAGGTCCCAAGACAAGATTCTGGATCAGCATGAAAGCTGCACAGCTGACAGCTACTACAGTGCCCGTGGTGTCTCCTATGAGAGACAGTAGATATGACCTTTATGAAAGCGCATAGGACTGCAGCGATCTGTTCCCCATTTAACACCTACTCTGGCACACCAGGAACTCAGCTGGATTTCAGCAGACTCTGGATGAGGTCCCAAATCAGTAGCAATGAAAAAGCTAAGTCTTCAGATGCATTCACTCCCAACCCCCTTTTTTCTAATAAATCTTGGGAACAATTACCAAGTGCTTGATTGAACTGAAGGTTGATTCTTCCCCATCTCCTCGCTATTAGCCCCTGCAAATATCACTAAGTTTTTTTTCACTTTTGGTTCCAAAACTGATTTAGCAGTTTTCTGGACCTCTGCTCTGGCCAAACTAAATCAACAGGTAAACATCCTCAGACCTCATCTAAAGAGCTACCTGCAATTAAAATAAAATCAAATCCTTTTCTGTGTTCTGGAAAATGAGAAAGAGTCACTCCCTTGTGCTCTTTTCAGTGTAGAAAACCAACATTACCTACAGCTGCAGGAATTTGTGTATAGTATCTTGGTCCCAAAAACACAGGGCTGATTAAAGCCTCGGTATTGACTTTTCGCAGTTGAAACATCCACTAGTATTGCCAAAGTTTCTGTACGTGTCAGGACTGTGGGAGAACATTTTACAAATGATGTAAGCCCAGAGCATGAGGTCTAAGATGGGGTAAAACATCCTCTAAACAACCACACAAGGAGGCAGCTTGCCCTTGCCAAATCACACAGATTCTTCAGAGGGCCTCATCAATTATCTAGCAAAGGAAAACACAAAATAGCTCCAGAAGAAAAGGGAAGTACTGACCCCTAGTAATCAATCTATAACTGTGGGGAAAAATATCCCAAGCAACTCAAAACCTATTAAGATATAAGTGCAAAAAAGTAGTTGAAACATGAGGTCACAAAAAATCAGGCACTGCAATTTACCACCACTAGTCTAGGTACAAAATGTTTGCTTTCGCCTTCCCTAGTCAGCAAAAACTTTTCTGCATTTTCCTTCTACGTGCCATTACTTCAGGACTGGAAAACCGGACCTATAAAATGTGTTCTGCTGCAGAGAGGACACATATTTGGCACAGTCAGTAGACAACATTCATATAGTCTATAAACATCTACCAACCTCTCTTTTCACTTCAGGCAGAAGTTTGGGAGGCTCAGCACAGTGACCCAGCCATGGGCAAAGTAACAGGTTGAAGAGAGAAGTTATAGCTGCTTAGAGATAACGAACTCATCAGAAAGGGATCAACTGCCTTCATTAGAAAAGGCCAGAAACGCCAGCTGGCAAATGAAATCCTATCATGGGCAACTTGACCAAAAATCATCATAGTCTACACTGCAACAGCAAACTGGTAGGATTTTTAGCTTATTTTGTTTTGTTGGAGGGGGGGTGGTGGTGGTGTTTTGGTTTTTATTATTATTTTTATTGTTAAAATTAAGTTGTAAGCATCAAACGAGACTGATTGACTCTGTACCCTGGATTTGAGACTATTGCTGTTTTACCAGACAAAACAGTATGGAAGATTAAATAAAATGTGCCAAACCGATCAGTTCATTCACCCTCCTCAAAGAGTAGATCCTTGTCTTAAGAAGTCCTTAACTGCTCCCTAAGCACAACCAATTGTCCTCTGAGATAATAACCTTGCACCATTGCCAATGTGCGAGAGCAATCCAGTTTCAGAGCTGAGCAACTCAGTTTACGAACACCCTGCAGCTGCCCTCCCAAAACCCACCACCAGGGCTAGAAAAGTACCTCAGGCAGCTGTGGTTCCTAGATCTCTGAGCTATTTCTTTGGGATATACCACTCCTATATACCATGCACTCTCAGAAGTGTCTGAGCCCTACCACTGTGAAGATATCAGCTGTACTGGTAGCAAAAAGTGATACTGAATAAGTGAACAGAAAAAAAGAGGCACTACATTTTGATTCTTCAGCTGGCAACTCTAAAATTAACTCAGTTTGTGAGGTAAGATCCTTTGTAAAACATCCACACTCCTAAAACCTATTGCGTCAGCCTCTCCTAAATGCAACTGCTGGAGTGGTGACGCTCAGGTTCATAGCACACGTGGCAAACACATCCTAGGCCACCTCCACAATTGCTCTTGTTTGGCAACCTGTGAAACCAAGACAGGCATCTGCCCGGGGGCGCACAAAGACTGAGGGACGCCAGCCCCAGAGGAGGCACCGAGGAAGCCGGGGGGGAAAGCCCCGCACTCAGGTGGCAGTGTTCATGTGCCAAGGGCTGTATCACGGCCAGCCCTTCGCCAGGAAAAGGTTTATTGTTTCAAAAACACTTTGCAACATGATCACCCATCCCTTCTTCATGCCCGCAATGGGTGTTGTTTTCCAGATGGTGCTCTACCATCTTCCAGCAGGTAAATCACTTTGTGCCTTGGCTTTAAGGGTTGGGACAATTCTGATACACCATTTTATTTTTTCCCTTGATTTGAAATAGGTTACGAAACAGAGCGTACTTGAAAAAGGAGAAAGCAGAGCTTTACTAGCAGAGCCAGGCGTCTAAAGCTCTGTAGTCCTTTGTGCAACTCAAGGCTTTCAATCCAGTTGTTATTCATGAACAGGAAAAGAAAAATAGCATTTTACCATAACTGAGAGGCACAAAGGAAAAAGAACATCCCGCGGCTGCTTTGCTTGTCACCTTCACATACTCTCACTGTTACCTATCATCTCCATGCAGCTATCCCAAAGCCACATCAGCAGAAAAGTGAAGAAGAAAGACGACAGACAAAATACCACAGGAAGATACTTGTTTTCCACCCAAAAATCAGTGCACCGTGTCACTTTGGCAAAGTATTACTGGATTTTTTTTTTTTAAGTTGATGGTTTGATCCAAGCTCCGTTGAGAAAATGGGAGCAATTCCACCAGCTTCAATGAGGGCTGGATCGGGGCCATCCCAAGAAGAGTTCACTCTGCAAAGATATTTCCTGCAGTTGGTGAGCCAGCTCAAACAGTGCTGATGTGGCCCTCCGAACCGAGATGTGCTGACTGCTCTAACTCCACAACACTCTGCGCTCAATGATGTACTTCAGACCAGCCATGGCACAGACCACAGCACTACGTTTAGTGGGGCTCTTCGTAGCATTGCAGCAGTTAACATGTGTAAAAGCACAGGTATATGAGCAGGGAAAGCAGGATTGAAATGGGAGAACAAATCTAGCCTCAGGCTTACCAGGTTGGTAGGTTCCCCAGCATTTTAAAACACAGCGTCAAACCTGTCCCTATGTGGGCTGATCAACTTTTTTAATGCCACTAATTTATACACTCAGCATCAGATCTCCTCCTGGTAATAAGCCAACCAGTTAAAGCAGGGGAGACAAGTGACACATAAATCCTTTGTTTCTCGCAGAAAAAAAAAAAAATACTCAGCACATTTCCACACACTCCTGCTTGGCACAAAGAGCGGGGACTGGAACACTTCAGTTCCTGCAAAGCACAATGGAAAGTGTGCCATAATTCACCGGGCTCCAGCCAGGAGTTTTGGGCAGAGGACCAGTATCCAACGGTAATGTCTGATTTAAGCAAAGCGATTCATTATACATCTGTAGAGGAGTTACCTGGCATTCAGAGGACATTCTTTAAATTGACAGTGTTAACAGAAGTTTCCAGTGCTCCCTTTGAAGAGCCCTCTGAATGCTAAGTACAGTAGAACTGGGGCATTTTCCAAACTTAACAACGTATTTCTACATCTTTAATGCATGTATTATGACTTAAGAACAACCGACAGTGAGTTATTGAAGGCTTCACGTTCTCCTGCTGACACCCACGCACAGGTTTCCTTCTGCGTCAGCGCCCTTTGAAGGAAGCCCGCCGGGCCTGGGCTACCCTCCTCTCTCATGCCCGCTGCCTTTGGACGCCTCCTGTCCAGGCTCCTCCCGTGACCAAACCACCATGGTTGTAAAAACCCCCAGCAACCCCGAGGGAGCTGTGAGAGCACGCCGCAGCCGTGGCCCTGGTTTGCAAGCGGCCATCCGGGGTGTTGTCCAACACCTGCCTCTTCACTGGTGGTGCTGGAGGGATGTCACCTTTGGGAGCTCCTTGCGGGGACAGAGCAGGCAAAACCAGCTGGCAAAGGTGTGGGGATGCCCTGACCATGGCTGACCTCACCACTGGGCTGAGCCGGCGGATTAAGGAGCACTTCTGCTATAGGGGCAGGAGGGCAAAGGGGCCGCAACCAGTTTATTTCAAAATGCTTTCCATCGCAGATCACCTTCTCACACCCCAACCCCGGTCATTACCTCCATTCATCCCAAGCGTGGCAGAACAATCATGTTCAAAGTCAAAACTAGTCTGTGTCCTCCTCTGCAAGCTTCACGTCTCCGTTGTCAAACACATGCCCTAAAGCAAGATGTTTTCCTAATGGCTCGACATCAGGAAGCTTGGAGGACAAGGCAGAAGACCTGCATGTGGTACAGCTCTCTGGGGCACCACGGCATCTCTACAGACAACAGCTTCATCTCTGCCTTTCCTGACGAATCCAAAACGATAGATGTACATACTTTTACTGTGATAGTATCTAACAGCAAAAACAATTCCAAATACTATTCCAGACCAGGAAAAAAAGCCTGGTAGCCGGTCCATAAATCATAATAACAATTTAATGTTTACCCTCAACTGACTTTTTACTTAACTAACTGACCACATGAACAGGCTTCCACAAGCTCCGCTGCAGAAACGGCGCTGGGCTGTTCCCTCTAATGCAGGCGGAGGACTCAACGCTCCCAGCTCCTCTGGGGGAGACTTCAGCACCGCTGTGGGGACAAGACTGCGACTTTAACTTGGAGTTTCCTGAGTTTCCATTGTTTAAGGCTTTTAACATTGACATTTGTGAAAAATAAGATATACATACAATAATAAAGACATTCTAGTAATACGTACGTGCTTGCAGGCTTAACATTTCCCTATCGTTATATATACACGGATATAATACACAGATATATGACTCAGATGAAATTTAGAACAGACAACACACATTCGAAAAATCAAAAAAAGACACTACAAAAGTAAACACAAAATGAAGAATATCATGCAAAGCAGTAGTATTCAAGACAAGGATCTGGTGACTGTAGTTGCTCGCAGATTAACCAAAATAAAAAAGTGTGATGTCATCCAAAAAAAATCAATATAATTCTGGCTGCATCATTTAGAGATTATTCTAGACTACTGTGCGTTGAAAACTCACTGCTGTAAGAACTGTGTCTCATAGCCAGTCACTATGTTTTAAGAAAGATATAGGCCCACTGAGGAAAGTCAAAAGGAGAGTTATAAACACGGTAAGAGATCCAGAAAACATGCCCTCGGAGCTAGAAGAAAGGAGAAACACCACAGCACCCAGGGACTGAGGCACTATGGGCTGTCTCTGAAAATGCAATGCCAAATGGATGCTGGGGTTCCCATGAGGAGCACGGGCAAAATCTTTGCAAAGGGCTCTTCCTATTGAATCTATGTATTTTCTGAGGAGTTACCCGCAGTCTTCTACTCTATACAAGATATCCTATTCCTTAGATCTCCCAGGCAATGCAATGTATTCAGGAAGTTACAAAAACATCTTTCCTTTTCAACTCTTCATGTTTTGATTCCATATTATCTACCAACAACAAGTTCCACAGATACCCAATGTGTTGTATAAAATCCTAAGTCTTCTCATGGGTTCCAAAAAATATGGTTTTCCACTTAAAGAGTTGGTCCTCTCCTTTGTGTTGTACAGAGGTAGTTAAATGCACATTATTTAGTTATGTCCTTTACCATATCTGCTGTTGGTGACTGTAATCCTCTTCATTTCCTTCCTTGGCAATTTTGGGGGATATTTGCCCTTTTTCTTCTGGAAATTCTCTGCTTAAAGATTATAGCTTTCCAGGCTTACCGAAGATGGTCTGTATCTCAAGCTGAACATGATTATCCCGTGATTAACTAATAGCACCTCTCTGAGCTAGCAGAACCAAGCTGGATCCCAAGGGACAAGCACAGATGGTGTCAAATTGCTTTTCCATCCTACAGCCCACAGGGTCCTGGAACTGACTTACACGCATGACAGAGAAGTCACTCCTTTCCATTGAGTTATTGAGTTTTAATTGTCTGTCTGTTCTCCCTGAAGACTGTGCCCTTGGTATCTTGCCCCCAGTCATGTTGCTGCTCACCTAATTCTGCTAGGATATTTGTACAGCCAGAAACTTTAAACTGCAAGAAGAAATCAGTGACCGTGTTGCTCATCAGGCAGGTATGGGCACTATGAAGAACACCAGCACCAAAACTATGAAGTGCACAGTCACTGCAACCACACATGAGGCAGAGACGACAGGTATCTGGTTTGCACGGTCCTTGGCACGACGTCCTCCTCTTGTCAGTCACCATGAGGACAGAGCTGCCCTCTAAACCTGCTGCCTTGTAGATCTGACTGGTTGGCTTGAACTGTCATCGCAGGAGATGGAAAAGCTTCATTTGTATCAGTGAGGCCATCCAGAGCATATCCCTTGGGAAGGGCTTGTCAGCCAAGACTCCCAGACAAAAACAGTGATGTATCAAGCACAGAAACACAGGGATGGATTAAAGCCCACCTCTGGTTACATGCAGAATGACAACTACAAAAGGCATTGATAATGTCTCACACACAGCCAGTGACAACAGGGTAAAAACATGACAGTCAGCAGGGAAGAACTGAGACTCAGTAAGTTGGTGGACTGTTCTGTAGATGAGGAATTGGTCGGATGGTCGCATCCAGAGGGTAGCAGTCAACAGCACAATGTCCAGATGGAAACTGGTGACAAGTGGTGTCCCTCAGGGGTCTATACTGGTACCAATACTCTTTAATATCTTCATCAATGACACAGACAGTGGGATCGAGTGCACCCTCAGCAAGTTTGCAGATGACACCAACCTGAGAGGTGCAGTTGACACGCCTGAGGGACGAGATGCCATCCAGAGGGACCTGGACAAGCTCAAGAAGTGGGCCTGTGTGAAACTCATGAGGTTCAACAAGGCCAAGTGCAGGGTCCTGCACCTGGGTTGGGGCAACCCCTGGTATCAATCCATGCTGGGGGATGAAGGGATTGAGAGCAGCCCTGCCGAGAAGGACTTGGGGGTACTGGTGAATGAAAAGATGGACATGAGCCAGCAATGTGCGCTTGCAGCCCAGAAAGCCAACCGTATCCTGGGCTGCATCAAAAGCAGCGTGGCCAGCAGGTTGAGGGAGGGGATTCTGCCCCTCTACTCTCTGCTGTGGTGAGACCCCACCTGGAGTCCTGCGTCCAGCTCTGGGGCCCCCAGCACAAGAAGGACATGGACCTGCTGGAGCGGGTCCAGAGGAGGGCCACAAAAATGATCCGAGGGCTGGAGCACCTCTCCTATGAAGACAGGCTGAGAGAGTTGGGCTTGTTCAGCCTGGAGAAGGCTCCAGGGAGATCTGTTGCAGCCTTTCAATACTTAAAGGGGGCCTATAGAAAAGGTGAGGGAAAATTTTTTAGCAGGGCCTGTTGCGATAGGACAAGAGGTAATGGTTTTAAACTAAAAGAGGGTAGATTTAGAATAGATATAAGACTTCATCCAAACCTCTGTGGCGCACTCCCAGCTGAAACCTTGGTAGCACCCTCTGTCTCCAGCTTATTTTGAAACCTACTCCCACTCTGGAGGGAGGGGGGGAGGCAGCAAGTCATTGCTCCTTCAGGTCCATCGAGACAACAAAAAACCCATCCCAACAGTCCAGAAAAATTGAGCAGGAGAGTCGTGAGCTCTCCTGGCTGCACGGCTCCAGCCTCCGGGGCTCCCTGCTGCCACCCACACAAAGCGCACGGCCCCGGCTCCAAAACACATGGTTTACATCAGGCCACTGTTTCAGTTCCTGGAGAACTACAGCCCACTGTTCAACTCAGCAGCCGCTTCTGGGAGAATAAAACATGAAACTCAGTCCAAGACCAGGCCTCCTGAAAAATTCTAAGCATAAGGTGGTGAGACGGAGAGGGATGGATATACCATAGACTGTAAAATCAGGTACGGTATGTAGAGCTGTAACCCTTCTACAGTAAAATCTTCAATTGCTAAGAGAAAATAGAGCGACATTTAGTAAAGAATGTGCTTTGTATGTCATAAATCTTTAATTATTCTCCACTCCCTAATAAACAAAAAATTGAAAAAGCTGAACATTTGGCAGACCCATTTCAGAAGTGTTTTTAAAACTGGCTACTTCAAGAACAGCATTGGAAAGCGGCTTTTAAACCCGCCACTTAAACTGTCCCTTTGTCTAGATACATCTCCTCCATCTGGCTGTCTAATACTAACTCACACTGGTATTATTCTATGTCTCTCATGCTAGAACTGCTCTTTCTAATTTTGCTTGGGGATTCTCTTCAATGCATCTTTCACAGTCCTAATATTATTAGCTTGCTTACATTTGAAGTATTTGAAGTTCTTCATCTGGCGAAAACAATTTTATTTCTGGTGTATTGTTCTCTTTGGCATGGCTCAACCATATTGGCCAGAGGTACTGCCAGAACGACTGACAACGCAAGGATTTGGCTTCCCATGCAGGACAGAGCCACAGCTGGACAGAGTCCAGTGAACAGTCACAGGATGAGAGCGCAGCTGGATTAGGTGGCACCATCAGCAGAATTAGGCTCACAGCCTTTAAGCTTTTGATAACAAATAAATGTCAAATCTATAATATTTGAGTGAGTTTCAATTGTATATGCAGGTATCCTTTAAATCCTTGTTTACTGACTTGAAGTCTAACCTTTTCTGGGCTTACAAATAGAAGGTGGTAAGGAGGGACTGGACCTCTGTGGTACTCCAGGTTTGACCCAAAGCTCCCTGGCCTCAGTGGGAACCTCTCATTTATCATGCCTGTCACTGGAAATTTGGTGTGCAAGAAAAGGGATTCACTGATTTAACAGAAAACCAAGCTTAAAGCAAAGCTAACCATGTGAAAGATGGTTTCTTTCACACCATCCATACAACAAAGGAATGGCATGAGCTGTCAATGGGCCTGACAAACCCATTGATCTCAATCGATTCCTCCATGTACATCCTTTCAGTCCCTCGTCCTCCAGAAAGAGGGAATATTAGTGCTTCTCCCTGGAGATGCACCTGAGGTTTCCCAGCGCTGACGCTGCACCTCTCCACAGGACTCCTGGCTGTCTCAGCTGGCGGCTCCCATGATGCTCAGACCCTTCCTAGTGGGCAAGAAACTCACATTCCTTGGCTTCGGTGGATATCCAACTGCAGAAATAGCACAAATATCAACTTACAACATCTTAAACCTTGTTTCTGAGACAAATCAGAGCCTAAGGGCGCTTTAGGTGGTGCGGTCTGAATTTAATCTGACTGCAATCACAAACATGACAAAAGCACAGGATGAAGTTAACTGAGCTTGTTTTCCTCTAGATAATCTTTGTATAGGCTGTTCTCTAGCCCTAGTCAGAAGTTCAGTGATGGGAAGGAAACCTGCCTGAGAAAATCAGAACATGAACCCATACCGAGCAACTCATGCCATGGTAAGACACTGCCTGGAACAAAACGCACCCCTTCAAAGCTTGTGTCTTTCCACGCTGTGTTCATAACTGTAGTCTCCACATTATTTTCACCTCCAATTTATTCTTGTTTTCATATTCATATTCCTCATTTACTCCAAAGTGAGGTAACTTCTGTGTTTCTGACAATCTAAAATGAAGCATACAGTACCTCAAAACCCTGTCAGGAAAGTAAAGAGCAAATGTAACATTGCCACAAAGGTAATAGACCTACAGTTCACGAGTCTCCTCTTTAAAATCAGGATCACCTGACGTATGCTGCTTTTTTATGCAGATTTTGCTGTCAAATCACACATTGAAAATACACTGTCCGTTGAAGAGGAGAGATGGACACCACGGAAAAGAAATCCATCACGCAAGGCTAAATACTTGGAAGCCACGTCTCTCCTGGGACATGCCTAACTTCCACCTGTAAGGTGGCACCATCCTTACGCACTTCTCACAGCCACCTTTACAAAGCCTGGGGCCTGTAACCGCATTGGCCCTGGGTGCACAGTTTACTTGACGTTAAAGCATCCTGTTGGTATCACAAGAAGTAACACTTTCCCAAGTGGAGAGAAAGTGGCTTTAAACCCACTTTGCATTTCTCTCTCAGAATGCAGAAGGTAGGAGAAGAAACGACCTCCTGAGAGACTCCCGAGGCAGCAGGATCCCCCCGAGCGACTCCTCAGGGCAGACCCAAGGGCACGCACGCGTGAGCGTATCTGCCTGCAAGGGCAGGATCCATCTGTCACTGGCACCCAGGGCAAACCCAAGGGTTTCCACGGGCCCTTCCACTGCCAGCTCCTGGAAAGCAGGGCTCCCCCTTGCTCTCCGCTGCCCCAGTCTGCTGCTCGTCCCTCAGCAGCTTCAAAGGCTGTCAGGGGCGTGGGGCTACTGGCAGTGCCCCTCAAAGCCCAGGCAGGATTTGGCTGCACAACCTGTGATGAGCAGCAACTCTCTCATTCTCCTCTAACAACTTGGCAATTTTGTCCATGACAACAGGAAAGGAAAGCAAGAAGATAACACAAAGCTTGCACCAGGATGGATTTTATCCCTCTTGTAAAATAGACTGACTCCCACGCTGAGAGCTGCTGCTTCTGAGCCATAATCTCTCCGTGTGTTTCTATGGGAAAGAACTCACTCCTGGTACGCATGCACATGGTGAAATCCACCATGGCAGTAGGAAGAAATGACATCATCTGCTAGCACTGCTCCGTTTATCTGAAATTTCTGATGGTTTTGTCCTGAAAACATGGAATAAGATGAAGAATATACTCGGAGTGACTTAATCTCAGTGGCTGTCTCATATTCTGTGAATCTGCCACCGAGGGAAATCTGTCTTTAGAGATTTCTACACGAGGGAACATATGCAGAGCTTTCTTTAAGTTGAAGATGAAATTGGTACTTCTCCACCCACAGCTGATGCCCACACAGGTATGGCTAGGCAGGAAGGGTGACCTGGCTCTGTGCAGGGCCACAAGCCCACAGATGCCCTTCTCTCCAGCACTGACACCGGCATGGAGCTTCCACAATGCCGCTCTGTCCAGCCTGGACATGGGACCTGGCTCGGGGAGTCACTGCATTGCAGCCTACCCGCATTTGTCCTCACCCCCGTACGGACAGCTTGCAGGTGAGCCAGCCTATTCCCCTCTAGGTGGGCCTCAAAGGATGCCGCAGGCGAGGCAGTAAAAAAGAGAGAGTATTGTTTCTAGGCTGTCATGCATCCCCTCCACCACTGCTCCCCCTCTCCGTGTCCCAAAGCGGCCCAAGCTAGCTTTGAAGTGGGCTGGCAGGGGACACAAGTCAGAGCGAGAGCATGCGCTCCTGTGAGCCAACCTCTGTCCTGCTTCCTGCAGGTATGGCCATAGATCTCCAGGGAGGAAAACACACCTACTAAAATTGCACTGCTCATTAGGAAGCTAACTAAACCGTGGCAGCATCTTTATGCTGTGCACCTGGATTACTTCTTATGAACCTAAATCTTCACTCCATGGCTCTGCTTTCACATTAGTGCAATCTTGTTAAAATCAGTGGCACGTTACAGAGGCAGTCAAGTGAAGAACGAGGCCCTGCATCTTTCAAAGGCTAAAGAAAACATTGTGCGTAATTATCCTGATGGGAGATATGGACTAGGCTTATGGAAAGTCACAGCAGGCAGCACAGCTCTCTATCTGCACCGGCTTGCACTCCAACCTCATCAAGCAGTGGTTACCCACATCCATAAAGCACAAAGCTTTATATGCTTAGTTCATATTACTCACTTCATATGCTTAGTTTCATTTAATGAAATACTCCTATTCAAACACCTAATTTCCTTCCAAACCTTGCTCAACTCTTGGCTGCTGGGACATTTTATGGCAGATTCTCAAAGCAGGAGACAAATGCTAACCTTCTCTGTATTGGTTTGGGGTGCCAGGTTGCGGTGGGGATCTGACAACCCTCAGTCACCTCCGCCTTTACATCCCCACTCTCCAGAGCCTCTGAAAAACCCATTCATCTTTGGCACTTTAACGCCCTCCAAATGGATTACATCAGTCATTTGTGGAAACAATGGTAAGTATTAACCAAGCCACAACTAGCCAAAAACTCATGGCTTCAACTATTCTTTAGGTACCTAAGCTGGGATTTTCACACACACACACACACACACAAAAAAAAACCAGTGAGACATTTCTGAAGCAAAGATTAGCTTTGGATCCAAAGCATTGCCTAAGGGGATGGTGTGGCTCTGCTTTTGATTCATTGCTTTATGCGTATCACAGGCTTCATCAAATCACCCTCCTTAAGGGCTCTGGACTACTTGCATGTGGGAGGGTTGGTTTACACCTCTCCAAAACCACCTCAATATATCTAAACCTGCTCCCTTACCCTGTAAAGTAGCATAGATTTTTTTAATCTACTGGAGATTCACATGTTTCTGTAAAGTCCTTCCATTCCATCTCTAGTGGAAGTGCACGTTCAACTTTCCACTAGAAACTGCCAAAAATGCCTCAGACTCACAAAGTCAGAGAGTAGGAATTCAAGCTTCCTCATGCATTGAAGGGAAAAAAGTTAAAACTCCCCATTTTTATTTCACATTGCAAACCTTTCATTGATCAGAAAAGTTTGAGTTTCCCAAGGTACAGGTTTGCTAAGAACAAAACACTGGCTCAATGTTAGTCTCTGCTCTTTCATTAACAGCTCTCAGAGATTAAGTTTCTTCACAGGGATTGGAAAAAGTATATCCTAAAATAATACAGTCTTTGCTGCTTCCTCTTCATGAAAAATACAAATAAAAAACACTAAAACATTATTTACCTACCTGTAATATAAAACTGTTCACAATTCACGTCTTGAAATAACACCAGCCCTGACTCTTCTAAATAACTTTATCCCACATTATTTATTGCAAAAGATCTTTCGAAAAGTACACACATAGCTTTGTACGCTGGAAAGAGAAGCTGGCAGCACACACTCCAAGTCTCCCAAAGTGCAAAACTCGTAGATACTAAATGAAACGCATGCCAAGGAAATGGCCAGAATAGTATTGTCGCTATTCTTAGGCGCTCCGCACTAGGTTGGGCTCAGAGAAGAAATGGATAGGCACAGATCTTCATTACTGATAAATGACCTTCTTATTTCATTTCATTTTTGGAAAGAAAATCTCTGCAGTCATATTCAAGGCCATGTCTTCATGCAAAGCCCTGGGCTGTATTACACTAACTCGTCCTATCATAGCTGAGCAGACACGATGGAGGCAAATGGCAGCAACCACTTACAGTCACCACATCAGTTTATACATCATCGTCTGTCAACTATTAGCTGGGACGGTCAGCAAAGATTTTACCCAATTAACACCCTTGAAAAGCAGCTGAACATATTGAAAAGATGCACTCACAGCTCTGCAAGTTTGTAAAAGAAAATCCATGCCATCTTCTTTGGTTTCGCCTACGCATATCTAGAACTGAAAATACAAATATCTACAGAGCAACTGATGGCTTGGCCTCCAATGTTGAGGTGCAAAACTTCCAGCTTTTCCCCACGTAACAAAGAGCTCTCCTGACCAGTGGGATATACAGCAAGAGTGACATCTGGGGAAGAAAATCAACCCTTCAAGTCAACAAAGCCTCTGCAAAAAGTCAGGAGAGCAAGTCTCAGGAAGGACCATAGCTAGCGGCCTGCTGAAGCCAGAGCTTACCAATGTGCATGGACCGCCATTTTGTGTTATTAATGTATCTTTGTTTGAATAGTCAGAGTGGGAGATTTGGAAGGAGGGGTGGAGTGAAAGGGTGTACTGATACAGTGCACTCTCTGACTGCTTCTAGGTGACCCTCTGACACTGAGCTGGCACCGGTGCGGTTCAGAGGCAATGAAGTTTTCAAATACCAAAACACCCACCCAACATTGCCCGCTTTGCTTGTGAGCTCTGAACATCCCATCACCAACACTGGCCAGTCCCTATAATGAGCTCCTGCTGAAAATCAACACTTATTTCTATGACAGTAACATCTTCAACCATCACAGGACTTCGACTAGACCTGCATGGCATGCAAGGAGATGTTGCTCAACGGAGTTATGGGCAGCCTGGATCTGGATGTTCTGCATGGCCAACGCTGGTGAAGCAGCCCTGCAGTGACAGCAGAGACAAAGCCCTAGCTTGGACCCCTCAAACCAAGGCTGGCCACTACTAGCAAGGCAAAGAAATTTGCACTGTTTTACAAGTAGTTTAAGCAACTTGCTACCATCTTCTGGGTTCAGAAGCACAAACATTTTGTTAAAGCAGCAAAGCTTCCTGAAACACAGTGATTTCCTTCCATACAAAGGGGTCCCAAATTACTCAAAAGCTCCTACAGACATTTCAAAGTTTCACTATTTGCCTTCTCAGTTTTTACAGGGACTGCTTATAACCATAACAGAAGGGGGTTTTTAAATATATATATATTTATACAGCACAAGCAGCTTAAAATATATATTTGCAAGAGGCCTCTCTTGCTGCAAAAGCCAAATGGCTCCCTTCTCACTGCCAGAAGTCTTGCAAACTATGGCTAATTTTATGGAGGCTCTTATGTTTGGACTCAGGATTTGTTTCTGCCACCCCTACTGCAATTATTAGCAGCTTGTTCTGCATGGCTCCTGTCTTAAGAAAAAACTTGCTTCTCCCCAAGGAAAGCAGCAGGTAGAATGGTGGGAACATGCTAAAAATAATCCCCCTCTCTTCAGGCACACCACCTTCTTTCAGAAACATCCATACTAACTCATCAGCCAGTCTGATGCTTACCCACACCAGACCCCGAGGTCCATCAGTTATCTGAGCTCTCGCTTCAGCTCTCTCCACTGGGCTGACATCCTTCCTTTCTCCCTGCTGGTGCTAGAAAAAAAAACTCATTTTCTCTTATATTTCCTTCTCCCTCCCCTCTGCCGACACACACATGGATGGTTGCTTCCCTCCATTCCCAACGGGGAGCGTGGAAACCATCCTTTCCCAGACATGCTCCCACCGCACCGCTGTGCCGACGCAGCTGTGCTCACACCAGCCTTCCTGCATAGCTACAACTGCCCCGCGCTAGCACAACGCGGGACAGCTGGCCTGTCGCCACCGCAAGGAAAGACTTAAGCCAATACAAAGCCATTTCTCTTTTAACTTTACTGAAGTGGTGGTCTGAAATCTATTTCCACCCCTCCAAGGTTTTGCACTCATTCCCATTCCATTCATCCGCTGCAGGTTTCCAGCCCAACCTGCACAGCGTGGTACCAAACACGAGCAGAACCCCACAATGTCTTAGACCACTCATCATCCCTCCCCGAGAGTAATTTAAACAGCTGTTTTTGCAGAGGAAAGCGAGTGTGTTCGTGGTGGTGTCTGGCCCCCAGCAATCAGCATTTCCATGGGCATGGCACAGCCTGCCCTGGGGACTGAACTGCTGGGAGGGCACCTGAGGAGCACGTATGGGCTGAGAGATCTCGTGGCAATAAACAGGTATTACCTTGCACTCAGCAACCGAAACCCAGCAGCTCTGATCCTGACTGGGAAGGGCTTTCACGAAGACGCACACGGTGCCCGCTGACCAGCTTGACTTACGGTAGCCATAAAGAGTGAAGAACAGGAACTCAGCACTCTGGCACAGCAATCATCGCATTGCAAACAAAAAAGTACATTAATGCACGCATCTAACAAGAAAATTTGGCTTGCTAATATTGCTGTTCAAGGTTTAGACCTTTTAGGTTTTGAATACCGTAGCTGTGCTGTCACAGAAGAACTTCTTTTTCTGTTTTATTTCATTTTCTGTTGGGTTTGTTTCTTTGGGAAGAGAGTGATTTCTTCTGTGTCTGCAAGCACCAGACACTTCAAGGTGTGGATGCCATTCCAGACCTTCTTTGTGGGTCATCATGGTAGGAAAAGATACTCAGATCTTTACATCCATGCACTCCGAGGCTCTGCATACATACACCTTTGGACCTGAGACTCGGGAGAAGGGCTCCAGCATCACTGGAGCCGCTCCAAGATCCTACAACATAGCAAGTATCTAGATTGATAGTTAATCATTTCACTCACAAAGCTAAGGACACAGGAGTCAACGAAAAGCAGGAATTCAAAATCACTTTCTAAACAGTCCCAAGTAGACTCTGAAGATTACTGACTGGAATAAATGGAAAGCTGGGATACTCTACACTTCCAGGCTCTCCAAGCCTGTGCTCACAGTCTCTTTCACCAGAGAAACACGGCCTGATCACTAAGCTGAATTTATCCTCAAGCACCCCTCTGTGGTACAGCTGGATTACCATCCCCAGATTGGAGAGGCAGATACCAAGCCACATCAGTTTGCAGGCTCGATCCAGCAAAATAATACGCACGTACTTCCTTCAGCTACGTCCAGCGGTTTCAGGGAGTGCCACCACACGTGGCAGATAAGCACGTGTGAGCGTGTCGCAAATCACAGCACAATACACAACAGACAAGAGGGGGTCTACAGCAAGGACAATATCAAAACCTGTGCCCCAAGTCATGCAGGGGAACCCGAGCCCCTGCACCCCTCTCCTCCTCGGGGGACAGTCAGCTCACTGCTTTGCAGGGATGCCACGTGCGAGGACAGCACAAAACCAGCAGTCTCTTACTGAGGTTTGGTAAAACCTTGCGGAGATATTACTGAGCATCTCACAAAAGATTTCAGTCATAACTTCTTGTTTGGAAAGTTTCAAGCAGAAGAGAACAGCGGCTTAGGTTGGGCACTTCTCCAGTACCACAGAGTGGAAAAAGCATTCAAGTCATTTTTAAAACAGGGCCAATGGAGCCCAGGAAAGGTGAGATGTCACTTTTAAAGTTTGTCTCGGACCTATGAATAAAACCAGGTCTTCTGATCCCCAGCCTACCTCCCCAGTAATAAGACCTCAGACACTTACCAAATACGTTTCTTAAAAATGCATGCAACCTGAAATCAGGCTCAGTCCCGTCAAGCCAGCTGGAGCCTTTCCATCACTGCCATTCACTTTTAAATTGTTTATTACACATTTACTTTGGGAGACCAGAAACATCAAACCGACAGCGCAGGGAGGAGAGAAGCCGATGGGAAGCTCAGCTGACACAGACGGTAAGCCTGCAAACACATAACCCAGAGCACCCACTCCTGCAAAGTGCGGGAAGCCTTCTGCCCAGTCCCCGGACGGCTGTCGGCTTCGCGCTGCTACAGCCTCCCCGCGCGTGAGCTGCGGGGCCATCTGCAAAGCATCTGACGCTAAAGACCACACAATTATGTCACCAAACTCGGCGTGGGTTCAAAAGGTGATGAAAGGGAACGACATTCAGACTATGCGAAAGTGCAGCTCAATTGCTCGTGCAGGGCCGGATTCTGACGCCGTTAGGTATTTCAGCAGGGCTGCCACGTGAAGCAAGACACTACCCAGCAGGAATAACAGCATCTAAATCCAGCCCTCCGTCTATCTGGCGGCAGCCTGCATGCTGCGGTGCTCTCGGAGCCGGCCCGAGGGCCGCAGCAGCACAGGCAAAACGAAACGCTGGCTTCCCGAGGCTGGAAACACGGGGCCTGGCTACTTCTCTGCTGCCAGAGGGGTGGCAGGGGTGGGCACGGGGTGCTGCTCCCACACTCCCCTCCCTCGGCAGCGGGAGCATCCGGGGGCTCTGCGAGGGCTGGCCAGGCGGGTGGCAGGGCTGGGGCTGGGCGTCACGAGCTGCCAGTCATGGCAGCGTGGTGTGCCAGCCACATCTGCCGCTTTCTGTTGCTGGATTTTTAAGGTAAACTCGGTAGTTGTTGCCTGTTACTAACTAAACCCCTTCCCACTCCGTACACCCTTCCAAGGATGCCACTTTGGGAGGAGGGATAAAGCACTTCATTACAGAATACCACAACAAATTATGTTGACTATTCAGTTTCTCTTATTTTTGTCTTCTCTTTAGAGACAAGGAAAAACTAACATTCCAGCTCCAGCAGTTCTGCACTTTTTCCCAAAAAAAGGTTTCAGCCAAAATACTGCAGCCAACTATACAGTAAACATGACGAAAAATAACCATTTGAAGAGTTGCCTCTTATTTTACAGCAGATGTATATATTAAGAACGACCGAATCCTCCAGTGGAAAAATAATCAGTTTAACGCCAGAAGAATACAACAGTCGGAAAGATTTGCTGGATCCGGGACCATTGCGAGATGCCCAAGAGGACTTGATGACTGAGTAATAGTGAAATAGCTGTGCTGGAACAATGAAATATGAACACACTCCACAGTCCTCAAAGGGTAATTTGCTCTGCTTAATGAAGAGCTGATTTGTCGATCAAGTTACTCACTGAAGAGGGGTGATTTAAAACGCACACTTCTCCAGACCGCCTTCTAATACTCACACAGTTAAATTTGGATGTACCTTTTAGGTTTTATTCCAGGGTGAGGAGAAGTTTGGACTGACTTCCTTACAACAGGATTTCAGTATTTCATCTGATGTAACTAACAATATTCTCTTTGTTTAGGAAAAGCTCTCTGTTTAGAGCACACAATTTCTATATGACTTGGGTCTTTCGTCCACCTTTCCTTGCAGCTATTTGCTTTAAATACAGACCAACTCTGCCATACGAAAGCACCTACGTTGAAATGGAGCCACACATGCAGACTGATTTCAGAGGCACCGAAACACGTTCAGCTCTGACCACATCACGGGGGTGTGACACAGCCAGGGTACGCACCCCGACCCGGTATGCGGGAAGAGCTCCTGCGTCCCATGGTGCAGATGTAATTTATGAAGAGCTACTGGCGGGCCAGAGGTTACGAGTTCGATGAGAGTGATGTACGGTGCATGGTGCTCAGGAGACATACAATATACCCTACAAAGACTTTAACCATCCTAAAAATGCTGTGAATGGCACCAAACACGCTGAAGCTTGAACATACATTTGCAGAAACTGAGGGGCAGAGGAGGAGAGAAGACCTTACGTTACATCCCAGAGAGCAGTCCCAGGGAACCAGGGAGGAGAAATTGGCGTCTGCAGAGCTACGTGTATCAGAAACCCAGAAGCCGTGTGCCTTAGGAGGGAAGGACACGGGACAAGAGGTCTGGAAAGGGGTGGGCACCAGGATCCCCTCCAGGACAAAGGAGGAGGAGGGAGCTCAGCAGCCCACGCAGCTCTTGCTGGGGACCAGAGACACAGGAGCTGTCAGCACAACCTCCCATCTCCCCAGGCAAGCCAAGGCCGCACCATGAAGGAGCCACCATGTAAACACTGTTTGATGTTGCCTTGTTAACTCTGGTACCAGCATAGTAGTTAAGCACTCAACCGTGTGGTCCACTGTAGAAAAAACTCCTTTTCATTGCAAGCTTGTCTAAAGTTTAAAGAGGAACCAGGGAAACCTGACACTTTCCAGGTGCTCGTACGTCCCCAAAGGAAATGAATCCAACCAAGGAGGTGCTGCAGGCAAACGCTGCTGGTGCCTGCAAGTAAGAATAAATGTGACAGCTGGGATCAGAGTGTCAGGAGTCCATCTAGCCAGGTACAGAGTCAGTGCAAAATCCCCTCGCTGGTCTAAATGTCTCTTTGATAAGAGGCAGGCAGTGGAGATGCAGATTAAACCATACCGTCCCTCTAAATCCCTAGACATCCAGGGTGTGGAGGAAAGCTTAGAAACGTGTGTCCCGGAGACTCAGAGAACAGACAGCAAAGCAAAAGATGTCAGCAGTTCTTATTTTTTAAACCTTGTGCTTTTTAAGCCACTGTCTTGATCTTGGCAGTGCTTATTTTGGCACTGCAGTTTGTGAACATTCAACACAGACTGTAGGTTTTGTAGCCAACAGCGCAGCAGAATAAGGGGCAGTATAGCAAACACATAAGAAAACATAAACGTGATTTCAAAGGCTTTATACTGGGTCACACATAGTGAAGGATCTTCCAGACAACCTCTCATTTCTTCAAGAGACCCATCACTCCTTTATTGCCCTGAAAACGTAAGCCATACTACTCCTCAGAGGCTACAGTGTCAGTGCAAACATAGCCAAAATACAGGTTCTCAGCCCACGTGAGCCAGAGGGAAGGGATCTCCCCAGCTTCAAGACCTGCTGCTCCCCTCTGGATTTCACTGCCTCACACCCAGGTGGTTCATCCCTCTCTCCCGTGCTGGGCAGGGGCACGGGTTGCAGAGGTGAAGTGATCTCTCGTCTTGGAGAATAACAAAAACACTCATAGTTCCAAGCAAATAAAATTTCAGCTGCACTCAAAGGAATAAAAGCAATCATGGCGTGCAACACATCAGTGAAACCATTGCTGCTTTAGGGGGCTGTAAAACAGAAAAGACAAGCGGTGATTTGGGGGTGGAGAAAAGCGCAACAGGGAGCGCCGGTACCTGCCCGAGCGACCAGGGCAGCGCCTGCAGGGCTGGGACTGCCCTCTCAAGGCTGCACCAGAGCGCAGTACGCCTGCAGCTCCAGGGAGAAAGCAGCCGTGCGGAGCTTCCCGAGAGGAAGGCACATGAACATCTACACCATTCCCTCTGGAGAAGTGACCACCTCACCTGCTGAGTGCATTAGGGGTCTGTGGGAGGCAGAGTTAAACACCCACGCTCCCTCCTCCCCCTCAGCAGAACTCACACATGCAACAAGTGGTAAATGTTTCCGTGATGCACGCACGTAGTTATGAACAGTTCACTTGGGTAGATGAGGGGAGAGTTAAGGAACACTAATCTATGAAGACAGATAAGTTAAACAAGATAAGCAGATTGTGACATTTCAAAACTAGAAAGAAAAAAAAAAAAGTGCTGGTTTGGCTGCAGGTTTTTGAGTATTTGGCATCACACTCAGGCTACCAAACACAGGCTCACTCTAGAGGTCTTTGGTCTGGAAAAGGTTCCAGTCCTGGTTATACCTGAACTGCAGAAATGTAAATTTAAGAGATGCCAGCACATCCCATTACCACCTCAGCCACACTCCTAAGCACTTCCCCAGTGATGGAGAGCTGGGCGACACAGTGACACAGCTGCCAGCTGGAGAAACTATGGGTCCTAGACGTGCACCAGAAACTCAGCCCTGTGAAAATACTGCTTTGCTTCATTGATCTGCAGACAACGGACCACCTTGTGTGTAGCAGACAGCTACACACAACTTGGAGCAGACGTGAAATCCAACCTCAGTTATCTTGAGACTCAGAAGCCACATTTACCATTTCAGTGTCCTGTGTGAGAAACACCAATGTCACTTGAGCACTGAATGCGTCTGAGGGAGGAGCTATATTTTTTGGAGCATATGAATGCTCACTCAATGCACTGGATCATACGGACAAGATCCCCTTCCCTCTGTAGGCAGAGAAAATGCATGCCATGTCTTTATTTGGCTCCATGATCTACTCAATCCCCCTCTATTTTCTTTCTGTATAGCTCAGCTTCCGAAAGCATCTTCTTAACCACATGTCCAGCCAACCTTGGTCCATGCGCTGTCTGAAGAGTGGGAATTACAGACTTGGACGGCACAGCGGCTTTCATACCTCTGACACACCCAGAGGCTGGTACACAGCTATACAGTTAAGACCGTTACAGCATTCTCCCAAATAACTGAGAAGATACGTTCCTTAGAGCTAAATGAAGTGGAAAATTCCCTTGGAGACCCTTCTGCTTTCTCTGTTTATGTCACACAGTCTAGACAAGAAGGAAGGAAAATGAGAGTTAGCGCTGCTGTCCGCAAGGCTCTCGCTCTGAGCTCAGCCTCTTCTTAATGTTCCTCCCAAATTTCTCCCACTGGCCACAGGAGGTGCTTGAATATTGTTTGGATAAAAGCAGCCAAGGAGGGTTTCTGCAGGAGGACTGCCTTCTGCCGTCAGTATGTGCTATACATCCTTCCACACGCAGGACGCGGCAGCAAGCAACAAAAATCTCTCTTGGCAATACACAAATGAGATCTACCCCCGAAACTGGCTCCAGCACAACACCCTCTCTTACGCTTCCTTGGCCCGAGAGACTGCACATAGCAATCCCGGGCACAGGCCCCATGCTGACTTTCCATTTTGATAAACAGAAGCAAAGTCAATGACAGCACTAGCCCAATGCCAGACCCTCACTGGGGAAACATCTTTTCTTTCTTTCCACGGACAAAAAATGAAGGGCTCTTTCACTTCCTTTGCCGCAGCCCCTCCGCTGAGCCAAGGCAGGCTCCCTGTCTCCCAGACACAGCACTCGGGCAAAGGCTCCAAAGCGCAGAGGGAGGTTGGGACAGGTCACCTAGACAGAGCTCATGCTGGAAAGGCGAGGAAAGGAGAATGGGAAGGCACCATTTCAAACACAGCTAGAAGATGAGAAAGCAGGGACAAGGGCAGCAAAGGCACTCAGCAATAGCTTTTACCCCCTGAGAAAGGACTCCAGCACCCACCAGCCCTCCTGCTTGAGACTGCACTTGTTCAGGGCACAGTCTGGGTTTAGTGGCTTATGAACCACTCTCTAGACTGGAGAAAGAAAGTGGTGCCCACTCAGCGCGGCCAGCACACCACCAGGAACAAGGAGCACACGCGCAGCCCACATCCAGTCCTGTACAGCCCCTCCGGGGGTTAACAGCGCAGTGTTCCCAGCCCAGCAGGTTTTGGTGTGCTCCAGAGGTCCGTAGCTGGGAAGCACGCAGAGCTCTGTGCAGGGCTATGCCAAGACATTTGGGTTTGTTCAGAAATTGGCTTGGTTTTACAGCACATTGGTGTGGGACTGCAAACGACGAAAGACTGTATGGATGTCACATCCAAAATTTTCAGTGACGTTTCAGACTCCCCTAGAATCACTTTAGACATTACACAGCCAGAGAAGCACAAGCCTGCCTGTGCTCAACAGCTAACACTTTTCCTCACAGGCTATGACATTTCCCATGGATGTTGCCCATGCAATCCGCACACAAACTCCGCTGCTCCCCTCCCTCCTTCTCTTGCTTGCCAGCAGGCAGCCCCAGGGACAGCAGATCCGGTTCCCTCTCCGTTCCCCACCGCCACAAAGCAGCGCTACTGCAAACCCACTTCCAGGAGAGTGATCCCAGGGTTAACCTGGACGGGCACAGCACGTCACGGAAAGAGAGACAGCAGTGGATACACGGGCACCTGCCAGCAACGCTGCTCTGCGCTCAGCCTCCTGTAAACACACTCTGCCGCTACTCTGCGACTGTGCACCCTGCGAGCCAGGCACCTTCAGCCGCCCACGGAGAGAGGGCTGCGCAGGGTCTTCAAACCAGGCTTGAAGATCTTTTCCTTGTTCCAGGTTAAGCAGATCTTTCCAGTTTGTTTAGCAGCACACTAAAACGCACCAGGAGCCGCGGGTGACATTAGGTCCTGCCCGGCCCTGAGCTGCCGGGGGGGTGAGATGCTACCATCCTTGACTGGCTCTTCTGCAGCTACAGCATCGGGCTGGAGATGGGGCAGCCACCCTGTCCAGAGCCAGGGAGCAGGTGTCCCCATACAGCCCTGGCCACGGTAACCCCACCAGTTAAAAACTGGTGCTGAAATGCCTCCATATGTCTCTCTATACCCTACTTCTAGCTGTGCTCTGGTGCAAAGACCTTGCAGGCACCAGCTGAGACAGATCCGGATCCGGGACACAGCATTGCCTGCGGTGCAGACAGTGCCGCGGGGGCTGCAGTTAGCGTGCACCGCTTCCACGCAGGAAAGGACAGGGAAGATCTGGCACCCCACACCACGACCCGACCTCCAGAGCAGCTTAAAGCAGAGGCTGAGAGCCCGGGGAATCCTGACAGCGGCCTCAGCCTCTCCCAGGCTGACCCAGGGTCCGACCCACAGGGCTCCGGCAGCGGGAACGAAGAAAAGAGGAATCTCGCCTGACTTTGAAAAGAGATGCTCAGCGCGGCGGCTGCCCGGTGTCAGCCCCGTTAACCGAGTCAGCGGGGCTCTTCAGCCGATCCCAAACGGGACGGAGGGACCGGCCCCCGGTGCCAGCGGGAGTAAGGCACACACGGGCTAAAGGCAAGAGGGAAGCAGCCCTCCGTTGCCCTCAGCTCCCGTTTGGCCGGGAGCGTCCCTGCGGGCTGCAGCTCCGCGCCCTGGAGCTGCCCCAAGCGCAGCCGAGCCGCGGCGGGCTGACCTGCGCAGGGTCCCGGTCTCCGAGAGCCGCGGGGTTACCCCAGACTCTCGGTGCCGGGGCTTGCCCCGGCTTTGTAGACCCCCCTCCCCGCTCGGGTCTCCCTCCCCAGCCTACGGGAGGGCAGCGCTGCAGCGGCCGGTCCGCCCGCCCCGGCGGAGAGACCGGCACAAACACGGAGCAGCGGCAGGTGCCTCTGCCGCGGCGCCGGGGCACGGGAGGCGTCCTGGCCCGGCTCGGCAAGGCGGGGTGTCCCCCCGCGATGCCGCCGCGGCGCCTGTCCCCGGGCCGGGCGGCGGCCGGGAGCAGCGCCGCCCCGCATCCCCACGCCGCGCCTCGGCGCCCCAAAGCACCCGCTCGCCCGTCACCGCAGCGCCCCGAAACAGCCCCCCCCGCCCCGCGGCACACCTCCCCGCCACGCACCCCACGGAGGCGAGCAGGGCACGCCGGGCGCAGGGGCCAGCAGCGACACGCGTGGGCCAGCAGACGCTGACCCACGCGCGCGCGGAGCGGAGGCACCTCCGGGCGGGCGCCCGCGGCAGCTGCCTACCTGGCGCGGCGGCGGGCAGCAGGGCGGCGAGGAGCAGCAGGGCGGCCCAGGGCCGCGGCGGGGCACGGGGGGCGGCGGGCCCCGCCATGGGGCCGGGGGTCGCAGGGCGCGGGCGGCGGGAGCGGCGGGGCGCGGAGCTGCCGCCCGCCCGGCGTCCGTCTCCGCGGGGCTGCCCCGCTGCTTCCTGCGCGCCCCGCCGTCTCCTCCTCCCGGGCTGGCGGGAGACTGCAGCGGGGCGGCCCGCGGGGGCGGGCGCCGGCCCTCCGCCCCCCGCGGCGCCCCGCCACCCCGGCACCGGCCCGCCCGGCACTCGCTGCCCGCCCCGGCCCTGCCCGCGCCCCGGCACACCCGGCCCGCCCCGGCCCGCCCCGGCCGTCGGTCCCAGGAGCATCCCCTGCCCTTGCGTGCGCTCACCTGGCTCCTCCAGAAAACTTCTCCTCGGGGAGATGACGAGCTCTGAGCCGGTCCCTCGGCAGCCAGGGGAGTTTCAGCGGGCCCACGCGTGTTACACACGCACCGTGCTCTCTTTTGTCTCGTCCCCTCTGGCACTGCGCCCTCCCAGCCGGGGTGAGCGTTGAGCCCCGGGCGGGCACAGGCAGGCACGGCCTGCCCACCGCCTTTCTCCCATGCACGGGTTGGGTGTCCATCCCTCCCACCTGCACCTGAGCTCCTGCCCAAGCACTCGAGAAGCTACACGAGGCTGCGCATGAGGCTGGGCTCAGGCCTGGGTGTAGGCGACAGTGCGGACACCACGTCCTGCCCAAGCCTCTCCTCGGGGAGCACAGTGGCACGGCGGTCCTGCTCGCACAGAGCTGCCTTCGCTGGGTCTGCCCTCCTTTCCCCTAGCCCACGGGCGCTGCACCCTCAGCAGCGGCCTGGCAGTGGCACGTCAGTCACGGAGCTTTAACTATCTGTTCTCCTGCTGCAGCAGGGGGGAGGCCCGGGGGTACACCCCCCCCCACCTTGCAGCTGGAATATGAATGACTGTACAGGACTTCTACACAATGTCTCTCCTGCTTCATATCATCTTGTGTTCTTTCTGTACTTCTACCTGACATCTGGCCGGGGTTTTTGCTTCAGTCCAGTCTTGGACTTCTCAGTCAGACTTCTCTAGTTCCCTCCACCCCCCCATCTACATTTTATTGCATCGCTGAAGGAGACCCATATTTTCACAACAATCAATAATGGGTCCTCTGCTGCGGAAACTAAGCAAAAAAAAAAAAAAAAAAAAAAAAGAAAAAAAAGGGAAGGCATTACAGTTCTTGCCTGCTATGGAGGGAGAGGTAAGATAGAAAAGTTTCTGCAGGCACTGGGAAAAATAAACACCACATTTTCTGGCAAAAAAATCCAAACCAGACCAAACAAGCAAAAGCACAATTCAAAGAAAGGCAAATAACACGGGCAGGCTTTGCACAGGAATCTGGCAGGTGCCAGCTCCGCACCTGCTTCTGCCCAGACACCCGTCCTGGCATGCTGCTGCTCAGCCCCGTGGCTGAGCGCGTGGGGGACCGGCACAGAGCCGGCTCCGAAACCTCAGGCTACGCCTCTGCTGCTGGACATACCCGCTCCAGAGGCTCTGGCCCCGCTGCCTGAGCTGCTCAGACTCTCCTGCCCACAGGAGCACACCGGCGGTGTCTCTGCTGCCAACAGCGGGCACACGGTCTCCTTTGGGCCCCAGGTGTTACATGAGTGTGTTTTCATCAGTTTATGGTGTCCGAAATGAGGGGAAGACAGTATTAACTGGTGAGCTGAATGGGATTTTTATAGCAAAATGCCGTGGGCTGCATACCCTAGTGATGTTACAGTGGGGATGGTGTTGGAGGGCTCTGTGGGGAACGAGGAGCCAAACCTGGCGCCCACTCATCCATACTGGGTATGGGGCAGCCCCCTGCAGAACTGCACCTGGGTTTTGTTTCAGAGCGAGGTGATCCCCAGTTGGGAGCCTGGGAGCAGGCTGAGATTTAAGCAGCCATGTGCAAGGTGAGGACCGCAGCCCAGAACCGAAGCAGGGAGCCAAATTATGCGACGGCATAGGCATGCCGTGACAAGCAAAGGGAGCTGCTCCCAACCCTTAGCTGTGGGGGTCTCCAGAATACTGTCTTTCACCACTCCTGGAATATTTTCTCCCAGAACCTGACTGCTACAGCCTGGGAGAAGCTTTCAAAAACAAAGCAGCATATGAAAAAGAAGGAGTCTCTAGATGACAGGGTTACAGACAGCTCAAGGTAAGGCACATCTGTAATACCACACATTCAATATATTGCTGCCTGTTGCAGCCTGTTGGCTCCGCATTGAAACATTGGTAACTTTCTCCTCACTTTTCGCTGTGCCCCTCCTTTCTCTGAATGCTGCCCCTGTTGTGTGAGCATCACTGCTGCCTTATCCCCCTTCGGCTTCGATTCTCCCCTTCCTGAGGGGCCTCCTCAAGGCTGGGGCCTGCAGCGCAATAGCGGCAGTCGTGCAGTGAAGTATTGAGCTTAGCTAACCTTGCCCATTAAATGCCACCTGTGCCACCTGAGTGCAACTTTTAAAGGCTTTTTCTGGATTATGAATCAAGGACTGACTTGAACACTGACTAGTTAACTGCATTTGCAATTCTCATGTGGGGAAGCAGCTATTCCCAAGAGAAGGTAAACTCCACTAGCAAGGCATGACAGCTAGGGGGAAAAGAACCCACCCAAACTGTGAAATCTGAATATTTAGATCAAAAGTTGTAGCAAATAGAACTGGGTAAAGATCTATTAGAGTCTGGGATCTCAGCATCACAGAAATCCAAATCCTGTCTAAGATCTGTAGCGAGAGCATTTCTGTGGCAGACGGTACTGTTGGACATGGTGCCATTTGGGAATTGCAGTGGCTGTAGACACTGGACAACGTAGCTGTCCCAGTAATCCCTGACAGGGACATCTGAGCTTGCTCTCAGGAGCAAATGGTACCTGGCAAGGCAGAAGGCACAGCCTAACACGCCCCTCTAGCACCCACGTGCCCCCCCCATCTCCCCCAGGCTGGTCATGGGTGGCAGAGGCAACTCAGGGGACCCTCCATGGGAGCTGACATCGCTCAGCAGGCTCAAGCCCACTCGCTGCTTTTTAAATAATAGCTCTGAAAAGGGCAAAACACTGCAATTTCCAGCTGGAGGGAAAACGGTACATAGATGTATTGGAAAGGGTGAATCTTTGCAGAGTTCACAAATCTGAAAGGTTTTATGTCTCCCTCAGTTGTTTCTTCACAGCTCACCCAGTGCAAGGGCATCCAGGAGAGACAGAGGATTGAATACGCAGGAGGTCAGCCATCCGCCTGGATGAAACTACCCACCCTGCTCACCTTCACGTGCTGTGCAGCCTTAGACATTTTTCATTTAAAAGGCAGAATTCCATCGAGAATGTGAATAACTCAGGAATCAACCAAGATGCCATGTTTCAGTGAGTATGGACCTGTTCCTATGGTAATGTGGAATTTGTTTTTTTGCAGGAGAGGCATTTTCTGTAATTAGCCCAGCTGGCATTAGTGTAACATCTAAGATTAAATTATAGCCCAAACCAAGACAAGGGATATTTGGGATTGCTGATACTTTCTCTCTTGTTTATGCAAATGCTTCTCTTTCAAGCCACATGAGGCCAGACAAATAATCACTGTACGCTGGAGAATCCCCAAGCAGAGAAGATGCAGCACACCAGCAGCTTGCTTTCTGGATTTCTAAAAACCCCATTAGAGCAGGTCTTCAGCTGGCACAATCTAGCAGAGCTTCTTCCCTGATCTCCTTTTGTCCTCTTTTGAGCTCTGCTAATTACACCAGCTAATGAAACAGCTTTTTTGTATTTGGCAAACAAACTTACTCACTCTTGACTTCTAGAATGTTCGTCACTAATGCAAAGGAAAGATAGCTGCAGCCTCTGGGGTATGTATGGTAATCCCACCAGTTTGTAGAGGCAGGTTTATAAATAGAAGAGACAGACAGACAGAGGCATGTAAAAGAAGAATTTTAGTAAGCCAAATTGCCCAGATATTTATAGGCAACCTCAAGGAGAGTTTCTCTCCTCTGCAACCCGGAGTGCTGGCTGCAGCTCACTTGGACATAAGCAAGCAGGATTCGGCCCCAGCATCAGCACAGGTATGGATGTGGCAGCATGGGCTATGATACAGGCATGGTTCGGCACCCCGCAGCTAAAGCCGTATCTGCTGTGACGAGTGTCTAAGAGAGCTGGCTTCCACACAAGCTGCAATCGCAGCTTTGGATCCAGGTGAAAACATAACAGCCTTTCACTAAATTCCAGTGACATTTGCTTTATTTATGCACAAGAAAGTAGGAATGCTGCATTAAACACTGCTAAGGGAGTTTCTGACCATTTACTCTAATGGCGATCATTGCTTAGCACAACTTTGTTTAAATGATTTGAGACCCTTGTCCTGTAAACATTTTGCATCTATTTAACATTAAACCTGCACAAAGTGCAAGGTTTATTTATATGCGTAAGCCTAAGCATCTATTTTACCTCAAGATGAACAGAAACAATTTGAAGCATGTTAATCATGTAATGCTTTTGAGTTGAAGTCTACAATTCTGTTGGAGGCTGCTAACAGAGAGAAAAAGGGGCTGAAAGGGAGCCAGTAAATGCCTGCCAGCCACGTAAACCTCCTACGAGCACCTGGTAACCACCCTCTTCCTTGCAGGTTGTCCTGCTTCAGCGTGAGCATAGGTACAGGTTGGTAGAAACACAGATAGCTGCATCACATAAAATAAATGCTTATTTTTTTAAAAAGAAGGCAAAGTAGAATATATACTTGTTACGGGCAAATCACTAGTAGTCAATAATTTATTTGCTGAATTTTGCCTCTTCTTCTGGTGATCACTTGTTTGCAAACAGTTTCTTTACTGTGTTAATTACTTCTCTTCATATGCTTTGATAATCCTCCACTGGAACCAAAGGAAAGATTTCCATTATTTTAATAATGAAATGGTTCAGGCCCATGTTCATGAAGCTATTTGGGATATTTACCCAATTCAGCTTCTAGATACAGGTTCAAAAAAAAACTATCAGAAGAAATTGAAAAGTTGCTTAAGTTAAATTAAATTACCAGATGAATGTCAATGCAGTCTGAATTCTTGTGTGCCCATCTGGTAGACTCATTTAAACAAAAACTAAAGAAGAGGAGATTATGTCATTAAAGAATGCCTGCACACAAACAAGGAGCAACTACAGTTTTTCAGGCAGCTGTAGAGCTGGCGTTCCTTGCTTCTTGAGTCGTTTATGTCTGAAACTGTATCTTTTCCATGCCATCCTCCTCACAGAAATGCTGGTGTTTTGACTTCAGTTGGACTCGATGATCTTAAGGATCTTTTCCAAACTGAATGATTCTATGATTCTATGACTTTTGGGGGCAAAATGCCCAGCGCTACTTCTGTCGGGCTCCATTTTAGCAGCTCTTCCTTCCCACAAAGCCAAGGCAAGGCAGTTTGGTTTCCAGCCCTGTGGCACCAAATGCCATGACATGAGCTGTAACTTTCTCCTCCGAGCAGACGCTGTTTTGCCTGCACGTGCCGTGCCAGCACGCCTTGGTCCAGAGAGCAAACCCCATGAAAATGGCTGCTGAGACAGCTGGTCCGGCCGCCCAGCCAGGAGGGCTTTGGTGAAGGCTGAGCTGACTGCGCGAAGCAGAGCAGCGCGAGCAGAGCAGTTGGGAAGCACCGTGGCTTCGTTCAGGCTGGTGGTTTTACGGTGAGAGCGTGCTGGGAGCTGGGGGTTTGTGGGGTTGCAGCCTCGGGAAGGTACGGCACCCCAGCCTGCCGCCTCCAGAAGTTAGTTGTATTAGTCTACTTATTCTAAGATTCTTTCATTTGGTCATTTTTCTCGCTTTTTTATCAGCCTGCCTGAGGAGGAGTGTCTCAGTTATTGCTACGATGGTAGCAGCCGCCTCCAAATCCTGATTCTCCATCTTCCCTTTCCAGTACTCTGCCTATATAGACACTAATTATGTCACATGATGAGAGTGGGTGGCAGTAAGAGATTGCTGCTCCTCTCCATGAAACAGCTTCAGCTTCTAGAGAGAAACAATATTTTCCTTTGAGTGTTTATGGATATGGAGATAGCACTGTGTTACTCTACAATGTGATTTTGTCAGAACAGTGAGTGTAAGAATACGATGGCATGGTTCCCCGTTCCTCATCTCTTGGTGATACTGAGTTGATGTAATTCAGCCACGTAGAGTCGTAGCCTTTGCTGCGTCACCGGACACCGTTCAACACTGCAACTAGTCAGCAATAAAATAGCAGAATACAAGTGCTGCTTATGAAAGTCTTTGCAAAATTTACATTTAAAGCCTCAA
Organism: Phoenicopterus ruber ruber; assembly: GCA_009819775.1. Classification (NCBI taxonomy): domain Eukaryota; kingdom Metazoa; phylum Chordata; class Aves; order Phoenicopteriformes; family Phoenicopteridae; genus Phoenicopterus; species Phoenicopterus ruber. The sequence goes on from CM020217.1 coordinate 53,368,023, forward strand.
GAACAAGTTCCCTGTGCTCTGGCATGGTGACACAAAACCTGAGCCCAGCTCTGGGACTGACAACTCAATGAAAAGCAAGGTGGGTAAATGAAGCAAGCCCTGAAGCTTGTCAAACCTGGGTGCTGTTGACTGCCTGAAGCACACAGTCCCCAGATGTACGGGACCTCTGCCAGTGTGATGCCTGGACACCAATGTTCACACTCTGGGAACTGTCAGGAGAAAGACTAACTGACATGAACTTTGATGATGGGCACCATGAGAGAAGCAACCTTGGCTGACCAGGTTCCAAACCATTTCAACTGCTAAACCTCGCAGTCAGCACAAAGAAGTATTGAGTCCTGAAAGCTTCGTCTTGGCAAGCAGCAGTTTAACAAAAGGTGTGTCAGCTTGGCCACTCTTACCATGGGTTCTTCCAAATAAAACACGACTGTGGCTGCTGCTAGAACAGGAAAAAATGCCTCATCCCTCTGCACTGAGCCCCCCACAATGGAAGATCACTGAACTGCAAAGGCACGTAGAGTTTCAAAGCTGCAGTTCCTGCATGGCTCTTGTGTGTCCACATTGCAGCTGGTGGTAACACCGAGACATGGCATTGGAAAAAGCCTCAGGTGGAGGTAGAGGTTGGGGCTCTACACAAAACCCTGACCTATGCCACTTTGCCAAAATAAACAGATTTTCCTCACCGCTCCAAGGGGAGAGGGCATCTAAGTTGCATGGATGGGCCCTGCAGCACATCCTGGCTATGTGATGGAGAGTTTAGGACTTCTAGAATCCCATCTTCACCCTCCTCCCCTTAACTCCTACAGCAGGAGGTACAGCACTGCCAGAAATTAGGAGCATTGAGGACACAGGAGGGGCTGCCCTTACTCGCTGCTCCTCTTTGCCTGGTGACACCATGGCCAGCAGCTCAGAGCAGAGATTGCAGGGAAGCTCCTGTGCTGCCAGCCCAGAGATGGTGACCGGGATGGGGACGGGGACAGGGAGCTCTGGTCCTGCAAGGAAAGGGCTCTCGCCAGGCTCAGCACTCACAGGGATCATAAGAGGATCAGGCGTGCTTCGTGAAGATGAGAGCCTCAAAGGATTCATCTCCCAACTCTAGTAAATGTCTGCTGGACCCATATAAACTCTGCTGACTTAGAGATGTGTCCAAGCTCGTTTCCCTTAGCGGTCCCCCTGCTCCCCCACCAGGGAGCAAGAGACAGCCCATTCCCGACAGGCATCTCCAAGAAACTCATGTTCCTGGAAACTCAGGAGTGAGAAGGCGACTCTATTTTTTACAGCAGTAGAGCATATTCTTTCTCTAAGGTCCTTCTGTTAAAAGAACAGCCTATTGTTATGTCTCTATTTGGCAAGAAAGAACCTAAGATTGATCAATGGCTTGGGGTTACTTTTTCCTTAATGACTGCAACTGCTTTGCTCTCACAATGTTTTTTTAGGGATATTGTTTACTCCAGCTTCAGCCCTGCTCAGAACACTTGGAATTCAAATAAACTGCATCGCATTGCATTTTCTGGCAGGCACCCAGTGCAATGAATTTCAAACTAGTGTTTGATTTTGTCAGCTACAAGGCAGAAAGGCATCTCACTAGTCAAGACTAATTCTTCCAGTTGCTACACAGCATGACCTCATGAATTTGCTGCCAGTCACATCGCTGAGGTCACATTATTCCTCAGTAACAGTACCCCAAAACCATGGTAAAGTGCAGATGGTGATCTGCAGAGTTAGGAGACTTTGAACCTGTGGTATTTAATACCTGGAATTAACTGTGGGTGTATCTACCGACATTTGGAAGAAAGATAAAAGATTTTCAACCTTTAGGGTGATTCACAAAGACTTAAAATATTTGGAGTTATTTGTGGTTGCAGATCTTAAACAGATAATTGAAAAAGTGTTGACCAGACATGACTTTTTGTTAATTAGACAAGAAGAACAAATGAACTTTTTTGCGGTCAAGAGATCTTCCCCAAAATACGATCCCCTTCCCTCCCCAAAGAAAATTGATGTTATATATATTTTCAATTCAAGCTTTCCCAAAGACATGCTACATGATGAACATGAAGACAAAGTATCACTCAGACCTATTAAACACTCTGACCCACACACAGCACGGGCTATTTAACATTAGCTTTAAAGGGGGATCCTGGCCAAGGCCTCCTCCCTCCCACTCATTCTGCACACGAGAATTAGCCGGAGCCCCCCCTGGTTCCTCACACGCTTCGAGCAAGTCTCCTGCAGCACTGAGCTGGTTGCGCTTCCCCTTCCTCTTCAGAAAGAGCCCTCCCGCCAAGCAGCCCGATTGCCTAAATCTTCATGTCAGCCTGGAGACTGGAAACAATGCTGCTGTTGCACAAGCCGACCCCCAAAACAGTGAAGGGTTGTGCCTGATTTCTTCATGAATGGTCTTCCTGTCACCAGGGCCATGAGGAAGGCCAGATCCCCACCCCAAGCCCTGGCTGCCGCCCTACAAGAGCCGAGTATTTCTGCTACAGTGCTCAGCAGCAGGCGCTGCTGATACTTGGCTCTTACGACTCGTCGCCCAAAGGTTTCCCTGAACGTGCAGTTACCATCTTCATAGGACCTGTAGGCTCAGACAGATGGCCCGCAAGTGGCATGGCATTGCCCACCTGATCTCACGGGGGGCAGCTGGAAGGGCAGTGTGTCCCCCAGGCGCGGCTGGGGCTGCTGGATGGAGCTGGAAGATGCTACCAACATGCTCCGGCTCTGCCGGGACCTGGGGACCCAGGAACAAAGAGGATGTTCTGCTGAACGTGAGACCACAGCGCTGTGAGGGGCACAGCTCTGCTGCTGCTGTCTCAGGAGAAAGATTTTTCCAACGCATGATGGCTCTGCAGACTTGAAGCACCAGTTCGAAAACACAGCATAGGGCTATCCTGGCAAAGCTCTTCTGTGGTATTTGTGTCATTCAGGGTGTTTTATCCTTCAGTTTTGCATTGATGAAGTTCTTTCTCTGCTTCAGGGACAAGGTACTTTTATTTGAGACACCTGACCTTGGAATGTGGATTATGGACTGTTGGGATCCAGGTGCCACAAAGGGAGATGGAGCTCAGCCTGGCAGAGGAAGAGCTAGTGATGGTTTGAGCACACTGCGGCTGCAGGAGGCACCTCTGAGTCTCAGGGACCTGCATTTCCTTCCCTTTCTATTAGAAATTGCAAGCAGCCTGGAGTCCAAGTAGCCTTTTCAAAAGGTCTTCTCCAATTGCACCCACCTCCCTGTCCTCTCCAGCACTGTTGCTTTGTCCTCCCTCAATTTTCCTTTGCCTAGCCATATTTCCTTCCTTTTTACTTTTCATCCTTCATCCTTCATCTCACCATTTCTCCATACTTATGGTCCTCTTACTCCTTCCTTTCCCCTCCCATACCTTTCTTAGCAGCTAGGTCCAGTCCTCTATTCCAGGGAGAGGAAGTGGAGGGAAGCTGCCAGGCTTTTCTTCTCATTATTACTAATTCCAGCACTCCCTGCTCTTACTCACCCTCTTCCCATCATCACCACTTCATCCAACTCTTCTTCCTGCCCCATCCTGGCATTGCTGTCCCATGATAACTCTTGGATGACCTCCCTTGGACTTTAACTTTCCCTTACATCATTACCTCCCAACCATGCCCTCGCCAACTCTCACCTCCACACTGACGCCCATTTGATTACTTGGCATCTTTCCTCTTTTCCCTTGATTTGCCCTGCAGCTGTGGTCTATGTTTCATACTCACCAAAATGGATCGTGCCTTTACCATGGACTGCTCCTTCGTTGGTCTGCTTGACTACAATATTGATACCTGCTTCAGCACTGCTCTCTGTGTCTGACAGGTCAATACCAGCTTCTTTTAAGGCCCCTCGGTTCTTTTCCTGGGTATTATCTTTCACTTGCTCCCCGCTCTGGTTATGACCGTTTCTATATCTCAGTGTTCTTCATCTTCTGCAGCCTCTCTAAAATGTGTTGTTTCTTCTCACACCATTTCACAGCCCTCCTCCTTTCCAGTTTGGTCCCCTCTTGCACCCACTCCCTTCAGAGCATTATTCTAAATCATTTTCTTAACTCTCTGTTTTTGCCCTCTTGCTTCCTAGCACCCACTGGCTCCACCTCATCAAAGGCTTCTCTTCTCACCTTTCAGACCTTCCCTAGATGACCATTCTCAGCCTCTATCTTCCTTCAGCCTTTGACATTGCCTTGCTTTGTCCCATATAGGCCTTCCACATGTGATAAATTGCTGTGAAGGGCTGGTCTCTGCTTAAGCCTCATCTCTTTAACAAGGCACTCAGGTCTCTCGTTTCTGACCCTGTCTAAGCAGAATGACTCCTCTTCCTTCTGTCCTTCTTTCGTCTACCCCCAGCTTGGAAAATGGAGTTGTACCACGGCCTGTCCACATCGGGACACTCAGAAAAATTAACTGGAATTCATGAAAAGTGTGAAGTGAAACTAGCTTAATAACATCAACCGAGTCATCTTCACTTTGAATGAGAACACCCATGCAGACAGACGGAGACGAGATTTAACTAATTCCATTCGCATTTATACTTACAGTGGCAGTGCCCCATCCAAACAGTACTGCAAGGGGAACTGGCATCAATTTTCTGGCAGGAGAAGAGGCTGCCTGAAGGGAAATCGCTGCTACAAGTAGGATGCAGAACTCAGTATTTCCTCATACTTGGGATACTTGGCACAGAGGTTATGAAAATAAAGGACAATCAACTCTTTTCTAGGGAAGTGGGTACAAAGATAATTTTGATGCAAATTCTTTTCAGAAACCAATTTTCCTCATGAGAATGCTGGCATTTAAATGCATCTTAAGAGCTAAGAAAAATGCTTAATTTGTTCTCAGCTGCCAGATGGGAACACTGCATTTCAGATTTGTCTCAAGAACTTCCTGAGCAAGTGGGTTTGCCGTGTTAACCTCACCCTTAGTTGTGGTTAACTACTGCTACGTGCCAATATTGCTGTGAGTCTATTGATTGCTTTTCTGGATGCAAAAGAGAGGAATGTTTTGGAATATGCAGTGGGACTTCACTGTTAATAACCCATGCATTAATTGAAATGGAGATAAGACTATTGTTTCGAAATAAAATATACAGAAAATGATTTCTCATTTCTTTTTCATGAGAGGACACCGAACAACTCATTCTGATTCAATAGGTCAAATTTTTGGCCACCCTTCTTGGGTTGTGCTATCTTGAGCAAATGGGTTTGTACCATTTATCGCAATGGTGTAAAACTGAAAGAACTGGATCTTCTCTAAGCAATGTTGCCAGCACCTAGGTGGCTAACCAAAGGAATCTGTTGCATTCAACACTGAAGTGATTTCCAATGGGTCCATTACAGCTAAACATTTTTCAAAATGTCTCTAAACTGAGGTGGTGGGAATTTAGCCTTAGGACAAACAGGGGCTAGGAAAACTTCCCACTAGAACTGATCAAAGTCTCTAAAAGGGCAATCAAACATAAAGGCATCATCTTTAGTTCAATGAATCCCTCAGCAGGAAATCACTGCTGGTCGGAGGAGTACTGTAGGGAACAATCACTATACATTTGCTCTATTCTTATTCCCTTCCCTAGGCATCGGCCTTTGGCCATTGCCAAAGACAGGACACTGATCTAGGTGAAACTTTGGTGCAACCCAGAAAAGACATTTCTGTGGCTGTGATGTGAGTTGCCACTACAGAGAGCAGCTGCTCTGGCCACCCAGTTTCAATAGAAAGTTCACACATGGGGGAGGTGTCAGCACCTCATCCCATCCACATCCTCCGGGAAAAGGATCTAAATGAACTTGCACCAAAGATATTTGAACCCAAACTGCATCTTTCTGGCCTGTAAAAGAGGACCATGAACAAGGGCTGTTCCGAGTGAAACACTCCCTGCATTGTGCAGAGCGAGCAGCTATCCTTCCTCCCAAGCTACAGCTGAGGAAAGCTGAGAGAGATGCTATGTTTTTAGTCAAGTACTGTTCAGTACGAAGTCTTAGTCCTGAGCACATCCATAAAGCAGCTAGCCAAAGCTAGCCAGGTTCCAGTTACCTACCTAAACATGACCTAGCATGGCCTGGAGTGGACTTAAGCAACATTGTGTATCTAAGCAGGAAGCACTGAGAAAGCTCCTTTTTACGCAGCCCATTGCTGTGCAGCATCCTAGTAACACGGGTCACTGCAGACACCCTCATCCACCCCCCTTGCTCTGTCACAACCTCACAGAGAATTGATTCAGGTTCAACACCTGAGACATTTGTCCCTGAGGCACTGTGGGGTTGGAGTTCATGCTGTCCAAAAGGCTTCCCGCTACTGCAGTGTAACTATTGCAGTCGACAGGTTAACCCCTGGGTACAGGAGCTCTCTCCACTGCGAGGCAGCGGCGGTTTGAGTGCCAGAGGGAGCCTTCTTGGGACCTCGCATGAGATCGGGATTACCGAGAGGAGCACGGAGCACAGCATTGTGACCCACCACGCAGGAATCAGGCTGATCCGCCTCTGGCCCGCAGATACGCAGGGACCGCGCTCGGTGCCTGCTGGGGCTGGGGCAGAAACATGAGGTGAACGCTCCTCTCTCTCCCGTTCATTAGTTTCCCAGTAATCCTGAAGAGAGATCAGTTGCATCTCCAGGGACACAGTGATTCTCGCTCTTGGTACAAGGATTCTGGACTTTGTTGTGTCTTAGGTGATGATATTTTGGCTTAATTAGATTGTGCTGGGACCAGACAGGCTGGGACCATTAAGACTCCTGAGTTTGAGGTTTTATGGCCTGGGGAGCTGTCGTGCCGATCCAGAAGGATTTCCTCTGCAAAACAGCGAGGAGAGAAGACACATTTCAAGCCCTCAATTTCAAAGGAGTTTGTAAAAATTCTCTTTCAATTCTAGTTCACTTACAAGACATTAAGCCCCACCATCTGGTGAATGGCTAAATTGCAGGAAGAGACAATGCTCTAGGTCAAGTAAAAAAGGTGAAAAATTTTCAAGACAACAGTATTGAAATAGAAAAATGCCCTAACTACGCTTGAAATATTTCAGGAGAATGCACTGATCTTCATCAAAGTGTCAACAAAACAGTTTTAAAAGGCACATATTGTTTTATTTCAGGTGGGTTTATTATGTTGGATTCCATTTTCTTCATTTGGTGTAAACTGTCATACTATAAAATAAACTTTATGTTTCAACTATCCCTAACCAAAACAGTTTGGAATACCTTGTTGCACAAAACCTTTCAGTATTTTGTTTTTTCGTTTTGTTGAAGTGAACGAAAATACACGTTGAAATGTTAAAGTTTCTCTGAGGACAGGGGATGCTCCCCAGGCAACACCCCAGAGCCTTGAAGTTTTGCGTTGCTCATGGCCAACCACTTCTTCTCTTTTCCGCACAACGGAGCAGGTGCAGAGACCAGCAGATATTGCCGACGTGGGGGTTCCTGGCTCGTCGGCAAAGTCTGCATCGCTGACTTCCTCCCTTAGACGCTGTTCAGCAAAGGCATAGAAAATGGAAGCGTGGAGGCCAAACCAGAGTGCCAGGTATGCAGCCGGGGAGCCCTGCCTGCCTCCTCCTCCAGCCGCAGCTTCCCCTTCCCAGGGCGTGCCGGCAGCCAGGAGGTACCAGGGGAAGGTCAAGGGCTGCCAGGGCTGAACCCTCCTGCACCCCACCCACGTAAGAAGGTAAGGGCACAGGGGCGAGGGCACGCTGCTGCTCAGCACAGCCTCCCCTTGCCACTTCGCTCGCCCAAAACTGTACCGCTGGCTTGGAGCCCTGTACGGGGCTGTTTTCAGGGCAGGGAGCTGAGAAGACCCGTGAGCTAACTTTACTCCGCAGGTCTCGGAAAGGGCTCGTGTACATTATTGCTGTCCTTGAGTGGAACATATTAAGTAACAAACTGGTTTCCACAAGAGAAGAAGGATGTCCTAATGCACTGAGGTATCACCTTGGCAGAGCCCACAAAAGACCTGTTATGACACATTACATTTTGCCAGGGCCATAGCACTGACACCTTCTACGCTGTGCTGGTTTTGGCTGGGATAGAGTTAATTTTCTTCACAGTAGCTACTATGGAGCTATGTTTTGGATTTGGGCTGAAAACAGTGTTGATAATACAGGGATGTTTTCGTTATTGCTGAGCAGTGCTTAAACAGAGTCAAGGCCTTTTCTGCTTCTCAAACTGTCCCACCAGCGAGGAGGCTGGGGGTGCACAAGGAGTTGGGAGGGGACACAGCTGGGACAGCTGACCCCAACTGACCAAAGGGATATTCCACACCATATGACATCATGTTCAGTATAGGAAGCTGGTGGAAGAAGAAGGAAGGGGAGGACATTCGGAGTGATGGTGTTTTGTCTTCCCAAGTACCTGTTACACATGATGGAGCCCTGCTTTCCCGGAGATGGCTGAAGACCTGCCTGACAATGGGAAGCAGTGAATGAATTCCTTGTTTTGCTTTGCTTGTGCACGTGGCTTTTGCTTTACCTATTAAACTGTCTTTATCTCAATCCAAGAGTTTTCTCACTTTTACTCTTCCGATTCTCTCACCCATCCCACTGTGAGGGCAGTGGTGCTCAGTCGCTGGCTGGGGTTAAACCACGACATACACTCAGCCACATTGTCAGCTTTCCATTAATAGCACAGTGCCTGAATTCAGCCACAGTATGTGGATGGGCAGCCTGGCAGTGGAGGGCTGGAGGAGAGGTCTCTTAGCTGCCTGTTGGCCGCTGAAGAAGCCAAAAATGGGAGCAGAGTAGGAGGGAGAGAGGGACTGGGGTGATAGTTTTGTGCCACCCATCCAGGGTGCAGCAGAAGCCAGCAGATGCACAGGGATGAGCAGCTCAGGAGACGCCTGGGGTCTGGCCCGGGCCCCACTGCTGGCAGGGTGGGCCCTGGCAGGCCAGCGGTTGTGGGACCTCCCTCTGTGTGCACATCCAGCCCCCCTGTGCAGGGGCTGTCACCCTGCTCCTGCAGTGGGGATCGGGGCTTCCAGCTGCCGTGGTTTTGCAACTCACTTGGTAGTGCCACTGCAACTGGTGGCAGCCCAGCTCGTCACACCTCTGTGCATTAAATCCTGCCCCACCGGTAAATGAGTTCCTGAGCAACTGGGTGGTACGAAGCAGGGACCGCTTGAATGAGGAAAGACACACAGAGAACACTATTGAACCAACAGCTCGAAGTCCACCTAACCAACTACCCAAATAACTTAACCTTGCTATTTTAAGCAGTTTTCTCTCTCTTCTCAGCAGTGGCAGTGAGCACACACAAACCAAAACCAGCCCCATAACCATCAAAGGTCTAGCCACAGGCTGGAGCACAGGATGACTCTAGAAAGATGTGGAAGAGCACGAAGAAATGGGGAGACAGCCCAAGAGGTGGCCATCTCACTCAGGATCTAAACACTGCCAAGTCTTTTGGAAGTACCACAACTAACAAATATTTCAAGGAGGGATTTGAAGCTGAAAATAAGCAGATATGGGTGTTACAGGGTCCTCCTCCAGGTACACATGGCAACAACGGAGAAATCACAATGGTGAGTAGCCTTCCCAGTACAACAATCTCATGATGTTAAATCAACGAGTTTGAAAAGCAGGGTAAAAAGAGAAGGACAAGAGCTGCTGTTGCTTCAGAGTGCTCAAGCTCTTGCGTTGTCTGTGGTGCAGACTCCTGTCTTCTTTGAGTTTTGTTTCTGGCACGTACTTGTTTCTGGCATATCTGACAAGTGGTTGCAGTGTTCTTACAAGAACGCGAGGGGTTTGTTTGTAGGCTCTTCACATCCAGAACACGTCTCCACAGTGTGAAATGATAAACAAAGCAGCATCCTTGGGAAGAGTGTGTTTTCACAAGTTGCAACTTCATAGTGTCTGCAAGACAGATTTTCAAGATGAATCAGTCTTCCTTTGGTTTGAAAGTGAAAGATAGGTACCTGGAGTGTGCCAAGATGAGACTTGGAAGGAGTAGCACTTAAAAATACATTATCCAACTGTTGGCCCAGGCTGTGTATAATACACACGCACATACGCACACAGAGTGTCAGCTCATCGTGAGATTTTTTTACTGCTGCTGCTCCTAAAAGCCCTGAGGCTCTCTGTTCCTATGCCATGAGAGGGAAAATAATAAAACCTAGACAGTTTTGAAGAGCAATTTGGATTTGTTTTTTGGAAGGTGGGAGAAGGGCTGGATCCAGCCACCCCATGGGACACTGGGGCTGGACCATGCAGCCTGTCCTCCATTGCACCATACGGACTGCCATCTGCACTGCCTGGTGCCCAGGGCTAAAAAGGCTTTGTCCTCACCACTCCTCTCCTCCTCATAGTGTGCCCTGTCCCTGCCCTAGAAAATCTACGCCGAGGTAAAAAATTTCCTTCCAGCTAATCAGCTTCAGTCATTTCCCTATTGCTACCTTCCGACTGATCCCCAGAAACAGGCCGTCTTTCCCATGCTGCACCCCACCTACCAGCAGTGTGTGGGGAAGGAGGTGACTCTGTAAAACTGCACTTCACTTGCTGGAGAAGCTGGAAGATGCAGGCAAATGAGTCAGGGTGCTGCAAGGACCTGAAGGATGCTCCTGTGGTCCAGGAAATGACACGGCCCCGAGGGACTGGCTTACACGCAAGCAGATGCTGTGTGATGCTATAGATACTGAGCCTAGTATGGAGTACGAACTGCACTCCTGGGGGCCTGACTGCAGGATTTGGGTTGATCTCCAGGGGCACCACAAGCACAAAAAGCAATTAGAGCTGTACACCATTCATCCAGTTACGTTTCCCAAAAGAAGCCAGCCCTCTGCATCCCGGCACGGGCACCCACAGCTGGCAAAGCGCCTGGCCTTCCTCCCCTTGCAGCCGTGCTCCCTGCCGGCGAGGCAGCCGCCAGTGCCCGGTGCAGCGAGGGAGGCAGGTGCCGGCGGGAAGCAGCGCATCAGCGGGTGACTACGGGCTGCAGCGCATCATGTCAGTGCCCGACCTTGCAACGGGCATGTGGGTTTAACACCGCCTGGACCCTGGCACCACGGAAAAAGCTGCTCGGAGTTACTGCTCCCCGTATAGACTGCTTTTATAAACTCCATGGACGGCATTTTGCTGTTTACTCTAGCCACAGCGACTGGGGGGGAGAATTCAGTTCTGGAAGGTCTCCAGCCCGGGTCTGTGGTTCTCATCCATGTGTATTTCAAAATGTGTATATATAGAATTAATTTGGAGCTGCAGTCTTCCCCAAATTATTTCTCTGGACAGCTGACACAAGCCAGTTGCTCGCTGACAGCCCAAAGTAGAGCAATTATTCATAGGCTAATGGGCTTTGCCAAAATAAGATCATTTTTTTCTCCTCAAACATCATTAAAAGAAGGAAACTGAGGTATCAGCACCAGGAAGAAGTGTTGCATGGCTGGGATGTCAAGCACTAGCAAAATAGTGCTATTGCTGTGGGTGCTATGCCACAGAGTAACCGGCTGCTTACAGGGGAAAAATGGGATGAAAGGGACAGACAGAAGACTGAGCAAGAAGGAGGATGCAGTGCTCTGCACTGAGGCCACACCAAGGCCAACAGTCAAGCTCAGCTCTGACCTCTCGCTCGGAGTCCGGCTGACATCAGGGATACAGTGCTTAAAAGTGATACGTGAAGGAGGTCACAGAGAAGCCTGGAATTCATTAGTTTCCCAGTTTGGGGGGAAATAGTGACACTCTGGCTCTGCTCCCTGGGAATTCAGCTGCAATGCTGCCTCCACGAACGCAGCAGCAAGAGACTCCTTTCTTTAATCCCTCTGTGCACTAAAAGATGGACAGGACACAACTATCTCTGATTAAACCCTGGCAGGTAACAAAAGAAAACCTGTAAACAGACCTGCAGGATTACATGAGGATAGTCTCCAAACCAAGCAGAAAACTGGAAAAAACCCAGTTACTCCTTCAATTCACCCTACGCACCCCATGGTAGCTCAGCGGGAGGCAAGTCAGAAAGGGCTCAACCAGCAGGGAAAAGGAACAGGCCACCAAAGGCTGTAGCTGCCCTCTGAGGTGTGAATCCCTTCCCAACGATTACAAAGATTTACAGGGTCGACCACTGGCTTTCAGGTGCCTCAGGTGGGTGTCTGTGGCTTGGTGGGGTAAGCCGAGTGCTGGCGGGGCACGTGGGAGCAGCAGGGGTGCGGTGTGCCCTCGGAAACATCCCACGGCACCCCTGCCCCATCCCGCAGAGGCACAGGCAGCCCACAGATCCACCTCGCCTGGCAAACAACAAAAATGGCACATTCTGGTTGTAACCCACAGATCCACCTCGCCTGGCAAACAACAAAAATGGCACATTCTGGTTGTGACCAGCAGCTACTGCTTTCCTAAGAAAAACTCCTTATATGACCCACCAAACACCCCCAGAAACACCCAGATGAAGCTGTGACATAGATGAAGGGAAGTATTTCTTCATGGGTATGTAACCCCGGGCCCATTGAGCCATCTTCTCACCTATCCACCAGGGAGAAATGGGAGATGCCTGTAAGCAAGGATTGCCCTGCTGTCTTGGCTGCCATCCCCTGCATCTTCGGGACCCAGTCACGGAGCCCTCGTAAATTCTCTGCAACCCTTTGCTCACGGGTCTGCCGAGGCACTCTCATCCTTCAGCAGGAGAGGCTTATCCTCAATTACTGCAGTTGGTTTCCTAAATGGCTCACACCAAAGATGTGAGTTATGGCAAGGGAAATCAGTTTGAACTTGCAGCACACTGTAGTTGATGAATTTGTGGCAGCTGCCTGAGCGGTTTTTCTCCCATGTTTTTTTTTCCTGCCGTGCCCCAGTGATGCAGGGAAAGTGCCTCCAAGGAAAGAAGCAGAAGACATTTTATTTGACACTGAAGTAAGGATATGCAATGGGCACTAGTTAAAGAGCAGCTGATGTGTCCCCACAATTAATTTACTGCAAGTAACTTGTTCCTGAGTCCTTATCTTCAGTTTAAGATATCTTTATTGCAGGAAAAGAGCATCCCCACAGAGTGATAGCCAGGAAAAGACATTTTACTTTGCATTCACACCCTCCCTTATTTTTTTTGTGTAGACAAATCCTGAAGTTCTCCGCTCAGCTTTGCCAAGAAAAATGCTCTGTTCCTGGTTCACGATGTTAGCTTTTCTGGTAGTGTCCTTGGAGAAATGGGGAGGGGGGGAGATAAGCTTCCAGCAAAAGGCTTATAGCTAACTGCCATATGGGCAGCATGAGAGATGAAATCTCTTCCTCTGAGAGTTATTAAGCACTGCAGTCCCTCAACCCTACTGCCCCTCACCTCCTCATCTCCTAGTAAACATATTTCATGCCCAAAAGATAGTGCCTTAACACAGTCCTCATACATGGCTGACTCCAGCCCACTTTCTCCCTGCTGGTGCTGGCAGTCTCACTGGTGAGGTGCAAGTGCTGGGGAGTGATGCTTCACTTTGTTTTCAGAGTTTTCAGTTTGACTTTTCTGTGCCTCATCTGCACCGTGCTCCATATCTGAGAAGGAAAAAGCAGCTCGGAGTGATACTCTTGGCAGGATGAGGCCCATGTTCTGGAGCTCTCAGCCACAAGATTTTGGTATGAAGTTCATGCAGCTGTAAAGAGATGTCCCTGGCCCTTATTCCATCAGCTTTCCTAGAGGACCTTCTTTTCCACTGGGTTTCACATATGCATTTCTTCTGAATAGATTGCAGGCCCTACTGGGGCTTCTCCCTTGCTCGCAAAGCACCTAGCAGGGTACAAGACTTCATCAGCAGAGGTGAGAAGTCAACTAAAGGCCTGATCCAAAGAGATGCTGAGTACTTGAAGCTCTCTCTGTGACTCAATGGGAAGCTCCAGCTAAGATGGCAAAAGCTGGATAAGATCCAGGTCTGGATGACTAATAGACCGAATATCCAAGTGCCCTGCTCGGGTTGCTAAATCCTAGCCTGCAAGTGAGCAAAGCCTCGTAGGGCCAGCCTGTGGCCCTGCACTGCCCCAAGTCTTGACTTTCCACCAAGACAGTCATCCGATGCTGCTGCTGAGATCCCATAGGCCTGGTTGCTTTCTGTGGCTTGCTTGATGAGCCTATGGATCATCTCTTTCCCTTAAAGCCTCATCATAAACAAGCAGTCAAAATACTGGGAATAAAATCACAAAGCAGAGCGTTGGGGGAGCTGTCTGCCAAAGCGCTCGCTCACTCCAGCTTCCCAGGGTCACCCCAGGACAGCTGCAGTTAGCTCTGCAGTGCAACAAGTTAAATTGCTCACAGATTTGTCTGCAAATAGCTGCTTCAGAACCGACTTCTTAGAAGGAAAACATTCTAACAAGCAATGAAAAGCAGCATATAGCTCTTTAAACGACGCTTGTATGAAGGCCTGTTGCAGCTCCTTAGCAAAGTCCCAAAGCTCTGGTGTGGGCGCAAGCCACTTTCCCGGCCTGTGGATGGGTCTGTCACAGTCTCAGGACAGCCCATGGAGGCCCTGCTCAACCAAGTCTGACCCAGTGATACCTTGCAGAGTCCAGCCCCACGCTTTGAAAGGTGCCCCAAAGGCACTGTCGAGCAGTTGTAGGTGAAGCAGTGAGCTTAGCCATTCTCGTTACGGTCATCTCTCTTAAACCAACACAAACAGTAGTCCAATAATGCCAAAGACACCCTCAACCTTTTAATATATGAAGTACTGAATCTGCATGCATGTCACTCAAGATGCCCAAGCGGGAAGTGATTTATACTAGTAGTACTGTCAGCAGTAAACAGAAAACACAAGCATTTACTGTTCTCCATTCATAAACATCATACATTCGTTTTTTCAATATTTATTTATACCAAATAGGACATAAAATACAAATGCTGCAAAGTTCAGAACATCCTGCACCAGCCTCAGCTCAGCCCAAGCACTAACCATCAGCCTTATCTGCAATCACAAGTGTGTGTCAGGAAATCACGATATCGTGCTAAGATAGCAGAAAAGAGCTCAGTTTGGTTTTCACCAGACTGTTGCTTTACAGACATACCAGAAAGAGGAAAGGAATACTAAAGAAACATGTTTCCCTCTAGTTCTCATGGTGTTTGCTACTGCATAGATTGAATAAGAGCTTTCAGACACTTACTAATGTGAAGACTATTTTTGCAAAAGTAAGAGGCAAGGAGGAGTGGGTGCTACATATTCTTACATCCTTGATCTTTTTTAACTTGTTTGATGAGTATCACGCTATGGTTGTTCTTCAAAATGGAGATCAATGTAACAGCTAAAGGCCTGAATGTTTTACATGCAATGTTGTCTTGGCAGTGATACAGCTGAAGGACAGTTGAAGGACAGCTGTGCCCTTCAACACAATCCATGAAAGCCTGTTTTTTTTACAGTTAAAAAGTAATACTGTCACGTGCCCTGCACTGGAAAGACATGAGGGAGACATTGAGAGCACTCCCATAATCTTAGGAACTGCTTTGATCCTTTCTAGAGCAAAATGAAGTACTCTCTATTTTGCTCAGCTTGAAAGGTACCAACTACAATACTTTGATAGATCAGACTTTTCTCCACTCACATTAGAATCATAAAATGGTTTCGGTTGGAAGGGACCTTTAAAGGCCATCTAGTCCAACCCCCCTGCAATGAGCAGGGACATCCTCAACTAGATCAGGTTGCCCAGAGCCCCGTCCAGCCTGACCTGGAATGTTTCCAGGGATGGGGCATCTACCACCTCTCTGGGCAACCTGTTCCAGTGCTTCACCACCCTCATTGTGAAAAATTTCTTCCTTATATCTACTCTGAATCTCCTCTCCTTTAGTTTAAAACCATTGCCCCTTGTCCTATCACAACAGGCCCTGCTAAAAAGTCTGTCCCCATCTTTCTTATAAGCCCCCTTTAGTTTCTCTTCCCCCATAAACATGGACTGGCACAGGGTGAAAGAGCTTGCTCTATTTTCTTCCATGACTTTTCATTCCAGTTAGTAAGACAGTCACTATTAAAGTCACCATTTTCCTAATGTTTCTTGTTCCTTCAGGAAATTTTATCAGAATAATAACGTTAAGATGAATATTTAAACACTGGGTCCACTGGAAAAGGTAGTATGTGAAGAAATATGCTTCAAATTTAACTAATTTTAACTATGTCCTGAACATGACATTGGAAGTTCACTGTTTGTTCTTGGAAAACTACATTTAACAAAAACATTCCGTCTCCTCTAAATATCCTTTGGCTTCTCCATTAATTCTGTAGCTCAGACAGTAAACAAAATAATAATTTTTTAGTTTGTGACACGTACTAAAAATTTGAGGATGAAACGTAGCTGCTGATACATGATGGGAAAATTGCTAGGCTGGTAAATATTAGGATTAATTTCCCTTTTAAAAAACTAGAAAGCAGGTGTGGTTTTTTTAATGTTTTATTAAAAGAACAATACTTAGGTTCTACTTAAACATGAGGAAATGCAAGACTTGGCTGCCTGCGCCGCCTGACGTCTGCCCTGCTGTGCATTGTGATCGATGTTTAATTATAGCGGTCTGATTCTTCAGGCTTTCTGCATGTGTGCTTAGTTATGCGTGTACCCACTTACACAGCAGCCTGCAGGTTACTACTCCATAGTTTCTGCACAGATTGTAGTAACTTCTGGCTCAGAATATAAAACATGTTAGGTTTTCTTCCTTAGCAAAAACAACTTAAAGCCATTTTTGCATCCAATCTGTCTGCCCACAGCAGTTCACTACTCAGTTACGCCAGTGCCGTGTGTGGTCAAGCTATAAACCTGATGAGAGAAGTGAGACATTAAACGTAACCTCATGACTTTGTAGGATGTTTATGAATCCTAACTTCGTGAGTTTAATCTTAACACCTTTTCAGCAATGTGATTTACATTGCAGCCCCGCAAACACCGCTATCAGCATTACCCAAGAGGCATCAGACTGTGAAGAGCTTCTAAGCCAGCTGTGCCACAGAAGGAAAACATGGGGCAACTATGCCTCGCTTGAACCTGAGTAAATGCTGTTGTAATTTACCTGTTTAAAAATTCTAATTTCACACAAATCACCTCAAAATGGAATTTTTTTTCTTTGCAACTTACATGGTTTGACCTGTCATTCATGCATGATCAGAGTATCAATTCCTTGGACCAAATTTCTTTCTCACGAAAACCAAGGAGTCTGAGTAGACATATCTGAGGTAGACTATTCCAGCTGTTTGAGGTGGGGTTCCAAATAAATTCCAGTTATGAACTATTTGTGGCAGAGACTGTTCTGGTATGTGTTAACGAGGGGAGAAAAATGTCTAGCGTATTTTGTGTGCTACTGCAATAAAAAGTAATTATCAAGCCTGCATGAAAATGAGAAAGCAAAGGGTTACAGTTCTGAACCCAAGAAAAACATTATTATAGTTGTATTTTTAGAGCAGTCAGAATCATTCAGGTATGTCAGCATCCTGACACATTTCTCCATGATAGCATAGACTGATGGCTCAGTTTCAAAGGGCACCAAAAAATATAGTGTACTGTATTATATTCGTAGGGTTTTTGTCAAATCAAATCTGATTGAAATTAACAAAAAAGAATATAGAAGGAGAATGGCAAATAGACAAGGAATAAGGGAACGTTAATGGAATTTTCAAACAAGGATGTCTTAACTTACTGAAATGTGCCACAGTTTGATCCATGTTAAATGCATTTAAGTTCTTTTGGGCAATAAAGTTAGTCTCAGGGCAGTGGAAAGCGTGCATTTTAATAAGTCACAAGAGCATAGATTTATGAATGTATTATAACAATAATACTAAAACAAAATATTGCATGGTTAAATTTTAACGACCAAGAAACAACTAAAAAAGTTGTAAATGCACATTTAAGTCCCCTTTGTGTATTATGAAACGGAATAGGTCTTTTGCCTTTTTTTTTCATTTTGTTTTAGAAAATCTATGGAATTAGTGGTGCAACACCACAGAACCAACAGAGCTCTGACTGATGATTCGGAAACCAGTGATGTTTAAAATAGCTCAGCTTTAAAAAGGAATTATCTGATGTGCTGAAGTAAAATCCTGATGCTAAAACAAGACTACGAATGTTATCAGCCATGAATGTTTAATATATGCGAATGATCCTAAAAAACAACTGAGTTTTATGCTGAATACAACTAAAGTGAAAGAAGCAGCCCAGATTTTACAGTTTGCAGAAAATAACTCACTAGTGCAATTGTTTCACTATGCAAATGTTAACTAATGTACTGCTATCATTCTCATAAATGAGAAAATAAAAAAATGAAGGTATTCAGAACTATAGAGCTAAGGTATTGTGCTAGGGCTCCCATACTGCTCTGTTCACCTATGGTGAATAAAAGGTATATGTTTTGAACCTTAGAACTATCCCGTTGGAAAAAGCTACGTATTTCTGCCTATTGGAAAGTTTTAGCAATGTTTTGAAGTATCCATCTATTTTTTCAAAGGAACTTTGCAAGACAGCATGCAATTCTGTTAGTTATCTGTGCCTTCAGTTGAATAGCAGCATCATTTGCTGCCCTCTGGTGCAGCAAAAAAAGAAAAAATCACTTATAATGAAAAGTAACTGGAATATAGAAATTGAGTAAAGTGCCAAGATTTCTTAATTTATAAAGTAATTATTAATCCTCACACTTATGCTACCTGGTGTAAAAGACAGCCACATTACCAAGAGAATGGTAACAAACAATTAAAAATGAAGGTGGTAGTGCACTTCTATGGTAATATTTTCTGGATTAAGTATATCCCATTTATAAGTAAAATAAGCCATCTTCGCATGAAGATAAAAATGGCTTGATCTTTCAGTCAGGATAGAGGCACCCCAGTGGGATGGGTAACTAACTCTACTCTTAGGATGCTCTACCCTTTCCAATACTAAAATGTAAAAGAGCTCACTGCCTTCATTGGTTTTAAAAATGCTTTGGGATTTAGGAAAAATGCCATGGTCCAGAAACACACTCTTCAGTGTCTCCCAATTCTCTTCAAGTTTGTCATGAATTCTTAGGAATTCTAACTTCCCTTTGGTTTTCTCTATTTCTTAAGAAAGTGTTTGTAATGTTTCACAATCATTACTTAGTACGGACACTCTAAAACCCATTTTCAACCACGCTAAAACAGAGGCACGTGCTTAATGGAGATTTGAGCGAGTATACCCAGCAGAACCAGCAAGTTCTCACCACCTAACTCTGACTTGTCCCTGAAGGCTGTTTGGTCTTTATAACGAAGAGCTGGCCTTCAAGGGGGCATTCATCTTTACTTGCGTGTCATTTATTTGTTGCTCACGTTTTAAAATGTATTGATATTGAGAATATCCATGGATAGAACTAATTGTTAGCAGTTTATACTCAAAAAAATCTGCTTTGAAATATTTTTTCAGTTCTAATTTATGCAGGAGTAGATTAAAAGTTGCATCGTTTGTTTGTCCTTCCATGTAGGAGAATTGAGACTTCTCGTGACAAAACATTGCAAGTTCAGTTTCGAACCCATTACAAAAGCATCTGTATTCTCAGCCCATCTCTTCCAGTTCCCACGTCCCAGCACTGAGGCTCAAGCTCCTTTGCCATCCGTGATTAACCACAGTATCGCTGCCTGTTGCACACATCAACTGCGTGTTGGCTGCGAGCAGACGAGACACCTTATGGAACTACTTGCGGGGCGATACAATAACCTAACTGATGCTTCTGTTCTTTTTTATCTCTGGGCAGAGTAGCTACGGCATAGGCAAGGCAAGAGAAACAGGAACAGCAGTTTTCCTAGTGGGACTCTCCCATGCCACCCTTCTTCACGAAGCACGCTGCCTGTTTGTACAGGGAAATGGAAAGTTTCTAAGATTTGGTCACAGAACAGACTTATTAAGAGTAACAGGAAACTCGATTTAAATACAAATTTTGCTCAATTTTTGCAAGACTGCATTGCATGCCTACTAGTAAGTGCCTGAACTCAGTTAAAGAAAATCTCTCAGCCACCTTCCTCAGTATGTGAGGAAGAGATTCTCTTCAAATTACCTGCACCAGCTTGCATGAAAAGTGCAAACCAGGAGTTTTCTAAAAATCCCCCTCACTTATTGGAAATTGCAGTAGTTCCCCACAAAACTTGCAGGTAAAATTTATTTGGGACCATTTCACCCTTGCCCTCATCTCAGTATGTGCAACAAAATTGGAAAAATGCGATCTTTGAATTCTTCAGAAGATGGATGTACTGACTTGAACGTGGCCTTAGGAGCTTGCATGCTTTTTCTTACTGTATTACAGTATTATGAATAGCTTAGTTTTCTAAGACTCAATAAAGAGTGTGAGAAGTTTATCATTCAAAAGTTTTGAGATCACCGATTTAAGAAAACAATCATTGCTAAGTTTGCATACAGTCTTAAAAGGATCAGAAAACATTTGACTTTTCCTCGCCAATGTAAAAAACGAACAAACAAAAAACCCACCCACTGTTACAATGCTCCATGTCAGAAATGAGAGCACTTAATTTCTCCAAGCAATATATTTCTTAAGTTTTATTCTGAGGTCTTCCCGTTCATTAGAACTCAAAATTTATTTTCACTATGACAAGTGAACAGAAAGCCTATTTTAAGTGACAAATGAAAAATCAACATCAGTTCAGTTTGTAGTCTGATCTAAGACTGTGTCACCTCAAGGCATTTTACTTCAAAGTAGTAGTAACTCTTGTGTTCCTCTTGGAAAGGAAAGAGAAATTTGGAGAAGTCATCTGGCAAAATGGTTTAGCTTTTCGCAAGCCTCTGCATCGCCTATTCCATATTAACAGCATCTAACCCCTCGTTAATACACTTATTTAGTGTAATGTAGAAAAAAATGTAATCACTAGATGATTAGAAAGCGTTAAAAAAAAAAAAAAAAAAAAAGACAGACCGAAGTTGGATCAGAGAGAATCAAGGTTTGGAAAATCCAAAGTACAGGTGAAAGGAAGGTGAAGCAAGAAAATGGTATTTAAAGAAAAGCCATTTTGGAGTTTTAAAGCACTAGAGCAATTGACTTGTGCCATATCACAGATCAGCCCAGACAATAAATGCTAACAACAAATCAAACCCTCGGAGTGTGAACAAGCTTCCTCTGTCTCCTCAAGAGTTTTGGTAAGAAAGCACCAATCAGCCCAGCTGGGAAAATGCTATCTGTAAAGTATGAGAGACTTGCACCTCGGATGGTTGTATCAAAATGCTTAATACTGAGCAATCAGCACCCCTTTTAGAACAAAGGGCTCTTATTAGCAGATTACCAAACAAAACATTGGAAATGCCCAAAAGTTTTATTATTTTCCATTTTAAAAAATCGAACGATTGTACAGTTAAGAGTCGAAGCTGTCCAAGAAGCAGGCATTTTACAAGACTTCTCCCTGTCAGAGTCCTTCGAGGGAACAGCACACGAAGAAAGCGGAGGGACCACGAAGACGAGACGCCAACGCTCCCCGTGCTCGCTGGGGCAGCTCCTTGGACCTTCCCGCGGGCGCAACGGCAGCCCAGCGGTGCCGGGCTCGCTCTCGGTCTCGGTCTCGGCTGGCAGGCAGGCGACCTCAGCGGAGCCCAGCCGGGCCGCCACCGCGCCCCGCACGGAGGGACGGCCTCTGCGCTGCCGCCGCTCGCTCCGGCCAACCCGCCCCTACGGCACACCGCCCCGGGGCCGGGGCCGGGGCCGGGGCCGGGACCCGGGCGGGGCGGGCTAGGACTCGTCGGGCTTGTCGGCGGGCGGCCCGCAGGGCTGCAGCATCTTCTCCATGAGGTTGAAGCGGACGCGCGCCTTGCTCTCGTTCTCGGCGATGGCGAAGTAGTTGAGCAGGTCGAAGTGGCCCATGTAGGAGCAGTACGAGTCCCGGTGCTGGTTCACCAGCCACTCCCACTTGGTGGTGTCGGCGTGGCCCGTCCCGATGTACTTGGACTGCAGGTGCTCCAGCTGGCTGTGGATGGTGTAGCGGTCCGTCATGGCGGCTGCGGCGGCGCGGGCGGCCCGGGCGCTGCGGGGAGGCGCTGCGCGAAATGGCGAGCGGAAGTGACGTGTCCTCACGCCAGGAGCCTTTTCCGCCTCTCTGGCCGGAGCGGAACAGCTATTCTGGCAGCCCGGCGCTCGGCCGGCACCGGTTATTCACGGCTCCGCGCCTCGCTTTCAACGGAACTTAAAAAAACCCTCCAGGATGTCCGTGCGTTCCTGCTGCGGTGCACGATGGGAGCGCGCCCGCCAGCGGGACAGCACGCATGCGCGTCCGGAAGGGCATGACGGGAGTTGTAGTCTTCGCCCCGCCCGTGCCGGGCACTGGGGGTGCCGGCCCGCCCCCGGCCCTGCGGCCCGGCCCCTCTGCGGCCCGGCTCGGCGCGCAGGCGGCCCGCCACGGCAGCTGTCCCTGCCCGGGGGGCGAGGGGGGCTGCGGGGCGGGCCCTGGCATCATTAAATATTACTATAATCTGTAACAAAATCATTTACTACTGGTCCAATTACTTTAATTGACTAATCCAAGAGTAAGCGAAACGACAGAGCCAACTCCAGGCCGGCGGCTATAACACGTCGCTGTTTTAAAGCTGGGGCTTGAGGATTAGCGGCTAGTTCGGGATCTCGTATTCTCAAGACAGGTACAAGGCTGAGCCTCGAGTTAAGCCTGATGCTTAACTCGGCCTCACGCCTCAAGTTAATTTGTAAAGCAAAGACGCGGCTTTGATGTTGCAGCTACTGCTTAATTCACCTGAGAATCCAAGGGGCACGCACGATCACATCTGGCTACAAAATACCTAGGTAACGGGTCACGGGGAACAACATCAGGAAGTCTCCGTTTGCCAGGAGACTTCAGAAAACAGGAAAGCAAAACCCTGGGGCTCGTGCGTCAGGGCACAGCTTATACCCGCTCCTAACACTGTCTCCCTATGAACTGCATCTCAGTTTTGCTTCCTAACCAGTGACGCGGGAAATCTGGCTCTGAAGAAAGAAAAAGCTACCAGAAAAAACAGCCAGGAGGTGCCAAGAGCAACCCAAACCTCTCCTTTTCATTAGCCCTTTGCTTGGCTAGAGGGCAACGCAGCACTTTCTGTGGTAGCTCTCGTGCACGAAGCCCATAACGAGAAAGGCTGAAGAAGTGCACAGCATCTGCAGGCCCTCCCAAAATAAGTAGTTTGGTAAGGTTAGTTCTGTTACCTGCAGCTGAGGAAAAGTACTGAGGTCCCATCCCTGTTCCTTTGTAAGGTGCAGAGCTCTTAGTTACTTTTCCCCAGGCGGGCTTTGCAGCTGAGCAGGGTCAAGGGATTTAAGCCAAAATTAAGTATTACTGTTGAAAAAGATTTTTTGACAGCGCAGGTAGTATTTTACGTGAATGTTAAAAACTCACAAGCAGATATAAAAACCACAGAAATTATAAATTGCATTGCCTATCTTCTTTGGTCAAAGCGGAGCTTGAAATAAATTTTACCGTCCACCAAGTAAGTAGTCTTTCTTCTCCATCTCTCTTCAAGAGCTTACATAATGTTACATTTAAAATGCATGAAATGATTCATGCTTTCATATGATAGTAGTATTTTTAATTACTTGTTTTAAAATAGGAAAGACACATTTTCAGAAATTTTCCAATAGGACACTGAGCTATTTCTTCCTGTCGTTGTAAAGGCCCTACAGTCAAAAGAAATCCACAGGAAAGTTCAGTGAAAACCCAGATGATTCCAAGCCCCTTATTTAAAAGTGAGCATCTTATAAAACCAAGGCCACAGAAAGCAATGTCAAAACAACGTCCTGAACTGTTCTTACCCTTTAGTGCAAAGAACTAAGCGAGGACTATAATTTTTATTATTATTATTATTTTTACAAGGATCTGTTGAGTCATTGCTATCAAGGCTTACTTAGCAGGAAGCAGTTTTACCCACCTGGATACAGCAATTGCATTCTGTGGTTGCTTCCAGAGACACTAAGAGAGAAAAAACAAACAAGCAAGCACGCAACTCCTCAGGAGTTTCTATATATGCTGGTACATAGAAAGACAAAGAAAGACATATTCTGAACATGGGAAAGCTTTCGTTTCTTTTTAAAATGGTATATTTATAAAGAGCGGGACAGTATGAAGGACGCTAACTTTTGATAGATGATCAGTGCCAACACAGTGACATGTAGGGCTGATCTCAGAGCTGTTTTGACATTATCATCATGGAAACTCTAAGCCAGGAGATGTATTGATTAAAATAATCAATCAGTCTTTGGAACAGACAAGATGCCCAGAAGCTTATCCAGCTGTTGCAGTTGTTGCAGGAGTTTCTAGGAGTAATAGCTGCATTAAACCAAACAGGTGGTAGAGTTCTAGTTCAAAAAAACCACCCTGAAAGGAAAGTGTAAACCTGAAACTTTCAGCAAGCTGGATAGTGGGCCAGATTAAAACACTGCATTCAGGTGTGGGAAAATATGTACCAAAACTTCACTCTATATTGGCTTTGATCAAAAACTCCTCTGAGAGTACCAGACAAGCTTACCAATACTAGGAAAAAAAAAAGGTAGTAAAATTACCAGCCAACAGGCAAGTAACAAATATTTACAAGTAATTACCTAACTTCAAGTTTTACATAAAAAATACAAAGTTTCAGCTGCTAGCTTTGAAGAATTACATTCAATTATATTCACTTTATCTCCATTTCTTCTTCCACGCAAAAATAAAATCTGTTGTTGGGCCTTGTTTTTCTTGTGAGATGCCTGTACTTTGGCACTTTCATTTCAAGTTTAGGAGTACCAAGTGACTGGGGGGAGGGAGAGGATATAAGTATGCATGCGTGCATAAGTGTAGATTTTATAGAGAGAGAACTATGGCTGAGTGGTCGTACGCTTCTGCGATTAGGATTCCTGAGTAATTTAGCGTTCTAGGATATGTTGTACTGAATACTATGAAATATAATTATCAAAACATTTTATATTTGTCTTGGTCTCTGAAGTCATGCTATTAAATAATTAGTGTCCGAAACAACCGATGTCGTTATGGAAGTCACAGGGATGCGTTGATTTAAGCGCTGAAATCATCCGTTCGGAGAGTAAAGCCGTGTCACGTCGAGCCCGGCCTCAAATGGCGGCGACCCCAGGCGCGTGCCATGAGCGGCCGCGGCCACTGGATGTCAGGGTCGGACCTGCACAAGCTCCTCTGCCACCAGCCGGGAGCTGGTTGCCCCTCCGAAACGAAGAGGGTAGAGGAGGCCGCTGGACCAAGCAAGAGTGAGTGACAGTGGCTGTCCACTGCGCGATATAACCGAGTT
This sequence comes from Phoenicopterus ruber ruber, assembly GCA_009819775.1. Classification (NCBI taxonomy): domain Eukaryota; kingdom Metazoa; phylum Chordata; class Aves; order Phoenicopteriformes; family Phoenicopteridae; genus Phoenicopterus; species Phoenicopterus ruber. The sequence goes on from CM020217.1 coordinate 53,393,132, forward strand.
TTCACATTTCCTACTGACTCTTCGGGGTGGAAGAGCGAAGGCATAAATACCCCACAAACAAGGGGGTGCGACGATTTTAACGGATAAACCCAACACACACCCGGGAAGATGATTAAATGGAGAGGGGTGCCGTATTTTTTTTTCAGAAATCCCTCTATTCTTCACTATATTGATTTATCCTACAAATACAATTTCAGAGCAAGGAAAAAAATGTTTGAGATTGCACTAGCCTGGAAAGAATGGTGCTAGAAATTAAAAAATTATTAAGAAATTAATGTCTTTATGTGGGAAATGACTTTTTTTGTGAAAAGTATGCTTTTTCTTTAGAAATATATTGCTTCTGCTGTAACAGTGTTCTTAAATCATTATTTGCAGAGGTCGCATTACCACTTAACATTTTTAGTAGGCTGCAAAAATTACTTTTCTTTAATTGCATGTTCTTTTTCTTTTCTCAGATTTCCTGTGTCATCACATACACTGCGAAAGCCTTTTTGTAATGTATGCGGTTTCTCCAGTTCTGTTATAGCCTACCAACATTAACAGCCTCAGGAAGCCCTTACTTTGCCCTGTAACAGGTGAAAGATCTTTTTACTGCTTTTCTCAGAGGTCCTGTGAAAAACACTTTTCATAAGCAACTATCTTCCTCCAACTTGTTTTGCGTAAGCTTCTCTCACTTCTTTTCCTTGCAGTCAGAACTGTGATTTTGCTCCAGTGTAAGAATATGCCTTAATACTGCAACTGCCTGCAGCCTTTGGGGCTGCTTCTGAGACAGAGGAAATACAGTCTCTGCAAGCATGTTTTAAACACTCTTCTCTAGACCGACTGCTAGAAACTATGTTTTGCTACTGCTTTGACTTTATAGAGTGTAAATACCCAAATATCTGAAAGTTTCTTTCAGGGTTGTGCCGCTGATCCTTTGCCAAAGCTGGAATAAGAACGTGGAATAAAAAATAGGAAAAGAAACAGTACTGTGTGTCCTACCATTGAAAGCATACACTTCAAGCTGCTGTGTATCCATGTTCCTATCTGGAAAAGGGAATCATATCATTTTAAATCAGACTGGAACTGAAGAAATTCACTGCTGAAAAATTATCTTGGCCTGAGGTACAGGACAGGCATCATTTAGTATCAGGCAGTGCCATGCTTAGGCTTTGATATCTCATGGTGTGTCAAAACTTAAGACAGGAGGCTGGTGTACTGAGTGATTTGCAGCTTGCTGGAAATGAAGTGTTGGATTGAAAATCATGAACGCTTTTTAATGTTAGTTTCAAAATTTTTAGGATATTTTTGTTTTGTTTTCATTGCATCATATGCCACCAGAGTTATGCACTAAGCTTGATTAAAACTCCCTAAAGCATTTCTAAAATAATGTCCTCTAGAGCACACTATTGTTGCATGAGGGCAGAGTGAAAACCTAAAGGTCCTGATCAGGTTACTTGCCCTGTGTTAGACGCTTCTCTGTCAAACTGAGTAGATGTATGACCTGCAGTAATGGTCCCTTGCCTAGGAGCAGCTTATGGAGCACAAAGGTTCGGTCTAGCAGCTTCACACTCCATCGCTTGCTTGTGAATATTACAATGACGCACCACTCCTTCTTCTGTATACGTTTGAATAACAGCTACGTGCCTTAGGTGTGCACCACAATTTAATTAGCTTAATTTAGATGCCATTGAGAATTTCCTAGCGTGGTGTAGGAGCACCCTAAGAGTAGAGCCACAGTAAGGGTCACTAGCACAGCGCTTACAGATGAGACTCTGAAATAATGTGATCAGAGAAATGTGGTGCAGAGGGAGAAGACGGAGCACCTCTACCAAGAGCACAGCAGAGGTCTGCGAGAGGCAGCTCTCACTTGCTGTTTAGAAAGAAGTTCTCTATTCCAAAGCCAGCACTTTGAAAATAAAAGTCCCTCCACTAATGTGATTAGTTACTGCTTCAGGCTAAAAATAGAGCTAACAATAGTCTGCTAGGTGAATTGAAATTGCTTGTGTCCGTATACATTTTTGCAATGGGGAAGGTTTGTTCTTGTCATGCATTTTGAAATAAAATGAAGTAATAACAGTAAACGCAACAAAACTAAGGAAGACTACAGGACTACCCAAGATGCTGCTGTCTTCTGCCCACACTTTTCTTTGGGTGTCTTCCTTCATTTACCCCAGATAAACTGTTGCAGCTAATACAGCTATTAATTGCATTCAATAAGGTATACGAAAGTAGCAATGATGAAAGATACCTCTTTAAATAGGCCCTAGAGAAGAAATCAGAAGTGTACACAAGCTAAAATTAGAAGAAATTGATTTGACCATTGAATAGCTCTGTGTATCATATCACTGTCTTCTTTCTGTGTGCAGGGAAGAGTAAGGACAGAGGAGGTGACTTGCCTTTTTTTAAGCCTGACTCTTGAAGCTGCTTAATGCAGCTGTTTCTTTTTTTATCTGCCACGTAAGTATCATGTTTTAAAAATACTGATTTCTTCAGAACAGTACTTAAAAATGTTCTGTACAAGGAAGCCTATCTGGAACCAGCCTTTTCCCCCTCCAGCTTCCCCCCTGCACACACGTGCACAAGTATTCATCACCTCCAGCTCTGCAGTAAGCACGGAGGACATTGGTGTCATCATCCTTATCTTGACAAAAATCTATTGTCTGTATTCTGCACAAGGGCAAAACTCATCTGTTAATGCACAGCAAGTCAGTTCACAAAAGCAAAAAATAATAGCAGGAGAAGCATAGAGCCACTGATATCAGGGAGTCATCAACTGATCTATTTGATGTGTGTTGTACTCATTCATGTTACGAAATTTCAGGCTGTGGATTGCTCGTGGGGCAGACAGCAAAGGAGAGAGGGGGCAGCAATGGCTAGTTAGGAAATTAGCATCATTACAGAAGGAAGAATATAACTATTCCTTCTGTGCATCTCTAGGAAAAGGCAAACCAGTAACTGCCAGTTAACCGCTTGTTTCTCAACTTGGGTTGGGAACTTCCTCATTTGAAATAAGAAATGTACATAAGCCTCTTTCATTTACTGTAAAAGTAAAGCTTTCACTAATAAGGGTACACAATGTATCCCACTTTCAGCTTTATCGAAGTATTGTTGTTTATTACATTTAAGACAGATCGAATATAATTTTTCACAACACCAAGCACCATAGAGAAATGTGTATGCTCAAAGCACAGCTCTTGATAATTCAAGAGAAATGTCTTCTTGCTTGCTGGTTTCATTCTGGGGAATGTCTTGTTTGTCACAAGCTGAAAATTTTAGAATTCACCAGATCCTCAGAATAAAAAAGTAAACCCTGACTGTTGAGACTTAGCAAGGAATAAGCCACTGGAAGCAAGGTATTTATAGTCAGGATTGGGCAATATTAGTAATGTCTAATGATAGCCATCGCACCTATGCATTTTGGCATGTGATTTGGGAGCTTGAAAGAGAACAGTTGATTTTGGAAAGCAAACATATGCAAGGAGTACAGCAGAAAGATTTTACCTGTTTTAGATTGTAATATTTCTCACGCACACACCCCCAGCATCATGCAGATTGAGAAACCTTGAACTGGACAAAATCCAAAAAACTGCTGGACAAAGTCTTGTCAAACCCAGGGACTCAGAAATTACCCGAACCTGGAAATTTTTAAGTGGCTTTTAAAATTGTGACTTTTTTTCTGTTGTTTTTAAGTAACATATAATGTTTGCTTTCCTTTTTTTTTTTTCTTTTTGCATTTTGAAATGCTGTATTTCACTTGGTTTGTATATGCTTTTCTCCATAAATGTTTGAAAGTATTTATTTATGTGATGTTTGAAAGTACTTATTTTTAGAAAATCAAAGCTGAAATGTTCACATGCTCGAATGGTTGCAGGGACAGAGGCTTTAAGAAAAGCACCAGTCATTGTGAAAACTGTTGGCGCAGGGGTTGTGATCTAGAGCCCCAACAGGATGTGCGTAAATCGTGTAGAAGATGGCTGATGCATCTCTCAGAATAGCTGTTGTGAAGAATAGACAATTTGGTATTCACATACAGCTGTGTATTGAAACCCATTCTTGATGTTTTGGAAAAGCCTTCAGTATGGAATTAAAACATTTGCAAACCATAACTCTCTGTTCCCTTTTCCCTATCTTTTTCAGCCTCAAGTAACGTGTCGAGCTCCTCTTGGCTAAGGTGTTCTCCTACAGTGTTTGTACTTCAGTTCACCCAGTGGGACCTCATTCATGGCCTCACAGTGGGATTATTGTAATAACTAACGTGGCTATTGGTGAGGTTCGCCTCTGGGCATGGGTGTAAAGATGCCTGGTTTTGAACAAGAGTAATGGGATATATTTCTTACAGGCAGAGAGAGGGAAGTGCAGTCTTTCCAGTGGGTTCTTCTCTCTCAGCTCCAAATGCAGCCGAGAAGTTCTGTCAGTAGGTGTTAAGGGTTAGGTATTTCAAGTGCTAAGGCCACTGGCAACAGTCAGTCATACTTGGCACCTTCAAAAGGATCAAGCCTGAAGGGTAAGGAAAGATTATGGTTGGTTCCAGATGTGCCAGCAAAAAAAGTTGGCATTCCAGGAACAGGCTGGGGCAGAGATTCCCATGCCAACGTATGCATGAGTCTGTGACTGCCTGTAACTGGCATGACACTTACACCCTCGTCACACTCTAAAATGTAGGAAGTTATTTGCCACCCTTGAAAGAAAAGTCAAAGACAATTAAAGAAATTCATTCTCAACTACAACTGCAATTACAGCAAGTTGCTGGATGATTTTTATAGGTAAGGGATGAACACACAACAGTAGCACCAGAAAACGCTACTGGAAAGAAATAATCTCTTTTAGTTAAAGGACCATGAACACTGACCAATGTAATCCCATGACAGCTTTTCTCTCCCCCATTTAATTAGTTTCTTGTGTGAGATGAGCTGAAGATTATTCTGCTTTAACATGTATTTACTCTATCTCACATAGGTAACTGCACACAGAATAAAGGCTCCACAATCTTTTCCATACCGTGGCTGCCTGCTGAATTTATCACTGTCAAAAGGGCTGCTCTGACTGACTCAACTGCAGAACTGATTTGTCTCGTCAGTGGAGAACAGCCTTGTGTAGATGCTGAGTCACAAACTTGCTTGCATAATTGGAAGGGTAAAACAAGCTTGTTGAGTGACTCAGTTTGCAATTTGATACTCATCTCATTCCCAAATGCACATGCACCTGTATTTTGGGATAGCAAGGATAGTTAATTACAGTTTGAATCATTTCAGTGGCACCCATGGAATGTCTCCTTCTGAAATGCTCTGCTGTTCAGTTCTCTTTCCCATAACCCCTGGCATCTGGCTAAATGTTTCTTCCTTCACACTGGGAAAAAAAAAAAATCTGTGTTTTCCTTCACTACTAAAAGCAGTCACCATTACTGTCCTAACAGATCCTCACATGGAGCTTAAGGAAAAAACTCAGCATCAGTGCTTTTCACCTTTTTAAGGGACTATTGTTACTCTATTTAAGGGACTTAGCAATAAACTATTTTCAATCTTAAGTTAGGGTTAGAAAAGAAGGTGGATCTTTTGTGTATGTGTAGTATTCCAAAACAGCGGCATAGAAATCATAAGCCAAAATCTTCCTGCAGATGTAGATACATTGTTTTGACTGCTGTTTGTGGGAGAAAAAATTGGCCTTTTAGCTCAGAAGATCTGATGCTCAAGAGGGATTAGAAAACACTTTGCATTGAGAGAGAGTAGTTTGCCCGATGCTTTACCAGCCAAAGAAACAGAAGCATGTAACTGTGCTTTAAGAAAAAGCTAGCCATAAATCTAGAGAAAAAACAGTGTTAAGGGCGGTCATCTACTTTATGGATGTCATTGTTTCCTTTACAAAACATACTAGGAAGTGCAATAGCCTTTCTTCTGAGAACTGTATAGTATTACACTATACAGCACTAACTCTTGATGACTGTGCTAAGTAAAATACTAGCCTAATTGAACAGACGAGGACGTTGGCAGAAGCAGCAGTGAAATCCCTTGCCAGAAGCCCCATGCTGAACGGGTGGCGGAGCAGGCTCCTTGCTGGCGCCGCACTGTGCCCATCGCCCAGCTGTGCCTCCAGCTCTCCCTGAGGATTTTTCACTGACTCAGCTCAGCACATCATTTCTAGGTGAGACTTGTTTATGACTGTAACAGATTACTTTGGGTAAATTAGCCCTCTGGAAAATTTTATTGTCAGTTAAGTTTCTGTTTCCTCCTACGTCCTTGAGCAGAGTCTGAGCTGAGCCCACACTCACACCGACACGTTTCTCGCCCTTCTCACACTGTACGCCGTGGAGCTCCTCTGAGAGCTGCATTTTGATTTGTATACAGAGATAATCATATGTTTAACTCCAACGAGTTCTACCACTTTTATAGCAAATCTGAAAATGTTCACTTTCTTACCCGAAGTAAAATGAAACTCTGCCCAGGATGAGACAGGGTGGTGATGGGGCGGGGGGGGGGGGGGGGGGCTCCGAATACACTTTTAAAGTACTTCTACCAATATGCTCCATACAAACAACAACCTGCATATGCTCTGACAATATCTTTTCAGCTGCTTGAATGAAACCCCCATCTCAGAAATCCCACAGCTACTGGTTATTAGGGGATTGTCTCAAGACAAACATCACCTTCAACCTATTTTTTACAGTTTTCTCCTGAATGTTGTTAATGGCTTGTGAAAGAAACAAACTTTGGGCTTAGACAGACCTTTGGTAGTAGTTTTTTTGTAAGAAAGGCACTCTAATGAAGGTACTGTAGTGCAAAAGACATCTTATGGATGTGTGGTGGTACTGGGTTTGGATTGCTACACCTGTATCTGGGTGTGAGCCCCTACTTCCCCAAGGTTCAGGGCATCAGAGTTGGGATTTTTAGATCAGCTCATTAGGAAGATGGGACAATCACAAGTCTGGTTGTAGTTTGAAGTTGTGTAAGTATCTGAATTCTGGGGGCTAGTTTGGGCTTGTCTCTAGGATCTGGGAAGCATTTCATCAAAAGTACATGTTACAACTGCCAAAGCCAGCTGCCAGAGCATTTATATAATTAATTTCATTTTGCTTTCTGGTTCTTGTCTTAAGGACATTGGCTAGAGGACACACATGGTCTCTTCACTCACCTGGACACATGTTCGTTATGTTTTGATTCTCCTCTATACCAGTATCAAAACAGCCCACTGCCTATCCTCCATCTCATGCTTCCCGTATTTTTTAATATTGGGCCTGTCTCACTTGATGCCATGGTCAAACTTCCACTGACTTCACTCAAAGCAGAATTTGGCAATTAATTTTAACTGGCATAGAGTTCTTACTAAGTAGCACACAATATTTTCTATGCCAACTGTATAGCATTCACACCTAAGAAATTATTTAAGGGAGAGAAGTAGAAAGATGGCTGTATAGAGGCATAAGCCTTAAGAGAAACAAAATATCTGTAAGAAAAAGGCAGAGACATGAAAAGACATGTAGTCTTTTCATCAAAGGAGAGGACTAGCACTTGGGGGATTTGGATGCAACTTCTAGTTAGATCAAGGCTTCCTGTACACCTGTAGGCATTTTGACACTTTCTGTGATTTCTTTCCCATCTATAATACATGGGTAGCAATACACATAGCAGTATTTTTGAAGTAATTGCTTGCAAATTGGTTTAGAGAGCCTGAAGTGGAACACAGTTTATAAATGTAATGCAATATTATTGTTGTTGTCACATAAATTGAAAACCTAGCTTAGTCCATCAACTTAATTGTCACCAAAGCCACATAAATGGCAGGGTTTCCAACATTACGTGGAAAGTCATCTTGCAAGTGAAATGTTGTCCTTCAAGAACTGTCACGTCTATCTTCTTTCATCTTCAGGGAATAAGACTCTGAAAATTTCCATGTAGTACAGGCTGGAAGGCTGACGGGCATAGTACTGGCTGTGTAGGAGAATTTGGAGAGTCTTAGTGTTTGTTTGCATCTAATCAATCTGTCTTTATGACTTGTAATATACTGCAAACACTTGTTAAACTGTTAAACTGCCCACTAAAATTCTTTAACCATGTCACAACGAACGTGGATACACCTCAGCACCTACTAATCCAGTATCAGTTTGGCAATGTAGGCTGTCAGGCCACCAGCTGGTGCCAGGTGAGCGTGTTTTATGTCTTGCACTGACAGAGTATAGATAGATTGCTCTGCCCAGACACCTGAACAAAGACAGAGCTGTTTTCAAAGAAACCTACAAACGGTTGAACTGCAGATATGTATCGTTAGAAACAACAAATCTCTGGAAAATAAACTCAGTAGACTGGTAACAAAGATTAAAATTAAATGTAGGTGTGTTGCAGTGAGAATGTTGACTAATGAAGGGCTGGCCTTGCTGTAGCAGCTAACGAGTCTATCTCAGACACTGTTCATGCAGTGACAGGCACTAGATGGTGAGTCTGGCTGCTCTTGCACCGGGGGATGTGGGATTAAGGGCTTCCTATTTAGAGGCATCTTTCAGTGCCAACATCTGGCCTCTACAGCTGTTGATTTTGGACCACATTAGACTCACAGATTAGAAGAGACCTCAGGGAGTTATTTTGTCCAATCTCCTGCTCAAAGCAGAGTCAACATTTCTGACCAGGTATCTCTGGGCTTTGTCCAGCTGGGTCTTGAAAATCTCCAAGAACAGAGATCCCACAACTTGTCCAGGCAATCTCCTGTTCCAATGCTTCATTGCCCTCATAGTGGGGACTTTTTCTTTACATCCTGTTGGAACCTGCCCTATCTCAAATTATGAGCTTTGTTTCTCATTCTCCTGGGCTGTATCAGTAATCTCCTCTTCAGTACTTTAAGGCTGCTCTTAGATCCCCTACACCTTTTCTTCTCTGGGCTAAACAAGCCCAGTTCCTTCAGCCTCTCCTCACTGGTCACGCACTCCAACCCTCTGACCATCTTGGGGACTCTCTACTGGACTCGCTCAAGTTCGTCTACATCCTCCTCATACTGGCAATCCCAAAACTGTTGACTTTCTTAGAAAAGGAAAGGAAAGGGAGCAAGAGCTCTTCCTCTACCTATAAGGTACTTTCTGAGTCATGTAGCTCAACAGCAACAGGGAGGGTTATTTATCTGCTTGCTCTTTCCCAAGAGTACGCAAAGTGTAAGGCAGAAGAGACAACAACTAAGGTTTCCAAATCTCACGTCCATACATTTTCACTGACCAGAGTAGCCCCACAAATTGGCTCTGATTTTGAATTGCAAGAGTAATTATGATCTTCTCTGTGACCAAAAGGGAGCTAAATCTTATGTGGAGAATCCAGCCAGAGGGAGACAGAGCAATAGAGCCATATAGGTAATGGAATAACCTTAAGAAAATGGTATATTCCAAGGTGACTGGAGATGGAAATGTAGGGAATCTGTCATCTCAGTGCGTCTTTTGGCCCCCCATGTTTGCTATAGGGTTTAAAGGAGGGGACTGCACAGCATCAATTGAGCAGATGACCAGACTCCCTTGAGGAATGAAGGGGGAGAAAAAGTCTCTGTAAAGAAGGATTATCTTACACGTAATTAATTTAACTGTCACTAAAGCTGCAGATATGGCAAGATTTCAAACATCACTTGGAAAATTTTCTTGCCATGTCATATAATAGAAATATTTTTCATCACAAATTGATGTGTCTATCTCCTGTCATCTTCAGGTAGTGAGCATATGAAATTTGTTATGCAGGTATTCGGTGTGTTATTTGGAATGGAAATGAAGTATAGATTCACTTCTCTAGATGTATTCTGAGTACTGATTATTGATGAACTTTAAACAAATGTGCTGTTGGATATTTCAGGAGATTAATTTTGTTTATCTGTTGTTGAATTATTTTGTTAAGTTATACTTGATTTTAAATCCACACCAAATTGGTATTTGCAGCAACTGTATATGCTGTAGAATTAATACTGAATGTGAACAATATTTTAAATTATTTTTTATGTAGGATCTTCTCTTGCATAATTATATGTTAGTTGGGTGTTCTTTTATTTCTCATGTTATAAAAATTTATTCTGTAAGATGGAAACTGTATTTAACATCCTTCCTAGTGATACGTGTGTAACACTGCCATTACCGGTGACCAGGTTTGCAGTAAAACTAATGGTTCAAGGCCATGCAGCGTAAGGGCGTGTAACGTCGTTTTCTGTGCTTATTCCCCATCTATGCAGTATTTCTCTCAGGGGACTCTCGGCTGGCCTTGGCCAAGAAGCAAGGCTTGTTTTGTTAGGCATGGTACGAATGTGTATTAGGTGACGTATCTTTCCAGAAACCATTTTCTTTCAGTAAAAAGATGTGTGAACTCACTTCTCAGGATTAAAAGTACAGCTACCTGGTTTACCTTACAATATTTTTTTAATATGATATTAATAATAGATTTCCTGTAATCTCTCAAAATCTCACCATGTCATTGTAACTGTTTATTAGCTTAATAAGAAATACACACTTTCAACCTTTGACTTGAATTTTGGAGAACTGACTTACCCCATCTGAGGTTTTGGTCTTATGTGTTAGTGTATTTTAATACTTTGTATTTTTATAGATATTTAAGTACACCTTAGCACATTTTAATAAGATTTAGAAAATGAGGCTAACGTAAGGTTCAAGAAGTCATCTAATCCATTCCCCACCTCAATTTAAAATCAGCCATACCTGAATTATTCCTAGCAGATATTTATCGAGCTTAAAAAGGAGGCACAGCCAGGACAGGTTGCATCGCTGAAGCTGAGAGTACAAGGAAGAAATAAGAACTGAGTGTGTATGCACAGTGCAGTCCTCCTTACCTGCCATAGTAACACACAACCCACATGGAGATGCTACTTATAAAGTGTATATATATAAAACACATTTTTCAGACCAAATAATTCTCTAGGTTGATAGATTGGAATAGAGGCTGTGTGCTCTGGCTTTGGTTCATCTGCTGGGACTTCCCCATCAGTTTGCTCCCTTGGCTATGAACTGAGCAAACAAAAAGGCCACCATCTGATGCTTTCAAGGATCCAGAAGTTAAGGGATCCGTGTAACAGTGCCAATGCCCAGCTCCATCCTGATGGATGCGCAGTCAATTAATAGGAGTTAATAGTTGCTTCACATGAAAACATGACCGTACACGTTGGCTGCTGCAGAGTCTCTCTCACCCGCCACTGCCTCCGAGCGCAGAGCCGGCCGGGCAGGGCTGGCAGCGCCTGCCACTCACCCAGGACTCCAGCAGATTTCGTCAGGTTTGATCTTTCTGTAACCAACTACCAAGGCAGCTGCATCCGTCAAAAACTGGTAGCTTTATAAAAACAGTGCAGGTATTAAGTTGCCCTTCTGCCTTACTCGCTTTCATGTATAGATGCTTCATGTACAGAGATCCTCCATGACTGGGGTAAATGAGAGGAGACCTGTGGGCTCCCGTGGCATTACAGTAGGGCTGTTCAGTGCCTTTAGTACTTTCTACCTTTGCGTTTCTTAACCGTGAGGCTTAAAGAGTGGCCAACGGCAGGTGCCTCCCAGGATCCTGGGATACTTGCACCAGTCGACAGGCAGGTTTGAAAGATAAAATATAAGCCTTCACTGTTCTCAGAGAAGTTTTACAAGTTGTTTGACAAATGCTCCTCTACTTTGACATGTACCATTAATTTTCAGCTTTTTCTAGCTAAAACACTGCCCTGTAAAATGCAAACATTAACAATGACTTTGTTTCATTCCATGGCAATCTGTCATGCTGTTATTGTGTCATGTGCAACTTGCCTGTACAGCACCTGCCTTGCCATTCACGGGGGACTCCAGGCAGCAACTGGTCACGACTGAGCTGTGAAATGTATTGCTCCCTGGCTGCGTATTCCCAGCTAAATGATCCCAAATGATTCTTCCCTCACCTTCAGCTAACCAAAAAGCTATTCTTTTTCTTCTGAGATCTGTAACGCATCACTACCGTGCTACCCTTGGGTAGGCCTACTAAAAAGCATAGAGATCTAGCCACAAAGCCACCTGAAAGGTTTCCACTTGGGCAGCATGCCTTCGGAGGCAGGTAGTCTGCATGGTGCAGAAACACGCCGTGCAGTTTGTGCAGGCTCCTCACTCCTTTCTGCATGAGTATTGTTATATTGCTTGTGGAAAAGCACTAGCAGCATGAATAAGGTGATCCGTCAACACGGCTGTGTAAAATTTATCCTCACACGATTCTAGGATAGAATTGTTCCATTTCATCAAAACTTAGTGGATTTTAGAAAACACCTTTTCTCTGAATGACTAATGATTTGAAAAGAATGCTCCAAAAGCTATGGAAATATTCTCATTTTCCGATGGCTCTCTTTATGAAGGTCTAGTTATTCTTTACCACATCCTCCTAAGCCTTCTAAGGCTTTTAACCCCTGGATGTTCTTACCCGCCAGGTACTTCTCCCTTCACACCAGATATACAGCCTGGCCATTTTCTGCTCAGAGAGTAGTGATGAGGGAAAAATGGGGCACGTAGTTTTTGGCAATATAAACTTACCCCTAGAATCTGCTGTTCCTGGGACTATACCCAAATCTGAGCACCTGCTATGCATCTTCCTCGCCTGGCTTTTTGATCCCTCTTGGTTATCATAAAGATGTCCTTGTCTCTGCTCTGCCAGGTTTCAAAGCGCTCCCTATAGTGCAGCAGCTAACTGCTATTAATCCATGGGCATGCAAATGTACGGAAGAGATACCTCATCCCTGTCCGATAACAAGAGTTAGAATACACATCTTTACTGAAGTACAGAAATAGGGTTAGGTAATACTTTTCATTAGGCCAGGTGATGTGGGAGGATCCTTGTCATGTCACACATATGGGCTGTACTCTTGCATTCAAAAGCTGTGACAGCAGCAGAGAAATCCAGTGGCTTACCTGATAATACACCAAGCCTTCAGCTCCCAGAAATCAGTATTGTTCCATCGGCTCCAGTTAACTACACTCATTCATGTCCATGATGTGAAAATATTTTGAATTTGTTCATTTATTGGTTACTAGCTTAATAAAACATGCTGCCACCTGCCGTCATCTCCTGAGTCAACAGAAGTCCCAGGGCTATTTTCCATCCATCCAATCTGGCATTTAATACAACCGTAACTAGATTTGCAGCTCTTTAAGAACCCATGTATGGGTAATGAACCTTGAAAGTCGCACATGGGTGCCAAGTTGTGGTTCACAAGGAATTCAGGGGCATTATACCCAGAGCTGGCTTCGCATGCCTTTCAGGCATAATTGGAGCAGAATGTTAAATCCTTTCCTAAATAAGCAAGAGAGCGAGCCCTAGCACCGGGCATCCTCTGACTCCACAGTACATCTGTACAGCTTTCAGCGCTCCATCCTTTTCTAACAGCCTTCTTCCTTCCTAATGAAGGGGAGAAAAGGAAAGCAAAAAGAAAAACATCTGCAGGGCTCAATACGTAGAGCACTGTTATCCCTTGTAAATCCAAATAAGTCCATGGGCTTCAGCAAAGACTTAAGGTGGACTTAGCTAGCTGTGGAGACGCTTGGCTTCTGAATTCTTTTTGGCAGGCTGTTCGTCATGCAACCAAGGAGGATCTCTTTACATCAGCAACGTTTAGTGAAGAAGCTGTTCTGTAATGTCAGTAGCTTTCGTCAGAGGCTACAAGGAAATGTGAAAGACTCAGAGCAGGAGTGTTTCCTGGACCTTACTCAAGGTGGAAATACTGCAGCTGAAGACTCAGTTTCCCTGGTAATTGAATATAGTGAAAGAATTCCTAGCATCAGGCTCTCATTGTCTCCCTCCACTCACCTTGGCAATTGATAAAACATTTAATTTCAGGAGCACTTAATGATCCATGAGGTTAAAAAGAAAAAAGTTGATATTAATATAAAGTTATTTGTCCAGGACCATGAAACAGTAATTTCATTGAATCAAGTATGCTCAATTACATCATACCTGATTCTAGCTTAAAAGAGGCTTGTTTGTACTGCACATCCAGAAAAGCGTATGTGGATTTTATGTGTCTGAGAGCTGGCTCTGTGCTACAGGACTGGACTGGTAGCAATTTGCTCTATTTTTAGCTAAAAGCTTCACAAGTGTCACTTATTATGGATCAACAACGCTATAATTCCATACTTGAAATTAGTACAGGTGTTATGGGTGCAAACTGTTCTGTACAGATGGGTAAACTCGAGACGAACATAGGGGTATTTCTACATAGTAGATTAGTGCGGGGAATTGGAATTGTAAATATAAGTAAGTGACCTGGTGAAACTGCTCTTCCCCAAAATTGAGATCCCCAGAACTCCCAGATGCCCTGAGATGTCAGTAAGCGGTAACAAAGAGAAATCTGTATCCACATAATTTCTAATTTCTTGGGCTTTGTAAGAAACTCGATCGGGCTATTCCGTGATTGTCCTGGTAGGCAACTTGGTTAGAAGCATCAGGCACCAGAGCAAAGAGACAAGGGCTCTCCCCAGCACGGACAGTCCCTCTGCTCCGTGGATTGTCCTTGAAATACGAGACATCCTCAAGGTGTTTTAATGTACATGAGCCTCCAAATTGTTTATATATTACTTTTCACTACACATTTATGAGCACTGAAAGTAATTACACCTTTCCTCTTTCTAGAGATGAGGAAACTGGAAGTGAAATGTGGCTCATCCAAAGACATCACTCAAGGTCTAGGTCCAGATTAGAAGTCTTTAAGGAAAAAACCCATCTCTTCAGAGAAAAAAATAACTAAAAGGGAGGCTGCCTGTCTCCAGACGTATTGCCCATTATGTTGTCCAAACTCCTTTAAAAAAATTATTGTAATCAGTGATCCCTACACTAATGAATTCCACCTTCATCTATGTAAATGGAGTATTTTCTTTCACTGGTAAATGACAATTTTTCATTAAATGTCTCTCATATAAAGAGAGATTGTACAAAGTGAAAAAAATTACTTTGTTCCTTTTGTAGCTTTGTATGTAAGGCTGCTCAGGACTCAGGGGAGGATAAAATGACAAGACTGAAAATTCTAGATCTCTTTTATGGGCAAATTGCTTTTCACTGTCTAATCATTTTCATTATTAATCTACACTGTTCATGTTATTTCAAAAGTGACTGAAATGAGCATAATAATCCAAAACAAGTGTCTTTCGTATGTATGATGACATGACAATCTTTTCAATATGACTTATCTGGTTTTCTTTCTCATAACACCGTGCGAATGGGCAGCCTTTGTAGGGTCTAGCAACATAATATGCTCATGGACTTCAGGGTCCTTGTTCGTCAATGGCGAAATTTTTTTAGCTACCTATTCATGCAGCTTAATTAGCTAGCTGTCTCTGAAAGTTTTCAACCTTCTTTAACCTCATCTAATCTAGGTGACAAAATTTATAGAAATAATGAAGTCCTCTCACTGTCCATTTCCTTTCTTAGAAGGTTAATAATTTAACAATATTGCTACCTTGCCTGCTACTCAGCTACTGAAATCGTAACTAAAGTCTCTCCCAACGCGGAGGAGACTGGCCATTCATCTATTTGGTCTTCCATACCCTCCTCACAAATTATAGGGAAGATACCAGATGTTTCTAGGTTAGCATTTTGTTCTTGACTGGATCGTCAGACACATCAATCAACGCAGCCGTAGCTTTGCCTGTGCTGCTACAACAGCAGGTTAATTTGTAATTGTTGTTCCGTGCCGTAGAAAGCAGCCTATATCTTTGATTACCCGTGAAGTTACATTAACACGCAGCTTTATTTTCAGCTCCGCTTGCATTAACAACACTAAAGGCCCGTTTGCTTTCTGCGGTGCAGGGGCAAAGCGAAAGCCAGCTGCCCGCGCGCTGGGGATGCTGCAGCTGGTCTCACAAAGCAGCAGCCTGGAAAGGAAGAGAAAACCCACTCATAATTCAATGCCTTCAGGTAGTTTTAGAGGATTATGAGACCCACCTGCCTACATTCAGCTCCCGAATCAAGAGGAAAACCCCAGCAAAGACTCCGCGTGGAAGAACCCTGCAGTACGATCTTGGATTTTGCAAGGAGAAAGAGCCACTCTGTCAGATATATTTTTAACTGACTGTTAACCATAAAACCTCAAGTATTTACCTACTGCCTAAGGTGTTTTCCTGACACAACAACAGCATAGAAAATAAGGAGGGAGGAAGCTTCCTACATCTCTGCAACCGTCTCCATCGTGACAGAATTTTCTCTTGGCACGCCCAGGATGGCGTTGATGCGATGTAAGAGAAATTTTGGAGCCTTATTATAACTGACAATGGCTCAGGAAAGCACAAATGCTCTTTCAGCTCCAGCCTGGCACCAACAAAAAAGTAACTTCTATCTTTTAAAATTTCCAGATTCAAGTCATCTCCAATTTTTGTGGTGAAAGGGAGAAAAAAGTACACCCAAATAAATGTTCAAGATGTTCAAGAAAAACAAAAACTCCCTATCACAGAAAGCCTTGAACAACCTCTGTAAATATTTGTGTGGCTTATTAATGTGTATTATTAGTGTGTATTAACAATTGTGTGACCAAAGTTGGTTGTGTTTTGTTTTTTTTTTTTAAGAGAATGATGGGGAAGGTGGGTTTTTTTCAGCAATGGTCAAAGTTATCAGAGTCCAAGTCACCACCCAAAAATGGGCTAAATTTGACCCTCACCCTGAAGCACCGTGCAAAGAGCGCCCCTTCTCTTGCCCACACGAAGCAGCAGCAATTTGTTTAATTTGCATTCCCAGAAGCTCCTTTCACGTCGTATTTCATCATGCAAGCCTCAAGCCAGCAGGACGGGACAGCCGTCGCTGCATGAAACAGCGGGGGGGGGGGGCAAGGAGGAGGCCTCACCGCCCCCCCAAACCGCTCCCTCACCCCCTTCCCAGCCAGGCGGCGGGGGTCGGAAAGCCTCCGCTTCCCGGCGGGGAGGCGAGGGCAAGAAAGGGCAGGGGTGTCCACGGGGACGGCGGCAAAGAAACCAGCAACCTCAGCCCACCCACGCTTCCCAGCACCCACGGGCGGACTTTCCGCCCGCTAGGAAGTGGTGTGAGGCGAGCGCCGCCCCGAGGGGACGGAGGAGGAGGAGGGAGGAGGAAGGGAGAAGGGGGACGGGGGAAGGGGGCACGGCGCGGCCGCCCCTCCATCCGCCCCCCGACGGCGGCGATTGACAGCCCGCCAGGGGCGGGGCGCCGCTATGCAAATCACCCCCTCTCGCAGCCAATAGGCGGGTGACGGAGCGGCGGGGGCGGGACGCTCCGCGGGGACTAGCGCTGGCCTCGACGGCGCGGCGGCAGCGGCACCGCGGGGAGCAGCGCGGGTGGAGCAGCCGCGACGGGACGGGACCGGCCGGGCTGGCCTGCCCGGGGGTGAGTACCTGCCGGGATGGGGGAGGACGAGACGGCTCTTTACTCGGGGTCCGGTCCGGCACGGGCTGGGCTCCTTCACCGCGGGCCTGTCGCCGTCGGCTCCCGGGACGGAAGCCCTGCCGTATCCCCGAGCCCCGCTCAGCATCAGCCGGGGTTCCCGGGCGCCGACCCGGCTCGGAGCTGCTTCGGGACAGAGGGCAGCTCTGGGCCGGGCCGGGCCGGGTGCTGGGCTCCGGCGGGGGCGGTCAGCTCGCCCCTTCCCCTGCTGTCGAGGGGAGCCGCGGTGCGTGCCCGGTGCTCGGCAGCCAGCCCCGGCGGCACGGCAGGAGGAGCCGCGGGGGTTTCGGAGCGCTTTGCAACTCGGTTTGCGTAAGAGTAAACTTTCGTTTGCTCTGCCCCGTTTAAGTCGAGAGGGGAAGTCTGAAGCCCGGAGGCAGAAGGGGCGACAGGGGACGGGGACCGGGCTTTGGGTCCGGAGGCGCCTTAGCTGCCTTCGGGTAGCTCTGGTCCCTCGGAAGGGGCAGAAGGGACGGCTGGGTTTTTCGCAGGATGAGGGGAAACCAGAGGCGCTTTCTGAGTCTCCCATGAGTCTCCTCGTCCAGTCCCAACACGTGTCCGCACTTCTAGCTGCCTTGTTCGTCTGGCTTAACAAGTAGTAACATTTCATTCATAGTGCTCATCTGTGGTTACGAATATGCTCGTATGTGGTTATGAATAGCTCCAGAGCAGATTTGGTAGAAAATTGGGGTTCTATGCAAAATATCATAGCTTTTACTCCTTTCTTGGGCATCAGCATGGCCAGATCTGCGAGTGGTTGCAAAAGTTAGCGTTCTTTGATTGCTTCCTATTAATTGACATTCATTTCTTTTCCTGCCAAGAAGAATTAGTACTTGTGTATGTCTGAGATAACTGCATGTAACTGTGTGATACCAGGAAAGGACATGACTAGAAGAGTAACGCTGGCCTAAAATGGACATTCACGCTTCTTGTTCCTGTTCTTTAGATGGTATTTTAGGAACGTTTTTTAAGCTGTCAGGGATCAAAATGGCAATATATGGCTTTTTTAAGATAAGAATACAATTTGAAGGATGCTGCTTTCCTACCAATGGCGTTACTTGCTATTTAAATAGTTTTATATGGAAGTCCTGAGACTACAAGATGAGCATAGCTTTTTTTTTTAATTCAAAACGACCAAAGGTCTAACAGACGAACAGACTAGAGGTTATCCTTAAGAAAGGATGGTTTAGATGCCCAACACCTCTGAAGACCTTTTTCTCACCTCATTTTTTTTTCACTGACTGCCTTGTATGACCACTGCTCTGAAACTGAAATTGCATGTTAAGTCATGTGGCAAATGTATCTGGTCTTTTGGCTGAGACCAAAACTGCAAGTTAACCTCTGTTGTCATAAGAGATCTTCGTGAAGAAAATAAGCACAGTACATAAGATTTCTTGAGACATTAAAGTGGGGATAATGTGATAACAGTATCTTCTGGGCACTGCAGATAAACATGGTGTTACAGAACACAAGTGCATATTATATCACATTCTGGGAGATTTCTGGTGCTGCGGGGTTAGGCTCCATGTCTAACACCTTGCATTATACTGTAACAGTAACCAAGACCTGCTCCAAAAGAAGCGGTAGGTGCTGCTGGTGCAGAAATAATAGCGAGGGAAGAGAATCTGTTGACTGAAAAGAGTCACCTGAATTGCTCCCCAGCACGGGCAGTGGGCCTGCGCTCGCCTGTGCTAGCACGTACGCTGTGCTGGACACGCAGCGAGACTGGGAGCGAGGGCTCCAAACAAATCATGGAAATGCAGGGCCATGGAGAGACTGTGAGCCATGACCTAACCCGTTCGGTGCACTGCAGCTGTGCACCTAAACCAGGCCTGAGAGCGGTTTCTGTAGCCTCTCTCTGTCCTCTAAGAAGAGGGTCCCACGGTGTTCCCAGGGAGAACTGGTCCGGTTCTCGGCCAGTCAGAGCTAGTTCAACATAGATCTCATGTGTGAAATGAATGGATTCCTTCGTGTGTTTCCAATGTCAACACAGGGACCAAACCGATCATTTCTCTTTTTATAAACTCCTTTTATACATTAAAGCACTGTGTCTCTCTCCCTGGTCTTCTGCATGAAATGAACGTAATTCCCTCAACTCCTCTTCCTCCAGGGTCGTATTTTCTAAACTGTTTTGGAGACACTGTCCATTATCCTGCGACTTCCCTCGTTTGATAACTGCTGCAGGATGTACTGTTCCAACTGAGGCCTCTCCTATGCCAAGCAGAGTAAAACCAGTCCTTCCCATGCCGTCTCTTATACAAGACATGGGATTTTTTACAATGGCATTATATTATGAACTCGTTTTTTAGCTTGCAATCTGCCATAATCCCACCAATGCTTTCCTGCTACCAAACTAGGTGTTCCCTACTTTCTATCTGTACAAATAATTTCTTCTAGATGTACCATACCAGGCTCGGCTCTGCTGAATTCCCTTTTATTTTTGTTGGTACTTCTCTTACTTGCCAAGATGATCTTAAATTCTCATCATTTCTCCTCCCCTCTGCCACCAAATGCTCGCTTCCACCCCCTTCCAGTTCAGTGTCACCTGTACAGGCTCTCGGTTGCTTCCACTCTCCGAGTTGCTAATGGAAAATATGGATAACCTCCGAGTGTGACAGAAAACCCATCATAATGTTGGTATATTCAAACCCAGTTCTGATGGTGAGAAGACAACTGCTGTGTCCAATATGAAGGTGCTGGACTAGATACACTTTCCATTAGCTTTTATCTGTCCCATCAATTTTCTTTGACTCTTTGGTTATTCCTGTAGTGCAGGGATGACAAAGCACGGTGCAGAAATTACGGAGGCAATGTTAATTTGATCCAATAAACTCATCTCAGCACCAAATGCAGGGTTACCATTTTTATGCAGTTTTGCAGAGAAGCCGTTTCTGGTTACACTTGCATTTTGGGCTGCCCCCCAAGACGTGTCCCCCACGTGAGCCATCTCTGGTGAGGAACACCATTCCCAGGGAGCGGCAGCGCTGCTCCTGCCTAGGGCTGGCTCCTGGGGACCCCCTCTTGGGGACTGGGGGGGGCTCCGCATGAGGGGAGCAATGCAGTTCAGTTTCTACATCTGTTTTGATCGCTTTTGCTGATTGTGTCGAGCATCTTGATATCATCTCATCTAGCCTATCACACGAAGTATTTGGCACTTCTCATCTAGATCATATTTCTGTAGTTTATCACAGAGGGAATGATGTCACGTATCTTGACTTCAGAAGGCTGATCACGCGTGCAGCTTTTGCTTTATCTACTATGACAGTTAACCCGTTAATTGCCAAGATTATTCTTGACAAACTCACGTTCACGAAAGCCAAGGAAGTACTGAATGCTCCAGCTTTTCCTGCTGTGCCTTTCCTCTGTGCCCTATTTGTGTTTGTGACAATATCACTTATTTTTGAAAGCAAGAATAAAGCTTGCTTAAGCTTTGGATATGCCCAGTCAGGAACAGATTCTCTAAGTACCACTGGCCAGTGTATCCCTAATTACATCTATATCTTGCCTCAACTTCACCAGTACTTTGAACAGGCCTGTAAACACCCATGGGCTGCTAAGTAGTGTAAAGCAGTTGCCGTGAAGCCTGCCAGCGCCCGGCATGTCCTGGGGCCGAGGCTGTGGGTGTGCACGTGTGGCTGTGGGGGTTATTTCCTGACCGAAACTATTCGGTCCAGTTACAGTTGTGTAGATTTTGCAGTAGGATCCAAAACTGAGCCTCATGTGTACTGGCCCGCATGAGCAAATACCAATAACACTCTGTATTTAACCTTAAAGGGATTTTTTAAAGTAAAGAGTTCTTGATCTCAGATTGTAACTCTGTATTACAAGCTTTAAATATATGTGTATTTTAAAAAGTAATGCTGTTGTGCTAATTTAAAAATGTCTGTAGAACATGTTGCTTCTGACTGATGATCACATGCAACCTCATATTTCTACTCGGATGCCAACATAATGTCTTAATCACTTATAAATACCACTGTGTGGTAGCAATAGTAGTTATATAAATGTAGTATGTACATAGCTATTTCGTTGAGCCAATGTGTTTCAGGGGAGCCGAGGTGATTAATTAGATAATGTATATACTCATGGCACTGCAGCCACAGCGCTGCATGTGAGTGCGTAGTCTGGTTTCCTTGCGCGGTGACTCGTAACGATGCTGAACTGTAGTAATTGCCAAGAAACGCATGGATGGCTGTCTCACTGTTTATGCTAGTGGTATGGTTCTGTCTTAACTATTATTTGCCAAGCCCGTGGAGGTTCACGCTCCCCTCGTCTCCATCCAGGCCAGTTTTACCTGCAGGCCTTAGTTTTGCCTATGGGAGGAAGGACGGGCACGCTGCAGCAGTCAGCCTACAGCGCACCGCGTGTACTGAAAAGCACGGAACGGAGAGCGACGGTGGGATCGGTTTTCTCTGCCTTGGGTACAATACAATCCCGTGCATGCTCACCTACTCTTTGTAATGGCGCTCTGTTTTCAGCAAGCTGTGCACGTTAAAACCAATTGGAGTCAGCTTGCAGGTCTCAAGGATTCCAAGGATTTAGCAGGTTTTCAATATCTGCAGTTGCTAACAATATATTCTGTTTCTAGCATCCTTAGGAAAAGGAAGTGGCTAAATTTGGGGTGTGCGTTAGCCTTTCTTGTCCTTAACTTCCATTTGTATACAGAAGCATGACGACTGCTGAAGAGAGTTCCCAGTTTTTAGAGGGGGTTCAAACAATGCACACGAAGACTAATACTTTTCAATGGGCCACGTAGTGAAGATGGAGAAACTTTTTTTGTCTACAGCGCTGGTACAGCTCTCCCCCCCCCCCCCCGCAGCCAAACAACCCCAAATCTAGTTACAATTACTCATTAGTGTGTCTTGTGAGAAAAATGTCAAGAGAAGATACTGAGAATCCATTTTATTGTCTATCCAGGATTGAAAATTCATCAGTGGTGATCCACACCTGTCCAATGAAAGTGTAGACAACCCAGTAAATAGTAGCAGTCAACCTATATACAACAGGCTGTGCTTTCCAATGCAAGAGTAATGTTTGCTTATCATGTGCTACTGTGTGGCAACAAGTTAAAACTTCGGATTTTTTTGCCAATCTCTTCATAAATATGTGAAAAAATACATGCATATTATGTGTGCATTTAATGCATGCCAGCAGCTTCTCCTAGTTTTGATAGTGGTGTCTGGAAAACCTGGTAACCAGTCTATGGAAAACACCAAGACGGTTAACCTTATTGAATACCTCTGGGAAGTATGAGATGCACTCTAGGTCTCTGAATTTATAATATGCTGTTGTACAAAAAATGAGAGTTACTTTATGTTGAAGAGATTGAATACTGGTAAAGAAACTGGGATAAGTCAAAGAAGAACCTCCAAAGCTATCAGTATTCAAGCAATTATTGCCTCATTATGTTGAGTTAGAGGCAACAAACTATTTGAATGTTAATTTTTTTTCCCCTAGGCTTTTCCTAGCCTTTATGGTAGGAACGGAACCACTGGAGACTTGGCGATTCAGACAAGTGCAGAAATAGCCTGCAAAGAATGGAGCCATCCCTACTTCTCTGACTATATCAGCTTGTAATAAATAACTTGTTCTGGTACAAACGGAAAAGTTGACACTTTATGAAAGCTTTTGGAAAAAAACCTGCCCTGAGCCATTTGCAACTGCATACACTTCTCAGTACGGTGACTGAAAGTATAAAGGAGGTGTTCTGCTGTACACAGGCTCTGGTTACACTATGAAGTGAGTAGTGTCTAATAGTCTTCAGATATATTTGTGGCTTCTTGCTGGATTTCTGTAGCTTTGTAACTGGTGTTCTGTGTTAACTGATGTATTTTCAATCCTGAATACGTTTTGTCTATTTTTAAACATTGCCCAGTCCAAGAAACTCCAGAGAAGATGATAACTTCCTTTCAGTGAGGCTCCAAAAAGATTTTGAAATGCTGTCATAGTTGTTAATATTGGAGCAGAATATACGGACATGATCTTAAAACAGCTCCAGAAGGCAAACTGTCCTAATCATTAGATACGATTTTTGATGTTGCCTCGAGCTGTTATAGATGAGAAGCAAGAAAAAAGAGGAGTAATTTGAGAAATTCAAGCCTGCTGTTCCACCAGTGATGGACATGACTGGGGAGACAGGGAATTTGCTCTGAAAAGATGACTAGCACTCTGCTAGGAGTCAATTAGAAGCTCTTTTGGAAAGAGGAAAACCTATTATAAACAATAGTCTGTCTTCCAAGTTAATATTGTCAAATCTATTATTGGAAAAGATACCAGGCAAAGCGATTAAATCTGCTCTAAGGCAGTTGTTTCCCAAACAGAAAGATACTAAAAAATTATGATTAAATCTGAGACTCCAGCTCTTAAGTGAAAGGCTTCGGCTGCATTCAACACATCTTTTTCATATACATAACTCAGAGTTTTGTGCAACAGCAGCACACTATTTGCCTTGCAATCGGGTGTGTTGGACTCAGCCAGTCCATCTGTGTGGGTTTCCATCAATACTGCATCTTCCACAAGCAGTATGGGAAGTTACTGGAACGTGCGGACACACACTTGGCTATGAAGTAATTCTGCCTAGGAGCGGATTACTTCCTAATCGTTCACCACTTGCTTCTTGGGTCACATCTATCGTGTATCGTGCAACCAAGAGCACATGTCATTCAGAGATAGGATGAGCCACGGGGGTTCGTAGTGGAGCACAAAAGGACTTCTGCCTTCTGAGGGAGAGAAGAACTGCTGGTAGAACTGATTTTTAACTGATTTGTTTTGAAATATCTGTTGTTCCTCAAATAGGCCACTTCAACTGAAGTAAAAGCTTCATCTTGTAAGGTCCTACTCAAGGCTGAAAAGATTACTGAGTAGACTTTTGGTAATCCACAGCTGGTATTAACTAGCAGCTGCCTTTTATGAATGTTGTAAAAAGAAAAAATATACACTGGCATCCTTCCCAGCTGCTGGTGATGAAATATAGATGCTGTGCTGAAACTACTGCTTTATTTCACTGTTTGTCCCCAAACTCAGTGATGTCGATATACAAATGTTGAAGCTGAAAGGTATATAGGTGTGCAACTCATTTCTTTACATAGAAATAACTTTTCATCCTTTCTTAAGTTATTTCTACGTAGAGAACAGGCTGCAGAATCTTCGTGCAGCAATGGAAATAATGCTATGCAGGACTCCTATTTGCATGTATATGAGGCTAACGGAAAGGGGTTTTACGTATATGCACAGTTTCTGATTTTCGGAGTGGATTTCCTCTCCTGTCTGAAATCCCGTGTCATGCAGAGCTGTGTGGGGCTGCAGTCTTACTGCAACAGGACAGCTTGCGTCTTTCTTACGCATCACGGGAAAGCTAGTCATTGTGGTGATTAATACCAAGAAGTAGCATGCTAACATGAAGAGGTGAATACTGAGCATGTCCTCAGCTGACTGTACTTGGCAGGTATCTGGCTTCAAAGCTGTGACCTGTGCAGTCATTACCTGGCCTGTTTTTCCTGCGTGTGTGAGTGTGTGTTTGGGTGTACGCACAATGATGGACTGCAGAATGAACTTGCTTTTTACAAGGATAGATCTATCTAGCCCAAAAATACAAACGTGGAAGTACATGTTCCAGTTTGAATATACACGGTATTTTAAAAGAAAATCAAACTGACAGCTAATCTATTAAAACAAACACTCTTAGAATTAAGGTATTTATACTCCTTGGGCTGTTACTCCAGAGTACAGAGAAGTTGGTGTCTTGATATTCTAACGTGTTAGATGTATCTTAAATAAACCTGTGCAAGTAGTTGAATATATTTAGCGCTCGTATTCAAATTAGCAAACTTTTGACCTAAGGCTAAGTAATAGAACGATTTAGAATGGACCTTTGAAGGTCGTCTAATCCAGCCCCCCTCAAGCCACACACAGGTAGTTCAGGTTGCTGAGGGCCATGTCCAGTTGAGTTTTGAATATCTTCAAGGATGCATATTCCAAAACTTCTCTGTGCACCTTTTCCAGTGTTTCTGAAAGGTTGTGGGTTTTTTTTCCTTTTTTACCCCTCTACTATCTGGCTGTTTTTTCCCTTATTTCCACTTGGGTCTGTTGTCTCTTGCGTGTCGCTGTACATGTCCATGAAGGGTCTACCCTTGCATTACACAGTTGGTGACAGCAATAAGATCTCCCTTGAGCTTCCCATTTTCCAGGCTGAACATTCCCAGCTCTCTCAGCCTCTCCTCATACATCAGCTGCTCCAGCACCTCAGACCATCTTGGTGGCCTCCCCTGGACTCACCCCTGTGTGTCCATGTCTCTTGCGCTGGGGAGCCCCAGCACCAACACAGCCCTCCAGATGTGGACTCTCCAGTGTCAGATGGGAGGGGTCACTTCCCTCCACCACCACTTTTGCTACTCCAGCCCAGGATGTTGTTGGCCTCCCTCGCCACAAGGGCGCATTGCTGACTCATGTTCAACTTGATGTCCACCGGCACCCCAAGGTCCTTTTTTGCAGAGCTACTTTCTAGCCAGGGACCCCAACTTCTACTGCTGCACCGGGCCCTATATTAAGGGACAGATTGCTGCTCATTTTACAGAATGAGTGCTGAGGCAACTAACAACTAGTAATGTACTGTGTATTCACATATTGCTGTTTTAATGACAAACGATGCTATCAACATGTAAGTAGGTGCAAACTTTTCCTGAGTAACAACAGCATCTGATAAAGGAGGTCAGCTTTTCTAAATACTGATCCATTAAGCTGAAATTTTTCAAACGGCTGTTCCCCCCTGCTCTCCTATGCTTGTTTGTTCATTTGTTTCAGCTCCTTAGTGTCAATTCTGTCCCTGACACTATCAAAGGCATACTGGCAAGTTAGTGTCCTCTCTTGGGAGATCTGGTTCCCCTTTGTTTGAAATGGGAATCTGAAATGGGGAAAGACCTCTGTGGTGGCGTTGCATTTGAGCCTGCTGTTTTCCTTATATAAAACTCCTAAAATTTTGCCAAATTTTGAGTTTCTCAAAGCAGCAGTTTGCAAATGCGCCAAATAAATTTACTGTGTTCCTTGAGGAAAAGGTGCTCAAGAAAGCTGAAATCTAAACACTTTCTTGAACCTCACAGATCTCTTTGGCCAAATATTGCAAATGCTAACTTACAGAGTAATTGAGCATGCTCTGGCATAAAGCTGAATAGGTGTCCTCTACAATTTGTGGTGTTTATAGCCTAATATGATGCTGAGATACAGGCAGAAAGTCATTCTCTTCCTGTCCTCCATCCTGTCCAGGCACTGTATGTAGATAAGGAAGAGCATCTTGAAAATGTGAAGCTGAAGTGGGAAGCAGGCTAGGTGATGCACTTTAGAAACAGAGAGAAAAAGACAGGACTCAGGGAGAATGAAAGAAGATGTCAAAAAGTCCATGATTTTGCAGGACTCAGGCTTGAAAAGATGGCATCCATTTGTTGGGACAAGAGTGCGATTGCTTTAGCTGTGGAGCCATTACTCCGACGGGTACAGGTCCTCAATGCAGAGTTAAAAGATCCCAGTGTTGACCACCCTGAATGTAAGTTTTGGTATGTAGTTTCAAATAACATAGGCTTTTAGAGCTAAGCACTCGGACACTGGGAAACCCCAGGTTGAAGGTTGTCAGTGATCCCTTTTGTAATTTGATGCCTTTGTTCACATTTAGAATTGGACTCTACTGGACCACGGAGATCGTGGGTGATGCTGTACATACCACTGGAGACGAGCTTCTCACGAGCGGCCTCGATCCATGTGTTCATTCACTGATGTCCAACTTGCTACTTTGGGATCTTACTCAGCAAAGTGCCCGAGGCTTGCAGCAGTGACCGAAGTCAGAAGGAGCTGACTTCTGAACGTACCAGGTACAAAGAACTATGCTTCAGGTGTCTCAAGTGGGTCCTTAATCACTCCGGGCTGAAACTGTGTCTGTGGATGGGGCTGTTAAATCTGCAATCCCCGAAATACTGTTACGAGTTTATGGAGCTTTCCAGGGATTTCACAGGAGAAATCCCTGAGGAAATGAACAGTAGTAACATAGTAAATGAGATATCTGTCCATGGACTGAATGCTGAATATTAAATTTTATGTTGTACGACTTTTATTCAGCACATAGAGACTGTAGGCAGAGACTTGGTGGAAGTGATACGACGTAGGCCAATGTTTAACTGCATGATCTTCCTGTGTGTAGGCAACATCGTGGTGCAATCTGAGGCCACACTTGACAGCTCCTTACTCTTCTTTTAATGCTTGACTTTTTAGCCTTTCATGTTATATTAAAAAAAAGATCGATATTTTTACAGAGGTGCTTGCAGAATTAGTATACACATGAACTTATTACAGCATTAGTATTTTCATGCTGTGAATTACTATGTTTTTGCTTCTCCATTTCTTCCTATTTTTATTTTATCTAACAACTTAAAATAGTTGTGGGTGAGAAAGACAAATTGAAAGTTACACTTTTGAGGGTAGGGGGAAGGAAGGGTAGACCTATTCCTACAAAATTATGAGTTTATTACGCAAGAGCTCTTTCTCAGTGTGGTTTTCTGTTTGTGTTTTCTTTGTCGAGCACAAAAAATGAAAAGTAATTATTGCTGAGCCAGTTGTCAGCCTGCTCTCTGTGGAAGGCTGATGAAATTTAGTTTTTCTTAAGTTCAAGGAATGGTAAGCACAAAGGCAACATAGTCCTGCACGCACATGATTTAGTTTACACGAATGGCACCTTGCTGCTGCTAGTAGTCATTTTAAAGTCATAAAAAACATTGTTTGCTGTTTCCAAATGTAGATGCTAAGTACAAAAAGAATAAACTGGTGAACATAACACACGGCAGTTCAAGGATCAGACTAGAAGCGGGAGGATCATAAACCCTAGGGAAGCCAGTAAGAGTCAGGAACGCCGTCAGATGAGCAATGTGACTGGTGTTCAGAGCCACATCTACATTTCAGGTGAAAAGCATCTCAGAAACAATTAGTGATTAGAAGAGGTCTAAATAATCCTGAGATTGCTGGATGCCTTTGTTTGTTCCCCTTCCACCATGCCGCCTAGAAAATGGTCCACTATTTACAGACAGGAAGGGCAGATGTTCTCACTGTCTCAGTGCCTCTAGGCAAACTCGGCCATACAGTTTTAAAGCCAAGTAAACCTGACTTTTAAGCTGCACCACACATGGGGTTTTTTCCTTTTAGATGGGGATTTTTCATCTTGATGTTGTGGCATGAGGTGAAAGTCTTGATTTTATTATTGCTGAGGGAGGAGGTGGGAAACCTTTCATTTCCTAAAGCTTTCTCTGTGTGATTGGGTTGAATCTATGTGGCTTATGTTTTAAATTCAAACAACTATCTTACATGTGTGGATTCCTGAATGAAAGCTCTTCTCTCAGGATATTAATGGATATTCTTGGTTTACATTGCTGGTAAAAGAATTGGTTTAAATTGAAATTCACTTTTTTGCTTCAATGTAAATGTGATCCTAATCAAGACACTTTTTAAGACCAGTATATGAACTCTGTGAGCCCAGGAGGCTGTGTCTGTGATGGAATCTTTCCTATCTCCTCTCTAACATCTTTAACACATCTAACAATCTCTTGAAACAGATTATAAACTTGCAGTTTTAATTCACATTAGTTCTAGGCCTATTATACTGTGTATGTACACATGCAACTTCTTAACCTGGGAATAACTGATGATCCTATGAAGGGACGTGTCATTCACGGTGGATAGCATGTTTGTAAATGCTGTGAAGATACTTTAATTCCTGGACAAACAAAAATGAATCCTCCAGACACAGAGATCTGGAGATGTCCTGCTTGGTGCTGCTTCTTAACTTGGTGCTCTTTCTTATTAATTTAAATGAGGTCATGGGATGTACAGCTTTTGTGATGGGAAATTTTCGGCTTCCTGCTTGCTGTGACACTTGGTGCAGGGTTCTTGCTGAAGCTTTCAGATTTCACTTTCTGCAAAGACTTTAGGTCTAGAGATTCAAGTAAACAACATACTTAAAGGAGACTTATGTTTTGTTACCACGTAACTGGTCTGTACAGATTACTCATTCTGTGACTTTTTAATGAAATTTATAGTTAAGTACGTCTGAGGCAAACACATAGAAAACAAAACAGATCTTGATCTGTAAAAATGGTGTTACTTTATTTCTTCAGTAGGATGTTTCCATCATACGAAAAAGAAGGGTTGGATGGATGGTTTTACTTACAAAATGCTGCTATTGCTGTGTTGTTTTGTTTAATGCCTCATACACTATGTTAGTGATAGCATCTGGAGACCCTAAACTTGCCTTTTCTTTTTTTTTTTTTTTTTAAATTCTATTTTGATACTTTCCACGCCATTTCTCGAAACTTTTCTTTCCCAACTGTATTAGTAAATGCTATTTCTGTTTCTGAGAAGCTTCCTACTCTTCTCCCAGGAAGAGCAAGAATCATAGAATGGTTTGGATTGGAAGGGACCTTAGAGCTTATCTAGTTCCAGCCCCCCTGCCATGGGCAGGGACACTTTTCACTAGACCAGGTTGCTCAAAGCCCCATCCAGCCTGGCCTTGAACACTTCCAGGGATGGGGCATCCACAGCTTCTCTGGGCAACCTCTTCCAGTGCCTCACCACCTTCATAGGGAAGAATTTCTTCCTAATATCTAATCTAAACCTACCCTCTTTCAGTTGAAAGCCATTCCCCCCTGTCCTGTCACTACATGCCCTTGTCAAAAGTCCCTCTCCAGCTTTCTTGTAGGCCCCCTTTAGGGACTGGAAGGCTCCTAGAAGGTCTCCCCGGAGCCTTCTCTTCTCCAGGCTGAACAAGCCCAACTCTCTCAGCCTGTCTTCATAGGAGAGGTGCTCCAGCCCTCTGATCATCTTTGTGGCCCTCCGTTGGACTCACTCCAGCAGGTCCATGTTCTTCTTGTGTTGGGGGCCCCAGAGCTGAACACAGTACTCCAGGTGAGGTCTCACCAGAGCGGAGTAGAGGGGGAGAATCACCTCCCCCAACCTGCTGGCCACGCTGCTTTTGATGCAGCCCAGGATACGGTTGGCTTTCTGGGCTGCAAGTGCACATTGCCAGGTCATGTTGAACTTTTCATCCACCAACACCCCCAAGTCCTTCTCCTCAGGGCTGCTCTCAATCCATTCTCTGCCCAGCCTGTCTTTGTGCTTGGGATTGCCCTGACCCATGTGCAGGACCTTGCACTTGGCCTTGTTGAACTCCATGAGGTTCACATGGGCCCACCTCTCAAGCCTGTCAAGGTCCCTCTGGATGGCATCCCTTCCCTCAGGCGTGTCGACTGCACCACACAGTTTGGTGTCATCGTCAAACTTGCTGAGGGTGCACTCCATCCCACTGTCCATGTTGCTGACAAAGATGTTAAGCAGCACGGGTCCCAATACCGACCCCTGAGGAACGCCACGCGTCACTGGTCTCCACTTGGACATCAAGCTGTTGACTGCAACTCTTTGAGTGTGACCATCCAGCCAATTCCTTATCCACCGAGTGGTCCATCCATCAAATCCATGTCTCTCCAATTTAGAGACAAGAATGTCATGCAGGACAGTGTCAAATGCTTTGCACAAGTCCAGATAGATGATATCACTTGCTCTTCCCTTATCCACCAACGCTGTAACCCCATTGTGTTTTGTCAGGCACGATTTGGTCTTAGTGAAGCCATGTTGGCTGTCACCAATCACCTCCTTATTTTCCATGTGCCTTAGCATAGTTTCCAGGAGGATCTGCTCCATGATCTTGCCGGGCACAGAGGTCAGACTGACTGGTCTGTGGTTCCCTAGGTCTTCCTTTTTTCCCTTTTTAAAAATGGGGGTTATGTTTCCCCTTTTCAAGTCAGTGGGAACTTCACTGGACTGCCACGACTTGTCAAATAGGACAGATAGTGGCTTAGCAACTTCATCCACCAGTTCCCTCAGGACCTGCAGATGCATCTCATCAGGTCCCATAGACTTGTGCACCTTCAGGTTCCTTAGACAGTCTCAAACCTGATCTTCTCCTACAGTGGGCAGTTCTTCATTCTCCCAGTCCCTGCCCGTGCCTTCTGCTACTTGGGTGGTGTGGCCAGAGCACCTGCTGGTGAAGACTGAAGCAAAAAAGTCCTCGAGTACCTCAACTTTCTCCATATCCTGGGTAACCAAGTCTTCCGTTTCCTTCCAGAGAGGGCTCAGTCTAGTTTTCCCTGGTCTTCCTTTTATCACTGATGTACCTATAGAAACTTTTCTTGTTGCCCTTGATGTCCCTGGCCAGATTTAATTCTATCACAGATTTAGCTTTCCTAACCTGATCCCTGGCTGCTCGGAGAATTTCTCTGTATTCCTCCCAGACTACCTGTCCTTGCTTCCACCCTCTGTAGGCTTCCTTTTTGTGTTTGAGTTTGTCCAGGAGCTCCTTGTTCATCCATGCAGGCCTCCTGGCATTTTTGCCTGACTTCCTCATCCATCCCCAGGCGGAGCTCCATGCACTCCAGCTGGTCATTGACATAGAGGGCGACACCCCCTCCTCATCTTAGATTGGATATTCGGAAAAAATTCTTCACTGAAAGGGTTGTCGGGCATTGGAACAGGCTGCCCAGGGAAGTGGTTGAGTCACCATCCCTGGAGGTATTTAAAAGACGTGTAGATGTGGCGCCTAGGGACATGGTTTAGTGGTGGACTTGGTAGTGATAGGCTAACGGTTGGACTCCATGATCTTAAAGGTCTCTTCCAACCTAAACGATTCTGTGATTCTATGATCTCTCCTGCCTGTCCTTCCTAAAGGGCCTGGATCCTTCCATTCCAACACTCCAGTTATAGGAGCCATCCTACCATGTCTCTGTGATGCCGATAAGATCATAGCCCTGCAGGTGTGTGTACGTCTCTAACTGCTCTTGTTTATTCCCCATGCTACGTGTGTTTGCATAGAGGCATTTAAGTTGGGCCCCTGATGAAGCTGACTTTCTGGCTGGAGTGGCTGGAGTTCCTTTGTGCTGCTCTTCGGGCACCTTCCTGCTGACCTGTGATCCTTCTCCAGGCTCTGGGCGTCTATTGCTGGTCCTGGCATCAAACTGGTAGGAGTGGGACGGATTGAGGTTCCCCTCCCCCAGCAACTTTAGTTTAAAGCCCTCTTCACCCGCTTGGCAAGCCTATGACCGAAGATGCTCTTCCCCTTCTCTGACAGATGGACCTTATCAGCCCCCAGTAGACCAGGTTTCCCAAAGCGAGTCCCATGGTCTAAGTAGCCGAACCCCTGGCTATGGCACCAGCCCTGTAGCCATTTGTTGATTCGCCAGATTCGACTGGCCCTTTCAAACCCCTTCCCTTTGACCGGGAGGACTGATGAAAAAAACTACCCGCGCTCCAGAGTCCCTTACTGCTGCTCCCAGGGCTCTGTGATCCTTCGTGATGCTCCTCAGACTGCTCCTGGCTGTATCACTGGTGCCCATGTGAAACAACAGCAGCGGATAATAGTCAGGGGGCTGTACGAGGCTTGGTAGTCTCTCGGTGACATCCCTGATAGAAGCCCCCGGTAAGCAGCACACCTCTCCAGAGACCGCATCAGGTCGGCAAATGGGTGCCTCCGCACCTCTCAGAAGAGAGTCGCCTACTACTGTCACCCGTCGCCTTCTCTTAGTTGTGCTGGTTTTATGCGGGGAGCAGATCGGGCTGCCATACTCAGCGCCAGCATCTCTCCTGATGTGATGGGTCTTCCCTCTTCAGTCTGCAGAGTGGTGAAGCAGTTCTGCACGGGCACCTCCAGCTTTGGGGGAGGTCTCTTCCTCCTGCTGATCCTTGCTGTTGCAAGCTTCCAGAATGACAGAGGACCTGTGACATTTGGGGCAGTTGATGTAAAGAAGGGGCAAGATCCAGAGGAGATTTCTCTAGTGAGCAGCGGTGGGAAGTGTTCAGTTATTAACATGTCTACACATACCGATAGCTGAAGGCTTCCTATCATTTGCTGAAGAGTTTGTTTTTTTCTCCAAGTAAACGACTGGCATTTTTGAGGGGTTGGGGATTGTCTTATTATTCTTTTGGATTTGTCTTCAGGATTGGTGTCTTCTCTCTTGCACTTTTTTAGTTTCTAAGCTTTGTAGTTTCTAGAAGAGTGTTCTAGCACCAGTGTTTTGGATCTGAGATCCATCACTGTATGAAATACTGTGGACAAATTTAAAATCTGATATTTTGGGTTATCTTTGATGTAGTTATGTTATCTATGATGTAGTTATAACTCTGATGTAGTTATTAGTTATGAACTTTCGACCCTTGTAAACCAGTATTTTATTTACTTTAAACTTCTTTCCTCCTGTTCCTCTGTTTTGTAGGCAGGATGAAAGACCGGCTAAACGAGCTGCGTGAATTTGCCAGGTTACACAACCAACAGTTTTCTGAGAGTGAGGATGATGAAAATTCACCCCAAGATGTTCTCCTTTATGAGACTGATTATGCCTTGGAAATTCTTCATAAAGACATACAGAACATCCGGACAGAAAATGACCACCTAAAAGAGGATGTCAAGCGGCTTAGAAAGCAAAACAGCCGCTTCCTTACTTCCATGCGCCGTCTTAGTAGCATCAAACGAGATACTAATTGTATTGCCAGAGACATCAAGGCCCGCGGAGAAAGCATCCACAGGAAACTCCAGATAATGAGAGACTTCAGCGAAGATGCAATAACAAAATACGGGGCTATGTCTGTCATTGCCAGGGTAGCAAAGAACCACTACGTTGACCTCATGCACGCCTTTCAGGAAGCTATGTTTGAATACAACGCAACAGAGATGAACCAACGGGAGAACTGCAAGATTCGAATTCAGCGGCAGCTGGAGATCATGGGCAAAGATGTTTCTAGCAACCAGATTGAGGAGATGATTGAGCAAGGCAAGTGGGATGTCTTCTCTGAGAATCTCTTGTCAGACGTTAAGGGGGCTCGCTCAGCCTTGAATGAGTTAGAGACACGTCATAAGGAGCTGGTGAAGTTAGAAGGTCGCATTAAGGAAGTTCATGAGCTCTTTCTGCAGGTGGCCTTGCTAGTGGAGGAACAGGCAGACACCTTTGACGTCATTGAGATAAATATGCAAAATGTTGAGGACTATGTAGGAGAAGCTAAAGAGCAAGTGAAAAAAGCTTTGGAATACCGAAGAAAACACCCCCTCAGAACAATCCTCTGCTGCTGCTTATCCTGTTGCAGAAGGTGACCATTCCAGTGAAGCTATCACAGACCAACTCCAATGTCTTCAAAAGGCATTCTTTCCAGTGACTTTTCTGTAATGACAACCCCTAGAAATGGGGGGGGGCTATTTTGCAGTTGTTTTTGTTCATTGCCTTTTTCCTAAATGTGCTGAAGGCTGTTCTATTTGAGAGCTCCTAGAAATGTTGTTAAAACTATTTTTAATCTATTTTTCATTGAAATGTACTCTGTTGCTGTAACTAGAGGTGCAAGAAGATCTCTGCAGCGATACTTGTTTCAGATAGGCAAGAAAGAGGAATGAATGATGGGCTGATACCTTGTCCTAGGGAAGATGAGAAATTTCAAGAATTAACTTTATTCTTATTTGTCAAAGTGAGGCTGCAGGTGGTGCAGCCTTACCGCCTGGGGTGACAGAATACACCACAGAATCGGGAGGTTTCGATTTTAACTAGTTTGGAGCCTGCTTGATGCAAATACTTGAACAGATTTTTGCTCTGTTCATTTGACAAAATACTGAGCCTGTTAGCAGGAGCAGGACACAGAACTAGTTTCTATTTCGACTTGATTTCCAGCCGTCATGGATCTTAACAGAAGTAACTGCACCTTAAATGATAATATGCATGTTTTGCTCCGTTTGTGTGCAAGCGATTGCTTTTCTCCATTTTGAGTACCCGAAACTTTGTCAAGGTGCCTAGAAGCACTTCAACACTGAGGCATCTCACTGGCTTTTAACTTCAGGCACTGTCTGTACTCTCAGTTTCAAAACTGCCATGCTTTTATGCTTCTAATACATTTTTCTGCCAATTAACACTTCAGCCAGTAGAAGAGATGCATGCAGTGGCCTTCTGCAGAAGCACCCATAAGAAGACAACAGTTGGGGGCAGAGAAAGCATTTTAGGGTCTCCTGTGCTGGCACATACAACCAAGCAGTTTTAGTGGAAGGATTATCCTGTTCATAGACTTTTATTTTTTTATAAGTATGGATTGAATATGGTTTTTTTAATATATATTTTAAATAACATGAAGGATTAAATTTATTAACATGCAATTTTACCGGTGTACAAAAACTACAGCTTTTCTCCCATTATTAGGAAATCTCCACCTGGGAAAGAAAATAGACATATTTCTTCAGTACACCTGAAGAAGAAAGAAAACAACATTTTAATGTCATTTCAGTGCTCTTTTCAAGCTTAAAAGTAATCTCTCCTTTTGTGTAAGGGGAGTCTGCCTGCAGTAGGTTTGGAATATGAGGAGGGAATAGAAAATTTGCAGCCCTGGAAACCACTGAGCATTGTCAGTGAAGCATGTATTCATACGGTCTGGGGAGTGATTATAGCTCCTGCTTCTGGAGGTTTTCCAACTGCAATATTTCTAGGTGTCTTCCTGATACACTGTGATCTATTGCTATCCTTTGAATTAATGCAGGACATTTTTTCAGAAGTTAGTGACCCTTTTTTTAAACGCTGATCCTATTTGTACCTATTTTAATAAATATATTTAAACATTTCAAATATTTTGCATTTGGGAGTTTTCCTCGGGAGATGCGCATAGCCATCTTCCTGCACCAATCGCAATGAAACGCTTCCCTTCTGATCTTTTGCACACTAATTTTATATGTGAAAAAACACCCATACATTTCTTACTATTTATATTGATATAACAAAACAGCAAAATAAATTCAACTTCCAAGCTTTCATTCATATCCCAGTGGGAAATGCTTCTTAGCCAGACAGGCTTTTCCCACACAAACAGAAGCTAAATGGATAATTTGCTTCTCAGAAACAGAAAGTCTCTTATACTGAAGCACCTGTCTGTGCACCATGACTACTGCTTTGGTGCTACTCAAGAAGACAAAGCCGCTTACCCCCTAGGTACCGCCATTCAAGGCAACGGAACTCTGCATTTGTAGAGAAATACCCTAAACCTCCGAGGGTCAGCACGTGGGCAAAAATCAATGAAGAGTAAAATATGTATTTCATTTCATCTGCATATTCTTAGCACTCACCAATGATTTTGATAAAAATGCGTACATGTTTTTTTTTGTTGGTTTCTTTTTTGCACGTCTGTCTACAAATCGAATAAAAGATTTAATAAGAAAAACTGAAAGTGCAGTGTTGTACATTGAATCAGCAGCTCTGAATAGCTTCTTGCATTGTCAAAGTTTAGTTTAAAAGCTGCTGGACTAAACTCTAAGTTGGTGAAAGGAGATTAAACAATGCCTAAAAAAAAAATTCCTCCTAATATTTGTTGCCACAGTAAATCAAATGTGTTGCATATTGAGATAGACTTACGATAATTTTTCCTATAAAAACCATGAAAAATGAGTTTCATACGTTCTAAGATGATTCTCTACTGCAAGAAAAAATACAAATTTATCCTGGCAGTTCTGAGAGATCTTGATGATTTCATTAGTAGAAATGCAAAGCTTATATTAAAATCTTTAGTCCGATAGGAGGGAAAGGGAAAGAGAGTGAAAACATGAAGAAAAGGTAATTGTAGACCTTTTCTCCTGACTTAAGGCTGTTGCTGCAAGGAAGAAACTGAGAATTATTGAAATACCAGCTTGGGACCCTTTAAAACTATTTTTAAGTCACATTGTGAACTAGAGACACTTGAAAAATTACTTCCAGTAAGTGAAGAAATCATCCTCTTCCTTGCAAACATGTGTTCGTTGCTTAATACTGTGGGGCTTTTTCTATCCTTCAGTTGTGTAAGAACTCAAATTTTGCCAGCCAGTGAACTTGCCTAGTCACAGTTAAACAGACTGTAGAAAAAAACTCATCACACTATGGTTGCAAAGACTCACGCCACACAGGATGAGTGGAAGAAGATGATAAAAGCAGCTTGATAATATGTTGGCATACTAATAACAGAAGCCGCAGAACGGGCATCTCGATGCCTGCTAAGGAAAGCTGCCTTTTCATTCTGAAAGTCAACGCGACTCCTCTGGAGAGGCGCGTAGCATGTTCTATGGGTTGGGGTTTTTTCCCCTTCCCTGATGTGGCAAACCCTATAGCTGGGTTAGAGGAGGAAGTAGTTAGAAAGTGTGAGGGGCTGCTTTAGCTTTCAGAGTTGTTGTTGTTTGGTTTCCTACTGAAAGCAGCAGAAGCTTCACAGAAAAAAACCCTATGAATCTCAGCGCTTTCTGAGAAGGTGAAAGGAGAACTGGCGACCAGGCACACCTTGCTCTTTCTTAAAATTGTAAGAGAGCATTGGATAAATACAAAAGAGAAAAAAAATCCCCTATTACAAAATATAATGTTTGGCATATAATGGTGAACTTCCTGGATATGTGTATGAGTCTCCATTTCATCTTAAGGCTTTTTTTTTTTTTTTTTTAAACATGGGTTTAATTTTAGAGAAACGGCAGTGGAACCCTTGCTACCTCAATGCAAGGGACTCAGACTATGAACACACTTGCACACTTGAGCAGGCATCTCTCTGGCACGTGTCTTGGGAGAAACTTCTCAAAGTAAAGGTATAACTCTTAGTTTAAGACCCAGGTATCTTTTTTTTTTTGGAGGCTGAAGTGAGTAGCTAAGCCAAACTGCTGCTTTTCTAATCTAAGGAACCCAACCTACATTAAGGATGTTTTTAATGCACAGCCCAAGTTGCATTTTATAATTTCTCGAAAACAAAACAGGTTCTCTAGATTTTTGAACCATGGGAGATATTTGGAATTGATTTGAGAAAGGAAAGAGCTACACATGGTTGTGTTTCTATGTCTAGGAGAGTATAACACATACGATGAAGGCAGAAAACAGTATCATTTAATAGATACTGTATGTGGTGGTTACAGTTCATCTATTTCTGACGCAATGTGATTTTCACATGGAGGCAATGGTATTTTTTTCTCTAATATGTAAGAAGGCGGTAGCAGATCTATCTTCTTCCATGTTTCTAGCATATTACATAGTGTCTTCGTAATAGTTGAGCTGAAGCCAGTAACGGCAAGTGGAAGACAGCTCTTCCGCCACACCTTACAGCGCATACATTGTTAGGGCACAAAGTCTTAACAGGAAAGAGTAACATTTTACTATGTTTCTCGGAAATAATGTTAGATGTGACTAGAGAATGAGGTAACCTAACTTACGATATTTCCCTGCTCAATGCTTTGCTGAAAGGCACGACCGTACTGAACAGGGAGCAATGCTGGCTAGGGTATGATACTCATTTCAAGCAAATGATGCAGCGTGGTAAGTTCCAGTCAAAGAGCTGTTCTTTCATTAATGGGCTCCAGCGTGTGGATAAAGCTAAGGAAAAAGAAGGTGTGAGCTTCACATCTGTTCTTCATGTATGTAAAATGTTAACAGTTCACTTTTATTGTATGTGAGAAGCATTTTCCCTCACAAGCATACCCAGTGTACTGGGGGTCTCTGAGCACCAACAGCTGAAGAGGTTAGGCACCACCCGCACCTGCAAATTTGAGGCCCAGACCCCTTACAGAGGGCAACCTACAACCAGGGTGTCCAACAACCAAGGAGGGTATCTGCTCCTCTTCTGCTTGTGGGAGAGACAGATGCGTGCCTCCTCCAGTTTGCTGGAAGCTATCTCAGTCCAGCGTCCCCAGCGTGT
Source organism: Phoenicopterus ruber ruber (assembly GCA_009819775.1). NCBI lineage: Eukaryota > Metazoa > Chordata > Aves > Phoenicopteriformes > Phoenicopteridae > Phoenicopterus > Phoenicopterus ruber. The sequence goes on from CM020217.1 coordinate 53,432,197, forward strand.
GCCCTACCGAGCGTTTGTCTGTCATCCCTCGGGGGCAGGCTCAAAGGTGGCAAAGTTTGGTGGGATGGACGACGTCCGTTTTCTCCTCTGGAAAACGGACAGCAAAGGCGGCGAGAGTGGGAGCTGGCGGGCGGGGAGGCTGGCGATGGGGCACTTTTCCTTTCCCCTCCTGATGCGGGGAAGAAGGGGGAGGTCCCAGTGCAGGAACCAACCCGGGATACTGCAATAAGCGCTTCCGTAGACCGGGCACGCAGTGGTGGTTGGCAAGAAATCTTTCCTTCGCAATATTTTTTCTCCTAATTGAGTAAAATTGACAGCTCTGGAGTTTGGTTTCTTTTTCCTTCTATTAGCAAGGGAAGATATATTCCAGGTAACAGCTGGACAGAAATAAGTAAAATGTCAGTACACAACACCGGCTTTCCCCAGAGCACCTGTCAGTTAATATTTCACCAGGCAGCTCTGCCGGGGGAGGGAAGTTGAGTTGTTTTCCTTTTTGGTGGTCTGAGCCTTATCGGCGCAACTTCTCCACAGCGATTCCCCCGAGGACCCACGTCGGCACGGCACCTCTCCCCGGCTCTCCCGCCCGACTCCCTTCCGCGCACCCCTGCACCCTGCGGGGCACGAACAAACCCGCACTCGCTTGAGCGCGGGGCGGCGGCCCGCAGGCCTCGCACCCCGCCGGCCCCGGCCCCGGCCCCGCAGCGGCCCGGCCCAGCGCGCCCCCGCCGCCGCCCGCGCTCTCCCCTCAGGGGCGGGCCCCCGCCGGCCCCGCGCACCTCCCCCCCCCTTCCGCTCCGGCCCTGGCTCCCGCCAGAGGCAAGGCGGCGGGGAGGCGGACGGGCTTCCCGGCCCGTGGAGGGCGGGAGGGCGAGGGGCGCGGGGCGCGCGCCCCGGGGCCGGGGCAAGGCTCCCCGCCGGGCCCTGCCCGCCCGCCGCCGCCGGGAGAGGCTGCCCGCGCGCGTCGCCCTGTGCGCTCTGCGCCCCCCCGCGCTGGAAATAAAGGCGGGAAGGCGCGGCGCGGCGGGGGAGGGGGCGCCCCGCGCCGGCCCGGGGGTCGCGCGCGGCCGGGGGGCGGGCGGGAGCGCGGCCTTGTATGTAGGAGCGGCTGAGAGCCGTCGCTGTATCTGCACCAGGATGGCCGAGTGGTTAAGGCGTTGGACTTAAGATCCAATGGACGTATGTCCGCGTGGGTTCGAACCCCACTCCTGGTAAGTGCCCTTTTTTTTCCGGAGCCCCGCGACGTTGCCGGGCAGGGTGCGCTGCCCAGGCAGAGGGGCGACCGGCGCGGCCGCAGGGAGGCGGGAGCCGCCGGGCGGCAGCGAGGGGCGTGGAGCGGGCGGTGGCCGGTACCCCGCCCGCGGGGCAGGCGCGCGGGTCCCCCGGCGGGCGGCGCCGTGTCGGCGGCAGCCGGCGGGGGCGGCGTGAGCTGGCTGAAGCGGAAGCGGGCCCGGCCGGCCGGGCCGACTGTGCTGGGCCGCCGGGCGCTGCTTTAGACACCGTAACTTTAGCTTAAAGTTGGTTTCACAACTTAGTTTTGAAGAGAGCTTTTTCACATATATGCACCCTTCTTGCGTGTCTTTCACAGGCCGCTCGGGCCTGGGCCTCGGTGGCCACCGTGGGCGTCACAGGCAGGGCCGCGAGTGTCGCCGCCGGCGGCGCAGCGGGGCCGAGGGCAGGGGTGTCAGGCGCACCCGGGGCACGGCTGCCCCGGCCCTGCTGCACAGCGGAGGCTCCCGGGCGCTTGGCCAGGGCCCAGGGAAAGGCAGCGCGGCGGGGGCCCGCGCCCGGCGAGGGTGGGCGGCAGCAGGACAAGATGCGTCCCGTGGTTTTTCCGTTTCAGTAGCTCGCGCCAGTTCTCCGCAGAGGTGCCTGACGAGGGGACTGCGCCCGCTGTAACGATACCTCAAAGTCGCGTCACAAATTCTTCTCTGAAGGCGTAGCCGTCCCGTTCGGTAGGAGGCGTTAGGACGTCGCTCTGGGGCCCGCGGCCCGCTGGGCGGAGGTGGGCCCGCCAGCTTCGTCGACCCCAGCTGGTGACTTTGTCGCTCTAAAGCATAATTTAGGCATTTTATGTGTAGATTTCCCCCCCCCCCCCCCCCCCCCCCCCCAGTTCCAAGCACTTTGAATACTTTGAAGGCTGCATGACAACCTGTCAGAGTGCTTTTACAACGTGAAAGTGAGGGTAAGCACCATGTGCGCTAGGGTACGGGATGAGGGTGCGAAGGATGTCGGCGGGTGTCAAGTCTGCCCAGGGGTCCCTGGCCGACCCCGGTGGGTGGAGGGAAGGCGAACCTCCTGCTTTGGGGGGAATGGTCCCTAGTGCTGGCGGTACCCTCAACTGTGCCAGGAGTTCAGCTAAAAGTTAAGCAGAATGAGTGAGCAGGATTTTCAGACTAACCTCCTGGCTTTGTTTTATTTAGCAGGACAGATGTAGCGGTTTTTGTACATGTTGCAATGTTTAATTTGCTATAGCATGGTTTTGTTGTTTGGGGTTTTTTTTTCTTGACAGGGTAGTATCGTTGTGTTCTAGTATATTGAAAGTGCGGGAAGTACAAATCAAGTGCAGACTGACACATTTTAAAATGTTAGTGTTTGCAAGAGTATCCCGGTCTAATTCTAATACAAGTAAATATAGTTGTTCTTAGCCACCCTGTTCCTGATAATTTGAGCTGAAAAATTATTCTAAGCTTTCAGTCCAAATATATCATGTGATGACACAGAGACTAAATAAAGGATTAACTCAACAGAGAGATAACAGCTCATGGGCCTTCAACACAATATGAAGTAGAAGGTGAAATATTTCAGGCAGAGTATTTTATTATGTGCTACATAAGATGATCTGGTATCACAAATGTGGACATAGTATAAATACAGAAATATGATAGTCAAGAGGGAGTTACGGAGAGAAGTGTGGTCTGGTGGTGAATTTCTAGGAAATGCAAGTATGTGTATTGTCTTTTTTGACTGTTCCCACAGTTAAATTGTAAATGCAAAACATACCGCACTTTCTAGAACTGTTCATTAAAAGGCAGTACTGCCAGGTTCACATGTTTTATTAAGTAAACGTTCGTTCCTATGATTCATTAAGGTACAAATTAGTAAAAATGGGTGCATGTTTGAATGTACGTTTTACCTGTAATGTTGTAATGGAAAAATACTGCCCTTGGAAACCCACATCTTTGCATACAAATTGGGTAATTCTGCTTATGTGCTTATTTACGAGCATGTTTGTACATATAATAAATGCTCATGTAGATTTTGTGGATGCAGTGCTGATCTTGATGAAAAGTTGGTCCCACGTATGTCAGCTACAGGATGAATTAGTGGCAACTATGCAGCATTGTGAGAAAGAAAAAAAGAAAAGTGAAAACAATCACAGTTTTTACAAGAACAATAATCACTGACCAAAAAAAGAGCAGTTTTTATGATAAAGCAATATAGAAAATGGGAGTGCTTGGTTAGAAATGCTTCTGTTACAGGCACAGCCCTTTCCTTAAGAGACTTATTTTGCAGAGAACTTACCTCAATCCTTTGGTGAAACTGTGTTCATGCTTTTTATTATGGCTTGGTAGAGCACATGCAGATCTGGAATGGAACAGAAGGTTCTTGAACCTTTCCTGCTCTCAAGAAATATCCATAAAATCTACTGGCAACAAGTACGTCCCAACCACTTCCTACACTTCTCCATAAAGAAAGGAGCAATGTGTTGGGGTTGTTGGTTTCTATTTTACGTGAAGTGGCAGGGTAGTGTAATGTGTTTCAGTTCTGGGGCTGACCATGATTTTGATTTAAGATTTTTATTTTATCAAGCAGGTATTTTTCTTTGTTTTTAATAGCTTCCTTGTTAAACCCTCATGAATTATTGGTGATTGCTTTTGCAATTTGACATTCTTACATGCACTTGTTATACTCTGGCATTTAGTTCAAACAATATTGCTTTCCATTGAACTCCATTCTGTGGATGAGTTGTTTTTCTAAAAAGGTCATTATCTGTAGGATCCTTGCCTCGTTTGTTGAAGAAATTGGAAAAAAAGTATAGTGACTAATGCTAGAAACTGGAATAAAAAAAGAGCTTCGTATGCAGACAGTTGAATGCTACCCTGATGAACCAGGGGTGTTTCTTTTGCCACTGCGTATTTCCTGTCTGATGAGGAGCCAGTTGGTTAAAATAGATTTTTCATACGCAATCACTCGTTTTCATGTTCCTTATTTTGTGGCATCCAACTTGAGAACCCAGTCTGATTTGCAGAAATGCGGAACTTTTGCAAACACAGGTGAAATCAATGTGTCACCTATATTTTAAGCAGTGTCTGAAAAATTTCATATTATATGTCAAAGTTACGGGAGATATTTGACATTAATCTTTCCACACCTCAATTTCCCATTGTGTAAACTAGAGGTAATAGAAATACACCGTCTGCGAAATGGTCTGCTAGGAAGTAAATTCATTCCCATTTGTGAAGAATTCAGATAGACACGTAATCTGGTCATGTTAGACAAGCCTGTGAGTAGAACATCAGTGAATTCAGAAAATAACATGAAATAAATAAGGTATGGAGCCACACTTTCAGCTGTGAAGACCTTACAAAGTATTGGACAACTGATTAGCCAGCAAGCACCTGATGATATGTGCTGAGCAAGGTGGGAGTCTTATAAGAAAACAGCAAGCCATAGTTTAACTCAAAATTATGTCTCGCTTCACAAACAGAAGGGGATCAAATCAATAAGAAGGCAACCTATTGGTGAAATGTTATTGAGGTGATATTTCAGTATAGTTTAGTCCCTTTTAAAAACTTTCAGTAGCTTTTTTTTTCAGTTACACTTTAGTGTGTGATGGAAGAATATAATTTGTTACTTCAGTTAAACCATTTTCCCATCATTCCCAGTGACCAGTATCTCACATTGAGGAAAAAGGTGTAAAAAGACTCTGAAGTTCTTGGTCTATTGTATAATGCTGTATGTAGGATGATCAGTAATCCCTCTGATTCTTACTGCAGACTAAAGACTGTAACATAAGATCAGTCTCTTACGTTAGTGGGAGTAACTGCATGTAAAGTACTTGGTAATTCTTGAATTGTTCTCATTTTGGGGCCTGTGTGGTAAAAAAAAAAAGGGGGGTAGGCTCTATTTTCTGGATTCTTGTGATTCTCGGAACGCTTGTTCAAAGATTACCACTCTATTACCGCTCTATAGTATGGACAACTGTGTCAATGTTTGTGCATGTGTCTTTATACAGGTTCATTTTCAACAGCTGCTGTGCTGTTCATCTGCTGACTGTGTCTGATCTTACCTGCAGTTTCTTGCGATCATTTCTATTGGACTCGATAGCCACAGCAACCAAGTATCATTAGCAACGTTAGCTAATTCTGCCTCCTTCTCCAGGCTATTACGACACATGCTCCCAAACAGATCCTTGCAACATTTTATTGCTTAACTATTTTTCTTGGTTTTGATCAGCAAAAAGAAGAGATTTTCTGCTAGGCTAGTTCAATCCAAGCAGCAAGCTCTGGGGAATCACACTGTGGTAGTACGGGGAGCTTGACCGCCCTGACCGTGGCGTTGATAGAACAGAACAAGGGTCTGTGTATCACTTACTGCAGCGGAAAGCACTGCAACTTACTTAAAATGCTGATGGAGGTAGGTTTACTCTTATGACTGACAGATGAGCCCTGCAAGTCTTGCTGTGGTCATTTAAAGCATCATCACCCCCAAAATTACCCTGAGTGTTGCTCTCCCAGAGTTAGGATGGCCTAACATAGCCATCAGAAGAGACCAGGTGCCCGCCCTTCGGCTGCTCTAGTTAGCGTCTGGCGTTTTAGCTCAAAGCCACCTTCACTGGCAGAGCAAAGGGCTGTAGCTTTGTACTGGAGTAAAGGGATGTGGGCACGCATTCCCCTTTGCCAGTTCTTCTCATCAGGAGGAATATATGCAGGTGATAACGCTTTACATCAGCACAGCATTATTACCAAAGGATATTTCTGAAAGTGTTCAAAGACTCCAGTTGGGAACATTTTCCCTTGTGCTGGCTTTGCTATGGTGGCAGGAGCCTCTGGAAAAAGGACAGAGCAGACAAGTCATAATTTACATCACAGCAGCAAGGTTCGCCACAGCACCCCCTAAATGAGGGGCCCTGAATGCCCTAAAATGCAGGCAGCATAATGCAGAATGTTGCAGCTAAGATCTCTGGGATCTTAGGGCATGAGCTTAAGGCACACTAACATGCATTTTTCTCGGATTTTTTTGGTTGCTTTAAACATATCTGAATGAATTGATTCTTTCTTCCTGCCAGGGAGGAGCTTTTGTCTGAAGACCACAGAAAATGTGCACACTCTACTGGAGATAGTCTTCTTAAATGTACAATTACAAAAATGCCTTCCTTTCTCTAATGATTTTAGGAGAAGAATGCACTTTCCATATTCCTTCATTTTCCTTGATTGGTGCTTCTCCTTCACTATCTGCCCGACTGTGACCTTCTTGCTGGGTTGGAAGTGCTACAGAATCTTTCCTTCAGACCTCATGTGCCTCATTTTTAAGTGTTTGCTGAAGTGGTTCATGCAATTCTTGGCAAGAGATCACTCCCTAACCACGTGACTTGGTGGATTTCTGACACCTGTCTCTTGCTATTTCATCATATGTTGCAAACTTTTCCATATGAGAGTGGAATCACTGGTGGGACGTATGGACTGCATTAATGAGTTCTGTTTTCCAGCTAATCCATGTTTAATGATTGATGTACATCTAAGACAGGACAAGTGAAACTAAAATACATATCTCCGTTGCTATTTTCTGTCACACTCCCACCTTTTGCTTTTTATGTGCACACCAAGAAACAGATCCAGCTGGTCTAGCAGTTAGCTGCTGCTGAAAGAGGCAGAGACACCGTCTTTCTCCTGTCCTGGCTGTATTGCACATTCCCACCGCTTCCCTCTTGCATCCCTCAGTCCTTGGTTGTCAAGTAATACGTAACAAACCAACCAATTAATTTCATGTTACTTGGATCTAAAATTAATCGCTGAGATTGTCTCACTATAAAAATTTTTCTCTGAAGAAATGAGGAATTGGAGACAATTTCTGACGTGTTTTGGGCTCCCTAACATAGACAGTACAGATCCCCCAACTGGTTTTATTCATCATATAATGGCAGAGGCTGGAAGGCCCCTCTGGAGATGGTCTAGTCCACCCCCCAGCTCACAGGAGGGTCAGCTTAAGCAGTTGGGTTTTGAATATCTCCAAGGATGAAGACTCCGCAACCTCTGGGCAACCCATGCCAGTGTTTGACCACCCACACAGTAAAAAAAGTTTTTTCTAATGTCTTAAAAATAAGTGTTTTCTTGTGTTTAAGGCATTTTCTTATCTTTAAGCTTATCTCAAACTTACAGATCTGTCTGCTTGTAAATCTTAAATGATTGTGTGTTTTCTCTGTGCTTAGATTTTTGTTCCTAAACATCTCAAGATAAAATGAAAGAACAACAAATGCCACAACACATATCAGGACACCGACGTGGGTTTGCTGCCATGCACATTTTACCCAGAGCTCTATTGCGAGAAGAGCAAAACTCCTGCAGAGATCTAAGCAGGTGCTTCATTTTAGATACTGAAAGTGATTCTTCTAACTTTTTTTGTCCAAATAAAGACCAAGGGAGTGCAATATTTTGTTTATAAATATGTACAGTTAGTTTCCTGTAAGAAATGAGCACCTGTGTCTGGCCTTAGCTTATTTAAAGCCAGAGCCCTGTTAGAGCGTTACTCATTGGAAGACCATCCTGGTATCACGATTAAAGTTCATGATCTGCGGTTACACTACTGTAATTTGATCCGAGTTTTCCTTTAAAATGGTCTGGGAGCTATAGCATTAACAAATTACATCTGTCTGTGGAGTTGAGGGGAGGTAATGCAACTGATAGTGCTCACTGTCATCCAGTGCTATTGTCTGGCAACCCAGTAACTACAGGTAAAAATTGTTATTCCTGTGTTTACATAGGTGTTAGTAGTCTCCTTTCTGAACAACCTTTGCTTACTGTCATGGCTGATTATTCCTCGTCCTGGTTCCAGAGGCTGCCTCTGAATGAGGAATTGGAAAGAGTCAACATAATTCAGAAATCCCGTTTATGTAAAGCTTTCCGAATCCTTTTGTTACTGTATTCAGAACAGAAATAATTGATTTATTTAATTACTATGACTTCTATCTTTTATCATAATATTTTGGATTATTTTTTATTGTTTTGCAGGATGCTTTGCTTTGCTGTAAGAATAGTTGATTTCCTGGCTAAATGTAGTTTTAATTTTTGTCTAGCTAGCTTAATAGCCATGCGTTCCACAATCTGTGCTTTGATAGCACTATGACAGTGCAGGTTATATCTATGCCAGTTAACAAATCCTATAGTGTTCTGTGACAGAAAACAGACTGAGACATGCCCAACCTGTTGTACTGCATTCATTTGGATGACCTGCCCCAAAAGTTATTTGACGCATCAGTGGAGAAGAAATACTGAAAGCAACTGGATCCAGTTTTTGGGATGTCTCTGCCTGGCCAGCCCCTCTGAACTAAATATTTTTCAACAAAAAAGAATTATTGGGTAGGATAAGAATTGTATGGTATGAATACAGGAGTCAAGTTCTTTAGGAGGAGAAAGCAGTTAATGCCTCCCAATAGACAGGTCAGAGACATCATGGATGAGTTAAGGTTTCTGCTCTGTATGAAATTGTCAGGGAGAGAGCTCAACCATCAACACAAGAAAAAGGACCTGTAAGACAAAGAAGGTAGAGTGACTGTATCCAGCTGAAATATTAACAAACTGGAGTGTTATGAAATATGAGATAAGAATGGAGTGGGATTCGGCATCTCAGAACCATCATTAAAATGCTCTAAAACCAAAAGTGGTTGTGCTTAGAGATTCTTTTCCTATGCCTGTTTCTGTTGCTTTTCTTGGTAAGTTGTCTCCAAGAGGGGTTTAAGTAGAATTTCAGAGTGCTCCCGTTTTAGGCTGGGCTCTGCAGAGAATGCGTCGGGAGATCTTAAGGTGCATGGTGGTACCCAGGGCCCCCAAAAGGAGCCTCTGTGGGTCCTTTAGAGCCAGGTTAGAGGCAATGCCTCATATTCATCTGGAAGTCCTTCACAGACTTGTCTCCATAGCCAGGAATGGGCCTAGATTGTAATGTTAACTATCTCAGAATGTTGTTTTATTTTTTTAACAAATATTATTATACCAAGGTAATCTTAACTGTCAAACTGGGATGTGTATACTTTGCATTGTACATTGTTTCCTATTATGTACTGTTTGTCATTAACAGTCTTGGCATGACTGCTTCCCAGGTAGTAAATACATTCTGGCATAATTAAAGCAGTTCCACTTCCTTTGCAGACAAAACCTCAGAGATGGTATCTCTGGAGGGAGACATTGGAACTGACTGAGATGTTGCCAACCGCTATTTATCTGTTAACCAGTACGTCAGGTACCATCTTTCTGAATCACCATCCCTGACCACCTCTGTATTAACATTTACAGTGGTCTGCTCTGGTCTGTAGGGCATTTCTTCGGCAATTGTAAAAACTGAGTTATAAAATATGACTGTATTTTTTCATTTTATTTTTTAGCTCATTATATATGTTCAGCTAAAAAAAAAAAGGGAGTTGGCGAAAGCAATTTGAAGACTTGTATTTCATCTATGTGAAAATCCATGTAAAACAATATAACTTAGTTAATTCTTAACAAGGTAGCTGACTTCCCTTAGCAAGGTATCCATATGGGAGACTCTTCTGAGGATATACGCAATTAGCTCTGCAGCTGCAGCCAATGTTTATGCACATAAATTCATGGATCCTGATCCTGTTGCTGGCACTGTATAAGCAGATTGTTTGTCACTGAAGTTTTGGACAGGCACAGAAGCCTGCTTGTATAATTAAGGTTGCAGCATCTGCACAGTAGTTATACACTTAAAGTTACTGTGCCTCAGCGTCACCTCCCTCTTTTGATCTTCAAGCCAGCACAAAATGAAATTGCAAATACGAGCAGCTCAGGCAAAAATTCTGTTAAGGCCCATGAAGAGTACAGGATACTGCAAGGTTTCTAGTGCAAGGGTAGGACTACAGTATTTTTTCTATCGCACTGGAATGTTGTAAGAGGCATCTTAATATCATGTGATGGGAAGGGACATAAATGTATATGGATAAAATGAAATTACGCATAAACAGCTAGCCTCTGCAGAAGAAGAGACGTAGGTTGTAAACTCTTTGGAAAGCCCTTCTTCCATGCTACCAAATCATTTAAATCACAGAGTATTCTTTGAGGAATATTAGAGCTGCAAAAACTAGCCTGGCCATAACTTTATGTAAGGGATAAATTAAATACAACTATTAACTCGTGACTGTTTGGAATATAAAGGCCCAGTTTGCGTTAACAAGGTTGAACTGGATGATTTCTTTTGGAAAAACAGTTGGATCCTTTTTTCTGCGTTTTACAAAAAAACATGTAATGTTTCAGGTGACTGCTGCATTCTATATTTGAGCCTTTATTTGAAAAAAGATTCAGAGATAAGAAATTCTAGTATAAATATTTGGGGAACACCTTGTTTATTTCCAGGACAAATATTATTAAAAGGATTTGAAAGAGAACCATCCAAAGATGAATTTTACCAGATACAGAAAAACTTTCTAAAAGGAGTGCTTCTCATCAAGCATAACCATACTGTCTAAACAGATGCTATTTAGTCAGATGACTGACCTTTAATCTAGCTATAACAGAAACTTGTATTCCTCAGTTACTTGGATGGACTGTAGATTTAATTTGATGACTTACTTTATCTAGGATAAACTCCTTTAGGAGTGAAATAGTATTCCGCGTTGGTTCCTTCTCATGTGTTTTGCTACGTGGCAGCATTGTTTTATGAGTGGCTACTGCAAATCAAAGTGAGCCCAGAAACGTGACTGGTCTGTACCCAGCCTCCCAGTCAGGGCTGACCCTGGCAGCACTGCGTTGCCCCAGGGGAAGGATTTTATTTGGGTGACAGCTGTGTGGGGGCGGTGAAACGGCACTGCTGCCAGAGCCTGGTGCGGAGCAGCCGGGACCCCTTCCTGGGGCCGTAGGACCTGGGGTGGCCCCGCTGGGGGGTACCTGTGCAAGCCCCTGATCTGGACGGGGTCCTTCAGAGTGGCATCACAGCGCTTGCACCATGCTGTGTGCATCTAGGAGGTGCAGCAGGGAGTTTAGTTCCTTGAGCACAGGGTGGGCGTGGGGGAGAAAAAAGAGCAGTGGTTAGGGGAAAGCAGGTTGGTTGTGGCAAGGCAGCATCATGCTACGCAGGGGTAGAAGCCCTGAAATACCAACTGCTCTTTGAAAGCCTAATGGGAGTGTCCTGCTGCAGCAGAGCCCAGCCTGCCTGGGAAGCAGCGGGTGGGTGGGCGAGTGATGCTCAGCCCCTGGCAAGGGCAGGGCCCACCACTGCCCTCCTGGGGTAAGTGAAGATGGGTGCGGGCTGGCCCAGGGTGGGAAAGCTCAGGCTCTGAATGGGCAAACAAATCCACGTCCTGCACCACTTCTGAGAGGGGTCCTTCTCTTCCACGTGGCTTTCTTTGGCTTTCTAAGGATTGATGTATCCTTTCTGCTACCTTGTATTAAACCCCAAGTTTAGTCTATAGGTGCGGAGACAACTTCTGAAAGGCATGAAGTAGCTTACAGTCAGCAACGCTACCTCCTCCACAGGTACAACCAATGCCTATGTAAGAAGGAGGGCAGAGCTGAGCAAAGAGCGGAGCTGAGCTGGGGCAGGCAGGCAGGGTGACGTGACTCCTCACTTTAGGAATTACACCTCTGCATGGTTCGATTACTGAATCATGCCACTGTTTCCCTGTTAGGTGGCAGAAGTGTATTTGTATCAGGGGCTTGCATCAGGAAACAAATGCGATGGTTTAGCTACCATGTCTGGGGAGAGCTTTCCAGGCAGGCTAGTGGGAGAGGTGTGATTTAGTGTGCTTTATATCAGTTCCTCGTTTTTTGTATGATCCTGCTCTCACCAGTCAGTGGGAGAATTCACCCATTTACATAGTGCTGTCATTGGCCTGGCTGGCATTCATTTTTGTCATGTTGATCTGCCCTTTCTTTTTTGCCCAGAGGCCACCCGGCTGCTGGCTGGCGGACGTCCTCAGCTGCGGGAAGCAGACAGCACAGGAGTTTAAAGGAGCTTCTGACAGTCCAGAAGTTTCATGGTCAGCCTGGACGGCCCCAGAAAGCTGAGGGAAGGGCAGGTGGGTGCTGTTCACGAGCAGAAATCACTGTCAAGCCTCCAGCATTACTGACCAGTTTATGTTTTCTAGTTACTTCACAGGAGAAAGTGTGGGAAGGTGATGCTGGCAACATCGCCTATGATTCAGGGTTGCATGGCCACACGTCAGGGGGTCTGAAGGCTGCCTGTGTATGAAGACTATTGGCAGAAAGTCTGGGAATCGTGTAGAGCTTCAGGCATGTCCCGCCTTACGCAGAGCCAGAGAGCAGCCCCAGGGCTATAACAAACCAGTCAGACTCAACTAAAGTTGGAACTATTTATGGGAGGTTGTTTTCTCTTGTGACTCCTGGATGCTGTCTCTTGTTTCACCCAGGCTCTGAGCCCTATCAGTTTGCAATTAAATATAGCTTTCCCAGGTTTTCAAATCTGCTGTTTTCCCAGAGGAATGTCTGTTCCTGGCATGTAGCCCTCCTCCTCTTTTATCATACCGAAAATCATCTCACTCGCCGAGTGTTGGTAGCTTCTAGTAGATGACCGGCAGCTGAAAGATTGCCGACTACCAGACCCCTTCTCCCTGCCTTCGGATCGAGGGCATTGTGGTTCATTTGATCCTACCCTTTCCGATGCCCTGCGCCTCCTAGTTTCTTCATCCCAGCTCTTGCCATGATCCTGAAACACCACGCCAAGTAGAGAGCGATGGAGGAGGTTTACCGTCCTTGCAGTCTGAGGCAGGTGGCACTGGGAATCGCAGAAGCGAGTGCACGCAGAAAGGGTGGTGTTGCGGCGTGTGACGCCTACGCGCATCCAGTTCTCGTACGCCTAATTGTCACGGACAATGCCTAAGCGCATGTGCCAAAGCTGTCAAGATCCAGTGCTGGTTTTGCATATACTCACCAATTTAGCCAAATACTGTACTTGCAGGGAAATTTTCTTAAGAAAATCTGAAGGATTAGACTAAATAATATCCATAAGTGACATTTTAAATACAGATGCACAGCACTTCATTTAACTTCATAATTTGTAACTGATATAGGTACTATAAAACACAACTTTCTTGCATGTTTATTTTTTTAATAGGAATTTAATTTGCCATCTTTCAAAAAACTTGATTCTGTATGATTCTGCTCTCAAACCAAGCCTCACACCTGCATAATTTTTTGAATCATTCAGAACTGGAATACATTTATACATTTGTTACTGCAAGTGTTCCATGACTAATGGCTAATTTAGCTGTTGTCTCTTAAGTTCTGTTATTGTCACTTCAGGTCAGAGAGATCAAAGGTCTGGTATTTTAAGGGATTTGGCACTTCTAGATAAAAACGTTTTGCATTCCATGCATGTCCAATCTCTAAAGATAACTAGGGAGGAATATGGTAAAACCCTGATATCTCTGTGGAAAGGATAGTCGGAGTGTAATTTGTATAATTACCTTGCATGGCAGTTGTTTGCATTTGTCAGCATACCTTTACTTTTGTTTTCTACTTGTTATAAAGCCTTTTGCACTTATTTTTTGTACTGATTATGTGAACATTTGATACTTACTACTGTGAAGATTTTGTCATTGGAACAATTGCTTCCTGAGCACTTCAGTTCTTCAGGCAGAGTCCTATCAATTGTTATAGCTTTTGGGGCTTTAAACTGAAGTTATTTTAAGATGCGGTAAAGCTACTTGATAGTTTCCTCTGGGAATCCCACCCACTGTGTTAGCTGCAAACAGCTATATGAAGAATGCTGTTCTCATGGCTCAAACACTTGTAATGCTGTCCCACCCAAACTAACCTCAGCTTGAGAGTGACTTCTAATCCACGAACGAGATAAGCAATGGAACTGTATGTTACTGTCCCTCTATTTAAAGGTATTTCTTCCAACCAAAAGTTAGTACTTAACTTTCTTTATTTTACTGTTACAAAAATACAATCATATAATTATAAAAAAAGACAAGTGTTCAGTCTGTCGTCGTAGAAAAGAAACTCATCACTGATTTGCTGTGAACGGGTGGTATAGAATTCTGTTAGTGCAATCAAATAAAAGACGGAGTGTGAAAGGATACATTTTCCTAAGTGAAAAAGAAAATTGGTTTCCATTAGGTGAAACATTAATGGCAATTTCACTAAAATGAAGTCATCTTAGTGCCGCGGTTCTTTCTAGCTACACTGTAATTTTAAACTAGAAACCATCCTAGCAATTCATCCTAGCATGATAGCAGGACTTTTTTTTAAAAAGTATCAATTTTGTCACGCATGTGCATGGATCCCAAAATTCTGGGAGTGTCCCAAGTTATGATAATGCAAGATTTTTTTTATTTGATGAGAATCTTTGGATAATTTCTTCCGTAATGCTTTCCCCCCTCATTTCCATACTGCTGCTGCTAGCGTTTTGTACCAGCTGCTGTTCTGTCATGAAAGCAACTGCTTCCTGACTTTTTTGTGTCTGAAAACTTGTCTACCTTTCCTAAATGTATCACTTGGTCCAATAAAATTTATTTCACATTTCTTCAAATCTTGCTCCATTTCTGTCATTAGGCCATCCCAATGACATTACTACTACAAATACCTTTATATGGTCCATGCCCCAAATAATCCATTATTGGTTTTGCTTAAATATGGTTCTGACTCTATGCGTGCCAGATGTGGTTAATGGAGGTGTGTGACATGGATTCAGTGCTATCTTATTCATTTGATATCTCCACCTCTTGGGGAGTCTGACTGTGTTTATATGCCTATGGAAAATCTGTAAAAGCGGGATCCGATAATACTTCTGCGGGTAGCTGGCCTCATTGCCTAGACGTACATAAGCAGAGAGAGAAAAGGCCCGTTCCAGTTCAGAGAAATAATAGGTATCTGCCTTCTCTGTAGAATTAGAGAGAAATCAGTGCATTATATGTAACAAAAATATGAGCCTGTTATCAGCTGATAATATTGCTGTTTCTCTCCCCTCACATACAGCAGCAACCAGACGGATGGAGCAGTGGCCCTTCCCCTGTTTGCAGGGAGACTTTGCTCTGTCCTGGGCAATCCAGGTGTTTGACAGCTCTAGGTTGGTATCTGAAGCTTCAGGTGGGATTCTGCTGCCTAAATGTAGCCCTGTGGTGCCACCTGAGATGCCTCGGGTGCCTATAGGTGTCTCATCAGCGCCATATGTCACCTCTTCTTGGGTGGCTAAATAGGACTGGATACCCATGTGTATGTTACTAAATCCTTTTCCTGTGTCTGAGAACAATATGCAAAGGCAAGAGCAGTTTGAGGTCGCCACCACTGGTTTTGTTGCCTGGACCCATTCAGCCGTCTGCTTTGGGCTCTCGTTCTCGTCATGCTTCTTCCATGGTGCAGTTTGATGCTTGAGTAGGTATACTGGTGGCCAAAAGGGGCAATGCTTTTACTTTCTTTGCCCTTGGCATCACTCTCCCACTGCTCCTCTTAGTGCTGAAGCAGTTTGCTTTGGAGTCAGCTGAACAGTAGTGTTGGAGAAACAGACCCCGGAGGCACACACAAGTGAGAAAGGAAAGTGTCTGTTCAGCTGGCAGCTACCCTCTGGCTCAGCCCCATCACAGAACTGCCTGGTTAGGTACCTGCTTGGCCCTGCCGTTGTCTTGTCTTTGGCTCTACAAATCCAAAGTAATTGAGCTGTTCAGGAACAAAGTGGATCACAAAGGCCGTAGAAGGCAAATATCATCTGAAGATAAATGATGCACAGTCAAAGGAGCTGGCTCTGTGAAGTTAATTTCCAGGGAAGATTAAATGAATCAGAAAGCAGGCCCTTTTGAGGATGCATTGCAACATACGTTCTTTGACAAAATTCTTGCCCTAGACCCGCCTGGCAATCTGCAGACCTCCCCAGACTAAACCTAAGAGCCTTCCTGTAAATAAAGAAGGGACAGGCTCTGGAGGCAATCTGGATCTCTGTGAAAAGCCTCTTTGTGCCAGTCTGCGAGGGCTGGAAACTTCTTAGGCAGCAGAACTATGGATGCCGACCAGAACAACTCCTCTGGCTGGTTTGGCGCTGTGATGGGAGAGCGAGTGGCTGGCTCTGCTGGTGGCTCCGAGACCCTGTACCCAGCAGCTGAGGGAGACTGGCAAAGTTACTAGGGCATCTGCCAAATATAAAGCCTTATACAGCATTTGGGGCTCACTCCTCTAACTGCTTTCTGCCTCTCCCGGTGCAGGAAGGTGGATGGTTTCCAGCTGAAACAGTTGATGGAAAATTCCTGCTAAGGAAGGAAAAGTAGAGGCTTAACTCTGGTAAAGACTTTAGTGATGGGCTGGGGTCAAACCTAGTAAGGCCAGGGCATGGGCTGGTGCCATTCCACTGTGCATGTTGTCTCTGAGAGATGCAGAGATGCTTCTGCTGCTGTCAGGCCAGGGGGTGGTGAAGCAGGGATCCTCACCGCTTCCCTGGTGGTTCCCGTCTCACTGCACCAAGTGAAGATCGGGAAAAAATCACCGCTCGGCACTGAAACCAAGCTGAGCATGGTTAGTGCTTGGAGAGGAGGCCCCGTAAGGAGAATGCAGACAGCATCTGAATCACTTCACCACCCACGGAAATACTCTACAAATAAAGTTGTGTTGTTTAGTTACAAATTTCATGCTGGAATGGTGTAATCTTGAATATATATAGGGGAGAGTACCCCAAAATTAGTATTACATTAATTATTAGTGAGAGCTTTGGCTGAATTTGAAAGTGTATCCCAAAGGTGAAAAGCAATCCTCGGATTAACAGGGTTTCTGGATCAGCCCCAGGACTTGCAGGCTTCCACAGGCATTGTTGAAAAGGTTTTGTTTTCCTTCATTTTTCATATTCGAATTTGGTAACGTTTCTTTCCCGTTGCTAGTGTTACCGTGCCTCTGTTTATTGGTTGCTATTCCTAAAAACAAATCCAGGCTTAGGCTTTCGTGGGAAAAAGACGTGGAGTGGGGCAATGGAGGAAGCCCCTTGGAAAGATTTGTGGCATTTGATAACGTTACAAATGAGGCCAACAGCTATTTTAGAAAGAGCTATTCAAGTGGTTTATTTCTGACAGAAATGGAGGAGTCTGAAGAAACCCTTACCCACTTTGTTCTGAGGCTCGGGATGTTCTGCCTGTTGTGTTTCTCCCTCTGCCGCATACTTGATCTTCTGCGGGTGTGAGTGGAGGGTTTCATAACACACTGCTTGTTTCACTCTCTCGCTCTGAGATCCGGGTGCAGCTTTGCACTTTGCATCTTTATAAATAAATCATCAGTTTTCACAAATGAATCATCTATTGTTCGAGGTGGGCAGGATATTTTAACAGCATCTAAGTTAAGAATCGTGATCTTTAAATGCTTGCTCTGTATTTTTGACCTGCTGTAGTTACAATTTATGTCCAAGGAGGTATAAAGAAGAAATAGGACAAAAAGCCTCGCTGACCTGCAGTTGTAACAGAGACACACGCATCCTCAGTATTATTATTCATGACTCTTGGTGTAACCATAGGACGGAGGAGTCACATTGTTTGGCAGCTGAGGTGCTGGACACAGGACTGAAATGGCCCGAAGCTTTTACCTGACAAGAAATAACAAATGGAGGTAGGTAGTGGAGCACAGGAAAACAGCGAAATGTTAGGACGTGAAGAGGTGCTTATGTGCCCAGAGCTCACCTGGTTTTCTGGCCGTACCAGCTGGTCACCTCAAGCTGTTCCTGCTCCCCGCAGACCTTTCCGCAAACACAGCTGGAGGCAATCTCACTTGCAGCACATATACCTCGATATTTGTCAGCGTGGTAGGCTGTGGACTTCTCATAACGTACATCTCAGGACCTGCTGTAATACTCTAACCTACAATATTTTAATAGTTCTCTCTGTTGTATTAAGAACACATAATTGAAGCTTCGCTGATCCTTTGGGCTCAGCACTGCACTGGGAGACATCCAAGGTTTTGCTTTACTCTCTTTTTTGGAGTGGGACCTCCAGGAGCAGCCATGCACCTCATTCCACACTCAAAATAGCAAAGCTCTTTCTGTGGAAAAGTAAACTCTCCCAGTTCCCGAGGAAAGAGATACTACTGAATAGTACTGCGTGGGCTTCAGTACCACGCGTATGACAGGGTGGACACACTTCAAGGTACAAAAGAAATAACTTAAAGATCGTTTAAGAAAAAATTGATGAACACGATAGATTGAACAGGAGTAAAAGCATCTCTCCTGGCCAGTGCCACCAGCTTGGCTGGGGGCGGCTTGAGAGGCAGGATTGGCCGCATTGGGAAGGCAGAAACACGCAGAGGTGTAGGAGATAGGAGTGCCTGGGACTGCAGGGTCCCTGACTCAAATGGAATGTCTACGTGCTCGTTGAATCCCGCCCAGAGAGTCCAAGGAACGTGTCTCAGGGAGTTTAATATACACAAACGCTTTAAAAAAGACGTTGATGGAAGGAGGGGAGGGGAGGGTGAGCCTGCAGGGGTCTTTGCTGGGAACTGCGCTCTTGTGTCGAGTAACTTCAGCGAAAGTTTGCTGTGAGCATTTGCATCCCTAGCACGTCATACACTCGCTGAAACCAGTTTTCTACTGCACTCCCCTTCTTCACATCCCTTGTCAGGACCGTTTCTGGTCTGAAGCTGACAAAATGTTGCCAGCTGGTGATTGCTACTTCGGGGCAAGGACAGATGATTTTGTATTTCATGACGAACGTTTCACGGGGTTTGCTAAAATTAAGTTTCATTCCCAGCTAGCTTTCCCAATCATACAGTTTGGTTTACTGTTGTCTTGTTTTCCTGTTCACAGCATCATATTTCAGACTAGATGTAAACTCTGAATTTGCCAGGGCTTGGATACATTTGTATTTTAAATATACATTGGTCCTTTCAACAATAGTTACAGCACCTGTCAGATCACATTCACGGAGTTTTAAAACATACCTTCTGTCCTGGGCCAGACACAAGCTGTATGGTTGAGGGACTTTGTTGTTCTGTGTTTACATACCGTCGAGCTCAAAGGCACCTGATCCTGACAGAGTGAGCCCTTGGTACTTCTGTGCTATAAATAATATCGTCCTCCTGTACCTGGTAAATGTTTTCAAGATGAGTCCATAAGTGCTTGAAGCATAAATGCTCAGATATTATGTTACAATTATGTTATAATGGCATGGTATAGTGGATACTCTTAAGAAGATTCTTGCTCTCACACGGTTGGAAATTTCTCTGGAAATGCTAGTAAGGCTTTATTTTCTGAAATGCAAAGTCCACGTTCTTTCCCAGCATGGACAAACTCCAGCATTGCTCCCTTTTCAAACGCTTGGCCTCTGCCAGTCACCTCCAGTTAGATACATCAGTGATGTATTAAGGGTTTTTGTTGCTCCCTCATTTTCTTCTGACAGTAACTCCAAAAAAGGCTTTTTTCAGAGTAGGGAAATTGTTTCAATCATCTTTTCATTCAGTTTTGCGGTCTCTTTCTTCATTTCAGTGATTAAGGACTTGGCAGGGCTGGACATCTTTTTTGGTTTGGAAGATAGCTTTGGTTTGGAACATCCCAAAATAAATGAAGTCCAAAAGTTTCCTCTTTGTCTGCTGTGATTTCAAAGCAATTTTCGTGGCTCAGTTCAGGACTGCCTAATAGAAGAAAATGGAGCAATAATTACTGCCTGCAGAGCTTCTAGCACAGCAGTTGTTTAACTAGCTGCAAAATAATTTAAGGAACCAGCAAACGTCTCTTAGAAGATTTCTCATTCCCTGAAGAACTGTATACTTTGAGCCAAATGCTCTTCCTTGAGCTGGGCACGTAATTCCCGTGGCAGTCAGAGGGCAGCCAGCGTGCCAGGCCTGGGAAGAGCAAGGGCACCGTTCTCAGTCCTGCCTGGCTGAGGTGGAAGCTCACCCCCGTCACTGCTGCCCGGCATGCTGGGCGTCGTGGCTCCCCATCGCTTCTGGAAATCTTATCCATGTGCTCCTTTGAAACGCTCCCAGCAACATAAATCAGAGCACTCATCCCTCTGGGAAACCCACAGCGCTCACTAGGTTCAGACCTCAGTCTTGGCCCCGGCTGCGCGGAGCAGACAGCAGGCTGCTCTAGAGGGGCGGCCGAGATTTCCTGCTCACGCAGGGGAAATTTCGCAAGAGGCACAGACAGCACATCGCTGGCCAGCCGGCGGCCGGGCGAGCGGCTGATCTCTGCCCCACGCCTCGCCGGGGGCACCCCCACGGGTGCCCGTGCCAGGAGGAACTCGGGAGGGGGGACGGGCGGCTTCAGTCAAGATGATTTAAACCATTAGCTGAAATAGCTTTGACTGTACCTTGCGATAATTGACCTCGTTCAGGCTGAATTTTCGTAAAATGAGTGTGAAAACGTGAAGCGGCGCAGAGTGAGATGACCTAGGCAGCAGAGACCTGCAAACGGGCTTTGCCAGATGCCGCAGCTTGCAGAGCATCTCCTTCCGTTTTACAGGTGTAGCCGCAGAAAACCAGACGCTGCAAAACAAACTCGTAACTGAAGTCTTCGGTGGGTATAAAACTTTACTGACATAATTTGTTCTGTTGACTAAAAAGGGCTATTCATTTGCTCAGAATTACAAATTTATAGACTCAATTGTAATGTTCAGATCTAATGTTATCACGGTGATTTATTTTAGTTAAAAGACAGAATCCTTGTCATTTCAAGGAAAGAAAAACCCGCTTAGTGGTAGTCATTATTTAGGCTTTCGGCACATTAACAAAACTCTACATGTTTTGGAAATAGGAGGCTAATGGTGGCCTTGTAAGCCCGTATGGAGTTAGTTAAGAGTGGGGCTTCCCAGAGGGTCCGAGGGCACGCTCGCAGTGGCGGGTATGGCAAAACCTGGCCAAGCCTTCTCCTGGCTGTAGGCTGTCCATCTGTGGTCGGGAAGCCGAACCTGCGAGGGTTTGCTCCGGGCAGCGAGAGCGCTGCTACGCGGCTTCTGGGCTGCAGCTGTCCTGCAGCTGGAGGGATCGATGCCGAAGCATTTCAGGCCCGGCTCCTGTCTCGGCCTGGGTAACCCCTCGTGTCCTCGTGTGATTCAGGGGGGCAAAAGCCACAGGCTGCCAAGTGTAGCCTATGGGTGAGTGTAATCGGATGGAAGGTGTTTAGTAGGTGGGAAGATGGGACATGCTGTCCATAGCACAGGTTTTGCTGGTGCATTTGGTGTCCCAGGGGGTGCCGTTATCCCAGGAAAGAAGTTAATGAATAGTGTTTTCCAGCAGAGAGAGATTTTATTAACACTTGTGCAACCTCGTGTGTAAAACCTTAAATTCTACTTCTAATTAGGGAACTTCTTAAGGGGTCAAGTACAAAGCACCCACGTTGATCATTTAACAGGAAACGGCAAAGAAACGGTGACGTGTACCTAATTGTTTATCCAAGTGAGGCAAACAAATGTAAAAAATAATGATTGTGAAAAATTGATTTGTTTCATTTCTCTTTCGTGTTTAAGTTGGTTTGTATTCATTACGTATTGGGAAGATTCACATGTAGTAAGGAATTAACTCTTTGTTAAGTTTGATGAGACTAAACTGCGTCTTCTCCCACTGCCTACCCCTAAAATGAAGAGTTACAAAGAAACACCCTTTCCACACTTTCCACCGACAACTGTTTTTTGCAGAGAGTAGTGAGTACTTTCATTTTTAAAGAGTTTCCAAATTGTCTTTGTCCAACTATCACATTATTTCACTCAATAAATAATGCCCCTATGATGGAAGATGTTTTTTTTTTCCTACTGCAAAGAGTGAACCAAGTTACTAAAATTAAGCAAGTTACCCAAGTTTCTATGTTGTGTTAACACAGGAATCCTGTTTCCTATTCTAACGCCTAACTGATAAACTTGCTGAAAAACTGTACTTATTCTATAATTGTACAAGCATTAGGTATTTATGTGTCTAGCCACTAAGCAAACCTAGCATGGGCTATTCAAATGCAAATGGCATGGCACTGAAAAAAAAGTAGCCAGGAGTGAAAGAAATAAACAGAAAGGCTAAATAAATAAACAGTAAACAACTTGTGTTAGGAGTGACTGACTAGTGACTCGTACCTGCCCTTGCAGAGGATTGCCTCACGGTGTTGGCCAAAGGTTCCCGTCTTGCACAGGCTTTTTTGTTGTTGATGGTTTTCTTTTTTTTCTCCAATCCTCTGCTGCACTTAAGAGAGTTATGTTGGGAGGGTAAATTGATTACTATAATTGTTCATTAATGCACTCTTATTTAATGTACTTTTAGAGGTTATATTCTTCAGAATGATGATAAATTATGGTAGCTTCAATTAATGTCACTGCAGCTAAAGGGATGTCAGCATTTCTATTAATACAGTGCAATTTTCTGGGGTTTTATAATGAAGCTATAAAAAATTGCTGAAACTTAAGATACAAGGTTCCAGTGTATTTTATGCACACAATATTCCCTTGAATCTGTTCTGATCGATAGATATATCGAATCTAATGAGATAAAAATAGAGCGGAGAGAATCTCCTGAAGATTCAGATCCCAACTTGTAGAAATGGAAGTATGCTGAGGGGAATACGCTGCTTTCTCTTTAGGTTAAACAGAAAGAGAAGGGCAGAGGACGGTGATGCAGAGACACTCAGGCGGGCCTGCGGCGGTGCAGGCGACGGGCATTTTGCTCAGAGGGCGTCTTGCACCCCGGGCCCCTGTATTTATCAGATGTTGCCTGCTGCCGTCTGCCCCAGTCCGTCCCTCCTGCTCTCTGCACCTGGTGCCCCCTGACGTATGGTTAACTCTGTGTGGCGAAACAGTCTTGAATTTCTTAAGATATGTTACAGTGCCTGCCACAACAGGGCTGTAACTCTTGGAGGAGATCGGAAGGCGCTTACACACAAAGGCGGCTGAGCTTGGAATAAAAATACACAATCCAATGCTAAAATCAGATCCCAGACTAAGGAGCTGAGGGTAGAAAATGCTCTCCCGCCTTTAGAAATGGTGCTAAGGCTGATTTTGAATAGTTCAGTATCAGATAATTCGTTGAACAACAAAGATGACTCTAAAGCACTTAGATTACAGCAAAAGAAAGGAAAAGGAACAAGCTAAATATGTCTGTCCAGCGTACTCAAGCCTTTCAAAGGTACTGCCGAAGGAGTTGTAGATAAAACCGGTCCAAGCTTTTAGAAAAACTTGGTCATTTTCCTCACAAGAGGAACATACGGAGAGAATGTTTATTTAATATGTCTTTTTATATATTTTTCTCCTCAGATAAGAGATAATGAAAATAGTCAGGGACTTGTACTAGCTGGTTAGTGCAGTACGTCAGCACCGAAGCACCAAGGAGCCGTTACTTGAATTCAGATGCAAGTTCTGCAGGACAAAAAAAAGTCTGCTGAGTAACAGCCTGCCCGATCTGCTGAGAGTGACAACACGACGGGCTATGCGGAAAGGGACAATAAAGATACTCTACTTACAAAGCAATCCATTTGGTATCTCATGTCTTCCTGAATATGGAATGGTTTTCTGAAATCATGACAAAACATTGATGAATGGGCACATGCATTATTATAGCAGTCAATCTCAAGGTAATGAGATACATGAAATTCCTAGTTATATCGTAATCCTATCAATTATGAGAGTATTCTAAAAATAGAGATGCTGAGAACAAAGAAAAGACAAGGAGACAAAGTAAGGTGAGCTCAGAGTCTCACAACGGCATTGTTTTCATGCACTGAGGAATAAACTATTTGTTTACTTTGGTCAAAGTTCAAGGGCTCCACATCTCAGCCCGTTTCTTCACAGTTTCTTTTTCTGTATTCCTCTTGTCTTTCCTTTCTGAACGTTATCTAAGGGCTTCATGGACTTTTCGTTTCTTTTCCTAATTTATTCTGCGTTACACAGAAAGGTAAACTGTGCCACACAATCCACATGATATTAATGGTCTGCAGCAACCAATATATTTGTAGATGAATGTACGCTTTAGAAATACAACCGAGTGGAGACTTTGTTGTTTGACTTTAAAATTGTGCTAGTTATTATTTTCTAATTCTGCCAATCACTGGAATACAAAATTAGAGAGACCTAAAGCATACACATGTACAGAATATTAAAGATTAGGGTGGTTTTTTTTTTTTTCCCCTGATGGACTTGCGCCTAAAGACCCAGATATAAAAATTATAGCCCTTGCATTGAGAAGCCTACAGTCTAAATAACTAGCTTGGAAAACTCGGGCTTTGATCAGCAGCTGAGTGAGGACGGCTCTGGAGAGAGGCGTGTTTGAAACACACCAGGAAAAAATTCTCCTGCTTCCCTGAGGTAGTGTGCAGTCTCGTTATTCTATTACCCTTCTGCTGGCGCTTCGCAGTTCAAAGAAGATAATGATGCTACTTCTGTCTAAAATAGAAAAAAAAAAAAAGAAAAAGAGGAGAAAAGAGAAAAAAGGAAATGCTCTCAGGTTAAACTGAAATGTGGTTCTTTTTGAGAAATAATTCGTAGGTGCTTTCAGAGCAAGATTATAAAAATCAGGACCTTCGGCTTACACACGGAGATTTGAAATGGGACATACAAGCTCTCTGCTCCCGCTTATCATCCCGACTGCAGCTTTTAGCGATCAAAGTTATTGCTACCTGATAGCGGTCTCGGGTAACCTCTGTGAAATGACTAATCCCCTCAGCGCAGCCTACGAAAGAAAGACTTTTCTTCTGCTTGGTACTTCCTTGCATCGGGCAAGGCCATGCGGCGCTTCGGGATCCCCAGGCCCCGCGCCGCTGCTAGATACCCAGCGGTGAGAAACCACGATTCTCCTCTGTGCAGACTCTTGAGCGGGCACTGGGTTACATGGGTCACTCCGTCTCTTGTCCTGTTCTTGGAAGACCTGTATCAAAAGCATCTGGGTTACATCTGGATTCTGGGCTTCAGGTGTTTGGGTGGCTTTTCATCACTGGGCATTGAAAATCCAGCATGCAGAGGGAATGCCCGGGATGGGGCGGGGAAGCCGCCTCTTCAGTCAAGAGCAGCAAGGCCGAAGGCACAGAACAAGTGGTGCCCCTCTAACCACAATCCTTATGTTCGTAGTACGGGTTTATCAGTGTAACGTAAACAAACAGGCATAAACACAGACCATACCTTTCCAACCAGCCCAGCCCACTGCTCAGCACCGCCTTACGGTTAGACACAGGTAGGTGTCGATATCGGTGGGTTTATGGTGTTTGTCATCCGTGATCTGCAATTCTCAACAGGTTCACAACTTCAGTCATCACAACACTTACGGGATGCACTTCATTATTATCTCTTTACAAGTAAGAACCATTAATGAATTCACGTAGTGGTTTGGATTAAGCAGATCAAGGATGAATGAACTAATTTGCACCGAATCACCCAGGAAATCTATTGAATTATCAGAACAGGCATATTCATCTTCGGGGCTTCTTCGAAGTGCAAGAACGTATCGCACTGTCTGCGAGGCCCTCCATCCTGGGGTGCAGAGCAGCAAGACCCAGTTCCTGTTACATGTGTGCTGCACAGATCAAAGGCTGAGGAAAAAACATTAAATGCAGTTACAATTATGATAATAATAATTTACAGGTAGCTTTTTTTTGTTTGTTTGAGGTATCTCTTTTTTCCTTGGGGGAAATAGTAAAGTATGGGTAAATATCAAAGTTAGCTTAGGCTAAAATACACATAATCATTGTTTACTATCGTTACTGTAAAGCCTGGTAAACTCACGAGCTGTGTACTGGCAAGAGAAGAGACTTCCGAAGACAAATCTTCCTCATTTCATTGCTACCAATTTCTGTTCACCTGGAGATACAAAATAAATGTGTTGCCAAGCCTGAGCTTCCTCCTGTCTTTTAGCTAATAAATTCTGCACCTTCTTTTCTGCAGACCACTGGCCAGTATTCGTTTTTTATTAAGGCAGCGAGGTGCTCGATGTTGGGAACGCATCTAGCCTTGAAAACATTTTGGGCCGGACAGCTGAGGCCTGACAGGTAACGCTGAGGAATTACTCAGCTACGGTGTCTCTCCGATATCGCTGAAACTTCAGACTAATGCTTACCAAGATAAATAAGGGCCACATGTTCAGCAACCTTACCGTACAGGTGAGTAAAGATTACTTGCCTGAGCAAATACGAGTACGTTCACTCCCGGATTGCAAATGCGGCAATAAATTAATTAGCGTGAGCTAAATATTTTACTAATGTATATGCCTGTTCATAGATAAAAAACGATTACAGACACCCAGCGCAGCACATTTTTACTGATCCATGCTGTCCCTTTCTTGTCCCGCAACCCGGCGAGGGGAGGCAACACCCGGCCAAACCAGGCCAGCTTCGGGAGAACCATTGCCCGCTGCCAAGCGTGTGAGCGTCCTGAGTGCCCCTCAAGTTTTGTCATGCTCCCTCGCCGGGCGACCTCGGCGTTAATGGGGAGCGACGGGGCGAGCGAGCGGCGGAGCGACGGGTGCCCGCCCCGCCCCGCCCCGCCCTGCCCTGCCCGCCGTGCGCTTCGCCTCCGAAGCGCTGCGCGACCGCGGTTACTTGCGGGGGGGAAGGAAGAGGAGGACGGGGCGGGAGCGCACAGGTGAGGCCGGGAAGGCCCCGAGGGGAGGAGCGGAGCGGCGCTGGCCGCGCCGGGGCAGCCCCGCCGCCCCCCGCCGGAGCCGCCGCTCTCTGGGGCGGGGCCCTCCGGGGCGCGGGGCCGGGCCGGCAGCCGCCCGCGGGCGCGGGGCGGGGGCGGAGCCGGGCCTCGCCCCGCCCCCTCCGCCCCGCCCCGTCCCGGCCGGGGCCCGCGGTGGGCACGGCCCCGCCCCTCCCGCCCCCTCGGAGAAGGGGCCGCGCGGCCGGGGCGGCTCTCCCGCAGCCGCGGCGCTGGCCCCGCTAACAAAGGGGGCGCCGGGGCCCAGGGAGGAGACGCTGCGGGGCCGGGCCGGGAGGGACGGCGGTGGCGGCGGCGGCGGAGGAGGAGGAGGAGGAGGAGGAGGAGGAGGAGGAGGAGGAGCGGCAGCGGCTCGCACAGAAAGTTGTGGGTCCGCCAGCGCAGCGCCGCGGGAGCTGCCGCCGCTGGGGACACGGGGCGCGGGGAGGAGCCGGGGCGGGCCGGGCCGTGCCTTGCCGTGGGGAAGCGGGATCGCTTCTCGTCGCCGTGTCCGAGGGGTAGGTGGCGGCGGCGAGTTGCTGTCGGCGGGTGCCCCAGCACCTCTGGGAGCGGAGCTGCCCGACGGGGAGACGGCGGCCACGGCGGCTCCGGGAGGGGCGCGAGGGGGAAAGTTTGTTCCCCAACTCCGAGCCGGTAAAAGGGGGGCGGAAGGCGTGACACCCGCGGCTGGGCGCACCTGCGGGCGGCGCGGGGGTGCCCGTGCGGGGCGGAGGGGGAGCCTGGCGAGGGGCGGCCCCTCCGCGGGGGTGCCCGAGGACCGGTGGCGCCGCTGCGGCCGCGCACCCCGCAGGGAGGAGGTGCCGGCACGCCCGGCCGCCCGCCGGGTCGAAATCTCCGCCGGGGGAGCGGGGGCGGCGGCTCTGCCGGGGCGGCTGGACGGGGAGCTGCCCGGGGCCGTGTGCGGGGCCCGACCCGCGGGGCTCGCCTCGCCTTGCCCGGGACGTGGGCTTCGTGGCTTCTCCCACACGCGGCTCTCACGCCCCCGGGCCGGCCGGAGGGGCGCGCCTGCCCTTAGCCCCCTCCCAGCTGGCACATGCCCCAGCCCGGCAGGAGCGGGGCTCCCTCGCTTTGCCAGCCCCCTCAAGCGGGGATGTCCCGTTTGGTGCCAGCTGGGTGAGGGGTGGTGACGGTATCGCTGCAGGGGCTGTGCCCTGCTCCTCTGGGGTGGGCCTGGGGCGCCCCGGCGCCTGGGGACGGCTGAAGCTTCACATTCATTGCTTGGGATTAAACTGGCCAGCAGCACCTTTCTGCGCCATCTCACTTTTTAAATCCCATAAGGCGTCCCTTGGCAGGGGCACAGCGAGCGGCTGGCCGTCCGCCCCACCGTGAGTGGCCACGGCCAGCAAGCGTCGGTCCCAGCCCACGCTTCCCACGCGGAGTCACGCCTGGTGCAGCCCGTGGAGTTACGGTCCCTCTCTGCTCCTGCCCTGTAGGTGCTGGTGCTGAGCCGGGGCCCTCCATGGGAACCCTCTCCCGGCAGATTTAGGTGTCACCCGTGGCATTCTTCAGTCCGTGATCATGGCCCACGTCTCCGACCAGGAGGAAGGACCTGGCGGGGGACACAGCGAGTTCAGCGACATCATTAAGTCCAGATCAGGTAAGTTATCGAGAGAAACGGCGTTTTCCTGTTTTCTCCTCTACGCGTAGATTCTGGCATCAGCTTGTATTTCTAAACAGCACGTTTTTCCAACTACTTTTTGGCCGTATATTGGTAGCACAGCGAGTGACTGATGCTGTTCGTGCAGCTGTCCTACAATTAAGTAATAGTAATTGTAGATTTCTGTTTGGTGTTGGTTGGGGGGTTTTTTTTGACAGTGTTAGTCAAGTCTGTTTGTTTGGGATCCACCTCCTGCATTATAATTACCTCTGCTTTTGTAAATAACCATGTGCTTAAAGTGCTCTTATGCAACCTAGTGTTGGCAGCTTTTGTGTTTATTCTCAGGCGCTGAAAATGGCAACTGTGGCCGCAACACTGTACCTCCTAAATGTGCATCGCGGTAGTACTCGTGCAGTCAACT
This sequence comes from Phoenicopterus ruber ruber, assembly GCA_009819775.1. NCBI lineage: Eukaryota > Metazoa > Chordata > Aves > Phoenicopteriformes > Phoenicopteridae > Phoenicopterus > Phoenicopterus ruber. Next base: position 53,460,976 of record CM020217.1, read on the forward strand.
AATGTGCTTCCTCCTTAATGTAAAACAGTTGTCTAAGGCTACTCGCTCAGGCATTTCCTCTAGCAAAACATTCATGTAACAGATCTGAAGGTTATTGGAAAAACGTGGGGGTTTTTTGGTTGTTGTATGTTTGAGTCTTCTGAGGCTCTGACGGATGCTGGGGAGCAAGGGAGTACCCTCACTTTAGCAGGGGGAGAGCGGAGGCTTTGGAGGGGCAGAAGTGAGTTGTTTGAACCTTGATAGAAATTTGTGCTACGTCCGAAGTCTGGATGCTCGCTTCGTTAGCCTCAAAGGCTCTCTTTTCTCTCTTAAATGCAAAATGCTCCTGTTGTCAAAAGATTTTCCTTCGATATCTGAAACCTAACAGTGTGCTTCTTAAATGTTCCACGCATGGAAAACAGTAGCTCTTCGGTTGTTGGTGGTTTGATATGTCAGATTACGGAGGGTGCGGGTGTGAATCTGGATCCCATTGGTGTTTGAGTAGTTTGTTTCTCAGACCTCCTCTTTCTGAGGCACGACACCTTTGGTGGAGGCAGTCTTCCTCTTAACTCCTGGAAGTGCAGTTTATGAAACAGAAATGCTTGTGGTTTTCCATCTCCAATTCTGTAGTGCTGGTTTACATTTTCTGCTGCTGTTTTGAAACCTCTGGACGTAACTTTATTTGATTATAAGCGTGTAGTCAGCACCTCTAAGGGCTTTGAGTTTGGGGATGGCTTGCAGACAGTTTGTATGCATATATGTGTGCAAGTACTACAGTTTTATAGGATGTCTGAGGAAACATGGCTGTACTTGAGGTTTTCCTTGGATGAGCAAATTGTACAGTAAGTTCGGTTGTTTTGGTTAGGGCAGACGACTGTAAATCTCCTGTTACAACTGCTTCAACTTTCTTCTTCTCTGTTAATGAGAAAATGATGTATATTCTAATACTCACAATGCTAAAAGACTTGCGCATTAAATTTAAAAATAGCGAGTGAAGATTGATCTTAAATAATTCGTCTTTTCTAAATAATACACTGGTTTGGATCTGGATGTGAGATTTCTTCTAGTTAATTACTGCACTACATAGCTCGGATCTGAACCATTCCCTACAAGCAAACCTGTGGGAGGGATTTCCTAATGAAAGGGCTGAAGCTTCCTGAAGTACAGATGGCAGCAAATTAAAGGCTAGCCCTCAGGACTGGGGAAAAAATATTGTAAGCTATGCTTCCATTTTTTCCTAGATATCTGGAAAAGAGAATGCTAATTTTGATACTTAGAAAGGAAAACTGAGTTGTTTTTTGCTAGGAAGATTTCTCCAGCACGGAATGTTCTTCACAGTATAAGTGTCTGGAGTACAGTAGAAGTGTTACCATATAACTTACTAATATTTGGGGTAGCTACGGGTCTGTTTGGGTTTTAGGCTACAGAGAGCAGAACCAGACAAGATTTAGGACCTCCACTTTCCTTTCTTTTGCCATAGAAAACGGGCTGTTATTCTGTTTCTTGCTACTCTGTAAGTTCATCACCCGTGATATGGGAAATCTCTAACACTTCAATTAGAGAAAGCGTGCAAATATGCATTTAATATTTCCACTCTTAACAAATAAAATACAAACCCCACTTCTAGTGGGTGAAAATGTTTCAGTGATTTAATATGTCATAATATTTTTAAGTGCATATTATTCCTATGCATTTTTAAATAAGAACACTGAAAACGGTTGACTCTCTTGTAAATGAGAGAGATGTGTAATGTCCTGTGTAAAGATCGCTTTCTCTCTGTGCTCTCCCGGGCAATTCTCTGTCTGTCTTTTTCAACATGTTTTTCTTCATCTTTTGGAACAGATCACCAAGCTGTCAGGACACCATGGTTATTTAAAAACATTCGTCTTCTAAAAGTGATGGTTAAGCTAGGTAGCTAAATTTATCATTTTCTTCCAAGTTGTAACAAAATATCATTTGGAATGCTGGAATCTTTCAGAGGTCAGGCCTTAACAAGGAGTGGTAGTAGTAACAATGTTTCTAAATATTTGGATACAAATGTAAACTTCGGTCTTTTGCAGCCTGTCAAACTGAATATATTGGGGTTTTTTGTGGTCATTGCTGCTTTGGTTACCTTGCTTTGGAAAACTGGGAAGCAGCTAGAAAGCCATAGAGATGGCACTGTTAATGCAGGGATTGGTTATTGAAGACTTGAGCTTTGATCTAGAGTTACTCTTACGAGACTGTGATAAGAGACGTGAAGTTTTACGGCTGCTCAGGGCTGTGTGGTGCCCATCTATGCCTGTTCTTTTGATCTGAACAAGCTGTGTAATTTTTTTCTTAATGACTTGTAATTGGGAAGCTACCAGTGTACCATGCGAAGGATATAGGAGAACTGCAGAAAATCGTATTTCTTCTATAGAGCGATCAAAATCAGTTAACAGCAGATTGGATTTCTATTTGTTGCTTGTGCAAAAAAAGTGTGTGTGTTGCAGGATTTCACAGATGGGAAAAAGTAATTTTGCAAGTATCTAATTCATCCTTTGGGGAGTTCAAACCGAGAGGATGAAGGATAAAATGCTTTGAACGGAGATCCCTATATGTTATTGATTATGTTGGAAATACTTTTTCTTTCAGTGGTCAGCAAGAAAACTTTCTATGAACGTGCTGTATGCTGTAGCAAGCAATAAATGCTTGATTTTTCCAAAGCAAGAGAGTTGTGTTTTGGTTGGTGTGTGTTTATTTTTTGTTAGTTTGTTTTTTGGTGTGTCCTCCCCCCTCCCCCCAGTAATGTCACTTTTGTGAGTTGTGATACTGAAAAAAGACAGACTTCCTTCTGTCCAATTAGCATTTATTTTCTGCTTTGGTTGTGGCTGTTCTTTGATTAGATAGTTTGTTAGCACTGATCTACATGTGTCTTCAAAAATAACTTGTAGCTACATCTTCTGCACTTAGAATAGAATATGATGGTGACCAAGGCTGCCTTTAAAATAACTGTTGGCTACGGTAATTATAAGGGAGGCCGCTTGACATTCACAGAAGAACCAGGTGTCTTTTTGCCTCCTTTCCTCTTGCACCAGTGGTGGATGCTGATGGCTCTGAGTGTCTGATGTTTAAGGGGTAGGATGCTTGTTCCTGGATGGTTACACTGGGTTTATATATTTATAATTAGCATTTATTTAGCATTATTAGCCTGTGCATCTGTATGATTGCTTGCTATGGAAAAGCAGTTTTCCCTTTTTTACTTCCCTGTAGTATGAAGTAATGTATATGGAGCTGATTTATATCTTTGAAAGGCATTTTGTGCAGATAGGTGAGCTTTTCTCTTTGCAGTAGCTTTCAGAAAGGAATGCTGTGGGATGATTGCCTTACAGTGGTGAAAACAGCTCTGTCATCACCGGGCTTGAAGAACAGATGAGTCTTTGCTATGATTAATTATGGAAAAAAGACAAACTCACTTAAAATCTGTCATGGTAGCTTGGAATGGTAATATATAATTAAACAGTAAGATGTGACAGGAAAAACATTTCTGGAAGATTACTCTACGCCTCTGGTGCATTTTAAGATATGAGTTCCTGTCTAAATTGAGGGGAACTTAATTCTCCTCATCTACCTTTCATTTTTAATTACATTAAATATATTTGACTGAAAGACTGCTTTGAGAAATTGTAACTTATTTTTGGAGCTCTTGGGCAAGGCTCGTTCTGCGAACTGCTGCTGTTGTCTGTCTGTCCCCATGAAGCAACACTTACTTGGCTGGCAGCTCCCTTGCTCCAGGATCTCCCTGCCCCGCAGTGCCACACGTTGCCTTTGGAACCAGTTCCTTCGGTCCTGCTTCTCGCCGCCAGATCGCTGCGGGCCAAACGCGCCGCTTCTCGTTTGCTGCTGTGGCTCCACCGGTGTGAAATGGCCAGGAGTCGTTACAGTTGCAGGTGGACCCTTGGGATTCTGTCGAGTGGGCACGGAGTTGGCGTAGCCGGATTTGCGCTGCGTGAACTCTTGAGGGACGTTTGGGCAGAGTGTGTGTGGACAAGGTGTTCAAGACAAGCGACAAATTTGCTGCCCCTTATTTCTAGCCACTAAAATGACTGTTTTACAAAACTAAACCTTTAGGTTGCTGCAGCCTGGCTCCGTTTTGTCATTTGTATCGGCTCCTTTTCTTGGGCTGTCTGCTGGGGACAGACTGGATGCTGCAGTGAAGACAGTTCTAGGGTATTGCCTAGCGCTTATGAAATGGCAGATATATAAGTACCAGGCTGGTTTCTTCTAGTCTCTTGATTGGTAGGTGAAGAAATAACATATGTTGCTTCGTGTGTTTGAAGCACGACTTTGCCTTGGAATAGAAATTGAGGCTCCTCAGGGAGGAAAAAAAACCCAAACCATAAAAGCAGCCCAGTGATTTGCGTGTGCTCTGCCAGGAAATGAAGACGTAACCCTGGGCAAGAGCTGCTATGTGAGGCACCGTGTGTAGTGTGTTAAGTCTTCCTAAAGAGGTCTAAAAGTCCGGGCGGGGAGAGGCAGCTGCCGGCGGTGTGGGACCCCCCACTGATGCGGATCCCCTGAAGGAGTGCCTGCGCGAAGGGCAGCCCAGGAGCAACGGGAAATTCCTGGCTCCACCTCCCCCAGTGCTCTTTGAGGCTCTGTCCCCCCTTCTCCCCTTAGCCCTCAGGTCTGGGGGAAGAAGGAAGACTCTCATATGGTACCATGAAAATGTTTTCACGTGCAAAGAAATTCTCAAACTTTGCAGCATTGGGCAGCTTAGCAAAGAATTAGCTGTGCTGTCTCAACACCTCTCAGTAACTGCTCCTAATTTTCCTCCTCACCTTGACTATTCCTCCTAGCAGAATCGCCTGTCCGTGGTGTGCGTGTTGGGGTTGACTCTTGTGAGCAGGGAAGGGTAGGGCAGTATTGTTGTTAACAGCTTTTGAATGCGAGTAAGTGGGGGGGACGGACAGGAATAGGTAAATCAGCATAGGGGTGGAAGGGCGAGGGGAAGAGCGCGTGGGCTGGAGCTGAACTCCTGTCATTTCAGGACAGTATGGCTGCTCTGCTGCCAGGGAGCAGCATGGATTGGTGTGCCCGGAGCCCGCACGATCTGCTTCTCGTGTTTTGTACAGTATCCCCCCTTCAAAGGGAAATGCACAATTAGAAGAGCGCAGCTGTTCGCACCCATCCCAGGAGCTGAGGGTGCTCCTAGTACGAAGTTGGGGAGAACTGCATTTATTTGGATGCCTTAATAACAGCCTGAAGAAGGAATAACAGGGTTTAAACATCATGAGGTGGAAGGGAGGAGTTGCATTGTCTGACTTTTTATTGTGTTGATGAAAGAATAGATTTTAGTGCTCCGTACTTTGCAGAAGTCTGTTTTATGTCGTCTTCCCCTCCCCCAGTGTGTTTCTGGAATGAAATGGGGAAGCAAGCTGAGCTGTAATTTCAGAAAGTGGCAGTATATTCTGGGAAGAAAGATAGGAGTTTTAAAGGTAGCAACAAAAATAACAGGCTAAGGAAATAGAAGAGCCCTCTGGCATCTGTGGGTTTGACAGAAGACAATGATACGGCTCTGTTGCAAGCCGTAGTTTTGGGAACGAGGCAAGAAACTACTGACTTGTAAATATACACAGCTGCAAAGTCAGCGAAACATCTGCCATCAAGAAGGAGGAGTCAGAAATTGCCGTTTATTTATTTATTAGGATATGATGTCTTTGGGCCTTTTCTTTGAAAGGACATCCATACCACCTGATACTGCCTTTGGAGAGAGTAAAAAGAAAAACTTAATTTGGTTATTGGACCTGAGCTGGGCTCAGCCCCGAGTGGAGCCAAAAAACCAAAACAGAACCGAAATACAAACACTGGCAGGTATATTTTTGTAGGCACTTATCTATGGGAGCAGCAGGTTGGGGCTGGTGCAGAGTTGCTGGCCGTGACTCCAGGTGCATGTCCGAGCAGCCGGGAGGCTCTGACGTGGCTGTGGACGGTGCCTGGGGAGGCTGGGGCCGGGCTGGGCGCTGGTTGTCGGTGGGGAGGCTGCTGGAAGATGGTCGGCCGTAACGGGGAGGGTGCAGGCAGTCGCAGTGCCTTCTGCCGAGGGCAGGGTTGAGTCTGTCTGGGTGTGATACAGGCTGCGTCTTCCCTCTGACTGTCTGACCAGCTCTGGATGTGAGCTGCAGCGATGCAAGGGAGGCTGGTTATCAACGGGAACCCATCTACAACTGTGGCACTGACCTTGTGAAGGTTTCATATGCTCAGGAATGTGTGCGATCTTTAATAATTTGCATTTTTAGATATTCATTAATCCGTTGAGTGCATGGGACAGATGCATTAAACATGTTGAGATGCTGGAGAGGAATAACTTGAGCATTGCCTATCTTCATCGGTAGTCTCTCTCGTAATGAGGCAGCTCCTGTGCCGGGGAAACGTTCTCTAGCAGCCTAGCCCCTTTTCAGGTGTGAGGGTCTCCGGCTGGGTGCGGAAGAAGTGGTGAAGAGTTGCTGAGTCTGTAGCTGGTGGGAGATAGAGTGGCTGTGTTTTGGTAAAAGACCAACTTCTGTCTCAAAAACACTGGGTGCATGCTGGTACGAAAGGATACGGCTACATGACAGAGACTAGATATGAATTCTTATGGTTATTTTGCTGATCAATATAGGGAATGTGCAGCAATACCTTTCAGCCATAAATTATTGGTAATGAAGGTCCTTTCTGGACTTCAACACCTTTTCCCCTCACCTTTTGGAAAACCAGGAGGACCTACCATCCAAAAACTCTGAGAGATTTTGTAGAGGAATTAGACAAACGTAAGGACAGTCACTGGCTTATGCATTTAGCTGTGGAGATACATGCACTTAAGCCATGAAAGAACATGTTTGGATGGTTCTGTGTAATTCACTCCACAAATAACTTTAGTTCCTTTGTACTCTGTTTTTATTGCCTAGCATCAAATGTGGTTTTTGCTCCCCTCCTACTTTAGATCATGGCAGGGGACCAAAGGTGGAATATGCTCTTAAAATGTTGTGTTACAAATTATTGATCAGAGAAAAGTGGCGTGATGGATAAGTTCTGAAATGTTTTGCTAGCTTTTTAAATTGTTATTAACTTACCACGCTGCCCTGGGTGAGCAAAGAAGAGTAGTCCGTGCATGAATAGCAGATGGAGGAGATTTATTTGAACGTTTTACGGGAGCATGCTGGGAACAGTGTGAAGCCTTTTGGTTTCTATGTTATTTTAATAGTTATATTATAAAATATGATAGTATTAAGAGAAGAGAATAAAGTAGTATTTAAATGCCAACAGACCAAGACCTTTCTATTCCCCCTTTCTAGGCTTTTACTTCTGTTATAACTTAATAATGAACAACAGCTATGGTCAGCATAAATCATTTCCAGAGAGAGTTCATTGCTCTCTTTTTCTGGTTTCTACATGTACGTCTTGTTCTTGGATGAGGCTTGGAAATTCACGGGAACACATTGTGTTAACGCTGTGCCTCTTTCTTAAGAAAAGACTTTGTGGAGGTTGAAAGTCTGATAGTGTCCTTCTGAATATAGTTTTGTTCTCTCTGGGATAGTGGTGCATAATCTTTCTGCTCTGAATGCTTTTCCTCTGTGCTCAGGAATTTTTCTCTTGGACCTGGCTGTAATGTCCAATTTAGAGCTTGCTGGTTTGATTTACTGATCTTTTTAAAAAAAAAAAAAAAAAACCGCAACAATTTTTAGCTAATTTAACACACTGTTCATTCAGAATAGAGTTTATTAAACTTAATCTGAGAGTTCTTAAAGGTCACAGTACAGATGTGAAGTATTTGCTCTGGTCTTTCTACTCAAAATATATTTACACACTTTATGACCAGTGCAGAGGAATAGTCTGTCTGGCAGAGTGTCAGACTTGTGCGGTGCCCAGGTACTTGCGGGTGAGGATGCCGTTTCTCCCTGACGCTCTGCAGATGGGAGCAAACGCTGCAGGCTGCCGCAGGTTCCTAGCGGGCTGTGGACCAGGAGCCCTGTTGCATCCTTGGGACTCTCTGCTCCTGCCTCTGGCTGTTGCCTGGGTGCCTCAGGAGAGGCTTCCCCCCTCCCCCACTTGAGCATTATTATTTGAATATTGAGATAATTCAGGACAAAAGGATGCTTTTAAACACCCAAACCCCCACACCAATGCCCCCCAAAACCACTGTTCTGATTTCACTGGACATTTGAGAATTCATTAAAGCCATGAAACATGCCTTTGGAAGATTATGTTGCTATCTTGATAGGATAAGTCAAATGTTGATCGTTGTATTGACATGGAAGTGAGTTTTATACTGAAGTGCATAACCAGCATGTCCAAAATTGAACAGAAGAAAGAGGAAGGAAGAGTTCAAATGGGGTTGTGCCCTTTGTCACAAATGTCATACCACTCTGTGTGTGTGTGGTTTTTTTCCCGAAGGCTATTGAAACCTAATCCAAGTTCATTATTTGCTCTCTGAATGGTAACAGAAAGTTCCTTCTTGATTGCAGGAAAAACAATATTAAAGGAAAGGAGACTGAAAACCATCTCTGCTATCTGTAATTTTAGTGAGGTGCTTTACAGAGTCTCTGTAGATGCCTTGCTCCTCACCTGGTGTTCTGCACTGCTGCCTCGCCAGATCCCTCTTTCCCTCTTCCTTTCCCCCCTGGTGAAAAGCAATGCATGAAAAACATTGAGTAGAGGTGCAGTTTTAGCAAATGTACTCCAGCTCTAGCAAGAAGCTTCAAATGCCCAGGTGCATCATACCACTACTTGGGGAAAATCCTTTTTCTTCTATTTATGGCTATTGGGAAACCGATGGCATCAGTTTGCAGCATGTTTCCATGCAGATGCTTTTCTTGGTCCTTTCTGATCCAAAGCAAACTAGATCAGTTGATACTTACAGAGCTCTTGAGATGCAGGGTAGGAGAAACTGCTGCATCAGCTGCAGTGGTGTCTGTTACTTCTCAGTCCTACAGCAGAGCCTCCCTTTGAATGGCACTTCTTCGGAGTTTTGAAAAATGCCATTTTATGCCAAAACAATTAATGCACTGTCTGCATCTTTCTTACACATCCATGTGTGCATGGCAGGAGGGAGCATGAGAACTCGCTATGAGGTCTCAGGACTGACTTCTTGGTCTTTACGTAGACCCTCCTCTACAGAAGTGAGGCATGGACCCGAGAACCAAATTTTAGATTTTTTTTTTTGATCTAAAGCAGCTGTTTAGAAAGGCTTTAATTTAGCCTGTAATGAAGTAAGTGGTTTCAAAAACTTAGGAAGCTTGAAGTTAATGAATTCCATGTAAATTGTATTTTGTTGTTCATGTTTGTTTTCAGAGGGGAAATAATTTCCATACTGGGTCATGAAGGCTATTTGTCTTTCCAAATCTTTCCGAGCTAAGAATTTCCTGACTTCTTTCAGGCCTTCTCGTCTACCTGTAAACTGCTGGAGCGGGTTTTCTGTCACTATATGATAATAACCTCCTCTTCTCAGCAGGCAGTGTTAAATATTTCATCATTGTACAGGAGAGTAGTTACTTTGCTTACATAATGACTAACAGTATTGGGTGTGTTCATCTCCATGAAGAAAATACAGAGACAGAACTCGCCTGTTTTGATTTTTTTTTTAAAGTTGTCTTAATTGAAAATCCTCAAATTATCTTTGATTTAGAAGATCATTTAATTTTGAGCGAGGCACACAACGTGGTTGCAGTGTGACAGAGCTCTTTGCATGTCGTAGGGTACTAGAACTGTAAAGAAAGGAAATTGTGTTCAATCGAACATTTTTGCTTCCCTTAAGTGAGGAGGTGCAATGGGAGGAAAGAACAGTAGCTGGTCTCATGAAATGGGTTGCTTTTGGGGGGCGATTACCCCTTGATTGCTAGTTTGGGAGTCGTATTCCCTGTTGGAGAAACAGTGAAGTTAATGCCAGGGATGCAGCGGGGAAGGCGAGGTCCAGCTGTGTGGTCCATCTGAAGCATCGGGTGGGACAGTCTCGGTGGTTACAAGTGCTGTCTTCATGTGTGACATGATGTAAACCAAGCAGCCCCCAGAATATAAGGACCAAACTGGAAGAACGTTTACTCACAGAAGGAAACTTTTTGCTCGTCCATCTCCTGTTAGCACTAATGCCGGTGTGCTATCAGTTGTGAGACTGGTACATTTATACTTCTCAATTTGAGCCTCCGTATTATGAACATAAAATATGAAAGCCTGCTCTCTGCCTGAGTGTATAAACTTGCCTCGCTGTATACACTTGATTGGGCTGGCAGAATTTGGGGTTGAAAGAAGATGCTTTGAAGTAACGGGAGTTAAAATGTGGGACCTTGAGTCTGATGAGATATAGACTCTTTTACACAGGAAAGATGTTGTGGCACATATAAACCATAGATTCATGTAAAACACAATGACAATATAGAATGGCCAACCAGGCTAATTTACATCCAGGGTGACTTCATAATTGTTTGTGGCACTGATTTATTATCATTTGTCTTGTCTCTGGGGATGACTTGTGACTTACTGGATAATATTTAAAAATAGATGTCCTGCTCAATTCCATGCACGAGGATAATAATTTTTGAACATGATATGCCATTAAAAATAATTTCCCAAAATAAACTAAAAAGGCCCAAACCTTGCTTTTTGAAAATCATACTTCCGTTCTTCCCAGCAGTTGCTCTTTTGTGTGTGTGCGCGCTCTGTTCTTCCTCTACCGTGTTCAGCCACATGGTTTTTCTTCCAGTTGGAGGAAGACTGCAGTGACTGCCTCAGTGTGTGCTGCACAGCGTGTGGGGGGAAGAACACAGAATCATAGAATTGTTTAGGTTGGGAAAGACCTTGAAGATCATTGAGTCCAACCTGTTAACCTATCACTGCCAACTCCACCATTAAACCATGTCCCTAAGCACCACATCTACAAGTCTTTTAAATACCTCCGGGGAGGGTGACTCAACCAGTCCCCTGGGCAGCCTGTTCCAGTGCCTGACAACCCTTTTGGTGAAGAAATTTTTCCTAATATCCAATCTGAACCTCCCCTGGCGCAACTTGAGGCCATTTCCTCTTGTCCTATCGCCTGTTACTTGGGAGAAGAGACCGACCCCCATCTCTCTACAACCTCCTTTCAGGTAGCTGTAGAGAGCAAGAAGGTCTCCCCTCAGCCTCCTTTTCTCCAGGCTAAACAACCCCAGTTCCCTCAGCCGCTCCTCACAGGACTTGTGCTCTAGACCCTTCACCAGCTTCACTGCCCTTCTTTGGACATGATGCCTGTATGGATATTTGTACAGAGAAGACTTAGTGGAAAGTGAGCTGAGGTCAGTGACTACTGGGGCCTAGATCAGAAAATGTTTCGGGTACCTGATGAGAAACTCAAGGGCTTGGTGCTACCAGAGCAGTTGGGTCTGGGAAGAGTCCTTATCTGTCTACAAAGGGCCTAGGCCTTCTAAGGCATCTTCCTCAAAGCTTAATTGAACAGCTACAGTTTGCCGCTGAAGTTGCTGAGCGGTTTGCAAGGCTGCTGGCACAGAAATGCAGCTGATGGGCCTCCCTGCCAGCTGAGGCCCGCGCGGCATCCTTGTTCCCGGGCCGTGCCCAGGGCCTCGGCCGTCGAGCACAGTGAAAAACGTGCAAGGGTCACTTTTTCCAAAACACAGCCATGGGAGGGAGGGGAGAGGGATCTGGGGTGGTGCCCATCTTTCCTGCAGTTGCCTCTTAATTAGAGCCCTCATGCTGACTTGTCACTCTTGAAATGCCAGTTCAGATTTTCAAAGGGTTCAAACCACTGACCATTGCCCTAAGCACCGGCACGCAGTGTAGGGTGAGATGTGGCCCATTCCTGACGTATCGGGTGGCAACAAAAATGTGCCAGGAAGAGTGTGAGGGGCCAGAGAGCGCTGAGGGCATTTCTTAATAAGTCAGGCAAACCCCAAAACGTTTTGGGGAGAGAGCGTTTGTAAGCATTTCTCCACTAGAGGTGTACTGCTTGACGACTGTGTCTAAGGCTTAAGGCCAAAAAAAGGAGTTAAGAAGCTTGTCCATCTGCTGAAGCTGAAACTGAGACATCAGTACCAAAGCTTGGTGCTGAAAGATGGTGGTCTAAGCTGAAGAGCAGGCTTACAGTGAGCCTTGATATTTTTCCCAAGAGAAAGACATTGTAAAGTCATCAATCAAGAGCTAGAGAAAATGAGCGTTACTCTCCCTTTCCGTCCCAAAAATAAAACAACCAAAACAAACCTTTGCGTTGCTGGTGTTAGCAACCATCCGGCCACCACCCCTGTTAATGGTTGCAAGAACGTAGCGTTATCATGATAAACAGCCGTTGTGTTGCAAGGGGGGCTGGCCTGTGCACAGGGACAGTTCTGATAAATTTTTGAGCAAAAACCCACTGCAGGAAAAAGAGGGACTCCATTGCTGTGGTCGTTTACCCCAGATGAGATAATGATCCTGAAGTTTATGTCAGTGTCACAGTCCAAATAATTGAGATGCCTAGAAAGAAGGGGAGCTTAGGGCTGTATGTAGAGGGGAATTATGTCACCACGTAGATAACTATGGATCCTTTTGACAAGAAGTTGAGTCCATGTTTAGCTAGAGGAAACATGGGGGATATGTTTGGAGAGCTGTTTCCTTGGTTTGCCTGGCGCTATCAGCAAGTGCTGAGCTCCGATGCTGGGTATGCAGGGTACGGAGCTTGTTAGCTGGGGCATGGTGGTGCTCTGGCATTGAGGTGGCAAGCGTGCTTGTAGGGGCATTATGCGGGGTTATCCTGGTCCAATGCCTCCTAGCTTTATGATCTCTGCTTTGCGTTCATTTCTATGGTGTAGTCAATCACGTGAAAGGAACGATGCGGCATAGCGTGGTTGGCGCAGTTGAGGTCTGATTCTCGGTGACTTGCTGGGTGAGGTTGCTGTCACTTCCCGCAGGAATTGCATGTGATGTGCGTCGCGTCAGTAAGTGCAGCTAAGGAAGGTCCCTGCCCCACAGAGGAATGTGAGCGTAGAACTTCTGCTCCAGGGCACTTTCATATTGCAGTAGCTCCTGCTTCTAGCAGCTACTTTAATGTTGCTCTTGAAACTGTTTCTCACTGGTTCACTTGATGCTACACATAAATTAGGGGTTACCGGGCTAGGTCAGAGATCACTCTGGCATGAAATGCCCACTTCCAAGGCAGAATAAATTTTCCACAACAGGAAGTGGAGTAGAAGAGGAGCACGTAATAGCTGGTGGATCCCATAGTTTGTGGTTTTATGAATAGAGAACGTAATTCAACGCCAGTGTATTTCTGGTGTTCTGGGCAAAATATCACATGTAATGTAGTGGTTTCTTTGTCTATTAACTGGGCAGGGTGCCTTTAGCACTGAGGAAACTGGCATGAAAGCAGTGAGGGGTCCCAGAAACCCTGACCTGTTGTAGGCATGTCAACATTTGCTTTTAATCCCTCTCCCTCTCCCCAATATGATGTAGAAGTAGCCTTGGGCTGTTGTATTCATCCTTAAAAGATTCAGTGACCTTAGTTTAGGTGATTAAATTTAGTTTCAGGATGAAGTCTGTGGTTGACAATGAAGTCCTCTCTGAACTAGTCCAAATCTGTTGAACAGACCTTTGGAGAAAATAGGATCCACTGCAAATCTTGCCACTGGAGCTGGCTAGGGAAAAGTAATTCACGCTGGGTAATGTCCTTGCATGGAGGTTTTGGTTCTAGTGTGATTTGGGCTGAAAAAATGAAAGCTTGGAATTTGCTGCCCATTGTTGTCCTGGAAGTCCCGATGCGTCCTTTCCTCCACAGCACTGCTCTGCTGCTGTCGGGCAGGGGCAGCCGGGATGGAGCAGAAACCATTACCCAGGTGGTGAAAATGGACTATGTCTATATAATGTTCAGATAAATTGACTAAGAGAAATGAAGACAGCTTAGAAATGTTTTGCTGATTTATTTATTTTCCATGCTAGTTCTTGTCACCTTTTGTTATAGCTTCTTATTTTGGCACTGCAGTCTCTGGCTTTAACTTGTACTTGTGTCCCCATATAATAAAAATACATGGAAACATAGTGTTCCGTTGAACTCCATTTTGCTGCCTGGGGAAAGAAGGAAGGGGTTAAAGAACATGAGTTCCCCTGATGTAATGCACTGTTGAAAGATGCTAATGTACTGTAGTGGTCCTAGGCCACATAAATTTTTGTTTCAGATGACTAGTGCAACCTGATTATGAAAGTATTCTGCAATATGTGTGGGTATGGGAAGGAGGAGAGAAATTGTGAAATGCATTGTAATTCTTTACACTCATTTCTCACAGTTTGAAAAGTCTGTTGTCTTATGGATTTGGGTCCTTACGTGCACTAAGCTCACACTTTTTTTTCCCTTTATACAAAAATGCACGCAATTGTTTTTCTCCTCCTAGTGATTTGAGGACAGAAGGCAGAAAAAGGGGTTTTGTTCCTCATAAGAGATTATGTCTGTCTGGTATTCTCATTTGCAATAAGGCTCCTTTCATACTATTCCAGCACTTGAAAAGGACCTTAACTGGCTATCCTATTAAGAACTTCTTGTGCTGCCAGAAAAATGTAAAGAGGCTGTAGACATTTGGGACTCAACTCTCATCTACAGTACAATGAGGAAAAGGAAATGGTACATTCTTGGCTCTCCCGAATTTAGCAGAGCCAAAAGGTTATCGGCTGACAGAGTAGATGAGTTGTAATTATGATAACTAATGTTACTGGAAGTCTTTAAAAAGCAATTGAATTAATTATGTTTGATCTTGGTGAGAATCTGTGGCTGTTGAGATGGATTTTGATCTGGATCTATTATCTCGGATGCAGTGTGGTGTAAGTGGGGGAAAAATAATGTGTGTGAATTGTGTGGGACTCGTCTCTTTATCTGCTTCGTATCTATATTGTGGCATACTTAATAGAGAATGTATTATTTTTTCCCTTTCTTTTTATTCCTCTCCTTTTTGGATGAATAAATTGAACTCTGCTACAGTTTGGAATCTGCAAGGTATCACGACAGTCTTTTTTGAAAGTCTGGCAAATTGTAAAATCTAATTTCAGTGAGAATTAGTGTATGATATAGAGTTTGCCCCTTCTGTCTAAGGTGGATATAGTTAAAGGAGTTAAAACCTATTTTGCAGTCTGTTACTTTTGGACATAAGTATTCAATTAATGCACAAAACAGGAACAAAAGAGAATTTCTGGTTAAATTACTATTTTTTGACTAAGGCATCCTTTGACTGTCTTAATCAAGAGGGACAAGATAAAGTTTTTATTCTATATAGAATTCCTTCCTTAACAGTCTTTAGATGTTCTTTTTTTCTACTTCTTTCTGCAGGACTTGGAATGATGAGAGTACAGCTGAGGAGTGGGTGGGTCAGCCAGATCATGTCTTCCAGAGTTATCCAGCTCATTATAAATAATCATCTCCTGTTTATTTAAATATTGGTAGAATAAATAGGTAACCTGCTGTTCTACCATTCCTGTGCAAAAATAGCGCTCTGCACTTTTTGCAAAGCAAGAGCAGCAGGTTTAATTATATCTCAATAATGAAGGGTGGTGTATCAATACAAAGTGAGTGGACTTTTCTTTGCTAAAAACGTATCAAGAACTGATCCAGTGATTACAACTTGGTTTTTTTCATAATAAGTGCAACTAGTTAAACAAGTCCTCTCAGCTTTAAGTAATTCCTTAAAGTCCTATTTCAAATTTCCTTCTGTAGAATAAGCAACTAAATTAAATATGAATAACCACATATTTAATTTTGAAAAAGATGATTTATTTTAAATTCCTGTTCAAGTAAGAATATGTATGCAAGAGAGACTACTTTGAAAATGACATCCTCAAGGAAAATCTATTTATCTAATGTAAAGCTAGGTGAAATCATGGTGCAAAACATCACCATGGCCTTGAGTTCTTTGGTTTTTAATATCTCAAATGGAAATATTTGCCTCTTGACAACAGATGAAAAATGTGAACAAAATGGCATCTAATCTTACATTTTCTTTTCCTTCATGCCTACTTCTGTCTCCCAGACTTTGTGTTTAGTGTAAAGCAAGCCTGTCCGTTCCCAAACTTATTTTAGCTTTGAGCTGATGTGCGTGTAGTGCTTGACCTGGTCAGCAGCTGTGGAAGATGTGGATGGCTATCTTTAGCCTTGTTTAGTTTCCCTAGCTGCGATGTCACGTCCTAAGCTCTCATGATGGTCTTTTGGTATTTTTGTCAGTATTTGAGGGATTCTTGAAGTATAGGGTGGTCACCTTCCCATCTGTCCCCTTGCCCCTTGTCCACTATTCATGTGGAAGCTCATCCTGACATGAATTTTTTAGGTCTGTCTTTGGATCGTTGGGTAAAAAATGTGGAATCAGTAGCCAAAGGGAGCTTTATGCTCCACCTACAAGGAAAATTTTGGGGTTCCTGCTTCACTCTAGGCAGCTAAATAACAAGAGATAAGTGTCCTGGGGTGACCAACATCACTTGTTTTTCTTGGGATTTTTTTTTTTCCCCCCCGATCTTAGTGGAACTTTGTTGAACTGTCAGAGAAATTTGTAGAACCTGAGCTCGCCTTTCCATCCCAGGGCAGAGCATTAGTGCAGTGAGCTAAGCATGGATGTGGCCGTGTAGCTACAGAAGAGAGTGTTCCCTTATGGCAGTTACTCAAGAATATATTTGAATATTTATATGATGAATTAACACCATAGTGTAGAGGAGGTTTGGCAGAAAATCTTTCAGGATCTTACAAGCTGCTCCATGCAAAGTTAGTGGTTTCTTTGCAAAAGCGCGTATTAAAAAAAAAAAAAAAAAACAAAAAAAACACCACATATGAAATGTGCTGAATAAGGATGTTGAGAGTTGAATCTGGCAACATGTGATTCTACAAAGGCATATTGTGTTATGGATTGTTTATTCGATCAGACCTTTATTTTAAAAACTGCTTGTACAGAGGAAAAGCTTTGTACCTCCTCTAATGGATATCTATGTTTCACTGAAATTCAAGTAGTTGTATTTTGTAGACCTTATTAAAGGTTTTTCATAAATTGCAAGTTGACCTCAGCTTTGATAAATCTGTTGGTCTGTTCTGAGTTGTTAGTGGCATTAATGTGCTGTAGAAGGAAAGGTTCTCACTTTCCAGTTGATGTGAAATTGTTCATTTCATGGAGAGTTTTGAAGACTGCTCGCTTTCTTTCCTTAATTTTTCTGAGCTGACTTTTCTCTTAGAATGGCCTTGTTGTGCCATGGCAACCTGCCCGGGCGGAGGAGGAGCCTGCGTTAGGGCTGCTTCTTCACTTTGAGGAACAAAGTTTGACAAACCTAGAAGAGTGATGGAGATCGTAAAAGTCCGAACAACAGGGCTGGCTGTTAGAAAAGACTTGATTTACAGCGGCTGCGGCATTGCCAGGTGGAATTCTTCAATCGGGTAAGGGCAGAGTAATTCCAGCTTAGCACCCACCTTGGCTCCTCCGTGCATGGGTCACACCTGACCCCCTGCTCCGCTTCACCTGCCGCAGGACGCAGGGCAGGCAACTCACGGGCATGGCGATGGGCTCGATGAAACGCCAGCTGCACCATGTAAGGTTGAGGGAGAAAGTACCCGTGCAGATCTTTTCAGGTGGGAAGTTAGGGCTAAGCTTAACTGTCTGTAAACAATTAAAATTCACGACAGAAGGTCAGGATATTATATCCTCTACCAGTCATTTCTTCATTAACCAGACCTATGCAAATATAACATGGTCTGTTAAAATTTAACCCCAAGAGATGACTTCTCGGCAAGCTTTCTAGCCCACGAGGATCAGTGTTGATGCATAAAAATGGGGAGTAGGTGGAAATGCTTGAAATGCCATAGAAGCCTCTTCAAACTTGGTATAAAAGCACAATGGCTGAAAAAAAAAAAAAAGGCAGTTTCTACACATAACATACGAAGTGTTTAGTAAGCAGTTGTGTCTAGCAGGTATTGGGTGATGGAACTGGCTGATGAAGCTGTGTGCTTGTAGTGTGTTTAAAATACCTGCTAATGAATTTGGATCCACTTTATTTAAGAATCACCTCATTTTGTTTCATAGTTAAATCAAATCTAGGTACTGAATTTTAGTATGGCTAGGTTTTTTTTTTTCCCTTGAGTGTGGTGTTATTGCATCCCTCTACTACTTTGTCTTTTCCCCTCACCTTGTTATTTCTTATAGTTATTTCTGCTGAGAGATGAAAAGAGTGAAGAAGCAGCTGTAACTTCCCATGTGTTTAGTTTTCCTGAACTTGGTTCCCAGTTAGTGGAATTTCTTGGACCACTGAATCTCTTTAAAAACCTCCTAAGGTGTGTTGGGTGCAACCTGTCAGTAGAGCCAACGGCTTGCAATAGTTCATCTGTCCTGTTACCAGTCTGAGTGCTGTGTCTTGGGTTCCTTCAGTGAATGACCCTGTATATTTCAAAGATTTAACATTTTTCTTGACTATGTTTTTCAACCTATGCAGCTCCTAACATCAAAGCTGCCTTATGAAACGGATCTTTTATCCTGTTAAGGGAGGGTGTTCCTTAGGATGCGCATCCAGCTGAAATTTGGAGTGCTAAAGACCTCTTTTGCTATAATTATAATTTTGGGTCACCATATCATAATGGTAGGTATCAATTTTTAAGGAATTGTCTTCTCTGCAGATAAGGCCTGTTTATACTGCAGAAGAGTGTTTTTTCCTTCTCCCTTAAAGGAAAACTGTAAAATTGGTATTGTCTTTGCCTCTCTTCTGCGCTATTGATTGTCACAGACCTTGGGCTTGACAGATGCACGTAATGTTCAGGTTATCCATAACTCAGATCTGTGCCTTTGTCGGGGGAAATATCAAGAACATCCAGGAATATCAGCCTTGATCTTTAGCACTATAGCCTAGTCGTCTTCACAAAAACAAACAAATCATAAAAGAAAACAAACAAAAAAAGCTTACCCTGACTTCCTGCTCCTTTCTCTGTTTTCTCACTGCAGGTGTGGCCTTCAAAATTGGAAGAAGGTAGAGCTTTCAAAGATTAGTCTGTTCCTGTAACTTGATTTTTGCTATAACTAGTAACTGGGTAGATAGGTGTCACCCGTGACTAACTTTGAGAGAAAGGCAACAAGATTTCTGCAAAGTGGCAGAAATGGCTCAAATAAAATACTAAATACTACATACGTTATTCCGGGATAAGCAAGGTGATGGGTTGTACCCACTGAAGTTATTGTAAGGTCGGGGAATGGAGAGGAGAGACTTCCAGGGGAGAAAAGACTGTTTCTGAAGAAACATGTTTCATGCGTTTCAGCCCTCAGGGAACAACATATTTTAAAAAACACTCCTGTTCCTACCCCTCCCCCTCATAAAATGAATGGTAAAGTAAATAAAAATGTAATTACGCACCTCTAGCTTGGATGGTTCTTCCTGATGTACAAAAGCACAGCCACATAAAAAGGCAGTGTTTTTAAGTGATGGAACAAGATGCAATGGGGTTGGGTTTTTGTCATCTTTGTTGTGTATGCTTAAAGAGAAGAGAGACAGAGGTATATGTAGATGTATATGCCTGTGCACACATATATCTATACAGAGACCTATATATATTTTCCCTTCTGGGACTTCCATTTGGAAATGGTAAAATTCCTGAGAAATTATGCAGCCCTTTCAAGTTGAGAATAATTATACAGTGGTGTGCGGATCTGCAATAGTTAGAAGTCTGTCTTTAATGAGGTGTTTCCAGCTGGTTGCTTGGGAGGATGGTAAATCCTCAGTTCATGCTAAAGCACGTGTCTGTGCTGCTTCCATCACGTGCTGGGGTGGGAGTTCTTGCAGCCTGTCCTTACACCCCCCGCCCCCACATACCAGCTGGTGGCAGAGGCAGCTTTTCCACCTCTGGCCCAAGTTGTCCCCAGGTAGCAAGGGTGACTTGGAGGCAGCCAGCAACAAGGGCATGTGTGCGCGTTCGGGAGTGCGTCTTTGACACGGCTGGACCACTCTTAGGGGATGGATTTGCCTCCTTGTCGCATCCAGACTGTGCGGGGGGGCTCCTGGACATTGGGGATATAGGCGACGTGACTGTTGAAAACCTTGGATAACAATTAATAGAAATGTGGTGATTTGTAATTTCTTTTTTAAACCATCTGAAAGGTGATATAAGAATTGGTGTATGCTGCCCTAAGGTCCTTTGATTCCCCCACCCCTCACTTACCTTTGGACTTGAATGGTAGTTTTCTAGGTTGTGAACAGAATATTTTCCTCCAGAATGAAAGAATGTCATGTGGACCGTATGTATTCTCGCTTATTCACTTATGGTTAAAAAGCAATGCCATAACTGAGCTAAAGGTAAATCTTCTAAGTCATCCAGAAAAAGGCTCATAAGAGGAGAGAGATTCAGAACAGAAGTGGCAGACAGAGCATGTTCTTGCTGCTGAATGCTAGCTTCATGTGGTCAGAGGCTTCACGTAGTAGGTACAGACAAGAAAGAGTGCATCTCAGGCAAACAACTGAGGGAATTCAGATATCCAGCCTCTGTGGGATAATGTTTATTGCCACTTCTTTCTTGCTTCCCCCCAACCCACTCCCCCTTCCTAGCCAGCTCTGATATCTCAAATAAAAAGCAATCTCAAACACTCCTCACAACTATTTATGGATGTTGAGTTCAGCTACTCCACATGCTTGGTAAGGTTAATTCCTAAGGTTTCTCACGGGTGTCCTCATTTTCTGACATCTGTCGGTTTCTCTTTTATATATGCAATGTTTGGACATTGGCATCTGGACTCTGGAGACGCAGGTAGATTCACTGCTTCCTTCCAACTCTGCTGGACAAAAGCTGGTAATTGTTTTTCTATTTGGTCCAAGATACGCTATGTCTCTTCTGGTGGTCAGGGGCTGAATTTGGAAACTCCTATGTTTTCCTGTCCTTCTGTATATTTCTGTCTCCTTCCTTGTCTGTGTACTTTCTTACTTGTGTATGTGAGTATTTAAGTTGTGTCTGAATTGCTCAACTGAGTGAGCAGGGATAGTGGTGATTTCATGAACTTGCTGGAAAATCTTAGTTTCACTCTCAGCAAGAGGTCCCCACCCAGCTGGAGAGGCTTGTGGAGTTCTGTGCTGGTGGCTGTGCTGTGCTTGCTCCTATGACCTTGGCTTTGTTGAAATAAAAACTTAACTCAGCCTTTAAGCATCAAGTATATGGTTTCCTTGTGGTTTCTGTTTGACTGTGTTGTAAGCTCACCCCCATGTGCCCAGCTTTTTAGACAAGAGATAATTGCTTTATGATTTTCTCTTCCATTTTCCTGCATGCATTGTTCATAAATCCTAGTCAAAGGTCTGGCACTAACTTGTTAATGCAAACACGAGACACACAGTTTTTCTAGTCTGCCTGGCTTCCACTTTCGTAATGGATTTTTTTATACAGGCAGAAAGGATGTATATGTGCGGTGATCCATCCCTCCCCCTCCTTCCTTGTCTATCATTTGCTGCTATTTGCACTGTTCCAGTGCCAGAAAGGGAGGAGAGACGAACTCTAGAGGGGTAAACTCTCTGCAGCACTTAGTTGCAAGGTACTTGGATATTGCAGTGATGCTGTCTAGAAGATCTTTTGGTGAAGGGGCTCTTGGCAATGCATGTTTTCTAGCCTGGGTTATGTTAAAAGACACTTGACTTATTCCAAAATAATTTTGGAGAACTTCTGGTCAGGCTGACAGTGCTGAAACACTTCTGCTGCATTTCTGTGAAGTTGTTGTGGATGAGATCTCTATTTTGTACTTGCAATGTTTACCAGCCCTTTCTAACATTATCCTGATATGTGTGGTGTTTGTTTGTCTTTTTAGGATGATACAGCACTCTTTAGAGTGGAATTCAATATCTGTTAAGTTTTTTACAGATAGTGAAGAAAGCCTGTTGCAGCTGGCTGTGATTAGACTACTGCCAGCATGCTGGAATGGGAATTTCTAGAGCAAGTTGAAGCAAATGAAATGGAAACTTCCTTATTTTTATAGTGGTATTAGCCATGAAGCTTAATTATAAAGATTGATCTTTTTACCTTCAGAAAAAAAGCCTGGCTGGAGCTGTGAAACTTCTAATTCCTGTAGGAGCCCCGTATGATTTCTGTAAGCAGTGGGCTGGATTGGAAGTGCTTGCTTTCTACTCCATTTCCACCTCCCAAGCCTTGCATGGTTTTGAGATTGCTGCTGCTTGAACCTTCCCGCTCCCCAGCAGCAGGAGAATCTGACCATGCCTTGTACCCTCCCAAATCACAACCAATCTCTTGGTTCTTCTGTTCTGTAACAGAAGACGGGATTTAAGTGAGGGAAACACATAGAAATAAGTTCTGTGATCTGCTCACTGCGTCTGTGATCCATCCTTGGGCTTTGGCAGATGGGTGGGCTGTAGGATCGGTCGCAGCCAGATGCTGTGGCTCAGAAGCGAGATGTGAGGAATTCCTTCCCATCGTCACCGCTGCCCCGGCACAGCTTCCCCGCAGACTTCCTGGTTGGAGCAGTGGTTTTAGTTTGGAAGTAGGCTGTTGTTGAGACTGGTTTTCTGAAGCAGTGAAACAAATGGCAAACCAACGACATCATTAGAGTGCCCTTGGTGTTTTTGGCCGGAACTGGCTGTTGAGGGCGTGGGGAATTGTATGAATGGTCATGATAGTAACTGAGAGGAGCTCCAGCTGTTCCCGTAGTAGTCACAAAGTTCTTGCTGCCCACAGCTGGACACATATCCTTGTACTGTCCTCCTCCTTCTCTCTACCAAATACTGGAAATACAGAGTTTGAAATGTGTTGGAACAATTCCACCCAGTTCCCAGGGGAGGCAGCGAGGGCTGGGACGGGCCCCGGGTGCTTCTCCGGTTGTTTGTTAGGTGGAGCTGGCAAAGCTCTTTGTGGCTAAACTGGGCTTAGCCAGAAACCTTGTGCTGGAGGTGGCTATGAGTCATGGTCTAGCTGGCTGCTGAAATGGCACTGCAGGGACGCGTACAAGTTAGATTTATTGTGACAATGTTCCCCCCCTCATGTTTGCCCATACCTGCTTTTGTGTGCTGGTGGAAGGAATTCAGTGGTCCCACCGGGTGCTGCCCCGGGGCATGTCCTGTTCTCTGCTGCTTCTCCGTCCCAGCTGCCTGACCTTGCACGCAAGGGACAAAGCGGGGGGCATGCAGTATTTATTTTCAGTGTTGGTAGCTTTATGCTCACTTCACTGGGATTGTACAGGGATGCAATGAACTGGCCTGCCTCATTGATTTTGACTCTCCTGATGGAGGGTCAAAAACTCCGATTAACAGCTGTATAGCTCAGTGGGAGAACAAGGCAAGAAAGATGAATTTAATTATGGTGGAATGGGAGGTACAAGATTGTTAATGTGACAGCACCTAATGATCATGTGGGAGTGAGAAGACTGAATGAACTGTCTTGTGATTTGCTTTGAGAGCTGATTCCCCCCCCGCCCCCCCCTTCCTTAACAGTAGTGAGACTTTTGTTGTTTGCAGGAGGAGTAATTGAGTATATGGTTGCAAGTGGTGAGAAAGACATGGGGAGGAAAACAGCAGGGCTGGGGGTGGTTGGTTGGATGTAACGGATTTAGGGTCAAAGTAGATTTCTAAAAACTGTTGGGTGATGTAGCTTCTTGGCTCTTTGTGGTCATTTGGCTGCATCTACACTAGAGCTGCTTTTCAATGACGCAGGGCCTCGCATATGCTCCGTGGCACAAGTTTTACCAGAGGCAAACTGTTGGGTTTTGAGTTAAGTAACGTGGCAGACAGTTTAATTACATCTGCATGAAGTTCTGTTTCTGAACCTTTCCACCCTTCTTCTAAACTGCCTTGCTTATCTCACAATCTAAGCTGTAAAGGTCTTTATCACAGGGACACCCCCCTTTTTTTTTCCTCTTCTTCCTGACCTGGAGTACTTTTGCAATTAAAAAGTGATTTTTGAGACAGATTCCTGTTATAGGGAGTGGAATGTGTCAGAGCTCAGTGATTTTAAAATCAAACAAACAAAAGCACCTGCAAGCAGACTAAAGAAACAAACAAAAAAGAATTAATTCTATGATCGTGATACAAAGTTAAAAAAAAAAAAGCAAAACAGCAATGAAATTGTATGATGCTTCATTCATACAACTGTCTTAAAGTAGTACAGTTAGAATGAGAAAACTGTGTATACGTAATAGAAAAGTTTATATGACAGTATAACTGTGTGTGGGATTACTACAGTTACATATTAAATAATTGGTAATGAACACAGTCTGATGTCTGGATGAATATAGGTATTGTAGAGAACTGCTCAAATCTAGGACAAGCTGAAGGCAGAGTAACAAAGAGCCCGGAGGGCTGCACGCTCGTGTTTGTGTTAGTGAATTACAACTGCCATACAACTTGTTTCTGTGTTTTGGTTTTTTTTCTTCTCCTCCTCCTTTATTTGTATTGGAGTTTTACCAACCTATAATGACTTACTTTTTTTTTTTTTAAAGTACACCTCTAAACAAGCTTAATACAGCTTGCCTTAGTATTAGCTTTGTGAGTTTAAAGTGGGTTTTGGTGTTAACAGTCCTGCAGAGAGAAACGAGGCACGCTTTTCAGCAGCACCCTGTTGCTGCTCGAGAGCGAAGTTAAGCTAGTAATAAAATAACCCTACGAGAAAACCTACTCAGTGCTTGGTAGCAGCAACAAAAGCGAGTAGGGTAGTAGGAAAGACAAGACAAAGTAAGGAACAAACGGCCAAACGTGGTGTGCCATTCGGAGCACTTTGCCTCATGTGCTAGGGAGACTGTGGGGTTATAAAAGCCCAGCTGCTGAATGGAGTGAGGGTCCTGAACGCGCAGGAAGGTGCGTGGTGTTTCACAGTCTCTATCTATCCACTTTGGTGTAAAGCTCTTTCTTCAGGGTAACTTATTACACCCTCATGTACTCACAATCATGAGTATACTCACTATATAGGTATTATTTTAAAATACGTGAAAGCCATCATTGTTCAGTCAAACAAGGGAGGGATAAGACACTTAAGAATTTGCTTTTTTCCCTTTGAATTTAAGGCTTCAGCTTTAAAATGTTTTTGTAAAAGTAATGTAAAATTTTGTTTAGCCTCTTGTAAGGTTGTTCAGTAAATGTCAAATGCCTTCATAACTGATAGTACAAAATGGGGGGGCGGGGAGGGATGATGAATGGCAGAATGGCTGCTGTTCAGCCCATGGATGAGAATGTGCGCCTGCTCACACTTCAAGTTTAAGGCATGATGCCTCAGTAAGGTGACCAATAACATTTAATATAGTGTGTGCATCTGTTTTTAAACCTCGAAGTGCTTTAAAATCAGCTAGTAAATGTGTATATTTTTGGCATTAAATATTTATGAGAGAATGCTGCGTTGTATGTGTTGCATCACAGTAATTCTGAGGCAGGACTTGTGTCTTGGGTTTTCATTTTTCTGTGTTGGGAAGGTGTGTGATTTGCCAGTCAGTCTTGCACAGGACGACTTCTTGGAACTTATTATACCCGTGGCCTCTATCTCAACCTTCACATGTGATTTAAGCTTTAAATTCAACTAATGCTCGGTTACGTTGGTGACAAAAGCAATACTGGTGGTGGCAGCAGTAGCAGAGTTCAAGCATTGTTGTACCATAGTACTTTGAGAGGGGCAGGTGGAGTTTTTGAGACTGGTACTGTGTAATTGCAGGCTAACTTCTGCACAGTGTATGCTGGCTTTGCTTAGAAGGTTTCTCGGAGTTTTATTATCATTTCTTAGTGGGTGGTGGCATTTGAAGAATACGAGAATGCAATCCTTCTGTCCAGTGGAGCTTTGGTAATTACTCCTCCGCACACTTGAGCTGAAATAACTGAGCCCAGTGTTTTCCATTTGACCTGGCAGAAGCCTGCAAAGGATATGCACAGAAAGCTTGCTGAAAATTTCTTGAAAACAACTGAGGCTGTAAACATGCAACCTTTTTCTGGCTTGCAAAATTGAATCGGTTACTGCCCCTCAGCTGCTTGCTGCTGCCTAGTCCTCTTTCCACCAGGTCTCCGCTGAGGGTACACACCGGTGGTTTGTGTGAGCTTTCCCTAGCTAGTGTGAAGCTGAGTGAGGTGCCTGCTAACCAGCTATTACTTAACTTCCTCAGCTGATGTGTGGGCTGAGCTGGTCCCCAGCCTCTGCTTGGGAACCTGGGCAGGTGGCTTGGGATGGTGCACTTTATTTGGGAAAGGATGTGCCACCTATATTTTCGCTGCTGTTGGATCTCTGCTTATGAGTGTGTGTGTATGGCTACTTTTAGAGAGGCTTGGGGCTTTTTTGTGTGTGTTTAGTTGTGTGGGTCTTTTCTCCTTCTAGGTAACAGTTCAGTTGTGCCATGTGCTTTGTCTCTTTTCCACACTCTTCTCCTTCCCTAGTCCCTTGATACACAGAAATGCTGTGCTAAACTGAAGAGCCCTCCCTCTGAGAGCTTTAATTCTGCTCCTGTGGCCCTAAGAAAGCAGGTTGATGCTGTTTGTTGCTTTGCTCTTTGTTCTTATCTGATTCCCCTTGCCAGTTGGCAGTGCAGCGTGGTGGCTCTGGGTTGCCATAGCTGCTGCATGATGGTCCTCTGTAAAGTGACCTCAGCCTCAGACTAGTTTAATAATCAGTTATTTTGCAGGTTCCAGTAGGTTCAATATTTAACAAAAGACATGGTTTTACCTCACTCTTTTTCTTGCCATGCTAATTGGTGAGGGAGGGGAGAAAGAAGGCCATTAATTTTAACAATAGTTTTAATGATGCACTTCTAGTATCTGATGACTGTGATGCAACGATTTTTTTTTTTTTAATACAGTCTTTGTAGAGTGTTATACCTACCAAAACATCTGATGTTGGATTATTTATTGAAATATACTCTCCGGCCTTGTTGCAGTCTTGGCAACCTTAAACAAACACACAATGATTTGCAATTTGTAGCTGTTAAAAGGAGACCAGTGGCTAAAGGTTGTGAATTGGTGTGTAAGCTTTTAGCAGTGAGTGCAATTTAACTATTGGGACAAATTAACAGGAGGTATAGTAAGTCTGCAGCTAGCTGGAGGCTTTAAAGAGGATTGAGCTGGAGCGTATGTTTTGTGGGGGGTTTTTTTGGGTGTGTTTTCCTTTTGGTTAAGGAGTCTTTCATGAAAGTCAAGCCTCATACTGTGGCAGCAGAGTAGGTAATTTTCAGATGGGTTTTCTGAAAAGTTTTGAGGCGTGGCTCTGGCATCACACAGGAGGAGGAAGGGTGGGGCGCCCGCCCCATCGTGCTGGGCAGCGCGTGGTCCCCAGGGGCCGTGGTGCTGCTCCGGGGCCCTGGGCTGGCTGCGCGCACCCGGGCTCTGAGCTGCGCCCCTGTGCCGGCTCCTGCACGCCCCGCGCAGCTGTCCTGCGCCGAGTAGAGTAGGCGTGCTTTGGTTCAGGGATTTTTTTTTTTGACTCTAATAGCAGCAATGCTATTTTGGAAAGAGGGATGCTTGCCTTGGGTCCTTGGCAGGAGACAGGCTTATCCTCTGGGGACGTGGCGTTTCACTGGAGATGTGTTTGTGTGGATGTGTAACTCTGTCTTCTCTCTCTAATTGCTATATTTATTCTTAAAAGAATAACTCCAGTCAGCACAAACGTATTTGTCAAAACGTGTTAGTGGAGAAGCAGCTCCTTGCAGGAAGGCTGACCCTGAGCTACCTACTGTCAGCTATATAACCACAGGGAGCAGACTTTTTTTAAAAAATTTTACTTAGTTTTAGGGCACCTCTGATAGTTTCTCACTGATTTTTAGCTTTCTGGGCTAGAAAAAGACAGCCTGGTTAGCTTAGGGAGCTCTCTACAGGACTCTTGCTGTTGAAGGAAGGAATGGGGAGACTAGGGGCTCCTGATGCAGGCTTTCTGCAGATCCCTTTTTTCCTGGTGAGCACAACTCCCCATCCCCAGAGTGGAGACTGTGGGAAGTCCAAAGGACTTCGGTAACGGTTCCTGCAGAAGACAGAGCAGCTCTGCACAATGCTGTCCCTCTCTTTGCCCTCTGTGGCTTTTTTTTTTTTTTTTTTTTTTTTAAAAGTATAAATAAAATACATTGTTGCAAACGGGAGTGGAAGTAGACTGTCCAGGTGGGAGAAATTTAATGCTAATTTTAAAAAGGCTGGTAATAATTATGTATACTTTTGACAGCTCAGTGGCAGTACAAAAATAAATAATGTGCTCTAAATGGTACAGCTGAAGAGATAATGTCTTAGAGGGTGTTATCTGATCACCCAAGTGGTGTTGCAGGGCATTAAAAAAAAGCAAACTTCTAGATGTTTGAAGCTGCAGTTGTTGGTGGCACTCTGCTAACCACTAATGCCTCAGTCATCGCCCTGACTGCGCCACTGTCGAAATGTGCCTGTGATAAATTTAACTGCGATTATCTCATCTCCTTCTCCCCCAGCGGCAGGAGATGGGGGAGCGTGGTTTTAGCTTTCAGGATAAAGGCCGTGGTTGCAGCACTAGCTGGTAGTCGTCCTCAGCGAAGGCCTGAAGGCTTTGGCAAGCAGAGGGCCATGCGCTTGCTCCCAAAGGACTCTCCAGGCCCCCTTGCACGCCGTCCTTCCCCTCTGCCCAGCCTAAGGCAAACCCCAACGCCTCTGCACAACCCCGCTTGGCCTGCGTAAGGAGGGCTGCTCCTGTCAGCTTGGTAAGGTCTGTTGCTGTTCGGAGTGTGTGTGTGTGTATGAATATGTGTATAGGGAGTGGATAGGAGGGTTGTGTCTAGAGCTTTTAGCCCCTCCTTCATCTGATTTTGTGGTACCTGAAGTTAGAAGGTGGTTAGTACTCTGCTGCTGTAGCTGGCAGAGAGGGAGGAAGAGACTCCTCCCACTCAGGAGCTGTCTCCTGCGGGACTGAGTATTCGATATCAACGTGCAGGCTTTGGACTGCTCTGGGTTGCTCTTCTGCTGTTGATGGGACCGTTCTTATGCAAGTATTCTTTATTGGTGTGTACCTTGGCCAGAGTTTGTTAGCAGAAGTACGTTTAACTAATGGAAGCCAGAATGGGTACCTATGGAAGTGTGCTCAAAATTAAATCAACCTGCAATTAAGAATGAAATCCTCTAGGTTTCCCATTCCTCCTACCTATATCTTCTAGTTTGAAAAGAATGTATCGGAAGACTTTCTAAGGAAAAATCCCAGTGAAATTCAGAAGGAAACTTTGAGGTGTTTCTGTTATTGGAGGCGCAAACTGACACTTACAGAATGAGTGGCAGGAAAAAGTACAAGTAAATTGTTTTATTCATATGCTTGCCTAAGCCATTGCTTCCCAAGCTTTGGATTGCATCCTGGCACGTGGAGGGCAGGGGAGTGAGACCTGTTTTGGAGGCAGTGCCTTTTCCTGCAGCGGTTCCCGATGCTGCAGTGTGCTGAGGGCAAGACTCCCTGGTGGAGTTGCCCGCCAGCAGCTCACGCAGCCGCTTGGCTGCCGGGCTGAGCCCGGGCTCCCCAGGCTGTCCCACTGCAGCAGGGCAATGCCTGCTGCCAGGGCAAGTGGTATTGAGAACCGTAAACCACCAGGACGGCTGCTCGGGGGGGTTGGGGCAGCAGAAGTGATGGTCCCTCTCCTGTGCTTGGGCTTGCGTGCTGCCCCTCAGGGCTCAGCACAGGGCTTCCGCTGAAATACACATTACACCTCAGCATACAAGCACACAAGTGTTGAGCTGTGCATCTGTCAGAGATTGATCAGGATTTGTTTTATAAAGGTGCCCCAAAATGGGCAGGAACCTTGTTTCAGAAGGTGTGCTCAGCATCTTACGAAGTAAAATGCAGAAGGCTCCTACACATCCTGTGGACCTGCTGTCGTGCCTCTGGGCTGCTGGAAACAGGTGGCCCGGGATGTTTTGTGAAAGGGGGGCGCTGGTTGCATGTCGTGGTTGGGTTTCACAGGTACGACTATAATGTAAACAACACTTTTGAAAGAATGATGTGCTCCATAGGTTTTCTCACTATTTACATTCAAAATGTTCCCTTCAGTATCTGTGCAAGAGAAAAAGGGATTTCCCCCTCTCCAAAAGATAAAAGAGAAACTTTGAAAAAGAGTAAGTAAAATTGTGGAGATTCTTGAAAGGTGTCACAATTTATCTGCAGGTGCTGCTGTTGTTTCTTTTGCAGGATGAGTCAGTTGGGTATTTGCAGCACAGACACGCTGTTTTACAAGAACCATGTGTGTCAAGTGCAGCGTGGCTGAAGCGCTGCATGCTGGAAGGGTCTGGTGCTGGAGCTGCCTGTGTGAGCACTGAGAGGGTATCTGCATGTTATCCATACTGCTGTGCTCCGGCAGTTGCCGTACTTAAAACTATGTTCCTCTTCCACAGTAGCAAGGGCAGGGCTAGTTACTGTACTGCTAATTCCCTTTTCAGGAGAATGCTTTACGCTGACATGAACCTGCTGTGTGAAAGAAGGTTTCAACAGAAATGCTAAAAACTCTTGTCTGTCTGAAGCTGGTGTTGCTGTGGGTTTTCTGGGAGTAGGGGTTAAACTAATGACCAGTTTCCATCAAAATGCAACAGGCACTTGAAACATTACTTTCTGTTTAAGTTCCTGTCATTGCCTTTTCAGCATCCTTCTCTTTAGCATTGCCCCCTAAGCTCTCTTGTTTGCTTGCTCAAGCAAGTGTTGTGTGGTCTGCTAATTCAAAACATGTTTGTCAGGCCAGTGAAAAAAAAGTCCTGTCGTGTTGTTGTGCTGAAATAAAACATCCTGAACAAAATTACGGGGTGTTAATGTCCCACAGCATGAGAAGTGTTTAAGTAGAAGCTCATTATAGCAGTGTTATAAAGGGTAGGGCTAGAGAGGTAGCACAGGAACCTTGCAGAAGAGTGTGCTCCTCATCTAGGATGGAGAAGGCTCTTGGGTTGTGTGTGATGGAGAAGGAAGGCGAAGGAGGAACTCTGTATCTCCTTGTTCTGCTCCCATAAGAAATCTTTTAGGCTGCTTTTTTCCTTCTCCATAAAACAAACCTTTCTTTGCAGACTTGTCTGGAAGGGTGGAAGTTCAGAGCAGAGTTAACCAGGGCCTAGTTGGAACAAAGCTAGAAGAAGGGAGGCCGTGAAAAAGAACCCAGTTTCCTCTTCTCAGAGTCGAGGCATTCAAGGCTCTTGGAAGGCTCCCAGAAGGCAAAGAAGAAATGGAAACCAATCTCATTCTAGACTGCCTTGCTTACAGGGGATTTTTATAATTAAAGGATGTTTCCCTCTGCTCCTATTGTTGTTTGCCTCTGTGAACTTTAATTTTACTTTGAACCCGGTGCTGACTTCATACATGTTGGGGCTGCGATAGAGAAGTGGTCTTAAGTATTTATGAGCTCACCTTCAAATGAACGGATACAGTTCTGTTTGTTTTTTTCTTCTTTTTTTCCTTTTTCCCTAACTCTGTGCTTTCTCACTTTCCTGTTCCCTGCTGCATGGACCGAGCTTTTGATGGGTAGTGTTTCACATATG
The DNA here is from genome assembly GCA_009819775.1 of Phoenicopterus ruber ruber. NCBI lineage: Eukaryota > Metazoa > Chordata > Aves > Phoenicopteriformes > Phoenicopteridae > Phoenicopterus > Phoenicopterus ruber. The sequence goes on from CM020217.1 coordinate 53,492,296, forward strand.
ACGTGTGGCATTCAGACCTTCTGTTCTACAAGGACTGAGTTGCCATCTAAGCTTCAGTCCTTCTCAAAAATGTTGAAGTAAGCTTGTCTTGTGTTGAGCCTAGCCTTGTTCTTCTCCATGCTTTGTAATACATTGGTAAGCATAAAACCATGTGATTTCTACTTATGAGACTTCTATTCAGGCTTCACTCTACTTCTCTCTTCCCACTGTAGTTTCAGCTGGTGTGTTTGGCTGGTCTCTTTTATCTTACATGACGATAAGAAGACTAGGCAGGCAGCCAGCCGCTGTTGAACTATAATAGAGCCAGTGGTATGTACAAAATTTGATTACTGCTGTCAACACCAGAGTGAATAAAAGAGAGCGTATACTCCAGTCAGAGAGCTGCTAAATAAATGGGCTATTGAGTTCAGTAGTAGTAGGAATAAGACCATCATCTTCTCCTAATGAATGAAGTGGTTTATGGGTAGAGAGCATGCTAGTGTGTTGAACTCTCGAGTTTGTTTAAAAAAGCAAAAATCCTCTTTTGCCTTCTTCGAAGATTACTTTCCCCAAAAGCTCCCTTTTCTCTCTTGCTTATCAGCTCTTGTGGTTAATGCATGGAATTCACACCCAATACTTTAGGCCATAGCCTCACTTGTTAAAATTCAGCTTAAAAAATATATTCCTGCCATCCTAAAGCTAGTTTCTTTGCAGATGGGTTCTGACACGAAACTAATTAATGTTAATAATTCTATCTCCATTAAGGCAAGACATGCGCTTTGTTTAAATTAAAAACAAACAACCCCCTCCTTTAAGTTAATAAATATTCTCAGAGTATATATTGTTATTGAAATGTTGGATTTTCAAAGTAAAACTTGCTGTTAGATGAAAGCGGTTTCTCTCACGTGCGTTATGCAGTTGCTGACGGCAAGCAGAGCTTGAGAGCGGAGGCTCTCTGGAAGCTCTCTGGTGAATGAATGGTTTCCCTCAGCCCCTCTAATATCTTCATGTTGAAGTTCAAGAGAGTGGTGGAGGCTCAGAGATTGGTGTTGCTCTGACTGCTCTCGCTGACCACACACCCTTTCTTTATTGAGGAGTGAGAAACCTAGAAGTGTTGTAACAAACTAGTTCACTCCCGAAACTCGTACGTATCCTTCAGTTTTGGGGAGTGTCTGATGGAGAGAGTCTTAATTCATTTGTGTATGGGCCTTATCCTGGAGTGGCAGGGACCAAGGTGAGATGAGGTATTGGATCAAGGGGAGGGTGCTTTTAGGGGATGCAAACCAGCCTCCTCGAGACCGGGAAAAAGGGAGTTCAGGTGCTGTTGGTAAGACTTCTGGCGTACGTGCGTGGCTGCCTGCTAATTGTGATCGTCTATTTCATAGAGTTGGCAGTGTCTTTTTGTTTTGGGCTTGTGAAGTGCTTGGCACAGTAAGGTATATATTTGTATTTGCTATGGCAAAATACATCATTGTTGTTTGTTTTTAAAATAGGAATCCTAGCTTTAAAACTTCATTACCTTTCCACATTGCTCTTGTTTGTGTAGTCTACAGAAATGTTTGGACATAAACGTCTGATTTAGCCCCTCAAATGTATGGTTGTCTTTATTCATGGAAACAAAACTCCTTTTGTTTGCATCTTTCAGGCCTCAGCTTTGAGGAATTCTTAAAATTGGAAAAAAAAAACCCCAACCCACAAAACAAATTAAGGCCAACTCCCTCCCCCAATAAAATTTAAAGAAAAATCTTATCTTGACACACTTCCCCACTCCCCCCACCCCCGTCCCCATCCCTGTGCCTGTCTGGTATGTGACACAGTAAACTCTCCCAACTGAATATTAATGAAGAGATGAGAGCTGTATTTAGAACCGTTGCCTGATAGCATAATGCAACAAGACAGGCAAATCAAATAGTATCTGTCTTTCTGCTTTTGAAACCAATTCTCTTGCGTACAGCTCTTCTCTGATGGTAGTGCCTGTACGTCTGTGTTATAGTTAATCTCCTCTTGCATTGCTTTTTTGTGACTATTGGAATTCCGTACAGTTTACTATCCTGAAGCGCGTAATATGGAATCGCGCATCTTTCATAACTACAGAATTCAAAGTCCTCTCAGTTTGACTATAAATTTGGCAGCAGGATGTTGAAGACGGAGGGACTGGAATCCCCTTCTGTATCAGTGGTAAACACAGTCTAGAGGCTCACTTGTAAAATAACTCTGCTTTCATAACCTTACATTATTAACCTTCTGCTTTACTGGACTGTGGTCTGTCTTGTTTGGATTTACTGCACAGTGGAAATGGCATGCCTAATCAGAGTTTGTAATTTTTGACATGGAGGTTTATTTGTAGAACTTCATTTTTATGCTGTAATCTTGTGTTAAAATGTTCTTATGCTCTTTTGAAAGGCCAGTAAAAGATGTGGATGCTCATTTTGCAGAGTTGTTCTGGTTTCACGTTCTATCAAACACGTGGAAAAAGCGTAATGGTAATACGGCAAGCTTTTTGAAAAGTAAATGCTAAAAATATTTAGGATTTTTAAAATGAGTATGGTATTTGACCAGAGAGGTTGATTTGAACAGAAAAGGAAAATTGCCACCTTCTTTCCTTTTTTCTGTATGTAGAATTTAACTTCCCAATGCTTTGAAAGTTGGAGTGTCCTTCTGGTTTCATAAGGAGTAGCAAAGCAGCATATTTATCTGTGTTTTAAAGGGGGGGAGGAAATCTCAATTAGCCTGAAGCTTGTTACTTGTTTACGTGCAGCCTTTTAAAAGGTTTGTTTCCTGAATGTTTTTTTCAGTCATTGCGTGGCTGAATGTGTCAAACCCTCTGAGGAAAACCAGCGCTTCCCTCCCCCTTGAATCCCGGCATGCAGTTCTTGCGCGGGTACTAGCGTGTACTTCCTCTCCACCTTCACTTTCCTGTTTTTCAAAGAGTGAGCTTGATCATGAGCGTTCAAACAGCCAGAAAAGTTGTGTGGAGAAAGTACAAGGTTGCTGTGCCTCGGGGTACCGACAGGCAGACCTGTTGCCCTCCGACGGGTGAGTGCGTGCTTACCTATATTTTCAAGGCTATGGTGGATAAGAGAATCCAGCCATGTGGGTCTGGTTTTATCTTCTAAACCTGATGCAAGCTGCTTTTCTTAACTTTGCTCCCGTTTGACTCTTAACGGGAGCTGGTTGCGGAAGGCATGGCAGGAAACGGTCCAGGGAAAGGCTGTTTTCTGTGGCGCTGCTCCATTGCAAGCGCCGTGCGAGCCCTGGCTGCTCCGCACCTGCAGCCGCAAAATCCTCTTGGTAACGCTTGCGTCGTGGGCTTCCCTTTCTCCTACAACGTGTTAACTTTCTCATGGCATAAGTTTTATTGCTGTTGTGTCTGATTGAAAGTCTTAATGCCCCCGATTTCCTTAAGCTAGGCGTTAAGTTACGGTGATTTCAGTATTTAGTTGTGTTTTGATTCTCTACAGTTCTGGTTACTGTAGAGAGCTCTGTTCCCAGTCTTCTGGGACTTTTGCATGGACGTACTTAGAGCGGCGCCTTCACCCCTCACACTTTTTTTTTCCATTTTGGTGGTATCTCCAGGGAGCAATATTTCCTGTAATTTGGAAAGAATATGTTTTGGCGAGGGGTGCCTTGGAGGAGAAGAAATTGGGGAAGTTTCTCTTTCCTTTTCTTTCTGCCATCCTTTCCCACCCATTCCAATTAAAATTTCATGGATTGACTATTCCACTGTTTTGTGACCAGGGCCAAATAATACAGATCGGCATGGAAAAGGCAATTTGAAGGTTCTTAGTACCTGTGAATATGCTGTTTAGATACAGTAATTGACAGATGGGGGCTGATTATTTTGTGAATTGGTGTCAAAACTTCACGGATGCAGAACCTGTTGACCAACAAAGAATTTGGTCCATTTGACTTGACTTTTGGTGTGTGTGTTTTTGGTACAAAGCTCTAGTCTGAATATGGGTTTTTAGAAAGAGAAACAAAAATCCACTTAAGATGTAGCAACGTAATGGCTAACTTTAGAATAAAATGATGGGCTGGGACTCTGATCTTGCGTACGTTTGCTTCTAGAACAATGAGGCAGATTTGGATATACGCCAGTTGAGTTGAGAGCAGAAACTCTTCCTTTATGGCCCAGTCTGAACTCTGTTAAAACTGACAAAAATGTCAAGAAAACTCAGTAACATGAGTGGAATTGCTTTTGACTGACTCTGTAGTGCTTACTAAATTACAGGTCGGAGAGATCTGGTGTTCCTAAAAATCTGCATGTATTCAACCTGCTAATGAGGTGCAGCTGCAGTCGATCACTCTTGGAAAGTTAGAAGTAGGAGAAAATCAGTTTGCCTGGTTTTTAACCCGGGCCATTGTTCAGGGAAAATGTTTGTTCTGGCTCTGTGTGTCTCGGTGTGGGTTTTTTAGGACTATTTATTGGATTTTTTCCTTTCTTCTTTTTATCGTTGTATTTTTAGAAGAGTATAAACTTGGGGCAAATGTTATAACCAGCCATGCAATTAGCTGATGAACACTGCAGCTGTGAAGCCTCTAAAAGATTACCCTATGGGATCATGGGGGGGGGGGGTTGTCAATCTCTTTGAGGTTTTCTGTCTCGGTCCTTCAGGCGTTTTTAATGTGTAAGTGCCAGTGTGTGTGCAGAGATAATATTTGGTGATGTTTGTGTGTCTATGGATAATTTCTCTGATGGTGCCTGCCCCAGCTGGGGCTAGACTCAGATGTAAATCTCCCAGTTGAGCAGCAGCTACTTGGTTGCTCAGGTGCTTTATATGATTGAGTAGAGACCGCTTAGTGACTGTTTCTTAAGGCCTGTTTAACTCCCTGGGAGCTGAGAGCCCTCTGTTTTTAAAAGCGTGTGTATCGTGGCTGGTATATTGCAATTACAATTTTTCTTCATCAAGCAGCAGGATTTTTTCCAGGAAATTCCTTGCATTAAAGTGTTCCTAACTCTTCATAAAGCATAAGACTGTAGATTTGCTTTCCAGGAGAGTGACAGTCTGAAATTCACGGTCATCTGCGTGCTCTCTCTCTTTTTTTTATACTGTGTACTTGGAGGCTGTGAGGGACTTCTGGCTTTGGACAGTTCTTAGAAGGGCTTGTGTTTGAAATGCACAGAGAAGAGGAGAGCAAAAATTCTGAAAAAAGGTAGAAGGTGAGAGGCATGGAAGGGAAAACAAGAGAAAGAAAAACTGAAAGTAAAATTAAATCTGAGGGGGGGAAAAAGCCTTTCTCTGTTTGAGAGGACAGGATTTTCAATGATGTCGTACTGGAAATATTCAAGCAGGGAAAAATGGGTGGAAAAGTTGGGAGGAGTATATGTGTATAATCGTTTCTTCTTCGTGTTCTTTGCTTTTCACACAAATCCAGAATGTAAGTAACAGGGAGACTTTTGAGAAGTTTAGGAAGCACCTTGTGTGCAGCGCTCTGGCTAGAAGGTGTAGGGGTGATTTATTCGCCTGTGAATGCTGCAGTGTTGGCAGAGGTGTGCCTTTGGTTTTGTTGGTCGGCTGCTTGTTGTGAGAATTGGTGGGGGCTGGAGGAAGGGAGGTTGAAGCTCGCTTCTGATTAAGTGTGTGAATGTAAATGAGTTAGTTTAGGTGAAGCCAAAATGGATAAGGCTCTTCTGTCCCCTGATGCCTAAACAACATGAACATGTTTAGTCAGAGATTGGTTTATGGCCTAAAACATACTAAATAATAATTTGGCTCATCTAGTGGTATGTCCTTTATAAATGTCTAGTCTTTCTTAATAACCGTTCCAGCTCCCAGGTCAGCGACAGGTGCTGGGAGCGTGGTGGCACTGGTGGGCTGCGTGGTGCCCAACCGCAGCCAAAGCTGGATCTTTATCTGGGAGGGGAAAAAAAAAAGAAGGGATCTTGTACTGTCTTCACCTGTCCAAACAAATGGGCCCTCTTGTTCGTTGCTGTTCCATGTCATGGGAGATAACTTATATTCTTCCAGGAAAACTTCTGAAACTGTTCCAGGAAAACTATTGGGCTGTTTTGTATTTATATTTATATATACACGTACTCTACCAGTGTGCCAGCATTTGATGTGATTATTTTTTAAATTATTCTTTTTTCTGCCTCAATTGCCTCATTACCCAGATGGATGTCACCCTGTCATTTGAGGGGAGGCTACTTACCCTATATTAAGGAGATAGAAAAAGAGGCCAGTTCTGTGAAACCTTCTGAAAGGGGCTGCCCTGTGGCACTGTCTCTATAAAATGTCAGCTCTTGAAGCCAATAAAGCACTCTGCAGTAATTGAATAATCTATGTTAGCATCTTAGCAATATGCCACTACCTATTATTTTGTTACGTTTTTATACAGTTGTCAACAGAAGCAAAAGAGATCAATTTACATTTTATTGTGTGAGCTAACTGTTCTGCAGCCCCCACCCCAGTGATTAAAAGGAGTGTTGTCGGTTTTTTTTATAGCAGTCAGAAATAATGGCAATGACATGACTGAGGCATTTTACAAACTGATAGTTCGACAGTGTATCTTGTGAAACCCCGCATTTAGTTTCTGTTCCCGTTTGGATCTCCCTTCTGGCTCCGATAGCCTCCCTTTGGAAATCCCAGGAGCGCTCGCCTACAAATGAAAAGCTTCCTTTCAGGTGGGAAGGAACTTATCTGTGTTCCCACAAGATATATGCACCGATAGCAGCAGCTTGAAATTATTTTATCATGAGACCACAAGCTGTTACAATAGTAAAAATAATATTTACCGTATCGTTCATGTTACTGCACGTAGTTGTGAAGCCCTGGATTGGTTAGCTCGCTTAGTAGAGCTGTGCTGGACATCAAATCTGTTCGATTTGAAACAACTCTGGCTTTTAAACACATGAAAACGGTATATTTTCTTTTTGGCAGCAGGTGATGAAGGATATGTTCTGAAATATAGCACAGTTGTAGAGGAAATGCATAAGAACAGTAATTACATTGTATTACATAGTTGCCTTTTGAGTCTTCAGGTGAACTGTTTTTCAGGTTCTGAAGGACTTTTTTTTAAACTCTTCCTATGCATATTAAACTATTAAATGCACAGGCATACTAAGAAAGTGGAAAATATTTTTCTGTTGTCTTGTTGTCCCTGTGGTAAATTGCAGGGGATTTTTTGCTGCTGGATGCAGGCCGTGCCCCTCTGTATTGTGTCGGACGGAGCGGTGCCCGTGACTCACTTCTGCCATACGGAGAAGCTGTTCCCTCTGGCCGGTGAATAATGCGCCGCTGGTTCACTTTTATGTTTTTGCTGAAATGTTCTGACCCTTAACTGGAGGGCTCCATATGCTTCCTGCCCTCGTCCCTGATGAATAGGGCAGGAATTGGCGGGAGCGTGGTCTGCTATGTGACCTAATTCGTGTGGCGTCTGGGTGGAGCGCGCTCTAATCTTCCCTGAGCGAGCGGCTGAGAAAGCGAATTGCCGTAATTCCCTGGCTGATCCTTCCCGCGGGTAAAACGCCTGCTTGTGCTGCAGGGGAAGGAGATGCCTCGTAGTCTGACACTTGTTACGTGCCAAGAGGAATTTTCTATCCATGTGTTCAGAAAAGCAGCGAACGAACGGTTCGAGGGTTCTCTGCAGAAATTCAGAAATGTGGCGGCTGACTTTCTGCGCTGTGTGGGGTGACGGTCGGCAGCTTTCCCCTTGTGCCTGCCCGGATCAAACCTGGCACGCAGCAGTGTGCACTGACAGCTTTCCGTAATATTTGACAGTTAAAAGAGCATTTAGTATTGCTTGTGCAGATGGAAGCAGGACGGTTGTATCTGTCTTGCTAAGTTTCACTACAGTGTGGATTTCGTATTGCAGTTATGAAATATCTCTTCTCTATCTCAATATAAAATACTACTCAGGCTTGCTTACCTGTTCTGGGTCTGATTAACTTGAAATTAGGGCCTGAGATATACTAACTTATAGTATATAGGTGCAATGTTCAGTGGTATGCCTGGGAGGCAAAGGGGGCTGGGCAGGCAGCTACTGGAACCGTGACCATGTCAAAGATCACGTATTTCCCATTGTTCTGGTAAACTGGCTGAAAGGAGGAGGGCATCAAGTTTTTTAGCTACGAGGCTAACTTCTTAAAGAAATAGTGCGAGATGACCAGGCAGGTCCTGCCCCTGCCTGTCCCATCTTGTGTTGGTGACTGGTTCTGACCCGGCGCTTTTGCAGGGTTACCCCTGAGCTGTCCCCCGACACCAAGGCCACAGGACTGCCCGCCTTGGGTTGAAAGAGAGCATCCTGCTGGGCTTCCTGAGCTGGAGAAGTGGAGCCTTTAATATCGCTTCTTTTTCTCTCGTCTATACTTTTTCCCTGCTAGAATTTTACAGCTCCATCATTTTAAGCTTCAGATTATTTTACAAGGTTCTTAGCTGGTTTAATACCTTGTAATGTGAAATATTTTTAAAGCAATTCATAAAGCACTCTGTGCAGGCTATTGAAATTAACTTCTGCTCCCAGCTCAGCTATAGTAAAATCAATATTTACTTGGCCTGTGTGACCTAAGTCCTTTATATATAAAGGAAAACATTTATTTCCACTGCTGTTTTTAAGGTAGCAAAGAGATAGTAAAGTCGATACTTTCTGAAGATAGAACAATAGATCCCCTCTAAAGTTACTTTCTCTCTTGTACGTACAGCCCATATACAGATTTTTGTCAAATTTCTGTTAGGCACACCCCTTTCTAAAAAGTTAGTTGCTATTTCTCCACTTCTAACACAGAAAGCAAATAAATGAGATTGTGATCTTTTTAGTTACTGAAATAAATATAAAGTTGGAATTGAATATTTGAAAACTAATCTGTATAACTAAATAAAATCAATTTTTTCTTTTCTCTGATTTTCTATAATGTAGGTCTTGCATTATATTTTTGACCGAGTAATTTGTTACTAATTCTTGTTGTAGTTTTCCTTTCAGTGAATAAGTTTTAAGCCTCAGCTTGCTGATGACAAATTGAGACTGAAGGTTATACACTGGGATTCTCAGCACTCCAAAAGAAAGGCAGAAAATGCTGTCACCTGACGTCTCACCATCATTCCTGTATCTGTTGCCATGAAATCTCATGCGAGCATTCCTTATCTAACTTACAAGAAGTAACTCCAGTAGCTTTAAAAAAAGTGCTCCAAGTGTGGGTTACACAGATAACGTTCTTGTGGGGACATGCCTCAACCTTTTGTTTAGTAATCTTCAATGCATGTAGAGTCTCCCACAATGATCAAGCTCATTTTTCAGTTTAAGAAAAATGAGAGAAAGTGTTGTTGATGAGTATCAGTGTCAAATGATGACTTACTGATAGTGTGCTTTGCTGTAGTGAGCAAGCAGTAAACGTGCTGGGCAGTTAAATGGAAACAAGTAGTTTATCCTTTTTGGTTTTGACCTGCGGACAGAACTGATTATACAAAAGTTAACGTTAGCAGCAGGAGTTGCAAGTGCTAATACCTAGACAGGATTAAACGAATTGCAGTATACCTCTTGTGTTTTTAGTTAATTCTGATGTAGTTTCACTCCTGTCTTTAATATAGTCAAGTGGTATTTTCTTGAAAATAATCAGTCTGTTATTCCAGCTTCAGTGCACAGTGCCAGCCTGCTATTGGAGGTGCTTTAGGTTTTGAGAAATTCATCTATCAGTGACTAAGGGAAGAAAAGTGCTTGTTTTAACCAAGTCATTTTATCGATTTTGCAATTGAAAGAGAAACCAAGATATTGCTGACAATGCAAGATACGTTATCCTTTTGAGATATTTCATTTTGGCAATGGACTAATATCAGAACACAGTGCTGTTTAATTCATCGTTAGAATCAAATGACTTATGAGTGATAGTGTGCAATACCGTAATACACTTTTCTTGTATGTAGAGCATCTGTCTTGTTTTCTTCAGTTTGTTTTTATTTTTTTTAATGTATTTGGTGGTTGGTTTGGTTTTTGTGGGTGTTTTATTTTTTATAGCAATAAAAATAGCTTCAAGCGTTTGCCCTCAGGAGTTGAGCTGGAATTATTTTATGGCCAGGTAAACTAGTTTGCTATCTTATCTGACATTCTTCCCTGAGCTAAGGGGAAAGATTTTTCTGTATAAATTGCAGTAAGTGTGCCTTATTGCAGTTAATATTGTCTTTATTGACTCTGCAAAACAGGTTTGCTGTTCAGCCCCTGTGGTGGGTTGACCTTGGTGGCTGCCAGGTGCCCACCCAGCTGCTCTTCCTGCCCCCCGTCCCCGTCGCCCCCCAACTGGACAGGGGGAGAAAATACGATGAAAGAGCTCGTGGGTTATCGCTCGCCAGTTTCAATCGTGGGCAAAGCAGGCTTGACTGGGGGGAAATTAATTTAATTTATTGCCAGTTAAAATAGAATAGGATGGTGAGAAACAAAGACAAAAACTAAAACAACACCTCCCTACATCTCCCCTTCTTCCAGGCTCAACATCGCTCCTTCATTCCCAAATCCTTGCCCTCCTCCCACAGTGGGAATGAAAAAGCCTGCTTATGTAAATTATATCTTCAAATAGAATTGTTTTTTTGTTTGTGAAAAAAGCTGGCTGTTCTTGGCAGACACGTGCAGTCAACCCTCAGCAAGAGCATGAGCTTAAAAACCTATGGTCCAAAAATTTCCAGATGGTAAAAATGGACTCTTGGTATGAAACAAACTCAAGTATATCTGAAAATAATTCAAAATATGATTTAGCAAATATGCTAATGCTTGTGGGAGCGAGGTTTGGCTGACAGTGTTTCCTTCTACCTTCCTTTATGATGTGTGACTCTAAAACCAAGACAAATGAAACCCATGTTGAGGCAAGCAGATTTGCATTAAATATTTGCAGCATCTTGGAAACAGTCCTGATCAGCTGCTAAGGAAGTGCAATGTTGTGCTGCTCTGTGTGTAAACACTACTCTTGTTTTTAATGCCATCAACTGAAGTAGCCTGCAGGAGCAGTAGACTGGTTTATAGCCAGCAGAAGTAGTGGGTGTTTCCTAGCCCCTTTTGCTGAAGTCCCGGCATGGCGTCCCTTATTCCCGCGCGCGCGCTGCCCTGTCTCCTGTCCCCTCCGCAGCACGCACGAAACTGCGTGCCTTGAAACTGTCACCTTCCGGAGTGACAGAGGGTGAGTCAAGTCACAGTGGCAAAACTTACGTGTGCTAGTAGCATTGTCCTGGTGAATATCCTTGAACATTATACACAGCAGAGTCATCACAGGTAAATAATTAGCTATTGTTTTGACAGTGTTAAGGCACTCTATCTGTAAGATAGGGGACTATTTGGGTAGCCTAAAAATATTCACTCTAGCCATTCAGTCTAGCCATTTGAGAAAAAACAAACAAACAAACCAAACCACCAAAACCAAACAACAGAGCCAAATGTTTCCGAGTGTGTACACAAATTATCAATGTCTAGAGGAATTAAGAAAAATAAGTGTTCTTCGTCAGTTCAGTAGTTTAGCATGCAGTCCTGTCACAGCCACTGCTCCCAGTCCAATTAAAAACTGGATGTGGCACTATGAATAAATCTGTAGCCATCTTATATTTTGTAGCGTAGTCCGTGGGAGTAGAGCAGAGTTGATACTAGCGTTGGTAGAAGTTCCTGTAAAAAGGGTCAGACAGCCTGCAAACCAACAGGTGTTGTGGGAAACGCTTTACTGGCTTAGCAGTAGCTCTTGAAGACTTTTGAGGCAACTAGATCATCTCTGACTTGTTTTATTATGGGCTGCTTTGCAGTGGGAGAGTGCACTCTCATGTCTAGTAAATCATGGCAGCTTTTTTCTTGTTTCTCCGTCTTTGTATATTCATTCTCCTGTCATGTTCTCATGCCAGCGTAAGTGAATTATTGAGCCTTCACCTTTGCAGGAAACAAACCAAATGTGCAGTTGAGGAAGAGTTAAAATGAAGTTCTGAAATAGTAACTTATGTTGTCAAAGAAATATTTTTTGGGGGAAAAACTCCCTGGTCTAGGTAAGAAATGTGGTGTGTGTTTTCAACTTTGCACAAGTATGATATTGCTAATAGTCTGGTGGTTTTTGTGTGACCTTCATCTTTCCTCCTTTCCTGTTACGCTTAAATACCTCTTTGCAATTCTTTGATAAATATCTTCCATTTCTCAGGCTGTTGTTTCATCTACTCCTTCCTGATGTTACTATAATATGACACTTCTGTATTTATTTCTTAACGCTAAGATTTTGTGCCTTAACTGATACCTGCTTTCTGTCTCCATCTTTCCCCCTCCCCAAATTCCTTTCTGCTATCCTGTGGTTTGGAGATTGACATGATCCAGATGATGAACTTGTGTCATAGGGTTGGAGATGATACAATAAATACAAAGATCCATGTTTCGTCCTTGCTCACTCTTAATCTTTTGTAATTCTTCTTCCTCTCCCAAGAATAAACGTCCCCACATACTGCTTTGGCTTTTTCCACTCTGCTAAAGGTAGAGAATAAAAGGTAGAAATTCATTCTTTTCTGGAAGATCTCTGGTTTTTTTCCATAATGTTCATGTCCAGGAGGTGCAGGCAGTATAGCTTGGCAGCTGGAGGTCTGGATCATCTTCTAATGCTCCCTTACTGACCCAAACTACATTCTGCATTTGAAGGGTGAGAAGGCTGGTAGTCACCCTTCGTTGCTGTTCCTTTTTGCAGCCATGTAAAGACTTGAGGAATAGTGAAGCATTGTGACATGAATAGAGAGAGTGGAACAATGTGACTCTGATTACAGACAAGACTAAAGCTTCTGAGCTTTTATTTGTTTAATTTTTGGCAAGTTGTTTTTTTCATTGTATACTTATCTCTGCAGGACTGGAGACAAGCCTCTTGCATGTAGAAGGCTGTAATTAAATGCACCAAAATTCAAACGAGCATAATAGGTTGCTAAGTCAGGTCTTAGTCACACTAATTCTTTTGAGAGCAAAAATCTTCACATATATTTCTTTTTCTAGCCTCCTTAGAAGTCTTCTCTTTGACACTCCGGTGATTCTTCCTTTACACTCTTTCCTTTCACTCAGTTTTCACTTGTCATCTACAAAATTTGGGGGTTCTGTTTCTGAATAAATAGAAGTCTGCAAAAGTCGTCTTGTGAAGCCAGTAATGCCAGTTCATAGTTGGACTGAAAAGATGCTGCAGGGTAAAGCCAGGGAGCCGTATTCCAGTCCATACTGCCTTTTTAGCACTTCCAGAGCCCTTGTTAGCTGGGCTGCGTAACTTTGAGGGGGATGATAGCAATATTCAGTAGAATAGCTGTATAAAAAAGGGAAGATTGTGTAGCCTCTGGCCTCTTGAGTTACCTTTCAAATGTGAATTTTTATTTCCAAACCTATTGGACAGCGATAATATTTCTTGCGCTGTTTAAGCAAGTAGCAGGTAGGTGACTGTGACGTTCCAAATGCATTTGGTCCTGCTATGCCGGCTCACAGGCGTGTGTGCAGCTGCAGGAATTCTTTCCTTGCCACTTTGATGTGGTAGGCTTCATGAATACTTGGGTTTTGTAAATGATCCTACTTCAACCACAGGTTGGTCGTATGTGTCAGCAGTGGACAATGTGAAATATGAACAGTGTATTGCAACTTGCTCCGCGATGCTTCAGACAGCAGTGTGCATGAGTTCATGTGCCCTTCCATACATCGTTACTACTGTTTCCCAGTTCCTTGCTCCTTTGCAGCTTAAAAAGTTTTATTTCCTTTTTTTGTACTGCTGCTCTGCTTGTGTGTTCTGGTTAACAAAATATTTTAACTTTCAAAGAGTAGGCTTAATATAGCAGTAGTGTGGAAAATCCGAAGTGGTAGGCGATGTCAAATTAAATCAGAGATCTTCAGATATGAAGATCTAATCCATCTTATGTGAGTTAAACTTCTTATATCATTGCATTGTGGATGAAAATGTTTGTGATGTTTCTTAAAAAACTAAGTGTTTTTGTGATTTAGTTTTTGTGACGGTTGTCCAAAGGAACAAACAGCTGTAGAAAAATCTTGGAATAGCTGTTTAATATTAAGCTGTTTAGGGTTTTCAACTGTATTCACATTACAATGGCTTAAGATGATATGTTAAAGCAGAACAACTTAAAAGACCTATGTAGGTGGGAAATGGAATCTGCCTAAATTGCAGGCATGATAACATTGTTAAGTGTCACAAGTATTTGGCAATGACAAAGCAGGCAGACACTAGCTGACTTTTGAACGTCTCATGTGTCATAGTCTCCTCTCTGTTTGTCTTTGAAGGCAGAAGTACTGACTATCCCCAGCCAGTTTAATCACTTAACTTTCGCCCAATGCGTACATCTGTGTATTGCTGCGAATTCATGTTGTGAACTTGAGTAGGATTAAGAAAAAATGCCTGCCAATGAACTGAAGAAGTCGCAGAGTATTCTGGATTCATTGTGCTGCCCTTCTGAGTTTAGGCAGGGGGAAAAACCTTGGTGAAAGGCTTATTTGGGGCTAATATATACTTAGTCAAGGTTCTCTGACCTCTTACTGCAGTAAAACCATGTGGAGAATGACCAGAGCTGCTATAAGTCTCCTTTTTTTAAAAAAAAATTAATTTTATTTTATTTAAAAAAAAAAAATCAAGATGGCAGTGTGTAGTGCTCTTGGAATTGATCAGGTAGTAACTCAGACTGCACCTGCAAAATAAAAAGTGAAATGTGACAACTAGCAAATTGCAAATTTTATCAATCGTATTGCTTTTAGTTTTGCCTTGTGTGATGCAGATAAGACTGGCAGAACTACTGAAGTTACTTGTGAAAGTTGAGTGCAGAATGTTGAAAGTAAACCTTTTTTTTTTTTGCTTTTGCATTTGTAGAAAAGGATCTAAAATTGAGTTAAAAGTACTTTCTCGGTGCATTCCTCACTTTCTCCCCACACCTAGTTTGTAGTATACAAAACTGAAGATTCAAAGGCAAGTCATGTGAGGACTACAGTGTCTTTAGGAGATTACCTGTGATTTCTGTTTTGTAACTGTATTTCACCTTGTTCATACCGCTTGTTCTTTCTGTGATGGTAATGTTGTTTTAATGTTTCAGAAATAATAATCTTCCTTTTATTACTTCCACTAAGGTGTTACTTCTATTTGCATAACCTGAAGAGTGTGAAATGCATTGTTGGTGTGTTGGGTTTTTTTACTACTGAGTTTTGTAGTTTCCCGTAAGTTAAGTGCATCATTTTATTGAGACTTTGAAATTCTTGTAAACATGTATGAAGTTAATTTGTTATAGTAGCTTTCTCACTCAGAGAAGTGCAAATACATGTTAAATAGAAAACAAGTTTCTCTTAACCCCATTGGGGAACCACATAAAAGAGTGTTGCTTTGATAAAGAGCCAGTCTTTTTACGTGCTTCTGGGATTGCATCCCTGCCTTATCCCTGTGTCCTTTCTCTCCCTCATTTGACCCTTCACCTCTGAGCAATTACACATTAATCCAGACCCTTCGCAACCTGCTCAAACGTGTTGGAGCAATTGGGCTTTGCTTCACCAGAGCTGGCTGGTGCTTGGGAGTATTTACATGGGCAGGTCTGAAGAAACTAATGTGTGGCTGGCGCTTGGGAGAGCCGGGGACGTGCAGAAAAGGTGTTAACAGCCAACCTCAGGCTGGGATGTCATACTGAACCCTGCCTCTAAGCACAGCTCTTGTTCTAGCTGTGCTTGTATCACGCATTTCTTTTGGGAGATTTGGGAAATACTTGTTCAGTACTAACTGTTTATAGTAAGAAACATTATTTGATGCTATTTGCAAATAATTTTTCTTTCTGGGGTGGGGTGAGGGTGGGGGTGTGAAAGCCTTGGAATAAATTCCCCATTGCTTTTCTCCTGGCTTTTTCTGGGGTGGGGGTTAAGTGCTGATCTTACTTTTAATCCAGTATGACACTGGAAAGGCGTAAGTATTTTTATTGATTAAAATGTCTCGGACCAAATGCTCTAAGTTTCAAGATAAACCTTTTCATTGAGGAAGTGATCGTTTTGTATTGCAGCACATGCTTTTGTCAACTATAGAGATTGAACTTTGTATTTCGCTTTTGCTCTGCTGTATGGCCTCCTTTTCTTACTAGCAGAAAGAGTTGATCTGCCATGTAATTATACTCTTTTCTTCAAAATTAGTGAATTAAGCCATCAAAAGCTCTTCTTTGACATAGCTTTGGCTGTGCCAGAGGAAGTTTTGTTATTAGTGATGTCCATGCGTGGTGTTCATGTGCCAAGCCAATGTAGTTGTGCCAGCAAAACTCGGTAGTGTATGTATGTATTTAGATGCTGACTTATGCCCATTGGTGGTAAAAACTTTTTTCAGAATAAATCTCACAGCGTTTCTTCCTGTGTTGCAAGCTAGTTTTCATTTTAGAGGTCATTCAAAGATACAAAGGCCTTGTGTATGGGGAGAAATTCCTAAGCGTTTGAGTTTAAAACATTGCTATCTAGTTAAGTCAAAGTTGCATCACAGGTCTTGTTTTAAAAGGTCTTGAACACTGTTACTGAACCAGTGTCTTAACAATCTTCTGTGTTGGCTGTTTCAACGTTAAAATTGGTCTGATGAACTGGTTTACGCTACTTATCTCTTCAACCTGGGTGCTTGGATTCACAGTTCCTGTTGGATTTGGCAGCGGTTGCTCAGGGGAGCGGGTTACCATAAGGAGAGCTGTGCTGGGCTTAGCCTAGCTTGGTACCTGCGGTGGTGTCCACAACTAGGTACTGTGTGCTTATACTTCTTCTGTAAGCACATCTTCAGTGGTGCTTCCTCTAATATACCTTACTTTGCAGTAGTTTGCAGTTCAGGGATTTCTTCAGCCATAAGTTATATCCAAATTTTTGTGGACTCTTAATTCCATAAATTTATCTCTGCTTTTTTAGCACATTTATACTAGTGCCCTCATTTGTCTTGCTTTGCATTTGTCTTGGAGGTTACCATCACGAATTTTGGTACTTGGGCTAGCAATATTCAGGCTGCAAACTCCAGCCTCACTGAGGCATAGACACCACCTGCTCTGCTGCGGGGACGTTGACCTTCGGTGAAACAGAAAGTCGGGGACTTGAAGCTCTTGAGCTGCCTCAGCTGGGCAGCTGCCCGCCGGGCAAGGGCTGTGAATCCTGAGCCCGCGTGGTGCCTGATTCCTTAGCACCGGGAAGGTGTGCAAGAACCCTTTCCGAAAATGCACCCAGGACAGGATTACACCTGTGAGTGTGACTGAGTTACTGGAGTCATGACCGGAGGCAGCAGTAATAATCTGACTTGCAATTATCTGCTTTCATTAGGTGATCTTTCTTTTTGTATAGCCAGTTTCTAGGAAGGTCAAGGTGATGTGTCTGTTCTAATTTTTACAGGCCCTCACAAAACCATTTGATGTGTTAGAGTGACAGTACTCAAACCCCATGTTTGCACAGGTTCCATCATAGTCCTCCTAAAAGTTGGTCATTAAATAACAAAAGCACGGGGATTGGGATGTGGACGTGTAATCCTTTGCCTAAACAACTGGCTGCTGAAGTCCATTGGCTCAGGTTCTGCCAAAGGCTTGACAGGCTTTGAACTTTGGTTGCTCTCTTTTTGACTGCTCTGTTCCTGTATCTTCTCCAGTTTTGGTCACGCTGTCTGGAGTGGTGTGTCCTGAAGGAGCTTTCTGCACTGAAGTGGGAAGTCGTCTTGGGCTCATACTGATGGTGATCAGTGGTTTGCTTGATTGCATAAATACCTATTTTATTGCATTCCAGATATTTATCCTGCAATTGTCAAACAGACTTTATGTACTTTCAGAGCAGTTAATCAGGGAGGGCGTTCAACTTTGGGGCCTAATTAATGTCTAAGCCAGGGAAGGAAATGTGAGTTTAATTAGGATATAGGATTAGCACTGCCTCAACCTACTGCTGTTCTGATCAAATGACAAAAGAAAATTCTTGTATTTGCCAGAGGCCATAAGAAGGGACTATTCATAATACTTTACTCCAATTTCTCTTTTATTCTTTCCTCATTAAGGTGTCTCGCTAAATACATGAATTGGATAAGACACCTTTATGACTGTGTTTCTTCTTGCCTCTAGAGAAAGAATAGTAATTGCTTCACGGATAGAGTGCTCAAAGCTTTGCTTAGCATCACCTTTTTCTGCACAAAGGTTCCCCCTTCCCCAGTGGTGCAATATTTCTTTTCCTTGGGCAGCAGAGGAATGTGACTGGGAAATGAAATATTCAATTTCTCTCAAGAAATGGACTTGCCTTTCACTTAGTCTTCCTCACTAGGGCTGGGTGACAGTACAAAATAATTAACATACTTTGGGTAGGTTGTGTGCAGCTAAGGGAAGGTTAACTTAAGGTGATCGTTCTGTAGTGAGCTTGCTGGAGTATTTTAGGGGTAGAAATGAGAGTATTTGGTGTGGTCTGCACTAACAAGTATTTTGGATTTAAATTCTTTGTCATCCTATTTGTTCTTTTTGCTTGCTTCTCTTTGTTTAGAGCACCACTACACCATGTGAACTTTAGGGGCTTCCTTTAAAACCTACGTTTCAGGTTTCATCTTAGTAATTGCAAAGGTTAATAGGCTGAGGTAAATAATTTACACACATCAGTGTGACTGATCCTTGACAAAATAATGGAATAGCTAATGAAGCTCAGACTCAGCTTGTCTGGAAACAAAATAAACAATTCATGCTTTTTTAAACTCTATTTGCCTATTTGATTTCTCTAAAGACTGGGCTCAACTTTGTTGCTGAGATCAGTATGCAACAGTTTTTGTTGAAGAATACTTTGTATTTGGGCTTGCTTCCCCCCTGCTTCTGTCTTCCAAGTGTTACCTACCCAGGGATTCGTAAGAGTAATATGACTTGGTTGTGAAGAATTGAAATGTGTTAGTCTGTGGTTATAAGTCGGCCACAGAAGAGTGTAGAAGCTTTCCAGTACGTAGTTAGTTAAGTGAAATTGTGTTAGTGAACAGCTTTCCAGCAAGTGACTTGATGAGCTTTAGATGCTGGCAAGTTTGTGAAAGAGGAGCTTGCTTCCTTTCCCTTTCATTCCTTGTCTTTACTGTGAGCATGCTGCATGCTCTTGGACGTGCTCCCCTCTACTCAGCGCTGGTGAGGCCACACCTGGAGTGCTTGGTCCAGTTCTGGGCTCCCCAGCACAGGAGAGATGTGAACATCCTGGAGTGAGGGCCACCAAGACGATGAAGGGACTGGAGCATCCCTCCTGTGAGGAAAGGCTGAGAGAGCTGGGGCTGTTCAGCCTGGAGACAGGAAGAATCGGGATCAGGGGGATGTAACCAAGGTTTATAAATACCTAAAGGGAGGGTGCAAAGAGGATGGAGCCAGGCTCTTCTGAGCGGTGCCCAGTGACAGGACAAGAGGAAATGGGCACAAACTGAAACACAGGAAATTCTCTTTATATTTAAAACACTGGCACAGGTTGCCCAGAGAGGTTGTGGAGTCTCCGTCCTTGCAGATGTTCAAAGCCTGACTAGACATCATGGCCCTGGGCAACCTGCTCTGACAGGAGGCGTGGGAGTAGACAAGCCATCTCCATAGGTGCCTTCTGACCTCTGCCATGCTGTACTTTCTGTGAAAACACTTTAATGCATAAGTTTACTAAATTTCTTGGGAGCAATGCGGAGAGTGGTGGATTCATACGGGTGGTGAAGCTTGCCTAACACTTGTAAGATGGCTTGAGGCATTCATAAGAAAGAGCTAGAAGATTTTTGTTGATATTGTAGTGATTATAACAGTTACAAAATTGCAACAGGCATATAAACTATACACCTCTGGGGTATTTTTGGGGTCTAGAAATCTTGTTCCAAGTGACAAAGAGAGTGTTACAGCTTTTTGAAGACACTTTACTGTTCTCTTTTCTTAATTTCTGAGTTAATTAGCACTGGAAAGTTTAAATATTTTTTTTTACCTTCCATGGATGAAATACGATTGTATGTGTGCTTTTTTTTGGTCTTAAGACTAGATTTTTAAATACTGTCAAAGATTTGAAGCAATCAAACCCAGAAAACTAATACCTTGACTTTGCATAACTCAAATGCTAAAGTTGCTGTGTTATGAATGTCTTATATACTGGACTGCTAGGAAAGACTTAAATTCCATGGGGTTATAAATTCCATTTGTTTTTAAATAACTAGTCTGCATGCTGCTGTGACTGAAATGGCACCTATATGGTCTGGATCGGGAGGTACTTAGTTAACTTGTTTGCAGAAACATTTAAATAGCATTTATGTAATTTTAAAAATATGTTAACAGTGTACACTTTTTAAAATATCTTGATTAATCTATTTTCACGAGGAAAGTAGGCTACACTGACTATGCTTGTCTTTCCTTCCTCCTTCCTCTTCTCCCTCTACCCCACCCCTCCCCCCCGCCCCAAGACTGGTCCAATTTGGATTAACTAGGGGGAAATTTAATCCAATTTTCATGTCATAAAGCTAATTAAATAGCTACAGATTCTGTGAAAATCAGTGGCTGGAGGAAGAGGAGGCCCTGAACACAGAGCCTCCACTAAAGAAGAAATTTTTTAAAAAATGTCTAGATGTCTTTCCTGCTGCCTGGCGGATGCCCAGTCGGCGTCTGCACGTTGGGTACAACCTGGTGCACACCCAGCTACCTATGGCCTGTACCTTGTGTGCTGGGATGGGGAGGGAGCTTGCAGTCAGAGGCCAGAGAAGTTGTCGGGAGGAGCCGGCACTGGTGGGGCATATACTAACATATAGGAAGCCAAGCATTATTAATCTACTTCTTAAGAAATCGGAGCATGTAGTAATATGTAGGAGCCAGGTATTATTAGTTTACGTCTCAGGAACTGGCTTCCATTTGTGTAGGGAAAAGCTGTTGACCTAGAGAGGTTTAGAGCAGGAACAATGATAAGACTGCGGCGAAAGGAGATTTGGGACAAGGTGGGGAGAGATGGATGGAGGAGCCTGGGAAAAAGATGGGCAGCTCTGAAGGGATGGATCAGGAAAGGTTTTGATCTTTGGGAGTGAGAAGACAGAATATGGGATGAGGGGGATTTGGAATTGCAGCCTTTGGGTTTTTGGAAAAGGAAGATAGGAAAACCTCGGGTTGAACAGAGGTGGATAACAGAGACTCTGGAATATGAAGTTCAGTGCTGTGCATAAGAACTTTGCAGAGTGCTACTGTCTTTACCTGCCTGTCACAGAGAACAAAATAATCTCTCCAGTCTGGTGTTTTTTTTAATTATCTGAAATGCGGCCACTTGTCCTTATTGCATATAGCAAGTCAGCCTTCTCAGTCTGAAACAAACCTTGTGGAACTCTGGCCAGAGCAACATGTGGAATAAGTTACATCTCTAACAGTACCTGTGAAAAGTTGTCTCTGGGATATTACTGCATGTCCTTCTGCCACATCAGGTCTGCTTTTCTAGTCAATTATGAAAACTTTTGAAAAGTTTACTCCTATGTGTAAGATTTTTTTTTAAGGAACTTTGCCACAGAGTATGACATAATCATATGTGGAACACAACATTAAGTCTTTTGTACCATGAACATTGTTTCCTGAAGATGTTCAAACAAGGTTGTTTGTGATGTCTGCCTGATTTGAAGCTCTGCCATAACTAGCAGAGAGAGGTACTGGCATGTATACAGTTTATGGCTTGGCTTCCTTCTCTGCCCAAGTAATATCGCTTACTTGGGCCTGCGCAGGGTCTCCAACATCTGTTGTGCATCTGCTTCCTTCTGGTATGCAGATGGGCTTTTTGTGGGGACGGCTCCCGTGTTATGCAGGAGATTACACTAGATCATCACAGTGATCCCTCTGACCTTATATCCCGTGAATCGCCTCCACAAATGCAAGTGAGCCTAATAATAGTTTGAATTTGGGCAGAGAAAAAAGAGCAGGTGGCCAACACCAACTTGTGGAAAGCAATTCTGTTTTCTTTGTAACCGCTCAGAAATGCAAAGATCTAATCTGTGTTCATAACAAAATGAGCTTTTGTAAATCTAGTTTGTAATTCCTACCTTTTATTTGTGTCTTTGTGTAGATTTACTCTATCTCTTTGAGTGCCCTACTGTTTGTGTGCTTAGAAACGTCTTAATTACCAGATTTTGGGCAGGACTTATCCGCCTTTCTCTTCTCTTTCCATGTGCCAGTCATGTTGGTTGGGATCTCGGGGAGATGGTGAGGGCATCTTCCTCTCCCTGCGGGTGAAGTTTGTCCTTTGGTATCTATGGGGCACATATAATCCAATTCACTCTCTGTCATCATAGAGGTATTTGTGATACCTTTATTTCAGCTTTTTTCCGCAGTGCACTTGCTGATGGCTTAAACCCTTTAACCAAAGATTCTGGCAGAAACTTTTCCAGCCTCAAACCTCAGTGCATTATCACTGGCAGTTTGTGAAATATGTGCCCAAACATACTTGTATTGCACACAAAGGCTTCCCAGGGCTGTTCTTGGACCAGGAGCTGATGCTGCCTGGTTTGGCCAAATGTTAGGGAGCCTGTTGCAGGCTGTTGGAGTGAAATGCGGGTTGCCAGGCCCTGGTGACCCTCTGGAGCAGCCCCGTGTAGCTGTCGGGACACTTTGCCCCAAATTCTTGGTTTTGCGTTGTTGTCCCGTGAAACCAGCAGAGTCGCTGGCTGATCAGCATGGGTCTTCA
This sequence comes from Phoenicopterus ruber ruber, assembly GCA_009819775.1. Lineage (NCBI taxonomy): Eukaryota > Metazoa > Chordata > Aves > Phoenicopteriformes > Phoenicopteridae > Phoenicopterus > Phoenicopterus ruber. Next base: position 53,514,823 of record CM020217.1, read on the forward strand.
GACCCAGTGCGTGGTGCCGCAGCATTGTTTCTGTCTCCGAGAGCTTGCTGCTCTCTCTAGTTTCCTTTTAAATGTCATTCTAGCGCGCCGAGACCGGCACCGTGGCGTGTTAGATTGCTTTTGCTGGGAGGTATGGAAAGAGCTATTTTAATATTGCTTCAGCTGTGAGGATGCCTTCTTCTATGCTAGCAGTTGCTGGGGGATTTTTTTATTGTGAAGTAAATACAATTTAGCTTAGACTCGCAGCACACTTCAGTGAGAACCAGGAGGGTTCCTCATTATTTGTCAGTGGTGTCTTGTTTTAGATGGTGTCCGCTGTTGGGAAACACCAGGGAGTGAGGTGCAGGAGGGTTTTAGTTTTGCAGGGATTTTTTTTTTAGTAATGCTTGTATGTTATAGTTTGGCCTATACAGAGAATTTACAATTTGGGCAACTACATTTTGTGTGGCAGTTGCTGTAGGCAGACGTAATTACTTTTTTTTTTGTTAGAGACACCATTTAATATAACTATGTTTGCTCAACTGCTGAAGTTTCATGGAGAGGGAAGGGGAAGGAATGAAGGAAAACTTTCTGCTCGCCACTGATTGCAGAAATTAAAAATTCAGTGTGAAGATGAAAGCTTACAAGTGAATTACTTGTTGCTGGAGCCATTTGTTCTATCATGGTGTTGCAAAAGAAGAGGGAATCTGAAGAACAATCTTAACTTTTGCTTTCTGCTTCTTTAAAAAACTGCACCACCCTCTCCCCTAAAAAAAGCCCAGCCCAACCCAAAACCCAAGAGCTGCTGATAAAGATTATTCTGTGTTAATGAAATCAAGGTCCTGTAGTCCTGATGAGCATCAGAGGTTCTTTTCTGAGCTTGGTGGCCATGAACTCTGGTGCTTTGTGGTTTGCTTGGCTTTTTGCCTCTTGCTAGCAGGGATAAAAACTGCATTGGTATCCATCCTCAAATCTTAGATGCTTACTTTGTGTCTTTTTGTATGTGAATTAGTCTGAGTTTGACAAAAAGATAGTTACTTTCAAAATGTTTTTTCTATCCAGAAAATCCTGCACCCAAGAATACAAAACTTTCCCCTCTTCTTTCTGTTAATGTTGTCAGGGTTTCGGATGCGTGCTAGTCTTGGGTGGGGCGGTATCTACAATAGGTACTCTTGCTTGCCTAAAGGCTTAGGCAAAGGGATGTTTCTAACTTCATTACATTCCAAGTGTCTTAATTGAAACCCACAGGCTAATTCCTTCTTTTATTTCTAAATTCCTTTGCTGAGAACTTAAATAATGAGGTGGGGAAAGCAAATTTAAGTCTTAAAATGTGAGATGACCCTTGGTAACTTGTGCTGGAATGGTTGGGCAACTTCTGTACTTTATTTGGGTGTGATAACTTGTCTTTCAAAAACTAAGTAACACAGTTCTGTCATGTAAGCATGTAATGCATTTTGGGGAAATAAGAAAGCTGGCGCTCAGTATGAAGCAGAGGTTGAGTAAAGGGCAAACCGCAATCCGGTGAGGCTTTTGTTATTACCTCTATTTTTAGATCTCTTAGATTCCTTTTTGCTCCTGAACATGATATTCACAAGGTAATAGATTGGACTTGAACTGCGGTTTCAAAGTGCCCCAGTACAATGAAGGGACAACACTGAGGGCGGAGGAGGTACGCAAGGCTATAAAAGCGGCTCCTGGGGGCGACTGAATGCCAGGACACAGGCTGGGCATCTGATCACAAGAGCCGGTTGTTTTGAGCGTACTCCAATTGCGTGGACATACATCATGTTGTATAACAGAAACAGGCTTCAGCAAACAAGCATCCGGGATAGGAAGCTTTTCTTCTCTCTGTTGTCATCACAAGAGTTTAATTCTGTGTGCGTGTGTGTGTTTAGGTTTCTTTTCATTTCCTCGTAAAGGAACAAACTGTTCTGACATCGGCCGTTACAAGTCCATTAAGTGACTGGAGGGCAGGCAGAGCCATGTTGGCCAGAGCAAACAGTCGGTAGGTGATGAAGCAGAATTTGGCCCCGAATCATTCCTTTGGCTTTTCTCGTCAGGCTGCGGTGGTGTGAAAGGAAACAAATGTTTTAGCGACTTGGTGAATTTGTTTCTCGCTGGGCTGTGACTTGCTGACATTTTTAGTGTCTTGTGTGAGAAGTTGACTGGCTGGAGTACTGTGTAATTTGCTGAATGGTAATATTGTGTTTTTTTGTCTGAATGTGGCTAATTTGTTATCTGAATCATGTCAGCCTCCGGGGGTTAGCTTTACAGACTCATGGAAATCTAAAGAAAATAAATTTGAGGGGTAAAATAACTTGTCACAGTTGTTAACAAAGCACCGGCATTTCTGTTACAAATTTCTTTCCAGGGATTTATAGTCAAAAGCTTGACACAACCCTAGCTATAACGGCCAATTACAAAAATCCTAGTTTCAGAAGCTTTTATAAAGCAAACATCAAAGCAGAGCCTGACCGGGCAAGTGTCATCTATGGGGTTTATAACTGAGCAGGATGTTTTGGGAAAATGGAAGTTGTGGGGGTTCCGATTCCTTGCTTAATTGAAATAGAAAGGATGCTCTGATACTGAAGAGATAGTAGGGGTATATACATTCATATTCTTTCTTTCACCATTAAAGACTAAGTACTTCGTGTTTATCAGTCGCGTGGGTTTTGGTTTGTTAGTGGTTTGGGGTTTTTTAGTTTTTTGTCATCCCCTCCCACCCCCGGAAACCCTCTTTTCAAAAAGAGGGAAAAGGGGCTGGATTTTTACTAAACGTCACGTTGCTGCTGCGGCACACGTAGCGGGAGCACCTGCGCAAACGGGCCCTGAGGTCTGGGGGGAGCAGCTGTAGGAGCAAGACCTGCTGAGGGAGTCCTGGCAGGCTGCAGCTGGTGTCACCCTGAGCGGAGCTGCCACCTCCTGCCCTGCGTGTGCCTGCGGAGGGGCTGAGCCCCCCAAGCGTGGGGTGCGTAGAACTCCTGGTGCACAGGACTTATAAATCCCTGAGCCTTTTCATAACTGTTGTTGTCCTTTTACACAGTTAATACAACTATTTTTGGCCTCTCTTCGTGCTTTGCCTTTATCATCTTAAGGAGTAAGCATGTTAAAAGAATGCGAAACCTCGAACTTTGGGGTTACTCTTGATTCTCACAGAAGCTTAAGGAAGGAAAAAAGCATACTGAGCCTTAGGAAAGCATCCTCGTACATAGGGTATGTACTTGGGGGTGTTGGCAGAAAAGGGACAGAGGTTACTGAATGATATTTAGAGAGAGAGAAGGATGTTTAAATCTCAACACATTCAATACAAATAATATTTGCAATTAATGTGAAAGGAAAACATTATCAAGAGTTGGACAGAGTCTGGGATTGAGTTTTGTACAAAGCCAGCTTTTTGGTCCAACAGTGGCAGTTAATAATCTAGTCTGTTCCTGTCTCCTAAAAAAAAAAAACAAACTTGGAGGGGAAAAATGAAGTAAATATATTCACAGAATCATAGAATGGTTTGGGTTGGAAGGGGCCTTTAAAGATCATCTAGTTCTACCCCTCCTGCCATGAGCAGATACAGTTCAGTATATTTGGAGTTTAAATCTTGATCCTGTCAGTCTCCTGTGAGATGGGTACTTGGCACCGAGTATCCTGCGGGTAGATCCTGTCTTTGATGGCAAGGTGCTCACTGAGGGAAGACAGCAGGGTTAATGAGATCTCTTAGGTAACTGTATTCCTCAAGAACAACACCTTGACTTTCAACAAGATGTTTTAAGCATGGCCTGCTGTGCATGCACTGTAGGTATCTTGAAGCTCCTTCAGAAAAATCTTTCTGCATCGGGCTGTCTTTGATTTCTGCTTGAGCTCAAGGTGCGGCTGAGGAATAGGCTGAGTTGGATCAGCTTTAGATGGCAAAGAGGAGAAGCACAGAAGGGTGAAACAACGGCTGCTGGCTGCCACGTCGCAGCAGACGTGCACTCTTTGGCGTGCTGAAAGCAGGTTTTTCAGCCATAGCCTAAAAGGAGCCCAGAACTGAGGTTTTACTTTAAATCGGCATGAATGTTTTTATAAAGCTTATTAAGTCTTTTAACTGGTGTGACAATCTCGTTGGTCTCTTACCAATGTCACCTCATCTCTGGACTGAGCCTTAGCCGCTATTCCTTGTTCATGTCTGTTATGCAAAAAACAGCTGGTCACTTGCTCCCCTGCTCCAGCAGCCCATGTGTAACAGATCCATGGCTAGATATTAGACGTGAATGGCATCACTTTCAGATGCGTGTTGGGCAAGACAGAGGAAATTTTGAGGTCATCTACCAAAGGAATCTCCTGGTAGTGTTCTGTGATTTTTTGAAATAAACATCTGGGTTTTGTAGGCAAAACTTCACTGTACAATAGTCTCAATTGCTGCTGTCTGAGGTGTAGGATCTGTTAAGTGATGCCTTTTAATCGTAATCTGATTTCTCTTCAGACTGTATAATTTTTTGTTTTCCTTTTCATGATTTCATAAAATGGAACATTTACGTTTCAATCCAGTTTTCTTTATGGCTTCATCCCAGTGCAGGGACAGATGATCTGAACACCACGGTGGTATGCTTTGTTGTGGTAAGGGGCTTAAAAAAAAAAAAAAAAAAAAAAAATAAATCTGTGTCAGCTGCCACCAAGAGGTTCTGTGAGAGAGCATCCAGGGCAGCAGCGTGCTGTGGGTGCCTGAAGTGTACCTCCAGGCTGGTCTGTCAAGAAGCTCGTGGAGTCTTGAAGGCCTTTTGGAGGTTATGATCTGGGCTGCAGTTGACAAACTGAGTTTGTCCAGTGGAAGGCACTGCCTGCCTTGGCTGTGGTCTGCTGCATGGATTTGGAGGTTAAAGCCTTTCACAGGCTGCATGTGTATCTTTTCTTCTTGGCTGCAGCAAGCAGGCCTGAAAATCCGTGGTGAGCCAACTTCCTTTGCCTGCTCTGTTGTCAGCAGGTAATTTACTGTCATTTAAGCGCAGGTGATAAGGCATAGTCTCACCCTTAGCACTGCTCAGTGCAATTTACCCAAGAGGTGCCCTGTGATACGGGCAGAGCTGTGCTGGAGGTGACTCAGCCTGGTTTAGCGGGACAGGCTCTGTAAAATTGCAGGTGACTCCCAAACGGCTTCCTTAAACAACCTGGGAAATAATCTTCCCTCTGCACAGCTAGAGGCCACTGCTCCTCCCTCTGCTTTGACCTGTAGATGCTCTCCTGTCCTTCCTCTTTGTCCTGCTGGGTCCTTCGGCTGTCTCCTAGACCCTAGGTGGTGGTACTTCAGCGCCACGCCAGTAGGTGCCTGCCGGGCTGTTGAGCCCTTCCCACGCACTAGCTGAACTTGTCTGTGACTGATCACTACCGTGGTGCCTAACCCAGGTGCGAGGGTGGGTAAGGATGCGAGCGCTTCAAGGGTTGTCCCAGCAGCGTTGCTGCTGCAGTTGCTGTGCTGTGTACTGAAGGAGGCTATTGTCTGCGTCAGAAGCTTGAATAAGGACCTCAGCAGCTTTTGGAGTCATGCATCTGGGCAAAAAGGTGTTGACAAAGTCTGATTAAAAGCCTATGGTTTCATACGTTGCTTTTCACCAGCTAGGAAAGCCTGTGAATTTAATGCGTCGTTATCCTGCCCGGGAAGTGCCGAGAGGCTGATCCTAATGCAAAGGAGATGCCGAGGCTGCTAGCAAAGTTGAAACATTTGTGTGACTCTGCAAATACCAAAGTTTTGTAGAGGTTTGAACAGCTTTATTGACAGATTAGACAAAAAATTCACCCACCAAGTCAAGATAGTGTTTAATACGACCTGTTTTGAGCAATCTAGGATTGAGAAAAATGCATTTTCACTCATTGTTTTCTTCTTATTTTCTCTCTTCAGATGAACACAATGATGTACAGAAAAAGACCTTTACAAAATGGATAAATGCTCGGTTTTCCAAGGTAATGTTGGGTTGAAAGTACTTCTTTATTTTGTTTGATTCACTGTTTAGAACAATATTGGTTAAATATACTTTGTTCTTACTCTTGTAGAAGACTCCTAGTAAAATATGTCAAAACGTGTAATGAAAACAGATAAAATGCTGTAATGTTTATTCCCTCTGTTTCCCCATGCACATAAACATTTGATACTACATGTCTTGTTTAAGAAAAAAAAGAAATATTTATTAAGATATTAAAATAGTTACTTGCACGATGGTGTCTGGGTTTTAGTCCTCTTACTTTGTACAATTTATTTCTGCATGCAATTTTCTGAGTGCATTGCAGCAGATTTTGAACCCTAGTCACTGTGTTTACCCTCAGTGCTGCCAAGTCATCTATACTCATCCAAAATGCTCTGCAAACCTCCAGTTGAAGCCACCTGGTGTTGCTACTTGAGTCTTGACTGTGAAGTTTTGTATAATTACTTGCTCATTTTGAATTTTCCTTGGCTCTCATGCTGTATGTTTCTTGTTTTAATTCTCTTTACTGGCTTGAAACTTACTGAGGATCTTGTTTTGTGTTTAGGGATGAGAAAGGAAGCGGTGGTCGCTTTGGGATGCTATTTAAAGCCTGCTTTTTACGCTGTTCTGCTGATAGTCAAAAACGATACTTTGCCCAGGAGTGCAGTGGCTGTGGGAAGTTTCTCTAGTTTGTGGTTTGAATGTGTGAAGGAACCTGGGCTATTACCAGAGAAAACTCATGTTGTTTTTTCTAGCCAGTATGGTGCTAGTAGTGGAGTAACTACTAGTTTGCACCCTGTTGATGAAAAGGGGCATGCATGTGACATCCTGAAAGAAGGTATAGATATAGAAGGAAAGGGGAGTGTGTGTGGTGTGGCTTTTTTGTTTGTTTTCTTTTTTTAAATAAAGCAACAACAGTGCTATAGCAATGAACGGCTGCCCCTGGAGCGCTGCCCTTCTGAAGTTCTTGGTCAGCAATGTAAGAAATTTTTACCTTCCTTCCCTTCCTGTGCAACAAGACGCTGGGCAATGCAAGGCTTGTGGCCTTGGTTGATTCACTTTGGCTTAGGTTTGTTTTGGTTGAAAGCTGATATCCTGCGCTCTTCGTCCAATGCATTCTTGGCTAGTTTGCTCTTCATGGGAGTAGCGTGTATGCGTAACTGGTTGCTCTACGCTCTGCTTTTGACTGCTGCCGAGGGGAGGGTAGGGCAGGATCATTTAAGGAGTGAAAACGTGGTGAGAAAGGAAGGCCTGTTTATAGAGACTGACCCTGGCATTAAGATGGCATGAACACGGAAATGACAGTGGTACTGAGAATGTGCTGTGTGACCGGTTTGTACATGTTGTGGATATTGTACTGAAATAGGTAAAATTGTTTTCAGTCTTTATGCCTGTACACCCATGGATATATTTTAGAAAGTGGCTTTTCCTTTTGTACTGTGTATTCAGATAGATCCTGCTTAGCTCCTGGATTTCTCTGCCACAGGGTATGGTCAGATACTTGTTGGATTTGAACTAACTAACTTCATGGCCTATTGAACCACCCAATGCTATGGAAGCCACGTTAATGATTAGAGAGACTCGTATAAAAGACATACTCCTGACTGCTGCACCTCCAATTCAAACTTGAGCATGGCTACTTTGCCATAAGATGCAGATTTATGAAGACTGGCATGTTCAGATTGCAAGGAAATTGCTGGTGTTAAGTAGAAATCACCTCATGGAAGAAAGTCTAGTTTCAACTGTGCCTTGAAAGTGTAAAGAGACTGATTTCAGTCTTATTTAAATTTTTGCATTTACCAAGTCATCTGGGTGGTTTAAAATTCTTTTTCTGTGAACTAGATTGATTAAGCTGCCTAAAAGGATAGAGAAATTTTAGAGGCTGGGTAAATGTAATCTGACTTACGCTGCAGAAAACAGAATGATAACTGAGGAATTTTGTATGGAATTGCAAAGTTTACTCCAAGAAATTTACTTGTCCTTCCACGTTAATTATGTTGTGGTTGCCCTTCATTTAAACACATAAATAAAAAGTAAGCAGCTGAGCCTCTATAAACTAGTTTGGCATACAAAAATCCTAAAACTGCAATTGCGTGGTGTACTCAAAATCACTGAACTTGATTTAAATCAATTCAATAGGGTTTTACAAAGGATCTAGAAAGCAAGCCATGTCTTTCCCTTCTCTCGTCAGAGAATAGGTAGATGAGCAAAACGCAGCAAGTCTCTCAAGTATGCTGTGAGGTACCCATATCTGCTTTGGCCACCTATTCAGTGAGATACAAGTTCTTACTCTAGTTCACAGTACAGTAATTTGTGTTTGCGCTCTTCATTTGAACTGTGCTAGAACAAAATGCATCTTATTTGCGCATATTTTTAAGTGAAGACACAAGCATATTTAAAGTGGATTGAGTCTTAAGGTGAATAAATGTACTCAGCCAAGCCTCAGTGCTCACTGTAGGAATCTTCACCTTAGCAGAGCCACACGCACTGCAACTCACAAAAGTATTAATGGATGTATTTTTGGAACACCTTTCTGCAGTGCAAGAGTACTATCTTCTGTGTTTACAGCCACTGCAAATAAAGGTAAGTATCAGCAAGAGCAACTAATTTTGGCTGCCCAATCTGAGACTTTGCTTCGATTATCCAGAGGATTTGACATTTCTGTAATATCTTCATATAAACCAGAGCTCTTGTCGAGTCTTATGACAGAGGTCAGAGGGTTCATCTCTTCTGCAAACTCAAGGAAACCATCTAAAATATCTAGTTGGTTTTCAGATGGAGCTTGATCAGCAGAGAGAATGGACTTCAAGAAGGTGATGCCTGTGTCGGCAAGGATTGGTCTTAATGATCTAGGGAAGTCTCTTAATCTGGCACACAGTTAGTGATTACCTGTAAAACTGTGCTTTAAATGATTAGTTACAGGGGAGCTCTTGGCTAAAAGTAGAGTTTGAATTCAGGTCCACAAGATAACTTACTGCTCCGTTAACCATACGTTATTTGTCACATGTAGGTAAAAGGAGAGTGAACAAAGATTTTTGCAATCAACCCTAGTTTTGACTTTTCCAAACTTCTAAATAGTTTCAATCTGTATCTATTTTCATGGCATATCAGCAGGCCTGGGACTTTTAGATCCATTATACAGACCTCTGACACTTCAGCTGATAATTACATAGCATAGCGGGTGGATACTTGCAACTCGAGGAGGTTTCTAGAAGACTTGATAGGCATGTTGAGGGATTCAGGACTCTTGTGTCCCACTTTAGACCCTGCAAGTATAGTGTTTTCTGCCCTGTTTTCTTTACTTTCTTTACTCCTACTTTCTGACCCTGTTTTGTTCCCCCCCCCGTTACTGTTACACCCTCTCGTGTCAGAAGGCTTGCCTGCCCAGCAAATCCCAGCAAATCTGGAGTTTTGGTCGCCCTGCCTATTTCATTCCCACTTCTGTCTTTGTCACTTGGTTGCTTACCCAGCAAGACCCACTTTTTCTTGTTAAGGCTCCAGACCTGCTCTGTCTGTCCTTCCTTTCCCCTTCTCCCACTCTATATCTCCTCACCTTCCCAGCCTTTACAGGATTTGATGCTTGTGTGGTTGGTTCTATTTTTGCATCTCTCTCTGTCTAAGCAATCCTAGCCTTGCTCTCTGTTTATGTCCTGGCAGGAGTCAGTCTTTGCTGGCTTTCATGTTCCCGTTTTCCAAAGTTTGCTTTTGGATTGGTTACTCTCCTCTTCCGCTGTTCCTGAACTTGGCAGGTAGGACCCAGAGTCAACGCAAGAAACATGATGCCCTGACTCTTAATTTAGACCCATGGAGTCAGATCTGTCACAGCCTGTTGGAGCTTAGTGCTGTCACATAGATCCAGCACGGGCAAACTGAGACTCTTACTTTTCCCCAAAGAATCGTGTCTTCATTACATTTGGGAAGTTTTCCCACAGGGATGACAGAAACACTTGATTGCTAGGAAGGCTGTGCTCTGCAGAAAGAACAGAAAATCCCAGAGATGCTTGTGGCATTCAGTGAAAAGGACACTGGATTTCCCCCCCGCCCTGGTTGTAAGTCTTGAGTATGGATGGCTGTTGAACGGGAGCCAGCTGGGGGCATTGTTCCAAGGTGTTGGGAGCTGCATTCAAAACCCTCGCGTGCCTGAGAGCTGTGCCTCCCTTCCCTTTTTGTCACGTACTCCCATCTCTTTCCAATCCAAGCTCTTGATTTCATTCTTATATATGGAAGACTGTATGTGTTATTTCTGTGTTTGCAGCATTCTTGTTGCATGTATTTCTGTGATCCAGATCCTCCAGGTCCTGTGCTGGTGCCCTGACATCTGCATTGGCCAACAGCTGCAGCACTGGCAGGGCTTGGAGCTAGGAGCTGCCAATGTGGGTAAAACCACACCTCCCATACTTTTACAGCATCTTAAGCTCTCTCCTGCTCTGTGGTCTTTCAAAATGAGTTTCAGTTTAGGGTTAAAGAGCAAAGAAGAGGATGAGGTGCAGCTTGGGAGCAGACTGCTCCTCCAGGGCTGAGCTATGGGGAAGCCTGTGAGAAGGCAAATGCTTGGTGCTGGGGCTCCTGTGCGTCTCCTCTCCTGGGGCTCTGATGGGTCCCTTCCCTGGAGGGACACCAAATAAAGTAAAGATGAGAGAAGACAGGGCAGTAGGCAAACTGGTGAGCTGTACTTGGAGCGCTTTGCGATGTGATGGCTTTATATGCATCTTAAAATTAAAACAGTTCCTCCCCCGTTATACCAGTCATTAATTCATTTGCTAACTGCAAAGCCTTATCTAACTTTCTGGGTGGTGTGCTGTATAGATCTTTTCCACCACTTTTGCTCCTTAATTTTCTTCTCTCCTTTAAGGGTTGTTTTGCCATAATAGTAAATGTCAGACCCCATACTTCCAAAGACATGTTGCTGCTCCACTGCTAACTCTTAGAAAATGTGATAAATCTTTTTAAAGACAAAAGCATGCCTATTCAAGATAATTAATTTCACATGATCTGAGATACCTGAGGCCAAAGACATTTCAGAAAGGATTTTGTGGGCGAAGGAGAATTATGGAGTTTAATGTATTAGTCACACAAGAAGAGAGATCAAAAAGATTGATTAGGCAATTTTATCTGTCCAAGGAGACATCACCTAAGATGGTTTGTAGTTATTTTTCCAGTTCACTTTTTGTGGCGTAAGCAGGGACATACTTGACCGCTGGTGAAGTATTCTCCAGTCTAATTGCTCTTACTGTTTTCCACTGCTGAATTAAACTGTAAAACGTAACCTCACTCAAAGACAGCCAAAGCTTATAAAAAATTTGGCCTTAACCTGAGGAACAACCTGAGTGGAAAAGAATTAGTGTTTGTATGAACCGGCCTTGAAAAAAAAAATCCATTTTTAGTCTACTTTTTTTTTCTTAACTGGATTACTTAGTCCCTCCTTCTGAGAAGAGGTCAAATAGGATGTGAATTAACCAAGATGCAGGAAAATAAGTCTTTTCTTCTCTAATAGGGTATGAGAATATGCTAAGGATGACTAATTTATAGCGGAAAAGCAATAATACAAAGCAGTTCACGGTCGCTCTCAGATTTAACTACAGCATGAGAATTGCCAGTTTTCTGCCCTCCTCTCAACTGCTGTTTTCTGCTCTGAGAACAGGATGCAGGCAGCATTTCCCTCGCTGGACTTCAAAGCTCGGTATAGTAATATGGACTGTAATTACTGCAGATTCTGGTTAATGCTCTGGGCTTTGGGTTAGAGTTTGGGTCTGATTCATGGTCTTGGTTATCATCCCAGTCGTTGGAGTGTTTGTGTGACCTTCTCGGGCACTAAAGCTGAACCTGGTAGAGGCACTGAAGCAAATCTGTCCCTTTACCTCTTAATTGCTAATGAGAACAATAGTCAACCTGGTCAGCAGGAATTTTGGTGTGTTTTTTTAAAGGAACCAAGTTACAATCTGAAGTTAGTTGACAAAAAAAAAAAAAAAGCCTTCCAGTCTTACAGGAGAAATAACTGACAGTGATAAGAAGTATGGTTCCAACTGCCCCTGCTGGTAATGATACATAATAAGGCTTAATTGCAAGCTGAGGTTAGTACTGTTATATTAAACATATTATAATAATGTAAGCTTATGTAAATGCATAAAGAGATACACTGGGGAGAAAAAAAGACCCCCAGAGAGTTGCTGATGCCTTGTGTGTGTTTTGCTGCCTTGCTATGTCTAATATTTGCTTTTATATGTTTTCCCTCCTTCTATCATGTTGTCAGTCAAGTATTTCAGGTGTTCTGTGGATTGAGCTATCTTTAGCTTTTCAGCTTTGCTGCTCCTTAAACTCATGTCTGTCATCTAGTAGAATCAAACTTTCCATCATATCTCATGATGAGTCTTACTTTTTTCCTCCCCTGTTAGTCTGGAGTTTTAAATAGCTATTTAGTTGCTTGTAATTATTTTATTTTTAAGCACCAGTAGTGATATTTGATTCGGTCTATAAGATGTTTTCCTCCTGTGATTGTAACTTTTTATTTATTTATTTTTTACTTGATATTTGAATTCATAGTTTTGGTACTAGTGTGCTGTAGAGATGCCACAACTACTCAGGCATATTCAGCATAAAGTAGAGCATACTCAACTAAAATACATCTGTCACACTACAGCTAGTAGTTATGTATGCTGTCCTATAACTCCTGCATGTCAGTGGAAGGAGAATGGAAAAAAAGTATCACGTTTTAATAAAAATATTTCTGTAAACAATGACTATGGTCTTAAATTAGAAATTGGCAAGATTATTTGTTGACATGGTTGTTTACTTTTTGCAATGACCTTTCTGCTTTCTGAATTGTTTCCCACATTGAGTTCCCATGTACTGGCCTCATGATGTAGCAGCACTTGACATGTTTCTTACTCCGTATTGGTCAAGATAAAGTGTAGCTCTTACTCCTTGTGTTGTTTGTAATTGAGTTTAAACTACGGAGGTGGTTACCATGAGTACCCTAGGAATGTACTTGAACATTACGAGTGGTTCGTGCTCTAGTTTAAGCGCCCAACCGGTTCAATATTTCCCCCTTCTCAAGAAAAAGGGGAAAAGGGTCTTTGCATCTCTACTATTGTTCGACCTGTTTACTGAGCATCTTATTACATGTTAAAAATAGTCATTTGTTGGTTAAAAACAATTAATAAAAGACAACTCTGACCTTCACATAAGTGACATTGAAGATCAGAAGAATCTGACGGAAGGTCAAGATGTACTGCTGCCTATATCCTTTCAGGGTGTTTTGGTGTTTCTGAGGTGGCAGATGATCTGAATGGCAACTAGGGCTTTTCCCAGCACTGCTCTGAGCAGCCAGAACGCGTCTGCTGCATTCCCTCGGTGGCTGAAGGTCATACGTATGCTTTTACAATGCGTGTTACTTCCCTGGTGACAGCCAGCGTGCATTACTGTGAAACGGAGAGGACCTTTCATCCTGGTTTTAATGTCATCACTAGGAGGTCTGAATCAGTATCACTGAGGAGGATGTGGAATAGAGGTGGCTTCTCTCTTACTCTCAAATATCTTTGGCATTCATTTATTGGAAAAGAGTTAGGTCTAATAACATACCTTCGGTAATCATTGATTTAAAGAATGTGTAAATTCTCTACTGCAGGTAACTATGATGACGTAAGAGAAAACCACGTTTCTAGTTAAACAACTAGGTAGACATGAAAACTTCTTTCTACAGTTAATGGTTAACTTTGCATATAGTCTCATGTTCAAGAACAATATACAAAGAGCATAACTAGTTGTGATAAAATGATAAAGAATATCTTGTATTCAAAAAAGAAATGAGGCGTCATATTGGGAATTTGTCTCCCTTTAATTCTCTATGACTTGACTCAATTTGATACAGTTCCCCATTAGTAATAAAGGGAAAGTTCAGAATGTTCTACTGTAAAATATATTCAAGGAAGACTGCTGCCTTGCAGCTGTGCGTGGCTTCAGTAGAACAAACTGTAAATGTTGATGGCAGGACTTTCTACTGTCAGTAGCATTGGATGACTTTTAAAAAATCTGGTCTGGATTTTGTTTATATCTTCCTCTATTTCCTGGGAACACTTTCTGGCAAAGAGAAGGAATGATTTCTGCACAGTCATATTGGCTGGCCTGGATGACCCTTCTTTGCAAGTAATCCTAGATGCACAGAAGGAAGTGTGAGTCACCCTCTTGAACCTGATCCAGGTAGAGGGGCTGACAGACAGCCCATGGGCATGTGAGGGCGGCTGCTGCTGCTGCGAGGAGGAGATCACTGCGCGTGGGCTCTCCTTCCCAAAGGGCGCTGGTGTCTTGCTGGAACATGCAAAGCCGATGCCCGTAGTGACTGCTCTTGCCACGTATGGCTAGCATCTGGTCTCCCACTCAAGGACCATTCAGAAACTGCTGCTGCCTCATGAGAGATGAATCAACAGGAAAAAGTGTTTTTTACTCTGGATAACTAGTGAAAGTTCTTTCTTTGTCTCCCCTTGGCCTCGTGTCAGTGCAAAGGCTGGCACCAAAATGTTTGTTGGAATAAACCTAACAAGGTGGATTGGTTCTGATCCTTGTGCATGAGTCCTCTGGTGGATAACAAATGCGTCACCATGCAAATTTTATGAGAGCGCTAGCAGATTACGTGCTGTCTCCAGCTTTTATTTCTCTTATTTTCCTTTCTCTTACTCTGCCTTCCTTTCCCTTTCCTCTTCCCTCTTCCTCTTTCCCTTATGCCTGTTTAAATGCATCATCTCCTTTCCTGCTGTCAGTGCCAGTTTAAAGCATTTGGGGACCAACATGGACTCTTTCTAAGTTAAGTCTGTTAATTGTGTTCTTTTGTATGTCTTATCAAGCCCTTGTCTCTACTACAGCAACTCTGTGTGTGCAGCTCTGCTGGTAAAGCCCTCTCGGGCAGGCTGAGGGAAAGAGGTTTCTGCCAGTGTTTTTTTGCTGTCACAGCAAACATAAGCAAAGCTGAGAAAAACTACCTTCTGGTAACTGATAAAAGTGTTCAGCAAGAAAGATGTGAATGTTTTACACCCTAAACCGGCATAATTCTCCTGGTACACGGTGTGTCCCTGCTTGTCCTTTGTACTATCTTTGTAGTATAAACTGGACCCTATTTTGTCTTTGAGAAAGGACCCATTATCTGCCTCCTATTTGTACAGTGCTTAGCACAATGTAGGCTGCTCCTTAAGTACTTACCAACACGACCGTGACAAGCAATTTGCCCTTGCTGAAGGGCTCAGGGTGGTTTGTCACTGTCACTCTTATAAGGCAAATACTTAAATTTCTTGATCTATTATACTCAGTGATGGACTGCTGCTCCTTTTGGGATGCTGGCGGAGGCTGAACTGCTTTATACTTTTGTAGTCTTTAAGTATGTAGAAAGTGAGTAAAATATTGTCAGTTCTGAAAAGGAGAAATTTAGATTGGTTTAGCATACTGTATACCAGGCAGGACTCTACAGAACGAGAGATACACATATGCTTTTTATATACTGCAGATATGTATATTTGTTTGTGTGTGTGTGTATCTGTGGGTACAGACTTTTTTTTCAGAAGGCCAGATTGCTTTCTGGCGGTTAGGAGTGAGTGGTGTGAGTGTGGGCAGGGATGGGAGGGGAAGCAACCTGCAGAGCACCGTGCCTTCCCCTGCAGGGTGGAGAGGAGTTCTGCCTTGCCCCAGAGCCCAAGCTCTCGCTGCAGCGCGCCAGTCTGCCCCGGCACAGAGCTGCTCCCAGGGCCGCCCACTCCACCCCAGTGCGGCTCGGGGCAGTGCTGTCTGCACGGGGCCCGTCGGGTGCCCCGTGGTGGGGGTCGGGGTGGTGGCTCAGAGCCAGGGCTCGGAGTGCTCCGGGCCCCACTGGAACTTGGTTTGGATTAGGCTCCCTGACTAGAAGCACAGGTCCAGCCTTAGTGGTCGTGTGTTGTGGTTCCCGGATTGCCTCTGCGCTGCCGCAGCAGCCTCCCCCAGTAGGCTCAGTGGTGGGTCCTGTGTGCAAAGAGATGGGGCTCTACATCTGTTGTCTCACAAGGAGGTGGTGGTGATGGCAGCAGCCTGGCCTGGCTCTGGGCTGGCCCATGCCTGGCACAGGAGTGCAGGCGTAGCTGCTCTGCCAGCATTGCCCCAGAGCTTGGGAAATGGATGTATGGGACCATCCCTTGGGCTGCCATTTTATAAAATTATTTTCCAGCTCCTTTCTAAGCTTAACAAACTTTAAGAGTCATACAGCTGTCAGAAGCTGGGATACGTAGCTCTTTTGTCTGGAAAAGGAAAGTAAAAGACTTCCTGAAGCACAGTGGTTGCTATCTAACTGCATCCCAGGAAAGCCGGGCAGCATCCAGCTGTACTGTGCACTGGAGGATGGAGCAGTGATGTTCCTGACTGCAGATCATGTGGCTCAGACAGCAGATCCTGTGTGGAAATGCGTGTCCAGGTGTGAGGAAAATGCGTGGGTGGGAGGAGGCAGTGTGAGCAGAGGAGGGAGCAATGCATGCACAGTCTCTGCTCCCATTGCGACAGCACCGCTGTGGGCTGGCTCTGTGCCCTGATGGGACAGCTGGGGCTGCCTGGGTGGCCGCTGCCACCAGGTGCCTGCATGTCCCTCAGGTGGGTGTGTGGGAAGCAGGTGGAGCAGGTTTCCAGCCTTCCTGTGACAGGTGTGCTGCAGTGGAGGTGGTGATGGGCTTGGCGGGGTGGGTGCTGCAGCCCTTTCTTAGCCAACTTCAGTCACCCTGCACTTGTAGAAGTGTTTTCTGTGAACTGACTTTCTTCCCATAGAGAGCGTTTTGCAAGCCTTCACTAAATACAGAGGCTTTGCACACTGCTGTCTCTGTTTTGGGGATAGTGGATACTTTAATAAGCCAGGAAGGAGTAGCTTAGATTGCAGAAATAATTTAATACTCTTCTGCTGACTCGTTAAACTGACAGCAAGACGTGGTGCTCTGATGGCCAGTGAAATGGAAAAACTGTTCTCCTGAGAAAGTGAATCTGAATTATTTCCACCATCACAGCAGGGTGCACTGCGTAGGGCTGGAACGTACCATGACCTGTCGAAATGAATGACTGAAAGCAGGAAGTCATTCAGCTTGTTTTCATGCATGTGAAGTGAGGGGATGGGAAACAAAGACTGTATGCTCTCGACAGCCTTGTTGCACTGTATTAAATGAGGCATCTTTTGCTTTTTCAGCAGATTCAAATCCTCTTTTAACGTCTGGACCTAAGGCAATGAACTTATTGAGAATATATAGCTATAGCAGTCTCAGTTTTGGTATATTCAGTCTGTGTGTGTTATGAGCGCATTGTTTTAATTATATAATTATAGTTAATTATATAATTATAAAGGCCTTATTTCTGTAAGGCCTTTGACCCCATCCCACTCAACATCCTTGTCGCTAAATTAGAGAGAGATGAGTTTGATGGATAAACTATTTGATGAATAAGGAATTGGCTGGATGGTTGCCTCCAAAGATTTGCAGTCTGGCTCAACGTCCACATGGAGATCAGGTGGTGTCCCTCGGGGGTCCGTATTGGGACTGGTACTGTCCAATATCTCTATTAATGACATAGTGGGATTGAGTTACACCCTCAGCAAGTTTGAGGATGACACCGAGCTGGGTGGTGCAATTGATTCACTTGAGGGAAGGGATGCCATCCAGAGGGACCTTGACAGGCTTGAGGAGTTGGCCCATGTGAACCTCATGAAGTTCAACAAGGCCAAATGCAAGTTCCTGCACATGGGTCGGGGCCGTCCCCAATATTAATATAGACTGGGGGATGAATGGATTGAGAGCAGCCCTGCAGAGAAGGACTTGAGGATACTAGTGGATGAAGAGTTGGACATGAGCCAGCAGTGTGCACTCGCTGCCCAGAAAGCCAATTGTATCCTGGCCAGCAGGTCGAGGGAGGGGATTCTGCCCCTCTGCTCCGCTCTGGTGAGACCCCACCTGGAGTACTGCGTCCAGCTCTGGGGCCCCCAACACAGGAAAGACATGGACCTGTTGGAGTGGGTCCGGAGGAGGGCCATGAAGATCACCAGAGGGATGGAGCACCTTTCTTATGAAGAAAGGCTGAGAGTTGGAGTGCTTCAACCTGGAGAAGAGAAGGCTCTGGAGAAACCTTATTGCAGCCTTTCAATACAAAAAGAGGGCTTATAAGAAAGATGGAGAGACTTTTTACCAGGGCCAGCAGTGACAAGAGGCAATGCTTTTAAACTAAAGAGGGTAGATTTAGATTGGACACGAGGAAGAAATTCTTTGTTACGAGGGTGGCTAGAAACTGGAACAGGCTGCCCAGAGAATTTCTGGATGCCCTATCCCTGGAAGTGTTCAAGGCCAGGTTGGATGGGGCTTTGAGCAACCTGATCTAGTGAAAGATGTCCCCCACCATGGCAGGGGGGTTGGAACTAGATGATCTTCAAAGGTCCCTTCCAACCCCAAACATTCCATGATTCTTTGAATTGTGTTTAACAGCCTGTTGCATGGAAAGATGCCTAATTTAGGAGTCGTATGTGCAGAGCTTGGCTTCAATGCTGTGAGTCTGTAGGTGGGGTATTTAAATGCTTCCTGTAATTTAAAGAAGAAAAGGCTAGACGTTTAAGTGTAATAGCCATTAGTTGGATAACCTGTTCCCAGGAGGAGGAAATACATAGAGGTTTCCAGTGGAAGCTGTCTCAGTTCCTCTGCTGGCTCATGGCTGTGCCTGTGCTGTGCTGTCACACTCAGTTGTACACAGCCACTTCTACAGCTAACAGGTATTTGTTTCTGCAGGAAGCATTTGAGTCATATTCCATCTAGTGATACCTCTGTTAGTTCCTTCTGCCTGCTCTTCTGGACACGTGAACAATTTCCTCGTGCCCTTACCAACCTACTTTTAGTATCTTCCATGTGATGATGCAAACCAGATTTAAACAAAATTTTGCTGGCGTCTAGGGTAATTACCCTGCCCCTGTGGATTATCTCCTCCTGTTATACACCGTAAACTGTACAAGAAGCTTCCCTGGATCTACTCTTATGTATTCCTGTCCTCCTGCTCCAGCATGCTTTAAAGGTTTGGTTAAGCTGCTGCGCAGCAGCGAAGCTTCTGAAGCATCTGTGAAAAGTGAACGTGCTAGGAGGAAAGCCTTGTCCCTTACTCTGCTAGAAAGGGTATAGTTGAGCTCAGGAAGTGGCAATACGTATGGCAGAATGTTATCAAATGCTGATATTTAACGAATACTCCTAGTTGGTATCAGTCAGTCAGCTACATAGCTTTCTACACCCTTTACCTAAGTACGTGCCAACATGTGTATATAAACATTTTTAAGCATGACTTGTGAAAGTAATTGGAGAATAAATTTGTCAGAAAAATTAATTGCAAAACTAATTTAATATCAGGCACTGGGGCTAGCATCTATGTATTTTAAGAAGTGACATTAGTTCTGTGATCATTCTTGGCGCTGTTAGCTTAGCTGGTGGATACTACGACTTAGGTGTGTTTCTGTACAGGAGATTAAAATGTGGCTCTAGCTATTCAACTCTGATTTCTTGTGAATAGTTTTAGTAGTGTCATATCTAATTGAAGTGGACACTTAAGAAAAAACATTATGAATTTTGGGTGAAAACAGATATTTGCCAGAAAATGGGTTTCAGTGGGCAGTTCAGCCCGCTCTTTCTAATTTGTTATCCTGCATTTGGCAATTACTAGCAGATGTCAGGACAGGAGGAGGTAAGTGAAGGTAGAGGAGCTCTATGTCAGCTAATTCATGTCATGTAAGATGGGCCTTTGACAGCCTTCCTTCTGAAGAGCAGTGTTATAAAGCCGAGGTGATAGAAAAAGGCAATGTTAGAGTTTTATGTACTTTTTAGAAAATATTTTTCTTCTCAAATTGACACTTCAAAGGGACACTGAAAGCAGTAGCTTAA
The DNA here is from genome assembly GCA_009819775.1 of Phoenicopterus ruber ruber. Taxonomy (NCBI): domain Eukaryota; kingdom Metazoa; phylum Chordata; class Aves; order Phoenicopteriformes; family Phoenicopteridae; genus Phoenicopterus; species Phoenicopterus ruber. The sequence continues at coordinate 53,534,618 of CM020217.1, forward strand.
TTGCTCTCCTGGCAGCCAGCAGATGAATATTACAGAGCAAACGCACGCACTTACCTGCCGGCTGCCTGTGTCTTCTCCCCCCGTCCTGTAACACTTTCCCATGTTAACTTTCTCAGGGTCCGAGAAGAAACAAGAGTAAAGAGGGAGTGTGGAAAAGGCTAACATCATTCTGCTGTCATGTACCACCCGTCTTGTGCAGGGTCCCTCCACCCCCAAAGGAAATGAATATTAGAAACGTATGGCTTAGAGTAGCCCTGAGTTTCACATTTTACTTCTTTTTCCAGGGTAGAGAAAATGATTAATTTGCTTCAATATATATTTTGATCTACTAGTCTGTGTAGAAGAGCAGCAGCTCCTTATACAGGGCTAAATTCCAAGTCTTTTTTTTGCTTTTTCTTTTTTTTAGATCTGAGAGAATTTGTCCCAATAGCTTCTTTCTGAAAAGCCCCAGTTTTTTCCTCCTTTAGATGCAGCCAGGCCAAAGCATTCTTTCTCAAATGACTCCTCAAACTTGCCAAATTTTGTTCTCTGCTATCTTTGCATGTTAACGCATCTACCCTAACGTGAGCCAGGATGCGCTTATTCGGTTTCTCGGTACTAGGCTGCTGATACACAGAACCATAGAGATGGGGAGAAAAAAAAATGCTGAAGAAGGGAAGGATGCCTTCCCGATCTCTGTTGCAGTCCCCTAGCTCCTATTTACTATGTTTGGTACTAAATAAGAATGAACTGCAAGATAAAAAGGAAGAAGTGCTTTTTTTTCAGGGGGGGTTTGCTTAAACACTGTTACTGTTTTCATTTTTTCTGCAGAGTGGGAAGCCCCCGGTTAAGGACATGTTCACAGATCTGAAAGATGGAAGGAAGCTTTTGGACCTTTTGGAGGGTCTGACAGGGAAACCTCTGGTAAGAGAAATGTGTATGAGTCATATTCTCATTTACTAAACAAACCCAACCAAATAAACAAAACACAAAAAACCCAAACAGTGGCATGTGATTTTTAAATTTTATTTAAAAACCTATTTTGCTTGTAATATGTACTTGCTCTATACAGTTCCAGTGAAATTCCCATGAACTCCACTCATGGGATATAGGGTCAGGCTGAAGTTAGCTTCTTAACTTTCTTGAAGGTTAACACACTGTTTAGCAAAGCATGTAAAACCAGTGGTGTTATTCACATAGTGTGTATTTTTAATAGAGATCTTTTGAAGGTCTGCTTCTGGATGATCTGGAAGAGTGGCCTTTAACTGGATACCTGTGGACTTTTTCTAATAAGCTCATGAAAGATCCTTTAAAAAAAAAAAAAAAGAAAAAGTGATAACAGCTCATAGGCAATATAAAAATCTACATCTCCATTGAAAAATCCTTTATGATCTACAGATAGGAGAGGGCTAAAAACTACTCAAGTCTTGTTTGGGAAAGTGGGGGGGGGGGGGCCTGAAAACTCTTCCCCTGCTAACATTGATGCCTCTTCAGAAAGATAGATGAGGCATGGTGAAACCTGTGCCATCCTTTGGATCCTTTTGGATTCTTGATTTTACTATTTATAATAAATCTCAAATTTGGTTATTGACCTTATGGGGGAACCTTCAGCCATTCATAAATTCACCTTGCAAACTTGCCCTGTTTTTTAAACAGATGCGCTTCACTAGTACTTCTAATTTG